>CM040759.1:20264714-20882214 GCA_022829145.1 Albula goreensis
ACCTATAGGCCTCATAATGATAATCGTAAACTTGAAACTCAGAACACAGTCATGCCGAGGATAAGACATGAAGTTACACAAACAGATCACCCGCAAATCAAAATGAATCAACTAGTTAACCAGCCGTTGCAAACAATCAGGGTCTTTTACATTTGGCTTTAAAATCGTATAAGACCACACCTCTTCAAAATGTGGGTCAGTCGTGGGGTGCAAAAATCGCTAATTTGCACCGGAGCTACAGTGGCTCAAAAATATGCGGGCAGACTTGGCCGGCTTGCAGGGGTTAAGACTAAAGGCTGTTTTAAGGGACGGAAAAAGATGTCTGAGATGTCTGATCCCAAATTAAAGTAAACCAGGGCAGGGGAGCGAGGACTGCACTGTTCTGCCAGTCCTGGCATCTGTCCACGCTAATCCTCTGAACCCGCAGACAGCAGAAAAAAATACCGCTCACAATACGGGCACATGCTGTATACTGTTCTCCTCAGCGTGTCCCGACGTGATTTGCGCCAATGATTAATTTAATTTCTGTTCATTTGAACCCACAGAAAAACAGTGAAAGCTGGGAGGTGGTGATGCTTGGCGTTCCATGTGCCTGTGCAGGCACGTGAAAAGACGTGCGAGCACCAGCCGCCAACCCGGATCCAACATATTTGACCTAGCCACCAGCTGGTTCGCCTTCCGGTCAGTGACGTCGCCGCGTAAGAGCGTCGGCAGGTGTGGGGTGAGAGGGTGCATTACTGTTTCGTCACCTGAGCGGCTGAAGACTCCAGTTCTTCATAGCACCTCATGAGGGGGGCGACAAGCGGCCCTGCGAGATTAGCGTCTAAGCTCCTGTGTTCTGCAGGTCTGAAGATGAGAGGATTGGTTCTTCTATTCTTGTCTGGGCTTTTGGTTAGTCGGACCAGAGCTGTTAGGTTCAACAAGGTCGGGAGTCTTAGCACCCATGCCTTGCCCATGTATTCTATTGCCTGAAAGCTGTGACCTTAAAATCCTCTCTATCGCCTAAAAGTGGCATTCGCTAAAAACTCTGCCCAGACACAGGTGGATAAAAAGAGAAAGAGGGCTTATGAACTTCACACCAATCCAACAAAACATGTTAGTGTACTGTTCTCTCATCATATCAACAGAAATAGAATCCTCTTTAACCAACATAGTCCGTTGGCCTTCAGAAAGAGGAACAAAGAGGATATAAAGAGAAGTAAAAGACATTAAGGAGGAATTGACAATGGTAAGAAATAGCACATGAAGTTTCCCATAGACAAGCTTTGGGTCTGTCCAGCTACTTGTGAAATTTTTATAAATAGTATCTTTCTTTCCCCCGGTGTTGCGGTTCAAGGGCTTGGGTGTCTTTTTCTGATGTTCGACCGTTGAGTAACAGTCATCCTACTGCCCTGGAGGCTACTGGGGTCCTCACAATTTCATACAAACGTTCATGTCATTAGGTCATCGTCTCTTCTGTTGATGGAATCTTCACTGCAGCCTCTGATAGAGAATGGGCTGTCTCCCATCCTCTCCTCCCTTTACTCAGTTCAGTCCAAACCAATGCTTTACTGACAGGACATATAATTAGTGCATATTTCCTAAAACAGCCAGTGCCACTGCTGGCAACAACCTCAGAATTACTGTTCATTTTTATTGGGGGATTATAAAGCAGCTTTTCTTCACTATCGTCTCTGTCACCACCTACAGCATCCTCACTATGCCTACAACTAATTTATCATCATCATCCACTTCCTTTCAGACCTGGGAAATTAATTGGTTAATTAACTAATTCATTTGCATTGTGTTTTGTGTTGCTCGTTGGGGCTTTGAATTGGTAGAAATGTGGGCTACTCTCTCTCCCTCCTTCTCTCCCTCACACACCTCATAAAAGTACGTCAGAGCTGGTCATGAGGCACACTATGTAGGCTGCAGTGAGGGGCTGCTGTGGGCCCAGGGCCTGCTGACACTGTGGTGGCCACAGTTTTGACCACACCCCTGTGTTCAGGGACTGGGTCCCAAGCCAGCAAGTCTGAAGAACTGTAGAGAGGAAATTCAAAGCAGTGAAGAGATGTAAACGTACACTCGTGACCCCTGGTAGAACCTAGAGCTCTCCACAGAAATCCACAGTATTTTCAGCTGGGGTGAGCTGAATTCAGGCATCATAGTTCTGGTCTTGGTTTGTTTTTTTTTTTCCAAAATGTCCATCTTCTAATTGCTGATTACAGAATGTTTCCATGAAGCCTGAAATATGGTGAAGGGAACTTTAACAAAAGGGAATTGCTTGTTGGAACATCTTAATAACAAATACAATTATTCAGTTCTCTAACTTGACTATCATGGTTTTTTTTTTTTTTTTTTTTTTTTTAAACATGTAATTCCTGAACTACCACATGGTGTACATTTGAGCTCTGGTATTGTGTGCTAAATTAATGTTTGTGCACTAGTGCCATCTGGTGGTAGACATTGAGTAACTACAGAATTTCTACAATAGAAACAATTAAACTGACAAAGAATGTTGAGACAAACCAAGTTAAATCACCATCTGAAAACCCTACGAAATACACTCCTTGTAATAGTGCATGTGTTGGGAATAAACATGTTTAAAATAGCCACCACATTATAGATGGACAACAAGTACAAAATAATGAATGTCTCACACTGAAACATACAATCTACAGCAATGTTGCCAGACTACATTGCTATAAACACAAAGATAATTTGCTGCAGCAGAAACCATTGAAGGTGAAAAAGTGTATAACATATATGGCAGGTTGAGGAACAGGGTGTATTCTGCTCACCACGTATGTGAAAACATCAGAGAGCTTAAAACAGTTTCCAGTGAGATGCACGTGGTGAGCTTGTTTCTGGGAAAAGGAGGGCAGTCTGGAGGAGAGAGCTAGGTCACAGCTCGGTGCTGTGCAGACTGCCGCTGATTGAAACAGCCTGTGGAGAGGAGAGGAGAGGAGAGGAGAGAGGATTCTGTACAGGACAGCGCTGTGGAGAAAGCAGCCGCTTTGAAGTCTAATGGAATCTGTCTCAGGGTGCCATTTGAATTCTGTTCTCCTCCAACCAGAGTGACCCTCCAGATACCTGTAATACTTAGAGCAGAGACTAACCCAGCGTAACAGACGGCATGGCTCAGAACTAAACTAATATGGCTCTCAGAACTGAGCAAAGACTAGAGTCACTCAAGCAATTATCTCAGTACCTCAGAACTGACCCATATAATTCAGTATTTTTCAGAACTGATACAGACGAGGAAATCTGTTACATCAAGGAGAAACCTGAGAATCTGTCATTCTGAAGATGCTGCTGTAATATATATATATGCAGGAGCATACAAATATACAAAAATCACAGTGTTCTGCTCAGAATGCGCATTGACCTGTTAAGTAAATCTGCAGTTAAGGATTTGTGCCTTCATCAAAGCAGCCTTTTGTTATCTTTATAACTGCTTGGCTTGTCATGTAAGTGTTAAATTTAAATTCTGATGCTGTAAAAAAAATTAATAAAAATAAAAGGGGGTAAAACATATATGGGAGAACAGAGTGTTTGACCAAAAAGAATGACAAAAGTGCTGAAAAAGAAAAGGAAATTACTGTAAGGAAACGTTCCAAATCCGTTTCTTCACTGGTTCTTTGTGAGGTAAACCGACACACCCTAAAGAGCGAAGACAAATCCCCCAACTCCATTTCCCTTTGGGTTGTCCTGCACTCTTCTTTTATATGTGCGTGCAGTTTTCTCACAGTGAGGTCGAGTAAGGATCAAGTTAATCCACCAATCATTGAGGGGTTCATTGATCACATACTGCTCACAGACCACTGACTCCCCTGATTCATGAGTCTAGTCAAATCACCAAGACACACTCAGAAACCTGGGAAAACCCCGGGTTCAGGCATGCAACACTGGAAACGGTTGTTTGTCATGATAAAGCTGTTACCCGCCATTTGCTGGAGGTCAGAGGTGGAGCTCACACCGTCAGGTCCCAGGACTGTGGATGTGCTGCTACAGACGCTCTGTTAGCATGCAGGAATTCCACACACAGAACTGGCACCCTGCGGCTTCTGCACCACGAGATTAAAGGGAGCCGACCATAAGAAAGAAAAACAAAACCGTTTCCCAATTTATCTTTGGAACTGTTGCAGAGGAAAGGAAACCCTATGTATGTGAGTGTGTTTAAACGTTTGCACATGCATGTGTGCATATACATGTGGACATAAACAAAGTTTATAAGGCTCAATATATAATTTGTCGCTTTTATATGGTACATGTGCTAATCTTGTATATAACAACATGCACGGAATGAGACATGAAATGCAGCGAAAAGTGTCAATTTAAAAAAAAAAAAATAAAAAAAAAAATTTGTGTGTCTCTGGAACCATTTTACAAACTATGGCATAGTTTATATATTCATATTAACTAAAGAGCGACCAGAGTTTGTAAAATGGTTCCATAGTATACAAAAAATTCTGTTTTTATAATTGACACTTTTTGTTGCAATGTCTCAAAAATGTATGTTGCTATAAATATAGTAACATACATTCAATGAGACATGAAATGCAACAAAATCTATGGTAGTTCTGAAGTCATTATGAATATATAAAATAGACCATAGTTTGTAAAATGGTATATTTCATATATTTATATTGACGTGAGAATTGCCAGAGTTTGGTGACTGTGAATGATTCCACACGCTGAACTGCCGACGGTCAGATGCATCAGGGGAAGACCGCAGTGGCTCCAGTCCATGACTGCCGTGCGAGCATCTTTGCGGTCAGGAGCCTTGGGAGCAGAGCCCCCCACAAACCGCAGCAGACAGGGGCAAGACCTCCGCGTCTCGCTGGTGGAACCACAGACTACAAAGAGGCTTTGGGAGGCAAGGTGACGAAACGCACATTTTGGCGTGCTTTAACGGCGCCCCCTGACGCGCTTGCCGTCTGGACGGCAGCAGTCTCTCTCTGTTGGCTTTTCTGTACACACGTGGCTGCCTCCTGTCGGGGGGGTGGTTGGCGTTTCTCATCATCATCATCATCATCATCATCATCACAGCTGCTGCTCTTGGTTAAAAAAAAATGAATAAATAAATAAAAAAAATACCAATGGTGTGAGATGGTGGCTATGATGGAAAACTCTTCTCAATGGAGCTTATTACTTGATACACTTCATCATAATCCCTTCACAGGGAAAACCAAGAATGTGTCCAAAACAGCTATGCGTCCAATCACATACAAGCAAAGCATGGCCATGCCATCTTCAATCTACATGTAAGGCATGTGAGCTGGATGACCGTTCCTGACCAATAACGTATCAATAAAATGAACTTACCCTTTTGTGTATTAAACCTCAATGCATACTGAAATGGTTCTGATGTGAATTCTCAAACATACGGAGCAGAGGATGTCTTTACCTCTCAATCATGTGCTGTGTTTTCAGTCACTGAAATGAGCTTGCCTGGTCCCTGTTTTAAGTCTCGGCTGAACAGCAGATGAAGTCTTCCTGAGAATGATGTCATTACGGCTCATTAGCATGGCCAGCGTTTCCCTTAGAACTCCAAGTGGGATAATGATCTTAATGGGAAAGTTTGCAGCGTATAATAAGCACCACGCTACATTTGGTAGTTTTCAATTAGAGGAGTCATAGCCCAGTCCGGGAGGGCCATGGTGTCTGCTGGCTTTGATGATTATTTACACTCAAGTCTTGTCTGAAGAGTTCACATATCTGGTTTTCAAGGCCTGACCTGACAGTGGATGGTACAGAAACCACAAAAATCTGCTGACATTGCGCCCCTTGTAGGACTTTGAAACTTGAAATCATTACAGTGCAACATCACACAACACATTTAGCCATCCTGTACTCTGTAAGCAGGACATTATTGGTGCTTGTTATTGTCATAATACAGGGAACTGCAATGACAGCCATTTTTACTTTACCATTCTTAATTAGAGCAATAATTAACTTCATATGACACCATTGTTAAAGCAATGACCTACAGCAGAAGGCAGCACTTTATCTTCAGTGAAATGTTTTACAGTGATGCAAAACAGGAGTGAAAAAGCATTGCTCTATACAAAAATACAGACCAGGTAATTGGTTTTAACAAACACAAACTTGCATGCCTGGCTTAATCCAAGTGCACCGTTTCCTCAAGTAATCCACTAGGTGGCAGCATACACTAATAATTAGTAGCCTAATAATTATTCAGACAACGAAGGTGCTTTTAGCCATAGAGGGCTCTGTGACGCCACAGTTGCTAGACACAGAATTTAAATGAACAACTAACATAAGGTAAAGGGATATGCCTCAGAGATATGGTGTCCGTAGATAAGGGTTTTGTTGGTATTTGTCAACCAGGAAATGGGTACTACGAGCAAAAATCTAATTGGTTCAGCCCAGCTGAAAAATGTAAGCATCAAGGATTAAACTGCATGTGTATTTTGGTGCATGTGTAGCAACGTGAATTTAAAATGGGCATTAGCTACTTCTATAAACAGCTTCTGCAAATAATCAAGAGATCCTCTCAGGCTAACTCAATTCTCAGCTCACTGTACTTGAGCAAAGCATGAACGTGACTCGCTACTTACCTTTGACATAATATTTCACTGTCACTGTGTCATCAAACAAACATTCAGAACAAAAATGGACAATAATTCATTTTAATTGACAGTTTAAAAAACAGATGAAAATGAAATTGGTTTATAAATGTACACATCACTTGTAAAATAAATTGTAGGCATATTAAATTATCAGAATTCCTATCATAATATATAATCACTTATATTTCAAAAAAAGGACTAAATATACAGATTTCTATACAATGGTGTCCACCTGGACGTCATCGAAACACTTGTTTTCCAACAATTTCTCTGAGCTTTTTCTGTGAGCCAAAAGTCTGGGGGTTGTCACTTCCCATGTGACCCTCCAAACAATCCTGCTACAACACCCCCCGCCAAAAAAAAAAAAAAAAAAAAAAAAAAAAAAAAAAAAATCATATTCCCTGGCCCAAAGAGAATTGGATGGCTTCTTGATTTTCCAGGTTCGGAGAGGGAATCAGTCCAGAGCCTTAGTCAGTCCCTTCTCCCGCGCCCCCACCCCAAAGAAAAATAAATATTCATGGCTTTGCAGCTCTAGTTGTACCTACGGTCACGGTGTGTCTTTGGGGGTCCTTCCTCCCTACTCCCCCCGGCCCCCCCTAACCCGATGGCTTACGGTAGTGACAGCATTGAGAGACTTTACCCACAGTTCCACAAACACGCGTCACACTTCGCAATAAGACTCCTGATTTTAACCCCCCCCATAGAACAGCATTAAAAAAAAAAAAAATAAAATAAAAAATAAAAAACCACAGACCCAATGATACATTCTCACTAAGCTGGAGAAAAAAACATCAGCTCCAGAAAAGCTGACTGATGGGTGATGAAGTTTGCTTCTACAAATCTCAAGACTGACAGGGCCCACAGGCATTGATGAGGACACCTCGAAAAGTGCCATCAACGAGTACTGTGGTGGTAAGGATTGTTTTAAGGTGTACAATCGCAACTTACTGCCATTAATACACAGATCTCTCACTAGCTAGCTTTTTGCTTGCTTTTTATATTGTGCTGTTACAGTAAACCTTGTCCGAATGTAGCTCTACACTCTCCAACAACACGTCCACCTCAGGCCTAGGTTAAACTTGTGTTTCTTCAACAACGTAGTCATCTGTCTGTACCTCATACTGTATTAGTGCTGCCTACTGAAATCTGATTCATAACAGTCAGATTGTTTTATGTTCTATTATGCCTTGACTGGCCCTTCGGGCCATTATTGTACTGAAAGGATTGCAGGGAAACTCAGACTGTGTGTACTAAAATTTGTAACCAAATTTAGCGAGGACCATGAACTTGGATTAAATACTCTTAATGGTGTCAATTAACTGAGCTCCTCCACTCTTCTCCTGACAATGGAGGATCTTCCGATTGGCCAAAATGAGTCACATGGCATTAGTCAATCAGAGACCACCATTAGACAGTATGGCTTTATCTTTAACCTGGGAACTCTCCCACGAGCGTGTGATTTAGGTGGTATGTATGAGTGTTTCATTGAAAAGGCCATACTGTAATGCAGTGTTTTTGAAAGGCCGGCTGTGGCAAACTATCCAAAGGTGATTGAATTATAGTTCCTAAACATGTAGCTCAAGCTTGAAATTAATTCAAGTTTCCCAGTTACACAAGTGTGAGACTAAAACTCAAGGACAGTGTTTACATAGATTCCCGATGCGCGCGCACACACACTTACACACACATCAAGTCAGCAGTGCCTTAACTAGGCCGATATTAGAAGCGCTCGGTACGTTCAACCAAGCAGTTCCCTGGAGTTTATTGTAGTACCAAGCGCAGGTGCCTTTTTACATCCTGGGGCACTTTACATCTTCTTGTATGACTACACATCCCAAGTGTCACTGTGCAAACCCATACAGATATGAGAGATTAAACAGCCTGGCATATAACTGCACAGCCCTGGGACAGAAGCATCAGTGTCTTTGGGATGGGAAGGAACACACAAATACAGCAAAGACAACACAAAGAAAACAGCCTCTACTGGTTTGCACCACTGAGCCCACACTAAATCACAAGGACGATGTGTGATATGAAAAGGGGGGAAAGAGTCCAGCTGACAGCGCGAGTGCAATTATCCGACGATGAACCGACATTAAGACTTTGAATGAATCCAGACTGACGAAACTTCAGTGCCTCTTAATGGAGACTTTCCCAGCTCTCTCCAAGGAGCATCTCACGTCCTGCCCCCCCCTCGGTCGTGTGAGGATGAGAACACTCTGTGCAGAGCGGAGCTACACACTCCTCCGGGTGCTTTTGGCTGGTCAGCGCCGCATCGCTGCTCGTCTCTCAGCCAGGGCGGAATCGGACCAGCCAATCACCGAGCCATGGTTGTGTCGCTCGTTGCAGGTGGAGAGGGGGCGTGGCTTTGGTCTCTTTTAGGTACCTGCGCTTTTACCAACCCGCTGCCCTTCCAGCCAAAGCACTTGGAGAACCAAACCATAGATTTACAGGAGCTCCTCCAGCCCAGCCCCACCCCCCGCCCACCCCACAGCCCCATGCTCTCCTCGTCTCCAGCCTTTGTGTACACTCAGCTGTCAGCCTGATTCTTGGGGCTGTTTCTGGCACAAAGTGTCTGAAGGCTCGAGAGCTTCAAGCAAGCACACAGAGCAGCAAGAGTTTAAAGACCGAGTCAAACGCACAATGCCAGGGAAAGCCATGGAACCGATAGCAGGTTAGCGAGATCTGCGATAACTTGCTCAAGAGACAGTATGAAGGTGTTGACAGAAGGCAGCTAATTTAAGCAGTTTGTCTACTTAAAATTCCTGAATTTTACCTGTGAAAGACTGCAGCAAGGAAAGCTCATTGGTAAACCTACAATTCCAGAAATGATTTTTTTTTTTTCCTCAAAAGGCACACAACTCCATATATTTAAGTGTGCAAAAAGCTTATATCACTTAGATTTCTTTTTTTTCTAGAAACAAAAATAAACTATAATAACATTAATAATAATTGGTTTGTAATCACATTGTAAAAGGTAAGGGTGCCTCAGTTGCCATGGAAACCTCCTAGGTGCCCCAAAGCCTTGTGTGCAGAGGCTCAGAGGACAGTCCGCAGGGTATGGGGGGCGGGGCAGGGCATAAAGATGTGCTTTTCTGCACTCTGTGTGGCGTCCTTTTTGGAGGGTCAGAGACATTGAACCCCACTCCGAGGTGCCACAGCTTCCCCCACACAGGCCACTCACCATCCTCCCCCTCCCCCTGCCACACCCACTTTACATTTTTACTCACACCAAGTTCATGACAAAGGGGAGACCTCCCTGGTCTACAATGCGATTGTGAAGCATTGTCTCGAGACTGAGTGACAAGAGCATCAGAAATTCTGTTCTCTCTCTCTCCATCTTTCTGTCTGTCTCTTTAGATGTCCCACTGGGCATGCCCAGACCAGTTGGACAGAGAAGTCAAACGATGAACCATCTGTACTCAATCACGGTGCACACTAGCCAATACAAAGCAGCAAATGGAGTCTCTCCCTTTTTTTGCCTCTCCATTCTTCCTGTGAGAGAAGCACCGCCTCTCCTGGCACCTCTGTGGCCCCTCCTCCTCCCACACCTGACCTCGCTCGGGCCACTCCCCCACCACACGGCCCGGCCCCCCCCCCCCCCACCCCCCCAACCCCGGCTCAGTTGGGAATGGCCGGCTGGTTGACGATGACCTGGATGACGAAGTCCTTCTGGATCTTGGTGTCCTGCAAGCGGGTCTTGTCCGTGAGCAGCTTCCCGGAGAAGAACCAGCGCTGGTGCGCGGTGTCGATGTCCTCCTGGGCCTGCAGCTGCTTCTTCAGCAGGCCGATGGAGTCGGCCATGCTGGCGCTCAGCCGCAGGTCCTTCCCCGTGGAGAGGCGGACCTTCAGCTGGAACTCCTTCTTGGGCGCAGCCTGGGGCTCCGGGTGCTCGGGGGCCTCCTCGTCGCTGCGCTCCGTGATCAGGTTGACGGGAGGGGCCAGGCAGTACACTGGCAGCTGGTAGCGGTTCCCCAGCTCGTCATAGCACTCTGTCAGCGACCCTGCAGTAACAGCAGAATAGTAGTACCTTGGGGTTACTCACCTCAGCCTGCTTTACTCCACCAGTCACTCACATTCATTTACAGGGCATCTACTCACTGCACTGTGAATGCCTGACAATGCACTTTACTTTATCCATGTTTTTTATTACAAACATTCAAATAACTCATCAAGTCTTGAGTTAACAATATAAATTGATTCTCTAATTATATTATTGTGTTCATGAAAATATGAGTAATATATTGAAAATATAAGTAATGTAATGTAGCCAACAACTGAAATATGCTGGTTGTGAGAGTGTTGTTTTCTCCTTGCCACTTTCAGTTTTAGGTGGTACTGTTCTAACTTGTTTTTGGAAGCTTAAATGTAGATTGCAATGGCACAATATTTCACAAGACATGGTATGTTTCTGTCGAAAAATCTCAGAACAAAATGGTATTGGAAATATGCAACTGTACCAAACAAAGTCCCACCACGTGAAAATTAAACTTTCAAGAAGTGCCCAATCTGTCACATTGAATGTAATGTGTCACATCAAAAGCTGGTTATCTAGTTGCAGTTTGCTTCTTTACTGTTGCAAACCAACAGGAAAGGACACAAACTGAGTTTCTCAGAGCGCTCTAGCTTTAAACAGTTCGCCGATTAATTCTACAGATTCTTGCAGGGTAGTAAGAATTAAATTATAAAGAAAAGGAATTAAATTCTACAAGAAAGCCCTGTTCAAGGAGAGACTAGAGTGTAAGCCAGTCATCAGCAGACTCTAAACACTCCAGGGAACCCAAACCTGTCCATATTTGGTGGTGTTTCAATGACATTAAACTGAGACCTGTATCTTGTCATTGATTACGTGTTTATCACAACATACTTGACATTGATTGCTCTGCCCGGCACAACAGGATTAAGAGGGTCTAATGAGGCCGGCTTGACTTTGTCTTACGAGTCCTCATATGGTCCATTACCTAGACATCACAACATTGTTCCATGATATTTATCTAGTGGTTTAACTGTAGGACAAAATAATATTTTACTTCTAATCTGGAAAAAAGATCAGATCTACCCGCTATGGTGTAACACAGATAGAAGATGCTCGTCACTGTTTAATTGCTATGCATTCTGAAATCTTCAGTTTTCCCATCTGTTTCTTAAACTGGTCATATACTACACAATGTCACCAAAAACGATAACCTGTTTTGCTAGCATACAATAAAGACTGTATCAGTTTGAAAGCTTACAAATACTCATTGTTTCTTTTCTGAGATGCTGTTTCCATGTTAAGGTCCAGTTTCTGAAACAGGCTATTACATACTGTTGAGACTTCTTTGAATGGAGACACTACGGTTTACATTTAAAAACTTATATAGGCATTTCAGGTTTGGAAATGCTTCAAACAAACGAAATGTCAAATGCCACACGCATACAGAATTGGTTTGAAAATTAAACAGACCTGACAAAATGGGTTATATAAAAGGCAGATCTAAAGGACACTCCTCTGCTTCCCTGAAAATGTCTTTACCTTGCAGTTAGTAACCACACAGGTCTAACTAGGGCAGCGAATCGATGAGAGAGTTCCTGGAAAAAGCTGCTAGGCGCATATAAAACAATCTCCTGGGAAAGATGTTTACTCGGCCTGGCATGGCCGCACGATCAAATTCGCTGAGTCAAATTCATATTCCCTCCTGATTTATGAATTTAGTATATCCTGCTTGATATATTCCCCAGAACAAACACTTCAGTTTTGAAAGTTAAAAAAAAAAAAAAATTTCTTCAACCCTGTTTCTAAGCATTGGCCTTGTTAAAGTTTTAAATAGTTTTGTGTATGAAAAAATGAAAAGGAAAAAAAATAGAAAAACATGCTATTCACATCAAAGGCATAACAATGGGTGGCAGCGTGTAAATGATGTTTGTTTTTTAACGCTCTTTCTTCTGCCATTCATCCCTTTGTGTACATAGGCTTCTGCTTTCGCTCTTTGTTTGGGACAAATTATGGTTATAACTCAATGGGACTGCCATCAAGGAATGATTGGACTGAAACAGCCTACAAGCCTACATGCTTTTCAAATGTGTCTCTCACATCAAAGACTAATAACGACAGTAACCACAGCAACTACAGTGTGATGGACACAGATGACATCTTCTGACTCGTAAGCGTTTTAGGTGAGAGGACTGAAAACACTGCTCGTGATTCAGTCCTTGCACTGTGTGTTTGTTACCCAAGCAGCAGTCACCTACACATCAAAGTTTGTTTTAGGTACGGTGATCAAAAATTCTAACACACTGTTGTAATGTTCTTAAGCTTATCTGCACACAGACAAAACACAGGTGAAGGATTGTCCTGACTTTGTGGATGGAAACAGTATGTGTGTGTGTGTGTGTGTGTGTGTGTGAATAAGCCTAAAATGTGGGTGTGTGACAGGGACCCTCACCGTGTGGCAGTGTGATGCTGGCTCCATCCACGATGGCCTGGGCCAGCTCATGATCGTTGCACTCGATGGCGACAGCGGCGGCCTTCAGGGCATCCCAGATCTCCTTGCGGCCCTCGAAGGCAGGCGCCGTGTCCCAGAACTCGTCCCGCTTGCTGCGGAGCTGGCCCTCTGTCATCGGGTAGTCGCTCTTCCACTTGGGCTTGTCCTTCTTAAGGGGCTCATTGCGGCCTGTATGAGACAAGAAACACGCATTTTACTTCACCTGTATGGGGCATATCCCCTCTGGTCTGAGACTCCTACGAGTCCTTGAAAGGAGACCATCCTCACTGCAACTTCCTCCTCTGATCCAGGAGGAAGTGCTAGCAGGCCTCTTGCACTAAGACTTATGCAGCTGGGTGTCACTGTCTCCATTAGCTGAGCTACTGCACTTACTGCACAAGAGGACTGAGAAGCTGGTCTAGGCAAATGGAAGCTGCCTGCTACCATGCCGATGGAAACCCTCACTTGGCACAGGGGGCCAATCACATGCAGTCTCCTGAGCCCCACCCCAGTAAAGTGAGGATTCCATCCAGATGCATCACTGGACTGAGGACACATAACAGACCTGGATACATGGCTTAGAAGCCCAGCACGTAATCTCTGTACTTTAAACATCACTCTCCAGATCTACCATGTGACACTCAAGGGGGCATCGAGAATGTACCTCCACCCTCACGCTGGCAGGGCCGACATAGTCCTATGTAAGTGTTTCCTGGTTACAGCAGTGCAAAGTCCTACAGTAAGTACGAACATGGGAGCGATAACAACAGGCATATGAGCATTCTTCAAACAGGGCAAAACGGCTTTCCTTCCTGGAGATAGCTACAGCAAAGGGGCAAAAGGGAGACCACAGATATGATACTCTTGCTGCAACACAGACGCACACGCAATCTCTACTCTCATGCCCACCAATACCCGACATCTCGGGCCTGAGAGGGAGAAGGCAGGACTCAATTCAGATAAGTACATTCCAGCGAGACATAGCTTCTCCCTCTCCAAGACTCCCATTATGAGCTGATGAAGTGGTCTGCAGGATACAGGCTCTTTATAGCATATTGGTTAGGGAAATGGGCCTGTAACTCAAGAGATCAGGGGTACACATGGCTGGGGAACCTTTGTTTTAGTGAATATCCAGCTTCATGAGTGGATTGTATGTTCAAAAGCTTGCAGTGCATATGGGTATTGGGTTAGGCTGAACAAATATTAAAATTGTTATTCCAAAAACAGCAGCCCATTTGGAAGTCAAAGTAAGCATGTGAGCTGACTAAATACAACAGTAACAGTGACTGAGTGTTTGGAGGCCACCCTCCAAACAGACCGTCTCAGGTCCTCCCAATCCTCACCCACTGCTAGGCACGGACCCGTGAGCGAGTCATCCGTCAGCAAGCCCACAAAAGACGGAGGACCACAGAGAGCAGCTAAGGTGCACTGCAGGCTGCCCGAGATTTAAATGGAAAAAATAAATAAATAAACAACCATACACACAGAACACTTACTGTATGGTAGAGGTGGGTCTGCTCAAAGCTCCACCACCAGGGCCTAAATTTAGAGAGGGTCAGAGAGTGCGTAAGTGTGTGTGTGTGTGTGTGTGTGTGTGTGTGTGTGTGTGTGTGTGTGTGTGTGAGAAAAAGAGAGAGAGAGAACTCCTGTCCATGTGTAACATCATCCACATGCGGCATATGAAAACCTTCCTCTCTTGACGACAGGCACAGCTTCCAGGAGACCGTTGCTTAGCAGGGGTGCTCCACTGACCCCCAGCGCAGAAGTGGTAGCTCAAGTCCCCCATGCTAATAATGTGACTTCCACAAGGTAAAGGCAGTATAAAAAAAACCCCATCCTAATAGGTGACTGGACATTTTCCCAATCAATTCCCATGAAGGAGCCAGAATTCAAGCAGTGGGAGCCCAAAAACCAGGTACCTCCAGTGATAACAACATTCAGGGCTAGGACAGACTGCCCTGTTAGCAAACATCACTGGGGGTGGGGTGAGGTGGGAGTGGCAGCAGGGCCAAATGTTTCAGGAAATGGATCTTTACCTCTGTACCATGGCACACCCTAACCCCAACCCCCCTGCCCGGTAAGCTTTGCCTCATTGACAACTGCAAGGGACAGCAGGGAGGGGCGCCGCCGCCGCCACTTTGCCAAGTATTTAAAAGGTCGACTTTCATCCAAACAAATTATTTATAGCGCTCGGGATTACATGGTGTAATCAGGACAACACACAGAACAGGATTTACGATTTAGTCTGGGCCAACCCAGCATGCACCTCACCAGCAGACACGGGGGGAAAGAGCAAGATTGAGCACGACAGAAAGTGAAATGAACGACGGAGGGAGAGCAAGAATGTGAGAGAGAGACAGACCTAGAAAGAAAGGGTGTTAGTAGCGGGTGCTGTGGTCCAACTGGCCACTCACCAAAAGACAGATGGAGAGAAAGAGAGAGAACAAAAGAGAAAGAGTGAGCGAGTGAAAGGAGTGTGTGGTAAGCAACAGCCCACAATGTGTGGTAGTCTGGACACCGGTTATGGGTTCACACTTTAGTTTCTGGTTCTTGCTCGTTATACTCACTCATTATATATTACAAATGCGCATCTCCTCAAATCCCAGTGCTAACGTCATTATTCGTAATTGCTGCCCATTGGGACGTTCAGCTTGTGTGCGCGACGTTCTGATCACTTTGTTCCCGATTGTTGCATATGGAAGTGAGTGCCACGGACGGCCTGAGATGACAGGTGTCGCAGCTGAACGTCCAGTTCTGGGCATGAGTCATGCCACATGTTCTTCTGCTCCAAAAATAATTTTGTTCCACAATCATACTTGCATAACATTTATGAAACACCTCATTATTGAAACCATTGGAATACATGAGATTTTCAAAAACATCACATTTCCCTATTCTCTCAAGAAATTACAAATGGCCAAAGGTGAACTGGTAAATTCTCATTCCAGAAATAGTTCAAGCAATCCTTGCTTGGTAGGCTGGATTTTAAATAGTAAAGTAAAAAATACACAATGTCTGGTGTTCAACGTGAAAGTCAGAGCCATAGTATGATAGCATTAACTATGCTAAGCTCATGTCACACTAAGCCATTTAGACACCGCATGGAGTTCTTATAAATAAAACCATCCCCAACAGTGTTGTGCAACTCAAAAATTCCATGGAAATGGTTTTGTCCAATATCCTGTTCAGATGTACATCAGACAATGCATTCAACTTTAATGTTTATTTGTTGCAATTATCTGAATAATCCAGTTTATATCAATGCAGCTTTTTAATTCTGCTACAACACAACACAAGACAACAGTCCCTATGAGAACACAACCTGCTTTCAGTGAGTATATTCATCACCCAAACCCTCATCAAACCATTGCTTAGAATATAATCAAAGTTGCAATTAAAATTCTTGTAATTTTGTTAGATCAATTCAACTAAAGGCATACTAGGGGACATTTGACTAATGGGAGCATTAACTGAACATGTAGTACATAGGGTATTATAGGTTTTTCTCCCATCTGCATTTCACAACCTGTAGAAAACCAAAAATCTAACAACCAAAAGTTTAGGAGCCAGTCATCCAGGAGTTGATTGGTGCATAGGTGTACGGTCACATGACGCCGCTCCGTCTATGCCTAGCAGTCGGCTTTGACCAACGCTTCCGTTCACTTTCTTTGATGCAATTCTCATCAGACGGCAAGAGAGAGCCGTGCCAAGCCTTCTCGGAATAAAAGCCTGCATTTCCAGGCAGCGACTCCACTTAAAATGCACGTGTGGTAGGGAGAAGTGCAGCACTTCCACACACATTAAAAACGACGCCCGCAGGACATCCGGCTGCATCCAGAAGCCCTGGAACGGTAATGTGAAAGAGTGCACCGTTTCTGCTGCCGGCGATAGAGAACACCATTTCACCGTTATGAAATTAATGCGCACGGTCAGAATGACTCATCATTGATGAAATTAAAGGATTTTTCCATTTGATTTCTTATGGTATATGTACCAGAGGCTGCAAAGTAGGCGATAGCCAAGATGTAGCCAAGCACAACACCAGGGTTGGAGTGTCATACAAACCTCTACACAGCAGAGAACCCCTCCTCCGATTTCTGCCATTCAAGTAACATCCAAACCAGTTTGCAAAGATGGGAAAAAAAAAAAAAAAAAAAAAAAAAAATGGGCTGAAAACCCTCTTAGCACCAAAATCATCTCAGTGCCCTTGACTTTCACTAGTTTTAAAGATAATCTTAGAGTTAAGAGGGTTTTGGGAAAATCAGGCCTTGCTATTTAGTAAACCGCTCATAAACAGCGGTTCACAGCGAATCTGGTACAGTTTCAATAGAAACCAGTTACTGAAAACAAACAGCAAATTACATTTCAAATATGCCCGAAAGACGGGAAAATTGTTGCTTTATTTAAAATGGTGTGAATGATGGACCGGAGAATTTCAGGGTATGTCTGGTTTGCACTGAACATTCATTCCCTCGTGACTGAATGTCTGTTAAGGCGTGACACAATGGCATGCTTGCTTAACTGCCAAATTTCTTTTTCCCAAAACAAGCTGGTGAGCAGATGCTAAAATGGCTAATGACTGCTCACAATCCGGTAGCAGTGGATGAAGGTACCGTGCAGTGAACAACAGTATCAAGGTAGTGCAGCTGTATGCTTGTGGATCAGAAAAATCAAAACATTCAAGAGGAGGGAAAAGCAACCACCACAAAGGACCCTCTGTGTTATAGGGAAGATCAATTGGTTTCAGACTGGCAAGCAAGAACCACCGACTGTAAAACTCATCTAACCTAAGCCAACAAATTCACCTGAGTTGCTCCACTAGGCTGGCTGGTAATAATGTGGGCTTTAACCTCAGCCTTCTGATCCCATTGTCAGCTACCATGCAGCCAGCATTTGTATAATTTATTCAGTTTTTGGCCACAACTTTTTTTTATTGGATGCAAATTTAGGCATAACTCACAAAGGTCACAAGGATTCATAATGGTCCAATCAAAAACCCACAGGAGGAAACGGACTGGACCTTTCAGTTGTTTTTAGACTTTAAATCCTAATAAAATATCATATATCATACATTTATGACCACGTTGAAAATGGACTTCAGCCTGTTATAAAAGTACAAAAATGTAAATTTTGGTTGAAGGGCTGCTTTGACATTTCCATAAAAGTTATATATAGTTGCAATACTTTTTGATGATGAAAATGATTATTTTATGAGACAGTTCTAAAACCGTGGGTGCACAATGAAATAAAGTCATAGGCAAGGTAAAAGCTTGGCCAAGTCTACCAGTTTCTGGAAATTGTGCCAAAGCAATAAAAGGCGAATGGAATGCTAGGATACATATAAAACAGTACTGAGCATAAATAAAATTGTTATATTAGTACTATGCAATGTTTTCTTTCGACCACATTCACAATTATGTGTCTGGCTCTGGGCGCCACACTTAGAAGCCAGGTTAGAAAGGGAGAAGATGCTGCTTAATCTCTTTAGCCTCAGGAAAGAGGGACCCACAGGAAAATCTGACTGACTGTTTTTTTGGATATATGAGCTATATGGGATTTATGAAGGTAGCAATTTCCAGGTAAAGTTCTGTCAGAGAAAAACTCTAAAATAGGCTGTCGAGCAAAAATTTACAGATAAAGTTCATGTTTATACATTTATTTAGTGATGTATGGATGAATCATATCAGAGACACCTGGTGTTTCTAAGACCAAGACTGTCACAGTGCTAGTTGCACTCTAGACCACAGGCACCCAGTTGAGATGAATTAACCATTATCGTTATTTCATTTTTAATTTTTTATGACTTTCCCCTACCTGACAGCTGTATAAGCAGGGCTTGGTTTGGTTAGTACACCGGTGAGAAACAAACCTGGGAAAACAAGCTGATGAAAAAGATCCAACACCTCAGGGCAGGGATGGGGACACTGTGCTGTGTGAGAAGGCGGTCTTTTGGATCAGATGTTAAACCGTGGTCCTGATAAACAGTTGTCATTAAAGATTCCCTTTGGCACGGAGTAGGGGGCTCCCCAGTTGCCCTGGCTGAATTCCAAATATGGCCCTCATAAGCTGCCCACCTAATTATCCCTCAGTATTACTGGCTAGATAATTCCCTCACTCTCTACCTCATCAGACATGTGCTTAGCATTCTGGCACAAAATGGCTGCCATATATCACCCATGTGGTTACTATGCATTGTGTGTGGTTGAGATAAGCTCCCCCATTCACAGTAAAGCTCAATGAAAGGAACCACATACGCACAATCCATTTTTAACATAAACTCTGCCTTCTTGATGGAGGAGGGGGAAAAAGTCTATGCATATACAAGTAGTGAATTCAACATTATAAGCTTCTTCAGAGAGAACATGCAGTCACATGTTTTTTATGATTCTTGCATTTCATCTACCCAGAATGCAAAAACTTGGCACATTGCCATTGTTCCTTTCAATCCATTTCCCACAGGCAGATGTTTCATTTCAGTAACCAAGTTCATTAATTGGCAGGCTAATCAATCAACTAGACAAACTATCAGATGTAGGCTACTTAGTCATCCCTTCATTCATTTAACAGCATATCAGATGCTGGAAAAATTAATTTTGGCAGAAACTAAAACTAAAAGCAGCAAACACAAGGGGTTTTGGTATTGCTGAAAAAGTTGTATTCCCGTCTGTGAGTTCCTTACAAATGCAGCTAACGGGGTGTTCATATCGAAGTGCAGTATCGTAACAAATTTTAATTCCTTGTTCATGACCTGACTGCCCCGAGCAGCGATGAGACAAAACATGCCCTGGAAGAAAACAAAAGGTGTATTGAGAGCAGGTATGTGCACATTTTTAAACACATTCTTGTTCAAAGCACTTAAGCCTGCTTGTTTACTGAAGGGCGGATGAAAAATTCCATATCATTCCCAACTTCTCTTCCTCATCATTCAGAACACTGAGATATTATTCAGAAAAAAAAGAAAGAAATGCATGCAATGCAGAATATGCTCATGACCAATAAAACAGGCTAGGTGTGCAATTGTTCTTTATTGTTCATAAAACATTCTGATACTTTTGTCGAAAAAAACTGGATAACACGAGACAATAGCTGGGCGTGGGGAACATTTGAAACTGTAAAGTCTTCAAAATTTTCCAGCTCGGTGTTAACGGAGATGTAATGTCATCCAGCATGTAAAGTTTTAAAGCTTCAGTCGACCATATAAAGAAAAACCATGACTCAATCAGAGAATGTGGTGTCATATTGTCACAATGCACAAGGCAAAGTCTGCAATACTTGTGGCTTACTGCGGCTGCTTTTAGCCTTTTGTGCCTAAATATAGCCGACCAAGTACAATCATGCCACCCAAATTACCAACCCAAATAAATGAAAGAAGGGGGTTTCCATATGTCTGTTCAAATAGACGTTGCCTTGGCCACCACCCTGTAAATCAAGTCTTTTTTTTTTTTTTTTTTTTTGCTGAAACAGCAATGTAAGCAGACGGCACAGCCCACAGATTGGTTCCACAACCACCAATAAACTCTACCGTGTGATCTCAACCTCATCCACCCCAATACCAGTGAACAAAAACGGCAAATGACTATTTAGGAGATACAGATCATGCCAAAGGACATGATATGTAATTCCTACCACCATCCCCCTTCCCCCCAACCATTCTTAGCTCTGTAAATGACAATGTTGTTCATCTCGCCAAAAACACAGTCCTCTCTGCCCTGCTGCTAAAGATACAGTGTATCATTACACTGCCTGGCCAAAGCTGTCCTTAAGATCAAAAACTTAGGCTATTTTTGAACAGCTATCACCTAACCCCCGATTTTGGACGTGGGGTGGCTTCTCGATGCTGGAGAGTAAACAGCTGCTTGCTAACAGGACTCAGGATACAGGGAAGACAGCCCACATTCAGAGGTAGGCCCATACAAGGCAGTAGACAAAACAGGTATGCCAAGGCAAGGTCGGCCTTGAGAACAGCAATCACTTCAGAGAACCTTACACGTCACACCACGAAACAGATGCGTCGATACAAATTCAGCTGAAGTGTTCATACCTCAAGCTTCAATAGGTGACATTACCTATTGATTTGACCGTCTTATGTTATAGCATACAAACATTCTATTAAGTTGGATAGGTAGGCCAGGTGTCCATCTCCTGGTCAACTTATAACATGGAAAAGTGCAGGGTTTAACCTGGGTCTAGGAAAGGGCTGTAAAATATGTTTGGGAGATGTAGCAGCTCCAAGGAAGTCATGTGGCTCTTTCTTGAGAGAGGTGGGAGGGGGGTTGGGGGAGGGGTTTACCTGCTGGGATTCTCTCACCACTCAAACACAAAGGCCTGCCACACAGGAAGTTGAAAGAAGACCCACCAGCTGCAGTGGGGGAGACAGTTGTTCACTGTAGAACACTGAGTAAAGTACACAGCCGGACCACTACAAGTACAGGACGTGACGACTGCAGTAAATATAACTGTGCAAGCTGGACAACTAAAACGCAAGCTCTGCTAAGTGTACGAGCGAATCAAATTCAGTCATTTGCATGCAATTTGTTAGATGAACAGTATATCCTTTTAAATCTTATATGGGAGCTGCCTCCATTTCAAGTGTTGTGGATCTCTCCAATATGACATGTGGATGGAGGTTTCCACCTACTCCTGACTCTCTCCAAAGACTGAAGGAGGATAATCTCATTCAAGGTTAAAACTAAATAAATGGGATAGGCCTACCTAAAACTGCAGGTACAGGGCCTGGCATTCTACCAGCTGACTAAGAACAACCCACTACGTAGGCTACAGCTCGGACAGCACAAACTGCCTGTCATCTGGCAGTGCTGCCAAAACATGTATCTTTCCCAAGCAAGCAAACTGCAATGAGCATGGCAGATGCATACAAATCAAGGTGAGATAGCCTATATCTGCCATAAGTTAGGGACAGAAGTCTCAGAGGACTGCCCAAAGTAAGTCATTTACACATGCTCCTAATTAGAGGTCATCACAGGTCGAACCATTTCTCTTTAATAAGCAAAGCAATTATGGGTGAAATAAGTCAATGACTAGGTCTAGGCGCCTGGGGCATTTTTGTGACAAAAAGTGCTGTATTGCAAACAGAACCTTGGGGATAAAACAAACATTTTCCCCTAATAATTAAGAAAAGCAGAAAACCCAAAATAAGCAAGCTGTAATGATAAACTTCAAAAATATAGTTCTTCGTTGTCAGTATTAACACCAATGCAACGCAGTGAGATATAAACCGGAAATTACTTAAGTTCATAAATTCAAGCCTGGTTCAAGTAGTGCTTTTCCATTGAAAAGCTGGAGTTAAATGGAGTAACAGAAAAACTACTGATTCTTTCCTGTGTGTAATTAAACATGTTTTTAATGCATTCTTTTATGCATTAATGGGTTTATTCATGAACACTGCTAGAAGTCTAGCAGTGCTTATGAATATTACATGACAACACAACAATCTCACTAGTTTGCTCAGTTTCATTCATGTAATCTTCCATTTGGCACTATTCCTGGTTAATAGCTTGTACTTCTTAAATACACAAGGAGACGATCAGGAAAAAAGAACAGGGATAGATGCTAAAGACCACATGAAACACAGAATTAATTCGAATATACACACTGGTGACCCAAACTCAAGAAAAACTACAACCTCCAGAAACTTGATATTTATGGTAGTGGCGCCATTCAGAAACTGCTGGCAAAAAAATTCAAATTCATAAACATAACCTGTTACAATGAGCAGTCTTTTCCTCCTTTTCACAAAAACTGAAAGATTTATATATGGAGAAAGCCAAAGGATGTGGGCAACCCACATTGCCTTTTCCGGGCTGTGAAACATGGCTGTGGTTTTGGTATGGTACGGGCAGCACAGGTAAATGGGACTGACTGTTACTCTGCATGGCGGAATTGCAAAGCCATAGGCAACCAGATGCACCCTATGAAGTACGTTTCAAAATGACCCCATATTATCCAAATGATAACACCCCGAGACATGCTGCCAACAGTAACTTCATTAACACCATGCTGAGGTCACACCTCCCCAGATCACCAAATCTAAACATAACTGAACCTTAGGAGGAAATTCTCACATACAGAGTATGGAGTATATTTCCACCTCCATCTATCAAAGCACTGGAGGTTGTGCAGCATTCAAGGAAGAACTGAACTACCTTGTTATGAGGCAAAGGGCAGCTCAGCTCCTAATTCATTGATAAATGTTCACATATTTGTTTGGTGCTTCCATGAGTTTTGTCCCACAAATGTATATTTGCCCTGCATATAGCCTATGTGCGTGTAAAAGATGTTGTCATATGCAGTGAATGACATTTCCCCATGTTTTGGATAGCTTGTTTGACTGTGTAAATGCACATGTGTAACAATAGGATAAAACATCTAAAAACTTTATCAGCCAGTATCTACAATTACACTAAGTGCTTTTTCAGAAATCCCGATTCTGCCTATTGTAAAACCAGCTGTCAAAAATAAAGCGAGCACCATTATCTCTGAGTGGTTGTACTATGATTATTTTCCATTCCACTTTCAAAGAACCGAGTTGCATGAACGCAAGGGCGAAATCAACAATGCTCTGAGGAATTTGAAAAGGTCAAGAGCAATGAAGACCAAACTGTATCAACACCAGACATGTCTCAGTGTTGACCCACAGTAAATGAAGACAGCTCTAAATCCTCACCGCCTGTGAGACTTGGTTTTGTTGTTTCTTTGAGCATCGTAAATAATGGGAGCTGAGAGGCAACAAAACTGATCCTCATGTGGGTGTGAGTAGGCTAACTGATTAGGGGGAAAAAACTAAACATCGAGCCAACAATTAAGGCAGTATTTCAGTACAGTTTAAAACTTTTAATTTGGGACAGGAGAATGGCAGCTTTGAAAATGAAGTGAGCATTGCCTATTACAAGTTTAATGATGACGTTAATAATTAAATTCTGTGATAATGACGGGCCAAAGTGTTGCATTACATGCTAATTCTGCTGACAGAGGCAGAGCTATAATTGTTAGGTGCTTACCCCCCACACGTATTGCAAATGCTGATCATTGTTTTCCTAAGATGTAAAACACATGGTTTGGAACCGTTGAGTTTCAACTACAGTACTTTATTTTGCGTAGGCCATCCCGCTTCAGCATGTAAGCACATTTGGGCCCACATAACTTAAACACTTTTAGCCCGAATCTGCAAGCTGCACTCACTCATCCCAACTTAATTGTGAGACAACCTGAAATGATGACAAAGGTTTCACATCCAAGCCAAAGGTGCTCAAGTTACTCTCTTTCCAATATGTGTAACTTAAATGGATTTAGCCAAGACTCTGTAGGGAGGTTGGAACCCTTTAACGTCAAATCTCAAGCATTTAAATCCTACGTACGTGTAGCAACAATACACATTTCATGTGGCTCTGCAAATCAAATAACCTTGCAGATAGTGACACACTGAAAGAGCTAATAGATAATACTGAATAAAAACCCACATTAATTGTAGCTGCGAACCAGCCTGTAATGAAAGCCCATGAGAAAATCAGACAGGCAAAACGTTGCCTGCCTTCTTGCTTTTCGCCTTCATTTTTATAAGTACAGCTACGCAGCTATCGAGTTCAATTAACACAAACCAACGCACTCTTTACTGTAATCATAGTTGCATGCCTCTCCTTGATAACCATTCAAGACTTGGCAGCATTTTGGACGGGCATAAAAAAAGCCAGTTAAGTTTGATAGTAAGCAAGCTAGTGATCCAACTAACAAACTACTTTGTAGTGAAAGGGCGGACAAGGGTGTTGCTGACACTAAACACGCCAACATGCTACAGATGCTACAGATAACAGGAAACGTAGATAAACAGCTGGTGAAGCTCGACAGGAGGTGAACAAATTGTCCACTTCCTCAACATGCATTAATTATACTGATCAACCTAGATATGTAGAGCCAGCTCTGGGTTTCACAATTCTAACAGTATGAGCTAGCTAACACTGTTAGCGAGACAGCTACAAACTAGTGCGCAGTCCACACCTGCTCGCTTCCATAGAGCAAATCGAGTAAATGTTTGAGGCTGTCTGTCGGTTGAACACCTGGCTTTAAGCCTTACCTCCTCGCTTTCGGTGGGTCCTTCCGCCGTTCCTGGACGACCCCTGGCCCTGTCTGTCTCCACTCTCTCTCCCAACGCATCCTCCCATGGCTGTCGGTTTTATCGGGTCCCCATTAGCTCCCTGATAGCTCCAATGTAAAATATACCGCAAGGGAGGAAGTTGTGCGATTTCTCAACGTGTAGTTGCCGACTGCATCCAACTCGATACAGCCCTGTGAAGACCAAAGAGAGACACCATGGAGTGTTTTAGTGTTCTAGCGTGGCAAGCTTACTTGCCAAACGTGAATTTCGTCAAAATTTTGCAAGTAGCTTGCCTCGCTGCCGCTGCTTATCGGGCTGGTTAAGTTCACCCTCGCCTTGCTCAGTAGCAGACAAGTCTGATTTTCACTAGTTAGTTGCTTGTGTTGTATTTTTTTGAAGTGCTCCAAAGACGTTCACGTGCTAACAACTCTCAGTCTGAATAGCTTACAGTAGATGGCTAACTGCCTACAAGATCATCCGCTCTGCAAAGAGGATGCTTAATTTTACTTCTCTAGAACACCTAGTCTACCAGCAAGCCAACTCAATTTCTCAAAATCTGGTACGGTAAGTATTTTACATCGAAGGCACGCAAAAGTCAATTGGCTCGACAGACAAGAACTCGAGCAACCTAGCACTACATTCAAGTGTTTGCTTGTCCGGTGTGTTGATCTAAGCTATTTCTGGATAGGTAACGTTAGCTAGCTAGCCAAGTAGCTACATTACTATCTACAGCATGTCCTCATAGCTATCCAACTTTCTTCAAGCACCTACAGTTTGTGCTAAAGTTAGCCAATAAGCAAACGCTACTCAAACCACTTTTTACACAAACGCTCCATATTCTCATTTTAAACACCTTTTGGCCCTCGAAGAAATGTCCAACATCTCTTGGTCTTCCCCTTCTTTTTTCCCAAGGTTTAAATCCCTTTCCCTTCCTGGTGGAAAACTAATTCGCACGCCTGCGCGGGTACATGGACCAGTATTAAGTTACGTCACGTGACTCCCATTTTCTCCCCAAGAAAAAAAGCTTGGCACAGCGACTAGATCACGTGAATTGTTTATGCGATGCAAGTGTTTGACGAACAGTGCCCCCTAGAATGTTTTCTGAGTGAAAAAAAAAATAAACCAAAAATATTAAAGTATGGCTAACATTTTCTGCAGGCGCCAGAGATAACAACGAATGAGCTGTTGGTGGGGGGGTCTCCTGGACATGTATGTACATGCACTGTTACTAATATCCTAGCAACTATTATAAGGTTCAAATTATTGTGTTTGGTACACGGTATATAGATTTGATATTTTATATTGCTTCCCAAGCAAGACAGAGCATGTTTCATCACAACTTCACCGACACATGTACTCACCCAATTTGCCATATGCGCATCAATCAGGGTATTTTTAAACCAATCATTTCCATTGTGCTTTGTTTGATGTTAAAAACTTCAACCATCAAACCGAAATAGTTTGACCATAGATATAGACGCCGTAGCTCAGCAATTCATTGAACGCAGTGGTAACATATGTGGGATTCCAAAAGCTACAACAATTACATGATGCTGTAAAAGAGGCTCCATAATTAACACTAATTAAAAATTAAAACACGTAATAACGTAATTTCGGACACAATACTGAAAGATAGTATTAACATCATATCAATTGTAGTAAGTCCAAATTCAGCCATCCTATATCTATGCCTGTGACCTACGTTTATCAAGAAACTTCCGCGTTATGAGCATGCGTAGATCAGTTTGAACCAAGGCAGCACACGATGGCCGCGAACCGTGATGTGCTCCTGGGCTTGGTAGAAGAATTCGTTTCAGGACAACAGGACAGTAAGGCCGCAGAAACTGCAACAGGTAGCTAAGCTATGTCACACATATTGATCATGAATCTGCCAGGCAGATCATCTCCCGACAGCCTCGGTTAAAAGTTGAAATCATACGACATGCGCATGTGGGATGCCCAAGCTCGGATGTCGATGACTTGTTGTAACAGTGCTAACTAACCTAGCTTGCTAGCTATTATTCAGCAGTCGGCAGAAACGTTATGTAGATTCATACAATAAACTACGTAGTAAGCATGGTTGCAAGCGGTGTCATCACCAGCAAGTTCACCGTTTTACCTTATGTTAGCTCTTCTGCTAAGCACTTGGATATGATTAAATAAGCATTGAGCTAGCTGGTTAACTAACTGGCTAAACTTGACAGGCTAGTCAAAAGACGTCACCCTAGAACTCAATTTCATTGCTATCTATATAGGTAGCTAGTGTATGATGCAATGTACACAGTGTATGATTACTTGTCTCGAGTGGTTAGTGTTAACCACGGTATCATTGCCTGGACTCTGGACTTCTGAGGTCAACATCGTCTGCTTACTTCTCAAATTCATGATTGTCACAAGCGAATTGTGGGAAGTTAAATAAGACCTGTCCTTTCCTAGTCTGTGCACTAATGTGATGAAGTTGGATTCACCAGCTTTTGTGTTTCAGAGCATGCTGGTGATGCGGTATTAAAAAGCAGGAACTTGTGTTAAAAGATAAAAAGGGTAACTGGGTCAGAAGTATTGTATCCACATATTTGAAATAGTTGACAGGGGAAGGTATTTGTCCACAGTTGTAGACAGTCAACATGTAACTACCCTGAGAAGAATGGCATTTGTACATTCACATTGTATGAAGTGATAACTATTGTTTTCATCCTTTCAAAGGAGTGAAGACTGGGCAGTTCACAGTATTGGAGTTGGTTGAAGCATTAGGGTAAAGTATTGTTATTGTTTTTATTATGAGTAATTAATCAATCTTTTAACAATTAATAATCAGTTTATGTATATATTCAAGTGAATTATGTCTATTTGTATGCATTTTGGTTCATTTTGTTCTCCATGAATCATGATATGTTAAGTTCTGAAGTTACCTAAGAATATTTAAAGTAAAAATTAATTCAGTAAGTTTACAAATGAAGCAGCAACCACATAAAAGAATTCTTTTTGTCCTTTGAGCCAGCATCAACAACATTGTGAATCATCTGTGCTGCTGGTCTAATCAGCTGTAACAGTTGTATTCAACAATTCTGTCAGATGTAGTGAGGTAGCATTGCATGATGTTTTTCTGCAAAATTGAAATCAAAGGGTTAAAATCAGGCTGGTTCTATCTCTCTGCAGGCTGAGTCTGACGAGCCCAGAACCACAAACACGAGGCCGAGGTGTTCAGCTACTGTCCTTGGTCCTGCAGGAGTGTTATGCCAATCTTTCAGAGAGCGAAGGTGAGATGTAGCCTTAAGACCCACCCCCTACTCTGCTTTAACCACGCTAGCAAGATCTTCCTCCACTTATGAATGTTTTCTCCCTTGTGTTATTTTTGTTTGAAAGGAATGAAAATGCATAACATTTACATGTCACTGTAAGCAGTTCCAGTGCTCTAATTCTTCTGTCTTCAACTTCACATAGAAATCAAGGCTATCTTGAACAGTGGACAGTTTCAACCTATAGACTTGCCTATAGACCTCTTCTTGTTTTATAGTTATATTGCCTGATAGATTGTTTTTCCAAGTAAAGTCTTCCCTCTGTGTCTGGTGGGCAGTGTACCACCAGGTGTCTAATCGTACTTTGTTACGTCAGTGTGCTTCCTGAACTGTTCCTTAGTGGTAACTGTCATCTCCTGTTTTCCTCCTTGTTTTACGTAGTGGAGGTTCTGATAGCCTTTTACGAAAACCGATTGAAGGACCATTACGCCATCACACCACATGTCTTACAGGGGATCAACGCCCTGGTATGTCCCAGCATGATGTGCCCACGGCCTTCTCTCCATACACTCACTGCTGTATTTTAAGGTGTCAGTATTGGTTGGAATCTCTGATCAGGAAATAATCTGGATGGACAAATCCCATTCTCTGTATCAACAGTATCAGCCTATTCATATACTACATATAATTGAGCTGCACATCAAAGCATCCTAAATGCTACCTTACACTTTTTTCTGCCATTGTACGATATATTACGTATGAATTGTGGCTTGTTCTCATTTACACTGATGCAAATATGGCCTAATCAATGTAGAATAGATAGGGATAGATGTATAATTATCCACTGGAATGACATCAGTAGACAAAGGAAATTAGGTAAATGCAAATGCTCAGACATAAAATGACAAAAGCGCAGTGTTAATTTGAAGTCCCTTTCTAAAACTGGCTAGTGTACAGATAATTATAGCAGCAACATTATTATGTGAAATTGATTTAAATTACATTCAATTTCAATTTTCGTATTTGGGTGCTCATGTAGACAATTGGCAGAATTTGGGTAACGCATATAGGCAGGTTAGTCCTTATTGATTTGTGTTTCTAAATATATGATGTACTTGACTTTACTGCAGGTAGATGGAAGTAGATCATTGCATAGTGAAACCATAAATCCCTCAAGCCATCCTTACACAGATACTTGCATATATAAGTGTTGACAGCCCTCAGGTATGTGCAGTACCTAAAAAAAGTGGGTCAAAAACTATGGCCTTGAATCAACAGTTCTTATCAATCCTCATCTACTTCCTGAAATGCAAAGCAGAGACTACAGATGTTCCATGATCTTCTTCAGTTCTTCTGTCCTGACTGCTTTGCTTATGTTTTCCCAACTGAATTCATCTTCATTTTAAATGAATAATGAGAATCTTTTTTTTTTTTTTGTTGAGAAAATCATTACAAAATGTGTGATTGTTTTGGCTGGTTTTTATATGTTGTTAATAGAATTTACTTTAATGCAATTTGTCTGATGGAACCATGAAATTGTTATGTTACAAAAATTCCCGGCCATTACACACATTAAAACGTTTTTCTTACACACATGAAAACAAATCATCAAGCTTATGTATAAACTCCTTTAGCCATTTTCATTTTCATTTTTGTTGCTGAAATTGTTTTTTTCCCCAGACAAAATGCACATTACCCTCCGGTTTATCCATCTCCATCCTGAGGTCACTCTTCCAAGATGTCCACGTCCAGGTGAGTAAACACTTTTTCTTTTCAGTCTGCTTTCAGACCAGTGCACTTTCTTTACATCAGAATACATAATGGCAAGCATCATGCATAAACTAAAGAGGACTTTGCTTGGAAATGTGCTTTGTTCATCCCTCTTGAATCTGAAAAGCTCATTCAAACTGACCTTAACTGGGCTGTCATGTTGAGTATCCAGCTCAGTTGTATGTGTACACAGTCTAGCTTGAATCCTCACCATGCCAATTTGCAAGGGTGGGGCATAGTTGAGCTTAGCATAGCCCAGGGAGTTTAAGGCAGGAAGGCATTCTGTGTCTCATTGTTCAGTAGCAATACTCTGAAATCAGGTGCCTTCTATCTGCCAGTACTAATTGCGCTGTGTTGCACTTTGATGTGTCAACAGAAAAGATAAACAGTGGCTGTCATGAAAATAAGAAAGACAGAAATAAATTGTGTGAATATGTGTGAACTCATTTAAATATTTGGCCCTGAGAATGTGCAACTCACCAAGTCTTGGTACCTTTCCAAAAGAAAACAAGTCTTTGTATGTGTGTGGGTTAATGAAGTTGTACCATGTTATGTAACCCACACACATCAATAGCGTTCAGGTTACATATCATAGTACAACTGTAAGTGTTTGGCTCAAATTTCTTCTTCTGTGGTTCTCAGCACATTGACTTACAGGTTCTTGTTCAATTATTTACCATGGTTCATGGTCGGGATAAGGTAATGTACAAACCACATGTCTTATTCAATGACTATGAGCCTTGGTGAACATCTGTGTGTGTGCGCACTTCCTCTCTCCACAGTCTCTGATGTTGAAGGAGCGGTCATGCGTCTACAACATCCTGATAAATCTTATGGCATCTCAGGAGGAAGGTAAGAACGGGTGGGGAGAAAGGGTACCTTGCACAGAAACCTACATCTGATTGGCTAAACAATCCCTTGCATTCCCCTCCTACAAAATGTTTGCAAAATGAAAAGGTCATCAAATGAAAATTCTGTTGTCAGTTAACTGTTGTCAGTGTTAAATACAGGTCAAATGAAAAAGTATATGCCCCCATGTCTCTTTTTTATCAATGGGCAACAAATGGGTACATAAGGGGACATTCCAGTTTGGTTACACTTGTCTCTTCTTTATGCTTTTTTTTGCCATTTAGAACTGAAGGGTTTGGGTGCAGACTTTGTATTTGGGTTTGTCCAAGCAATGGATGGGGAACGGGACCCTCGAAACCTCCTCCTTGCCTTCCAGATTGCCCATAGCATCATCTATAGGGGCTACGAGCTGGGTAAGGCTCCACCCGATCGGTTACCTGTTGAGCCACTAAGGGGTTTGAGTCTTTCTCATGTGTTATCAGGATGCTGATAAACACAGTACACTTTTGTATTAAATATATTTGCCTGAGCCGTCATCTGTTAATATTTGGATATTATGTAAAAAAATTGTTTTTGCACAAGCATTCCTGCACATGTGATTAAGAAAAGTATAAACATGATTTCATTTATTAGCTCAGCAATCATGTCTTTTCTAATCAAAACAGAAAATGGCATGGCAAAATGCAGTGGCGATGATTAAAAGTAAATGGAAGATAAAAGGGTGTTCTGTCTTTGGTTGCTTTTTAGGTAAATTCACTGAGGAGCTGTTTGAAGTCACATCCTGCTATTTCCCCATAGACTTCACTCCAGTAAGTATCTCTCAGCATGAACGTTAAGCCTTCAGGCCAGCTAGGGCTTTGGGATGGAGGAATGGGGACTGCCTTGTGATTCCTGGTGATTCAGCTTGACCAAGAACAAAACATGCCACCAATGAATTGACATGCCTTGAGCATGTTAAATACATTTTGGACAAACAAGTTATACATGGTCTGGTGAGAATGGACCATAATTTACATAAATTTAAATAGAATGAGCCTTGAACAAGAAAGCCTTGCTGTATGGAGACAAACAAGGGGCTTCTTGTTGGCTCAAGTTGGAAAGACACTGAGATCTTCTGTGTGTAAGAGCTCTATGGTATGGTATTGAATCCTAAATACATGTAATTGACCGTAACTTCACCCAATGACTGCCCTCATCCCCTTGCATGCCATCAGGTTCCTGATTGGCCAGCAGTATATAATGCATACCAAAGGCATTGACTGCATATGTTAATTTGATCAGTGATATACTTAATTGAACTACTGAGCAAATGGTTATGTATGCTGTACTGAATTGACAGAGGAAATTTCAGTAGTACTGTAGGAATATGAGTGTGACTAGGTATGCAATTCTGGGAGAAAAATTTAATCTCCAATGTGACAAAGACACTAGTTGTCTTTTTGCTTTAAATAATGCAGATACAGCAGGCTTGTCCATGTCTGTGGTGCTGTCATAACCCAGCTGGTGTTTTTTTCCTGTCATGACGCCTGTGTCAAGCTAGTCAGGGCACTTTGAAATCTCTTTCACTCTGTTTGTTTCCAGCCTCCGAATGACCCTCACGGCATCACCCAGGAGGACCTCATCATGTCGCTGCGGGCTGTGCTGACGGGAACGCCCCGTTTCGCAGAGGTACAGGCGGCGCCTTACAGAGGAGCTCCTGTGGGGTGCGGTGCCTCTGGGAAAGGGCTTGTTTGCCAAAAGAATGCGCTGACAGTCGAGCACGACTTCACTTAACAGCGCAGAGCGAATGCAGCAGCACCATGCTGGAATTCAGCCACCGCAGAGCTAAGGCAGGCCCTGTCCTGAAATAAAGCATTAGCAAGCAGGAGCCGCCTGAGGAGGAGGAAAAGGCTGTATATTCCACTTCTGTTTGACAAGACTTACAAATCTGATTCCCAATTGCTTTTAGGTTGCTGAAATTGTAACCCCCAGCTTACAGCAGTGATGCGAGTCTGGCCTCAAATGTAAATGTGACAAGAGGGGGCCAGTGCAGGATTTCTCTGCTAGTGTCTGGCAATTCTCATATTTACATATGACATTTTTTGTGTGTGCACAGTTGGTACAGTGTATTTTGTGTCTGTCTGCTGGGCGTTGCCCTTGATTGATTGGTTGTCCTGCTTCGACAGTACCTGTTGCCGCTCATCATCGAGAAGATCGACTCAGACGTGCAGAGCGCCAAGCTGGACTCCCTTCAGACTCTGGTAACACAGCTTGAGGGAATCTGACATGATCTGAACCTGTCCTTCTGCACCCGCCTCCTGATTCAACCTGTCAAACAGAAGTCATATTTCCTTTAGGGCTTAAATTTACATTCCCTCGATATAAGCCCCACTGACTTTTTTTACATCTTTCTTGTTTTTGCACTATGCATTTCATATCTGCGTTTTTTTGTTATAGTATTTCTTTCAGAAGTCATTGCAGTAATTAGGCTGTTCCTTTTGAATAATTGAAATCGTTGAATTTGTGAATTAATTATTAAAAAGTGGATGAAGGGAGGGAGACCCAGTGTGGCATCAACATAAGATTATGAGGAAGAAAACAGAATGAATATGATGATGATGTAAGTGCTACTCATTATGTCAGGTCAGTGGGTGTTGGGTTGAGGGTTCCTTGTATCAAAAGAGTTGTGGGTTTAAAGTGTGACCCTTGTATTCCTGTCTTTCAGACAGCTTGCACTGCTGTTTACACACACAAGGACCTGGCAGAGTTCCTGTCAGGGCTGTGGACCTCACTACGCAGAGAGGTGGGCATCTACCGACTGGGCCTGGGATGGGGTGGTTTCCATTTCAGAATGGGGGCTTGGGTTAAGGTCTAAGAAACTGCATTATTTGTCTGCCATTGTGGAGACCATGGCCTGAATTCAGTCAACCTGAATTCAGATTGTATGTTATTTGAGTTTTGGTAAGACGTTGATTTGATTCCAGGCTCATGTTCTAGTTGAGAACTATGAATGGCAGCAGGCTGAACTGGGCTGGTCTTATGAGGTGAGCAGCCATTTTGGCTCATGTGAACCCCTCCCATGCCTCTACAGGTCTTCCAGACCGCCAGTGAGAAGGTGGAGACAGCCAGCCTGTCCTCCCTGAAAGCACTCGCCGCCTGCCTCTCTCGCTCCGTCCAGAAGTCCGACTCCGATGATGCCCTGCAGAGCTTCCTAGACCTGGTCCTCACAGGTACCCCATGTCCACCCAAACCTCCATTCCCCACACCTCCACCCTCAATCCCCCCAAACACCCTCACCTCCTAGTTGAACTGTGGCCAGTATTCAATCATCCTTTGTCCTTATCTGACTGAGACTCGCATATAAATTGAAGTGTAGGTTCTCTTTTTCACGTACATAGCTGCAAAGTACATTTTGATGTCTCCCAAACTCATTTCTGGAATGAAAAGTGCTTGCATTTATTTGAAAGTCAAAGTTAAGGACGAATTTTGATTGAATCCAGGCCAAGGCATAGAAGCAGCTCCAGGAGATGGTAGCTGGGTCTGCTCCCCCGACAGGCTGACCACCGATGCGTTTGATGATTGAGCAGAGGTCCAGCAGGATTGATGGTGTGTGGCGGCGGCTCGCAGGGGGACGCGGCCGGCATCCATCACTGAGCTTGCGCTGCCCGTTGGCACTCACTGCTTACTCATCACCTACTGTTCCACTCACATACCTCTTGAATTATTTATGCCGCCCCACCCCTTAACCCCTCTGTTGTGGGTTTGACAGTCGCACTTTGCTGTGTTTTTTTATTGTCCTAGACTGCAAGCACCACCTCTGTGAGCCGGACCTGAAGCTGGTGTGGCCCAGTGCCAAGATCCTGCAAGCGGTGGCCAGTGCCTCCTACAGGGCGAGCCACAAAATCACAGGTGCCGTCGTGCCTGTGCTCCTGGAGCAGTACAAGAACAGCACGCAGGTGAGGCAACCTGCCCAGGATGCAAAGAGAGGTGCCATTGGCGCACCCACACCCAAGCTCATTTCAATTACAGTATATTTCTACTGACATTTCTACTGCTTGGGACTGACGATTTTATTCTAAAATCGTTTTTTATTTTTTGTCCTAAACTTCAAAGGTCAAATTTGTAAGTCCTCCCTATCACTAGAACAATCTCTACTTATAAGGGGGATTGCAGACAAACACACCCTCTTTAAAATTCATGGCAAAATTGTATTCATTGTCAGTATTTGTTAGGGCAATGGGACTCCAGTTTTAGGTGAATTGTGAGTTCATAAGCCATGTGTTAATGGTGTATTAATGGTGTATTTGCTGGACAGGGTCTGCCTTTAGCTCACTAGATTGTGTGTCCTTTTACAGTGTGCTCAGCGCCGCACCCTGCTGGAGGTGGTGCAGGGTTTCGTCCAGCCTGTGCAGAGCAGCCTCCCTGGTGAAGGGGGTAAGTGTAAAGGGCCTGCTACCTGCCCACTCCCCTGATTTCGTGGTTTTGGAAAAACATGTATGTGTGAGTTGGTCATGTTGTCCCTCTTTCTCTTGCCCTCTTGTCCATGTCCTTCTCCGTTTCTCCCTCCACAGATGAGAGCGTGCTGTCAGGGTTCCAGGAGCCCCTGTGTAGCCTGGTGTTCTCCGCACTGTGTGAGTCCAGCACTGGCCTGCAGGTCACCGCCACCCGCGTTCTCACTGCGTTGGGTCAACAGCCAGGTGAGCTTCCAGTGTCTCCTGTGCTCCCTCTACCCTGTTTGCGTACCCCCTCCTCTGAGTGAGCGCAGCTCCTTATGCTGGCCTGTCTGTGTTACACCACCTCCCTCTCTGCCACTGTGCTCATTGCCAGCTGGTTAAACGCTGGGCAGGAAGTGGGTGCAAAGCCAAAAGGAAACCGACTGAGTAATTGAAAAACAGTCTGCGCAAAGAACAACAGGTCGTTTTGTCGGTTTACTCACATGCAGTTGACTGACGCTTCATCGGCGGGCGGCTTCCTCTGGGTACAGCCCGCAGTTCAGCCCCCTCGTCGAGCCACACACTGCGTCTGTTTGTTCGTCAGCCCCAGGGCAATGGAGGAGAATGATAGCCTTGTGCAAACCGTGATGTTGACAACCCATTCCCTTTGTCTGCAGGCCTGCTCTCTGTGCCAGACGTCGAATTGGCTGCTGACCACCTGACACGGCTGGTCCTGGAGGAGGAGGAGTCAGAAGTCTGGTAAAGACACTGTGTCTTCACATCTCCAGGAAGTGATGGAATATTGGTGGCTTTGCCATCACAGCACTGTTTGTTAATCCAACATGGCTCCTCTTGTCTGTTGCTTGCTCCCTCCCTCTCCCCTTCCTCTACTTTTCTCTCCCTCAGTTCGGCGGTACTTGAGTGTTCGGGTTCACTGGCCCGTCTATTCCCCACCGCATTCGTCTCCAAGATGATCCCCAAGCTGAAGGAGGAGATCTTCTCAGGTATGAAGGGGTGTAAGAGTGAGGTCCAGGGTCACAGTAAGACTGCTGTCTTAGACCCTGGAATGGTAGGCAGTCCTTGCACTGTCATGTGAAAAAAAAACCCATTTGAGTCCAAAGTGTAATAGACATCCTGACAATCATGTCTCATGTACTTATTAAAGTACCCTGCTAAAATAGCTCGGTGTAACTGAGTTGCATTGGCCCAGTGAAGTGGCCATTTTTGCCAAAGCATTGTTTGTTTTCAAGGGCTAAAAGTCTGAGTGCATTTTTCAAGTGGATAATTTCAAGACTTAAAAATAATCCCTTTAAAGTAATCACATTTCAGTTGGGTTGTGAATGTCTGAAAGTCACATGTTTACCACCATCCACCCCCATCCCACAGAGCCAATGGAGCAGGGTGAGAGCAACGCCCCCAAGCAGGCACATTCCCAGCAGGCTGTGCGGCAGCGGTGTCTGAAGACACTGGCGGCTGTGTCATCCAAGGCAAGCGTAGCACAGGAGAGCGCCCCCATCCTGCTGGAGGTCCTCTCCTCGGCACATTCAGGTAATTAGTGGGGCTCGGTTAGGCTCAATGGAAGCATTTTACACCCTACTGGTGAATGCTTACACATAAGCATGGGTATTGGTGCATAGAATAGGAAGGCTATTAAACTAACTAATAAAAACAAGGAACTCTTAGAATGCATGGTAGTTGAGATGATCAGTGCACTACCCTGCTAGTTGAAAGACCTGGGACAGCTGAAACTGGGAGTGCTTTGTCTACCATTGCTGAAAAAGAACTTCTATGAAGCCAACATTTATATACTATTTGTTGCGCTCAGTCATTTGGATTGGCCTTCATCCGTTGTGCAGGTCGATGTTTTTGTGGAGTAATGGAGGTGCGTTTTAGATCAGCGCTCTGAGTGGATCTCTCTCGTCCTTAGGAAGCTGCTCATTCTCATTGGAGGAAGTGGTTTCTGCATGTCACAGTTTGCAGCGAATAGCGGCACAGGCACAGGACACAGAGGATGTCGGGCGATTCTTTCATGACATCATCATCCCACGCCTGCTTGGGTTGGCCGTGCAGGCAGCCTTACACGGTCAGTGAATTGAGATGCCGTGCGTGTCCCTCTGTCAGCCAGAACACTGTTGCCTCCCTGTAACGAAAGAACTGACATGATGATGTGTCTGATTTAAGTGACAGCTTAAGCTCTGTGTGGTATACCACACCTTGCAGGGTCCTTGAAAATACTTACTGATTTTAATTGTTTAGTTTTAATTTTCTTTGAAATTTCAACATTATTGAAGACCTACTATAAAGCCCTTTGTTTTTTTTTTTTTTTTGGTGGGAGGTGGGGTTTAGATTTTACAGATAATGTTGAAAAGCTTGTTTTATATAAATAATACGCAAATGTGATGCTCAGAAATTCTTATTCTATTGCAAAATGGTAGAACCTGGAAGAGTTGGCTCAGGGACAACTTTCGTTTTCAGGTATTGAGTACTCAGGGCCTTTTTATATCACACTCTATATAGCACAGTGTGAAAATGAGGACATTCTGGTTCAACATCTCCATCAGTGGTGCTCCACAGGACTGCATTAAGGTGAACTCTATTTATACTTCAGGTCTAGGAGAGACACAACCTCCTTAACCTGCCTTCTCTCTGATTGGCTGTAGGGGAGGGGGAAGGGGCCCGGAACAGCCCCCTGACGGAGGAGTCCGTGCTCTTCTCCCTGGTGCTTGTGATGAGCACCGCCTGCGGCCGTCTGCAGTCTCAGTGAGTGAGCATTGCAGACACATTAGGAAACAAACACAAAAACACATACTTTAGACACCTCTTTCCCCAAATTTCACCATATAGTGGAAACCCACCTTTACAGATGGTATCTTGATCCTCTCTCCTGAACCACCCTTCCTCTTTTCCCATATCCCTCCATCCTAATTACAAAAAATATATGCACCTACTAATTCACCTACTATGACTTGGTAGTCACAGCACTGCATGTGGCATTTTGTGGTTTGTTGCAACTCACACATTTTCACTTGTTGAGGAACTTCCTTCTCAGCTGCTTCCAAGCTCACATCTACAAATGCTCACATTTGCACACACATGCTTGCTTGTAAATATACACAAGTATACACGTATGCAGACAGGGTCAGATGAGGACACACTCACAACAACACACATGCTCACACACCGGCTCATACAAACATACATATCTGTGATCAAACACACATGCATGCTCACACAAAAATGCACACACTCCATTCATATTTTTGCACAGTCACTTAAGGCAAAATAACAAGCCTAGACTGAATGTCTTTTGTCCTTACAAGGCTCCTGTATTTTCATATATGCCTGTAAAATTACAGGCATTCGTGCCTGCACGCACATGCACACTCGCATACACATGGACCCAGTCATCAGCATGTTCACACATGTACATACAGATCTCTATCTATAAACTTGCACACACTATAAAATATAGACACATTCACAAAGGGTTCTTAACCTCACTTGAACATTCGGAGGAAACAGGTACCCTTCAAGTGTTCAAGTTCACTGAAGACAGTAGGCAAAACCACAAGACAAAATGGGATTAATTAAATGCACACACTTGCACACAGTGTCTGCGAAACTGATCAGATGAGTTTCTATCTCTGTGAATTGAAAAAAGTGGAGTGGGGGTAGGATGAACTTCTGCATGATTTTTCAGTATTATAAGGACATTGCAGCACTCTCCAGTGCTGGGCAGTAAGTTTCTGTATGTGCAGGTTTTCACCATTTTTAGTAGCATAGTGTTAAGGGGGTCTGATGGAGCTCAGGTTCCAGAACACTCTGTACGTCTGGTATCTGTCAGTGATGTTTTTCTGGACTACAGTGAACCACAGTAAGTGTTTAATTTCCCTCCCTGCAGGCTAGCCATCCTCACTGCCTCCCGGGCTGTCTCCCTCTTCCTGGATGGAGACGTGTCCTTCCTGCCCGAGAACGACCTTCCGTCCCCTCTCCAGCTGCTGAAGGTGGGCATAAAGGTTCCCTGTCTGAAGGGTGCATGCTGGGAACTGTAGTCCTGTACTCCTACCAGGGGGCACGTACGATCAGGTGGTCTTGTTTGTGTTGCAGAAGCAGTCTGAGGCCTGGCGCCAGTCCCAGTTGGTGTGCCTGCTCATGGCCTGTGTGTGCTCCATGCCAAGGAGTGTAAGCTGATCTCCGCCCCCTCCGCCCACCACACAGAGTCAGTCTGAATTTTCAGGCATATGTTGCCTCAGTTCAGCTGAGGACAAGCTCCCACCCTCTGAAAACCCACAGCTAGACAGACCTTAAAACGTCTTCTGTGGCACTGTCTAACATCTGTTTAATATACCAGATGTACTTCTGTGTGTTTCCCTTCCTTTAGGAAATGTCTGGACTGATTTTTTTTTTTTTTTTTTTTTTTTTTTTTTAAAAGTAAAGACAAACCAGGTGGATCCGGCTATGTTTCAGAACATGATTTTAATTAATATTATTTTTTATCAGATTAGAGCATGCACATAATGAGAAGTGAACCACATTTGCTAAGTCCAAATTATTGTTTTTTGTGTATTTTTTAAAGCGGAACTATAATTTCTAGCAGTAACTTTGGATTAATATTTTTCTTTTGACAGGTGGAGATTCCCCAAATTGACAGGCTTTTCTGTGAATTGGAGGAGCTGAGCTGTACATGTACCCACCCCTTTGCCTACACTTCAGCAGCAAAGTGCTTTGCAGGGCTGGTGAACAAGAGGCCTGGAGGTATGCGCCTGATCACAGTCAGACAGTGCTTCCTGTGTGTATGAGGTTGAAGGGTTGTTGGATTTTCCTCTGTTATTTTTAACACCCAACTTTGAATTTATTGTCCTGATTTGGAATGTCCAGGTGCATATGGAGGTCAGTTTCACTGTTGTAACATCCTGCCATTTGTTCCAAAGAGTAGAGACTGGCGCAACCTCTCCTCCAAAGGACATGCTGCTGGCAGCCCGTTCTTTTTCACTTCCTGGTGCCCTCACAGAAGAGTACCATTACATGTGCAGCTGGTGCAGACAGAGTACAGCAGTCCATTTACCAGAGGAGATGACTAGTTCACAATGAGATGCAGAAGATACTCCATTAGCTAAAGACCTTCCTCAACCAATATATCGATTCCCCTTTATTTTGCTGCGCTGGATCAGAGCTGCAGTGTGTGTTTGGTGTTGATTTTGTCTTTGATCGTGTCACGCTGAGTGTGTAAGTGCAGCTGTGCTTCCTGGTGTGTATTCTCAGGAGAGGAGCTGGACTCCATGCTGGAGAGAACAATGAAGAGGATCAGCTCAGAGCTGGACTGCGCTTCCTCTTCCTTCCGTGTGCAGGCTTTCACGCTACTCCTCTGGGTAAGAGAGTAATCTAAATAAAACCAACATTAAATATACACACATCTAACTGATAAAACAAGGGCACACTATGCTATTACATATCCCACTTATCAATAAATAAGGGCACACTACACACAACAAGGCCTCACAACAGCACTATTTAACTCTCCAACCCTAAAACAAGGACTCAGTACAGTACTGTACAACCAATACTGTAAGGCCTCACTACTGTGCTGTCTAACTCCATCCCTAAAACAAGGGCTCACTACACCACCGTCCAACTCTCCATCCCTAAAACAAGGGCTCACTACACCACTGTCTAACTCTCCATCCCTAAAACAAGGGCTCACTACACCACTGTCCAACTCTCCATCCCTAAAACAAGGGCTCACTACACCACTGTCCAACTCTATATCCCTAAAACAAGGGCTCACTACACCACTAACTCCATCCCTGAAACAAGGGCTCACTACACCACTACTCCATCCCTAAAGCAAGGGCTCACTACACCACTATCTAGCTCTCCATCCCTAAAGCAAGGGCTCACTACACCACTATCTAACTCTCCATCCCTGAAACAAGGGCTTAATACATTACTATATAATTCTTCATCCATAAAGCAAGGGCTCACTACATTACTATATAATTATTCATCCATAAAGCAAGGGCTCACTACATTACTATATAATTATTCATCCATAAAGCAAGGGCTCACTACATTACTATATAATTCTCTATCCCTAAAACAAGAACTCATTACACTGCTAAACAGTACTACAACTCATAAAACCCACCCTTGACTTTTAGCCTACATTTTTATGGTAGTGCCTTCACATTGTGAGTCCTTGGAGAATGCTTGAGCCCCTGAGTAAATGACTGGCTGTTCTGCACTGTCATATCTTCCCCAGCCTCCACTCTGTGCTGAATAACACTGTACTGCTTTGTATCTCAGGTGACCAAAGCCCTCCTTATCCGATACCACCCCCTGTCTACAGTACTGACAGACAAGGTAAAGTATAACAGGATCTGTGCAGTTCCTGCAGAAATATCCATAAGCTTGTTTTGCTTTGTCCCAAACTATGAATAATGAATCTATACAAAGTATTTGTTAATGCAACTGGCAGATTTGAATTAATTTCACTGGTTCTTTAGCTCATAGGTCGCAGTGGCCAGAGTTTGGATCTCAAACCAGAGAGCAAAGTGCACTGTTTATAGAAACCCAATAGTGCAGGTAAAAGCGGTACCCAGATTAGGTCTGCCTACTTGTGTAGATCAGCGTTTCAAGCAGGATGTGTTCAGTCCCCTTATCTTTTCTGGAGCATAAACAAAAGATTTTGTTCTTAAACAGGCAGTCTCTTTTTTTGCTCTACCCCTTGGAGGCAGAACTCCCTTGTACCGTGTCAACACAGTGGAACAGTTTAGCCTGGAATTTCAGACCACTTGGTTGTGCCAGTTACTGACAGGAAGCGTGGGCAGTGATTTTGCTGACTCATGGTCTGTTGAATAAAAACTCGACTCTCGCCGGAGACTTCCTTTGTGATTATGCTTTAATACATGATCATGGAGAGAAAGGCAATATTTTTTTTAGCTCTCTGCTCAGAACCAGGTTATATACCTAATGGGAAGAATGAACAAACACTGAAAATACACTGTTGAGCATACTGCAGTAACATAAGAAGATATATAGACAATATATATTATCTAACATCATCCTGTGATGAGAAAAGAAAAACAGGAGACTTGAAGTAAAAGAAGGAGACACAGAGATACGCTTCACCCGTACATTTCTTCCACATGGTCATACCCTTACTATACACTGCATAGATGTGCTGCAGGTATATTTTATGTAGTTTTATTTAGATTTTAAATTTAAGGGAAGCTATGTATCAGGTTGTTGTGTTGTCGTTAAATGACTAATACATTATCTGTATAGATAGTGCTCTGCATCAGTTGGCTCTCTGTGCTGAAAATGTGCTCTCTCATTACCGTTCCACATCAGGATGCTTCAGGCAGCCTTTGTGTGTTTGGCTGCATGCTGAGTGTTTTGTAGCTGTGTCTGTGTGTGAACGGTGCCTAACCCCTCCCTTCCCCACCCCGCCTCTCAGCTCTTCTCCCTGCTGAAGGACTCTGAGCTCAGCGGCGCGGCGGCCAACGGCTTCTCCCTCATCATGAGCGACACGGAGGACGTGCTGAACCGGGCCTGCCACGCCGACCTGCGCATCATGTATCGGCAGAGGTTCTTTACCGAGAACTCGGCCAAGCTCTTTCAGGGATTCAACTCGGCGGAAAAAGGTAGCGGATATTTGCTAGGGGGTGAAACGTATATATGGTGGGGAGCTACTAGTTGTTTCTGAATAATAAGCTGAGATCAGACCTCATTTGCTGTGGTGCTGTGGTGATGTGGGAAGGCTACCTGCCATGCTGAAAGTCAATATGTCACTGTGTGTTACCCACAATCCACCTCTGTAGCATCAGACAGGAAAGAGCTGGTTTCCTTATCATAGCCTCTGCTAAGGAATCAGTCTCCAGCTGCAGTGCTGTTTTTCAGGCTCTTTTTGGTCTCTGAGATTGGTCTGACAGTTCTTGTGGCCCAGTTCCTGCACACCGCAGCGACTTCTCATGCTCAGCTCTCCTGCGCTTAAGTAGGCCAGAGTCTTCTCTTCCCAGCAGTCTGGTTTCCTTTTCCTGTCTGGCGGAGCTCAGACGAGGCGTCACCGTCTGTATGCAAAACCTTTGAAATGTCACACCTGCTGCCACTGTTGTCAAGGCAACCCAGCCATCCCCCCACAACTCCCCTGTTGTCTTGGCAATGGTGCTGAAAGTGTCGTAGTTGCCAACCCGCCAATCATTCACTCATTATTTTAAACACACAGCACACACCCCTCTCTCTCCCCTCCCCCTTTGTCCTGACCCATTTCACTGCCCCATCTGTCTCCTGGATATTTTTTCCCTACACACGCACACATTTCATTGACAGTTTGATTTAAGACATTCCCACCGGGGATTTTCGTAATCTGCAGTCGTTCGGGCAAGATAAGCCAGTGTTTGGGCACCCCGCTGTGTTGCTGACGTGTCCCCGTCGGTCTCCCACAGACAGGAAGTCTGGGTACCTGAAGGCACTGTCGCACATCGTGAACCACCTGCCGAGACAGGTCCAGATCACCGAGCTCCCTGCGGTAAGAAAAACACGGGGGGAGGGATGATGTGGGGAAATATTAGCATAAATAATGTCACACTAGATGACATCCTCTGTTGTGGTCTCCTGTTGAGTTGGGTTGGCTTTGTTTATAGGCTTTGGGTTTGGTTGGGTGTGAGTGTGAGCTTATGGCTCTGTGATACTTGGGACATAGTGAGTGTTCTGACCCATGCCTCCCCCTGTGTCTGCAGCTCCTGCCCCTCCTCCTGGAGGCGCTGTCCTGTACGGAGCAGGGGGTGCAGCTGTCCACCCTGTCCTGCCTGCACCCCATCCTGACGGACCCTCCGCCAGCCCTTACCCCTCACCTGGACAGCCTGGTGTCCCACCTACTGGCCCTCACCACCAGCACTGTCATGGTATGGCCTTGACATGTACACACAACACACATACACACACACACATAACTCATAATCACTTTCCTCTGGTGTGCAGAGTGCAGAACAGTTCTGATTTGATGACACTCCCATAATGGTAGAACCCGTTCATTTACTACTCGGTACCTCGCTGCCTGTAAATGTATATTTACCCTCTTCCTCTGGGTCCATACCTGGCTGAGGGGGGGGTGGCGAGGGGGGGTCACCATGCTGAAAATGTAATTAGCGCCAACGGCGCTGCTAAGGTGACTCAGCCCTGTAACACTGCGCACAGTCTGGAAGCGCTGCGTCAGCCAAGGTGTTTCCGTGGCAACGTGCGAGCTGAAGATCCTCACAGCACGGTGGTGTGAGACGAGAATATTCACTGAGGACGTGTTTCACATCATGTAGGCCGGTGCTTCAGTCACTGTAGCGGGCCTGTGGGAACCTCCACCAGCCATACAGGAATGTATTCACTCCTTCCTGTCCCTTACTGCCATTCCTCTGTGTCATTAAAGAGAAGGGCATGGAGCACGTATTCAACTAAACATCTGCACCCTATGAACCCTTGCCCCCCTCCCCCATCCCCTTTTTTTCCCCTCTGAGATTTTTTGTGATTTCAGTGTGTCGGATTTTGTTTCCTCCCCCTCCCCTCCCCCATACAGAACGTGCGGATCGCCTCTCTGCGCTGCCTGCACGCCCTCTCTCGGCTTCCTGAGCACATGGTAAGAGTTGCTTCCACCAGTGACGGCAGCGCGACCCTCTCTTCACTGTCACCTAGCGCCACAGTGGCTTTTGATCCGCTCCCCCATTGTTTATATCTCCTGCAGTATGACATTTCACTTTCCCTAACTCGATCTGAAACTCGAGTACAACAAAGGACAGTTAATTTATATCTGCTGGAATAGGGACCAGATCCCATAGCTTACATAATGGCGTAACATATGTACATGTTCAGATAATGCAGTTCAATGGTGACCATCAGTGTTTTTCATCACATATGTTGTACACATCTCTATTGAGTCATAAATGTGATCATAGATCCCCCCTAAGAAAAATATTGGTACGGTCAGTTCCTCCCAACCAATCAAATGCAGCAGAAGCGGCACCCAGTCTTTTTAATGGGAGAGGGGTCCATGCATTGCCCCTCTGGTTAGTCCTGTGTACCGCCCCCCTGCAGCTGCTCCCGTTCCGTGCAAGGGTGATCCGCGCCCTGGCCGTGCCCCTGGATGACAAGAAGAGGCTGGTGAGGAAGGAGGCCGTCCTGGCACGGGCAGAGTGGTGAGTCATCCAGATAACACGTAAAACACGCATCTGCCCCACTGGGAGCTAACTTCTGGATAAAGCACACCTCATTTCATGCCTGTGGATTATGTTGAGTAAACAGCAACACCCAATGCCATCATGTAGCATTAGCCTGTCATTGGAAAGTGGAAGTCGGTTTGACTAAAAGGCTTAGCTGGCATCAAAAATAAAGCGTATTTGGTTAGTAAATCTCATCCGTTCACTACATTTCTGTGTATGGTGTTGTTCTCGAGGGCGGACTTTTACTGTGTTGTTGCCTTGTTCAGGTTTCTGCTGGGGAGTCCAGGAAGGTGAGCCAACACCAACACTCTCACCACGCCCCCAAGCCCCACCCCCAGTTCTGCCTGCAAGAGATTGACACCCTCTTTGGGCGGAGGATCCTGGAATCAGTCCTCCATGGAAACGGCCAAGCCCCCCCAGGCTTATTGCCAACACCGCCTTTAACCTTTTAAAAAGAAAAAAAAAGAGGTTTTTACTTTTCATGTTTTTGTACTGCCTCTGCCCTGAATACGCACAAAGTGAGGAGGTGGGCCGCTGTTAAGATGGTGCAGACCTGGTAACAGTCAAGCCAACCCCATATCCTCCATCCCTAAAGGCAGACCAGAAACGAGCACTGTACCAAACTGAGCACTGTGCAATCGAACCCTGGGCCGCAGTGTTGATGGGATCAGAAACAGCTGTCCTGTAACTGCAGTTCACCCTTCCTGAATCATGTACCCAAATTACCCCTCACTCCATCTTTCAGCACTGCTTCAAGAAGAACACTTGACCATCAGTTTGACATGCTTCAGCATTTGACGTAATATAGTATTTGACAGTATTAATAACTGACAATGGTGACAACATTTCACAAGGTTAACAACGACTATTAATCAGGTTTTTATTTTTGAGAGGAGATTCAGTATTTGACTTTCAGCATCATTGAAGACTCATACTGTTCTGTTATCATTAACTTCTACTGCCACATCTTGGTCGATTGCTTCACAATTGTAGTCAGAAATTCTCACTGCACCAACTAACTTTAAATCTTGTGGAAAAACTACAAAAAAACATGCCAAGGATATTGTGGACAATATTTAAAGATCTTCTAACTTAACATGTCAATAAACCTTTTTTGTACATGTACTGTGTGTGTGAGTATTGCAGTTTGTTTGCTGTTATGAAGCTGGTTAATGTCCAGTGTGCTGGGGATAAAAGTGTCAATTTATCTGAAAGTTGATCTGTGGACTTATAGGCACCGTAGGGAATAGGTATGATGTAGTTTGTGATGCGGTAGTTTAAGGCTCTGTAAGAAAAAAAACTTCACAACAAAAGTAGGTGATAAAAGGCTGTAGAAATACCCAGCTTTTATTAAATGAGGTACAAGGTACACATACAAATATTCACATTCATCTTTTAATGGAGCTCAGCTCCACATGGTCCCAGTGTTTATGGCAGTGATAGCAAAGATTTGGATTTTAAATCTCCATGCTGGAATTCTGGCCTCCACACCACGAATTTCTGAAGTCCCTTTGGCGATCTGAGGCTTGGTAGCCACCACTGAAATCGAATGAAGGCTTCTGGTGTCATTTGAGTTTCATCAAGGAACTGCCTGGTCTCTCAGTAGTGGGGAAAAATCCCATCGCTGTACCGCAAGACGACACGAGAAAGAAACATGTCATCACAACTCTGACCCACCCACAGTTGAACACACTCATTAGTACATCACACTGGATATGTTATAGTTTTGGGCGGCAGAGAATGCATCAATCAGGCCTGAGGCCATTCAACAGGCAGTTCTCGAGCAAGTTGAGATTGAGGTGCTGCCTCCACAGGCCCAGGAGTTGTGGAACACTCTCCAGACCCCACTGCTGTGTCATACTGAGGTGTGAGGGCATGCCAGCTCCTAGAATCTTGGAGGTCAGATTGCCACCAGGTCTCTTCTTAGAGGGGACCAATCCCACGTCAGTCCATCTCCAAAGGGGGCATGGCCAGAGGGCAACAGGACTCGAGTCAGCCAATGACTGTGAGAGAGAGAGAGAGGAACAACATCAGGCTACCAGACTACACTAGTTTAGTATACCCAGGTTGGAATGAGAACATTTACAGGGGAAAGTTTTCCATTTTGTATTTGTTTCATTTCTTCTCATTCCCCCTTTTAATCCATTCAGAACTTGGAACATTGGCACTTCTGCAAGGTTTACTCCCAACAGACTAGATTGTCTCACCCATCACCAATCATTGAAAGAAGATCTCACCTTCTCTTTTCCACACCAAAGAGTACTTTCCAGTTGTTGATTTTCCCGAAATGATGTGGGTTTCTGAAAACCTGTAAAAACAGACGCATTTTGATGTTGTAGCTTAATTTGGCCATCTTGTTTATATTACAATTAAATAAAAACTCAATTACCTCTTACAACATTCATTTTTAATTACACTTTACTGTGGTTTAACTGGTTTTCACAGATAAACCCTCATGCCCAGAAGTTTCTGGATGTCACTCTGTATGGCAACCCACAGCCAAAGACAAAATTAGTGTTATTTACCAGCATCCAAACGTGTGTGCCTCCAAGAACACTGATTTTATCAAGGACCAGGTCATACCTAGACTGTTGAGAGAAAATGGAGAGGAAGTCCCAGCTTGCCCCATCTCACCTTCCCCTTCTCCTTCAAGCGCTTAGTCTCTTTGCTGTTGATGTGCCTCTCAATGCTGGTCTCACCCCGGGTTATGAGTATGGCATGCCATAGTGTCAGACCTCCCAAGGCTATCGCCACCGAGCTGTGGGGAGGATGAATTACAGGTGAAGTCTCTTAAGCAGATGCTGGAACAAAGTGTATATCAGAGGTCCCCAGCCCTGGTCCAGCCCTGAGGCTGCAGGGTCCACTGTTTTTGTTTGTTTTCACCTTCAAATTCTTTCCATTCAAACTCCAAACAAGGTGAGATGAGTTAGCCATGTACTCAGCTTTAACTAAACATTTAAATGTTCAGTAGATGAAGAAATCAGCAGACCAGAGTTTCTGTGACCTTACACCTTACACATGCAGGTTTAGACAGTTTTGGTTTTTTACCAGTCATGGGTTTTTGGCTTTAATTTGCATTCACTGAATTGTGTCACTTTCGTCACTGCAGATTTTTCTAGCTGTAACTGAAGTGTGCGCATTTCCTCCCACAGTCACCCACAAACCACTTTATCACTCTGCAGAAAATGCTACAACTTGTGCCGTAGAGTAATAACCGTTTTTTAAAACAGCGATGAAAATAAACAGTGACAAGCCCTAATCACATGTCTATTATTTAAAGGACAAAGTCATGTTTTGCTCTCAGATATGGTGAATCATTGTGACAGTATATTACCTCGTCAGCACCCACAGGTAAATGATGCCCTTATGAAACATCTTGTCCCTGAAGGTAAAGGGAGGGGGTGGTGTCTGATAGTAGCTCTGCGAACAAAAAACAATTCATCACAGATTAACAAAACCATCAGAGTTTGCTATTGCAATCATGGTCTTTCCAGACCAATTAAAACTGGACATGCTTTTCATGCATTTTGCATCTGTGGGGCTACTAGTGCAGTTTGACATTGCTGTGGGGGGGGCTTGAGACCTTTGAACCAATGTTTGTATCATCCACTTCCTGCTTGCCTAAATGTTACACGTTATTCAAGGTATTAATCTTCCCAATGCATAAATTCACTGGCTTTCCACACTTAGTTATGGCCGATCTGGTTCTTTATTGGGTCAGCATCATCCTATCAAACCACCCCATACCCCGCAGATGTATTTTCAAAAACTTCAGCCTGTAAATTGCAACATGGTTCAAGTTACTGCAACGCAAAGCCATGTAGAGTACAACAGAGTTCAGGGTCAAAGCCAATTAAGATCACAGGGGCAGCCATTTAAAAGACAGGGTCAACTGTGGATATCTACAAAATCACTGGAAAAGAAGTCAGACTCCTCTAGCTCAGAACACCTCACACAATGTGAGGATGGATAGGGGGTAAGAAAAATGTCTCAGACCAGATTGTCCCTGCTTGCCTAAAAATAACAGTTGTTTCAAAATTTGAAGGGTGCCAGACCCCAAGGAGCAATCAAGTGAGTTGAGAAATAAACACTCCCCCCAGCCATCCTGTTGAGACTAATCATCTAAAATCTGAATGAAGACAAGCAGGGGTGGGCAGAAGGTACTGCTGGGGGGTGTGGCTCAGGCCACGAGTCAGGTGCCACCCAGTGCGATACAGGCTCTCTGTACTACCTGTCCGGTCACCAGTCCTGGGGGCAGGATGCTCATGAGCAGCCCCGCCCCCATCACCACCTCCCCCTGGGTCACTTCCTCCAAGCTGCTGTAGCTCTATTGGGAGATAATGTGAACAAAGATGGCCAGGGGTTAATCTGTAGCTGACCCTGCCACCTACTCCACATCCGCCAAGATGGGAGCGAGCGGTAACATTGAGCTGGGACCCAGGACAGGCCTTGAGGAACTCCTGATCCTCATCTTCTGTTTTTTGCTGTGATGATCATGTCTTGTCGCCCTTGTGTTTATCCTCTTCCACAGCTCTGCTGCCCATTCTAGTTGCTATGGTTCAACACATTTCTTATTGCTTTGGCTTTTAAAGCCTGATGCAACACAGGATTCAGGTTGACTGGAAAATCAAGTGATTCCAAGTGCAATTACTGTAGCTGATGAGCACCTGGCACAAGATCTTCCCTATTAGAATGTGCAGCTTCAGCAATAATTATATCATAATTATATAACTCATAAGAGCTGTTAATAGGAGCCAAACCAGAAATAACATCTTATTTATGCCCTAGGCATCAGAGAACATAACCTTGGGAGTCCAGCCTCACAAATAAGAGCTACAGCGGCTGACATTGTTACAGCATTACTGAGAGCCATTTGTCCTGACACCTTACAAATTTATACTGAAAGCTAGCAACTCCTCTCTGGCATGAGTAAATGAACATGTCACTTGGGTGTGCTGTGAAGGAAGAAGACGGCAACCTGTCGTATATCATGATGGTCATGTTGCACTCACCTCGATTGCGCTGTAAGCGTCAACGAACATGTCTCGAGCACTGACACTGCAGTAGATGCAGCCCATGGTCATGAAGAGGCAGAAGCTAAAGAAGTAGCGGTGGTTGAAGTGGCCCACACAGTTGTTCAGCCAGGCTAAGAGTGAGACTGGTCAAGGAGAGGAACAGAGCCAGGCTTGGACCAACAGCTGCTATTATAATATCAATACTGCACTAAATATCCATCCTATTGCACAATGGTTTCAATTAGATAAAGACCTGTGACAAAGGCTACACACATTAACCTTGTGTTATAATTAACTAGTTACCACCATTCAAGTGGTCTTGGCAATTGGGCAATACCAAATGTAAATCAATGTCCCTTGTTTGCACTCTCAAACTGAACTTGCCAAGAACGGAACTGAAATGGCAGCAAACTGATAGCTGACAACCACACGTCACCAATGTCATTAGCAAAACAAATACAGCAGCCCTGTTTTTGGGGTCCCTTGGTAGTGCTACTAAAAGGATACGACAGTGATGGTCCATTTTCAGTACACATCTGCAGGAGGAGAGGAGGAAGAGTGACAAGTGATTTCACTGCAACAAGGCCCGGCGTGTTCCAACCTGTGTGACATTCATACCTCCCAACTTGTTTCTAGTGCAAGACCAGTCACAGCCACAGCCATCCCTAACTCAGTGTGTTTTATTGCTGTAAGATCAACAAAGTCCAACCCTTCTTCTGAGTTTGTTTTCGTGAAATATTTGGTCAGGGTCACTGATTCTGTATGTGTTATAAGATTCCATGAGGCCATCCACTCAGCTTGGCTTAAGTCACCTGTCTCAGATTTTGTAGTTGAAACTATGACCGATCAACCTCGCCCAGATTTCTGAGAAACATCTTGAGGCGCTGTATACGTCCTGATGAGCCTCCTGAACTTCAAGAGTCACTGCTCTTGAAGTTCAGCAGGAAACACTCAAGCACAGAAGCACAATGTTGAAAAGTGCATATGTGGATGGGGAGCTGTTCTTCCACAAGACACTACAGCGAGTCTCCTTACCTGTTGCAGATGCTACAGTGGTGAGTCCTGGCTGGCTTTGGAATGATGCACTTTTTGCAGATTGACACTGACGGTGTGTCACATTTAACCTGAATTTAAACAAAAGAAAGTGAGAAAACATCAGTTTTATGATTCCCTGTTCTGTATTTCATCAATACTACTGTTTTGGGCATTTAGGGGGCAGGGAGGGGCATGTGTACCTGTGGGGGTGGCCAGGAGAGGTTGTGGAGGCCTTGTAGTAGTGAAACACAACCATCACCAGGTTCCAGTGGCCATAGCAGAGGTGCCACATGATCCAGTGTGTAGGGTAGTTGGCCAGAACCATGGGCAGGAGGCAGGAGTAAACTATGATCAGGATGGAGCTGGTGAGAATGATAACCAGGCACACAAAGACCTGGAGGAAACGAGAGGAGAGAAAGTGGCAGCCAATACACATGCAGGCATACATGAGTGCACACACACACAAAGGTTTTAGACAAACGACATTGAGGCAGAGAGTGAGAAGGGAAGCAGGGTCAGAGAGAGATACAAACAGGGCAACAGTCAGGTACCACGTAACTCTGAAACTGTATTGTTGATCCCTGGTGAGGAAGTATGTGCTGTTAACTGGTCTGAATCTGTCCAGCAAATACATAATATAATACTGTTTGTATACTATCTTCTATCAGGGGTGTCCAGCTTGGTATCTACTGGTTTTCAGTGTCTTTCAGCACTTCTAGTATTAATTTACTGGGCTGGCAACAGGGGCCTCCCTTCTTATTTCCAAAGCCTAAATTGGCTGCTGATTGTATCATTTATGCATGCATATATATCAATAATTTAAAAAGGGTAAAATATGCACTGTTATGGAAAATGGTGGATTTGATGACTTACCACGCCAAACCAGCGGGTCAGGTTATCTACCAGCCAGTAAACGGGTTCAAAGACAGAGTCCAGGACCACATCAGAGTTGGTGAGCTCGTTGAAGTAAAGGGATCGGAGCAGAAGCCTACTGTAGCGCCACAGCTCCCCCAGTCTCTTGGAGGGCTTACTGCGGCCTTGCTTCGTGCAGGGCCGCAGCCATCGCAGGAGCAGCCGCATGGCTCGGAGGAAGAACCAGCTCCCACTGCGCATCCCCCCTCCTGAGACAAACACAAGACACGGACACACAGTTTTTTTTTTTTTCTTTCATGTGGTACACAATGATTGAAGGCTGTTGGCTGGAGATTGTGATTCCTCTTTGGTTCCTGTAAGCCAATTATGCTTGAGGAGAATGTGATCCCCCTAAGCTGTTGGGATGGAATGCCAGAAATTCAATAAGCTCATGTCCCCATGACAAAGCAAAAGATTCTCCATGGTTAGCTGAAGTGGAATGTGGTAGTACTGAAGCAATAAGGAAAGGGAACCCCTGTTACAAAGGGAATATCGGCACAGTTAAGGTGGTGCTGCCAGGTGTGATGCATTGGAGTGTCAGGCAACTGGGCCTCCCTTTCATGAGGCAGAATCTAGAGCCCCATGACCCAGTCTGTAAACCAGGGGAGCAGGGCTGCCAGCCAATCATAAGAGACCCTGACTGATGTAATCCAATCAGGTGCCTACAAATGCAGCATAAGGGCAAACAAACCACAGCCTGAGGCCACATTGTGCTTGCAGTATGACAATGCAGCCCTGGACCCCCAGTCATGCTGTCTTTCAGATTCATGGGCAGATGTTGCACACCTGATTCACACTTCTTGCAGAGAATTCCTCTTCCTGTCTTCCACATTTTCTGCTTCAGACTCAAACAGACGTGAAGCACTGATACTTGCACAATCATGGCTGTCGAAAGATGTCCATGGCTAATCCAGTTGGAGACACATACCATTTTACAGCTGGAACACTGCAACTCCAATATAGGCCTTGTATCAGAATATTCTCCTTTGGACAATATTCACCACAAACAAAGGCCCTCTTTAAATGCTTCAAGAATCTCATAACATTTGCACAACTTCTTATGGCAGATGCACATGCAAAACCATGGAAATTAAATGAGTGACTGTACCTTTACGCGTTGTGACAAACTCGGTCTGCGAGTACAGCAACATCTACACAATTACCACTTTCTCCTGCTGATTGTGATCTGTGTGCTGTAAAGTACTGTAGTGCGAATTAGCTACAGAATGAATGGTAATTATGCAACAACTAGATATTGGGGATATACCCGTTAGATTAATTCGTGAGCAACAGAAGCCCATAAAACGTCAGATTTTAGACTGTAAGGTCTTCTCTCACGTCAATCATTTACTAACAACTGAATATTAGTCGAATTCTTTATTAATCAACATAAGCAGCAAGAGTAGGCTAATACCGAATTATGAATATACTAACCTATTACTTAACGATCCATTGCTTACCGTTTTACTTCGCTATTCCAGACAGGATTTCACGTCTGACGTGCAATTGGTAATTCCTTATTCGCTCTTTAGATCAAGTTTTTACTTAGTCTTAACGAAGACCAAGTGATTATGACACTATTTATCTACGTAGTATGAATGACTGGAATAACATTAACGCTTAGTAACATTTCAGTGTTTGGCTTTGCCACGGGTTTGCAACATGGTATCGTTGGATTTGTTACATCCTCCTGTTGTCGCTAACGGAGCTTCTAGAGCCTATTATTGCACAGTTCCGTTAAACTAAAACAGATAAAGTCACCAGCCATCCACCGTGACTTATTTGCACATTTTAACATAAGACAGGAACGTAAGCAGATATTTTAGCATAATTCTACAGTCAATTATTTAGCTCTAGTAATCTCAACTGACAGTGGACAAGGAATGCAAGCGTTTAGGGGGATGTCGGCAGGCAGTGTCATTCTCTCAACGACAACGTCGAGGTCTCTCAAATTAACAAAAAAATACTCACCCGAGCAACAGTCTATGGATCCCCCACCGTTAAGAAAGTGGAAATTTATGTCATTCTAACAACGAATTAAAAATTCAAATACTAAATTGATTAAAGCGGATGCATAGCTTGCTATCTCCGTTTTATCTATTTGCTGCCCCCAACACGGCACATAATGACAAAGCAGCATTGTGGGAAATTGAGTTTTAGTTTCACTTCCGGAGATTCGGCTGTTTCAAAATTATAATGTATTTTATTGCCTGTTTCCCAGGGAAGAGTATAAGGTTTTAATTTTATAAGCATGTAAACAAGATGAATCTTTTACAACCATAATGTTTTTAAGGACAATACTTTATTATAAACCTGTTATCTGCCTCTGGTCAGAAGGTGAATATAACCAATACAGTACTTAAATTTCAAAGCAGTGAACTGGCAATGAAGTTTGTGTGGTCAGTGTTCCATTTGAGAGGTGTTGCGACTGACCAGTCATGTTCCATAGCCAGCTAGTTAGACCTGAATGGCTATGAAAACTGAATATTTGGAAAATGTTTGCTGTATTTCAGGTCATTTTTATGAATACTGATTACCTGAGGTTCACCAGATACTGTTATGTGAGGAAAGTCCTATAATTCCCAAGCATGTTTGCTTACAAACTGTCAATTAGGAATCACAATCTTATGTTAGGGACTTTCCAATCAGAGATACTGATTCAAGACAAAACCAGTGAAACTTAAATGCTGGTTAAATCTTGGTACAATCAATATACCCAATTTGCTGCTTTAACATGGTAACAAAAGCAGTCAAAAAAAAACAAAAAAAAAGTCAACAGACCACCACATCACCACAGGTCTAATAGACTAATCACAGCCAACTGTGCTGAATTAGTGCAGGTTTTTCTGGAGGCTGCCTCCTGAATACTCATACTCGACTACTTTCTTCAATTGTACCTTATCTTTATTTTGAACACTACCTACACCTAGAGGGTATGGTTCATCTAGTTATTAAGGATCTCTACTTTGGATTTGAGAACGAACTGCATTCTGTTTGTCTGTATTACCAGAACAGACACAGTTCTTATATGCACCTCTAAACCAGCAGTGTCACTTCCATTGGAACAGCTTGGCATGCAGACTTGAGGTCTAGACTACAGCCATCTGAATTTCTATGGACATGATCACAGTCAACTCATTTTGCTTGAACAATCATGTGTTTATTCTTTTTCAAAAAAAAAAAAAAAAAAACACATAACCTCCAGATTTGTATAGAAAAGAAAAATTCCAAGAATGTATGCAAAAGAAAAAAGCACAACTCCTTAGACATAAAATATCTCTTGAATTGGGTCTGGGATCATATATTCAGAGTCTTCAGTACAGTGCTGTAAATTACCATTTGTAATTAAGAACATTTACTTCACAATCCCGATTGCCTTTTTCTTCCAATTGCTGCAATGTTTCTTTTATGAAGATATTACATCAAATGTAACCATTACCCAATTCTGTCTCCATGAATAGGGACTACAGTCCATTCAGCTCTATCTTCCGCAGGGCGTAGCCTGCATTGTCAGGTGGAACTGGTCTTGAAGCTGTGTGTTCCTTGGGGAAAGGGAATCCTGGGTCTTGAAACAAAGCGGCAGGGGGAACAGTTACCCCGCTCAGGCCTGGAGATACTCCGGCTGCACCCTGGCCACCTTTCGGAATTCCTTGGCGTGAGTACGGGGGCACTGCATCTCACACCAGCTGATTGGGACCATCTGCACACCTGTGGTTGAAATAAAAAATACAAAGGAACAAAAATATATGATTTGACTGCAGGGGACATCTCTTCTATTGCAATCCCATTTCCAAATGCTGGGAGAAAAAAAAAAAAAAAAAAAAAAAAAGCACACACGTACACACGCACGCTCCTAACCGACACCACAGCATCTGTATATGTCCACTAGCTATATGTTGAGCTCTGTGTTGGTTGCCCTACATTACTTGCTTCATTACTTTGGTTACTTACAGCACCGAACTTGATTTTTTTTGCAACTTTAAAAGAAAGAACCCAGCACAAGTATATAGCTAGTTTAAGCCCAAACCAAGACATTGCAAAGTAGGTTAGGCATCTGGAGTGTCCTGGTAAGGCACTGGATCTGCCATGTCTCTGTCCAGCTGACCAGTGCTGCTCACCTGCCTCACTATGAGCCACCACCACACCCAGCTCATTCTCTGCCGTGGTCAACAGGTAGTTGGACTGGACGTCACCCAGGGAGATCTGAGCCCTGGTCAAGGACAACACCAACCAGCTACCAGACACCAACAGCTTTTCCATTACCAGAACACAGGCAAAACCACTGTCAACAGCTAACATATCATAGGAAAACAATAAAAAAAACCACCAAAATATTTCACATTTTGGGGTTCATATTTTCTTAAACATTTAATTTACAAACATGAATACTGTACATGTCCTCATTGTAAGTTAATCAGTAAAAATGTATTCAATAACATCAAAGACCTTTCTACATCACAGGCGGCTAGTGGTTTAAAGGATACCACTTTGGCAAGGACAATGTCTCCAGGCCGGAAACTTTTGTATGTCTCAACCTGGAAGGGAATATAAACAGAACTGTGAGAATTACACAATTTTACAAGCCATTATATACAATTCAACTGAAAATTACAGATTTTGAGCAGTCCAAAAATGCTATTACTTCAACTTTGCTAGCAATGCAAGCAGACACAAACAGAATCAGAATCAGATGCTACACAAAAGATGTACACACAATTGTTGAGGGGCTCTTTCAGCCATTGGTTTATACCTTGTCTTTTTCTGTTGCTCTGACATCTTCTTTCCTGTGGAACATACGCATTCAAATTCAGTACATCACCATTCAATAAACTATTGGGTTGAGATCCATGACATAACTCAGGAAAGCGCAACAAAATCAAGTTACCGTATTGTTCCTCGGAACCTGTCCTTCAGTGGTGTGGAACCGACATAGAGGATGTGAACTTTAGCAAACCTTGGGTTGATACTGGTAACCTGAAACACAATATGCCCATTGGAAAATTGCATGAATTGCCAGTAACTTGGGGATTCACAGAACACACAAATCATATAATGTATATTTAATTGTGATGCAAAGACTGGAAGAAAAGGTTCATATTAAATTGTTACTCAGTAATTGGGAAAGTCATTCCTCTTACCTTGCATGTGACTATAGCGCCTACATCAGGTAGCAACTGTGCCTCAGTTTCTCTTACAACAGATATGACTGGCAGCTGAAAACACAAACCATTGCAAACAAGTATTGATATTTTCACTTTAGATATGCATTACAGTATACCTTTGTGGACACCTTAAATTCTAGATTAATTTACATTAGAAGCAATGCACAAAACAAATTATTTTATTATCTGTCAATGCCAATGACTTTGCTTACTTTACATTTTTTCAAAAAAATTGTGTCACCTGTAAACCAGTAATAGCCTAAATAAACTATACACTTTGAGCTCAGAAAGAAAAAAATTACTGCTTTAATGGAAAATGGCAATTGCCAAAAATCACACACAAACCTCTTCTCCTTCATTCTTCCTCAGAACATAGCCAGCGAGAGAGGCAAAGATGTAGCCGTGTCGCAAGTATGTGCCTGTCCCAGGAATACAGTCTTCTGTACTGCACAGCCTCTCCCCTTCGGTAGAAAAACAAAAAAAAAAACCCCACAAATTTAAGAGTAGGAGACCATGAGCTGCCATTTCGTTAAGCATAGAAGTTACCGTGTCCTATGTAACACACACACTCACAGAGAGAGAGAGAGAAATAAAATACAGATATTGAAAAACAACAGATTTCAGTAATCACCACCATAACTCATTAATAACAGGAGGAATGCCTTACATGAGTACAGAACATCACTGAAATCCGTGCAGTGATTTAGAGTGGATACACCCTACAATCTGAAATGATTTGCATTTAAGTCCCATCAAAAATATGAAAGCAATAGTATGTTTTGGTACGAATAATGCCTCAGGCAATGGGACGGGCTGATAAAAAAAAAAAAAAAAAGTTGATTGGTGAGTTAAGCAAGCTAGCAAGGAAGCTAACGCCAACAATGAAGTTAAAAACAACCTCGAAATCAAGTAAAAAGTCGCGTCTCACCGGAAAGGCATGTCTACAATCGCCGTGCACCGCAATTCTTACAAGCTCCAACATATAAACCACTTGTCAGCAACGTTTGAAAACGAAAAGGAAGAATAACAGACACACCCTGCATGTAGCGTCTTCTTAGCTAGCTAAACACACTCTTGGTATGAGTGTTAGCTGTAGCTAAATATCACTTAAACATGTGCCCAAGAAGTGACACGAGGGCGCGTTTGTGAAAGGAGAAATTAGGAATATTGTTTGCTAACCTACCTTTTTGTCTACCCCACATTTGGACTTATAAAAGCCAACAAAATAAATGACATCAACACTTGCAGATTTACTACACAGACTCACCTGGAACACACAGCTTCATAGGAGACATGTTTTCAAGAAGACCAACATAGAAACTCATTGGCTAATACATAGGGAGCAATACGTTACGTGTTGGTCATGTGGTATTAGTAGCGTTGGAGCAGTTGAAACGCCATATTTGTTGTGGCATGGTTCAACTACAACACACGCTTGTCCATTGTCGTCTAAAATAAGCAACTCTTGTTGGATGACAGCCGCATATTTAAAAATGGAACACTTGAATTACAAAGATTTGACAGTGATGGAAAAAATATTCATACTGCCTTAAATCTCATCTTAGCAAGAACTGTCACACTTTTGCGATTCTCGCATTCTCCAGAAGAGGTCGTTCCCACCACACTACACAGATAGAGGCTGATATTTTCAAAGTGCTTCAAACTATAACAACCCAGCATCACATTCCACCCTCTGGTGACATCATGAATATTCCTTCATTACTTCTCGGTAGTGTGGGAAGTTTTTTAATGGTTAACTGTTCCCATTGCAATCTGAATAATGTATGAGCACCTTCATTCATGTATAATTCAGACATGGGTGTTGTTTTCACTCTACTGTGTGTGTGATGCTGCCTGTGTCAGTGCTGTAGTCTAGTTGCAGTGGTACCCAGGGAGGGAAGGGTTCGGTCATGAGGGTTGTCCCCATCTTACTGCACAAGTGTCACCTCTCTGGTCAATTAGGCATGTGCAGTCTACCTGCACCAAAAGCCACCTATGCACTCTATGACAGTTAAATGCACAGCTCAGACAGCAGACTGCAACCCAGTAACACAATGAGAAGGTGATACAAATTTATTCCAATAATAAAAGGTAAAGAAAGGTTTACCCATAAAACAATGTACCACACATCTATTACATGTACCTTTGGGTTTCAGTATACAGTGCCACAATATTATATCATAAAGAAGAATACACATGTATGCACACATAGTTCTATAACTATGCATCTGCAGGACTGGTCTTGCAGCAAGAGATAATTTACTTAACTGCCAGACAGAGACAGAAAAATAAACACATGACAAACAACAACAAATGTTTAAGATTGAAAAGATTTTAATCTCTACAGCAATCTTGCCAAACCATACGGTTTACAAGCACAAACTGCTGCACAATCTTTTACAGGGAACAGCAGGAATAGGGAGTATCAGTGCTCATACAAGGATCATGCAGAATGAGGGCCATCCATGGGGGGCTGTGAGGCAGTTGCTCACGTGCAGACTCTATTTTAACTGAGATAATCTGATGCAGATACTCGACTGCATAATCAGCTTCCCATACCCACATTAACAAGATGTTAATCTTGTCATAGAAGCAGAAACACAACATACAGAGGTACAACGAGTTGTTGCAGGATTAGCACAAGGTGAAAAAAGGGGCAAGAGGGACTAGGTGATTTTGCCACAGCTCTCAAGGGGGTGGGGGGGTCTTTGATGGATGTTAGTGGTTGATTGACAAAATGCAGGTTTTTTTGTTGTGTTGTCAAGCTCTGGAATGTGCAATATGGAAAAGAACCCAACCCGCTGAATAAAGTGTTCCATTAAGTGCAGTTCTGTGGCAGCAAAATATACAATATAAAATCTATGAGCCATTTCGTTCAGAAATCCTAAACATTTATTTTCAAAACAAAACCTGAATTACAGTGATTACACTTTCCATTTTTAGTTCTCATGTCCTCTGCCATAGCAGAACTTTTCTTCCCACTGAATTATATTTTCAAAACTAATCTTCCCTTTTATGACTTCAAATTTCCAAATCCGAGTACACTAAAAGTGTGTGACAGTATATTACTCAACAAGACATAAAGTACACTCTGTTGAAACTTTAAAATAAATACTAACCTATTTCAGTGATCCAGAAAGTGCAGGAATGTATGTGGGGGAGGGAATGTCTTTCAAACAATATCTCATAGACTGAAGAATGAGCACGTATCTGTGTCGGTTTGGGTATGGTTTCAAAACTGGTCCATAATATCTGCTTTAGCCTGCTAATATTTGTGAATATGATTATAGAAGTGCAACTTCCTCATACTATCCATGCCCAGTGTATGATACTGATAAGCCTTTCTATGTGCAAGTAGATAGCAACCTAGGAGAGAAGCACTACATTGTCTTTGCTTGTGTGGAACGGAGTGTGTTTGGAGTGGGAATGACACCCTGTGAGTTAGAGCTGTAGTGCCTTAGCCACCTTCCCTCCGTCCCTCCCACGCCCCAGCCTCCAGGGAACTCTCACACAGAGAGAGGCTGTCTACTTCTTGGCCTTGCCCTGGGCAGCCACAGCCTCCATGGCCTTGCGTACGGTCTCCTCGTCACCCAGGAACTGCATGGGTTTGATTGGCTTCAGGTTCTTGTCCAGCTCGTACAGGATGGGGATTCCCGTGGGCAGGTTCAGCTCCATGATGGCCTCCTCTGACATTCCTGTGAACAGGGGCACGTCCCATAAGGAGTGAACATCGCGCGACCAGTGCAGTGTGCTAAACATAGCAAATAATAAGCCTGGTATCTTTCTACCCCGCTGAATCAGAGAAAACGAGGCCCCTGTTCCAGCCATCTGAACACAAAAACGTTTATTCAGCACTTCAGCTATGTGCTGAATAAATGTTTGCGGTTTGTTTGAGAACTTCTTCGATACCTTTAATTTGCTTTGCTCCTGCATGTTAACACTGTTTTGGTTAGTTTAAGTCTTCTGGGGTGAGATATATATTCTGAGGGAGGGAGGGGCCTTTTTTGGCCAATGTTTACATTTACTATAGATTGAGCAGATCTCAGAGCACAGATCAAAGCTTAAAAACCCCAGTGTGGGTTATATCCACAATGGACTGCTTTAGGGAGTATCAGACCCACTGGAACCTTCTGTGAGTCGATTACCTAAAGCTCTCCCCAACATACTTTCACCCTTGCACAATAAAGGTTTCTTACTCTTTTCTTTAGCTATCGCTTCTCTTGTTTGGAGCACCTTGTGCTTACTCCACTTAAAAGTATAACAGCATTAGCTACACTTCAATGACAACAAATGGCCATTCAGCACCATTCATCATTTCACCCACATCCATAATCATATTTTATATTTATGTGGCACTTCTCATACATCGAAATCATTAAATTATCAACCATGACACAGCAACTGATTTACTAAATCAGCATGACAATAGTGATCATTTTACCTTTCATCACTAATAAAAAAAGAATTTTTTTTTCTTGACCTTCCCCTAAAAAACCAAACCATGACTCAAAAACTGAAGACATGGGACAATGGGTTCACATGTGAGATATGAGATAAACAGCACAAACTGGGCACAGTGTGCCAGGGCCTGGTGTGGGCACACTAGGGTTGTATGGGGCTTTACCCTCCAGATGCTTCACGATGCCCCTCAGACTGTTTCCATGGGCAGCGATCAGGACTCTCTTGCCATCTTTGATCTGAGGCACGATCTCCTCATTCCAGAAGGGCAGGGCCCGGGCAATGGTGTCCTTCAGGCTCTCACAGGCGGGCAGCTGCTCATCTGTCAGGTCAGCATAGCGACGGTCCTGCAGGAAAACGGAGAGTAATGTCACAAGACTAGGAGCTGGAGGCGCAGATGTATTCTGGCTCCTAGGTGAGGTTAGTGGGTTAATTAATTAATATCAGATAAACTATTCCAGTTTCAATGAGGATCAATTAAAAGATTAAAAACAAAAACACTTTTCTGAAATCTCTTCACAAGTCCTTTTCAACAAAGCCTTGTAACTATGGTCATATCAGCTTATCTGCAAATCACCAATGCCCCAAAATGCTGCCAAACAAAATAATGATGGGGGAGGCAAAGCCACATGCACAGCACAGATTAGAAAGGATGATAAAATGAAGGAGACCAAATAAGGAACTAAAATTTCCCAAAAACTCATTAAAAATGTATTTCTTTTTCTTTTTGGGGGCTAAATGATGGAAGAACAATCCCTAATTCACCTATTGCATGTCTGGAAACAAAAAAGCTGACAGGCTTAAAGACCAGTTTAAGAATCAATAAAGCCACATGACCACCTATAGGAACAGGAACTAGAATGATCAAATATTTCAACACACCTCTATCCCAATCAATAACTATGGATCTTGAGATCTCTAAAGAACAATTCTTTTAAACTCTGTAAAATCTTTTTGACTGAACTCTGTCGTCAACACTACAGTGCTTTTCTGCAATAAAGGAACTTGATTATGGAATTCCTACATGGCGCAACAACAATAAGTAAATACAATTTTGAGATCCAGCCTTCTATCCTATATGCCTATAATCTGCATATGAGTAAAGCTTCAGCCTAACATACATCCAATAATAATTCCCAGCAAGCACCACGGGCCATTGTGGAAGAAGGCCTGTTGCCATAACAATGACCCCAATGCTTGTCCAACCAGAATGCATAATGCTTGCCCCCCCATTCAGGGAGTAGGCCTATGCATCAGAGTTTCCTCTGGCAGCAATGCAGTTCTGTTCCTCGAGTCCAAACGAGTCACCTTCCTCTGTGACTAAGAAGAGAGCCATGCCATCTTACAGAAACTGAAGACTACTCATAAGAGCCCGAGAAACCATATTCAAGAGATATTTCCTCTCTGACGTATAATTTAACAGATTGATGTTCCAATATGTTTTACTAGAGTAAGTAAACCCTGTACTTCATACATACACAATATTATTAAAATTGGTGGCACACAGTGGTCATGCTATTTTAAAACATGTATGGATGAACATAAGAGCAGCCATTTTGCACATCGAAGGGCTGAATGTACCAATGTATGCTTTAAGGCCACAGTGATAAGCCTGCCTTGATAAAGCCATGCTGTGTGAAATGGCACAGGCTCCTGGACTATCCCCCCCCCACTCCCCACCTTGCTGATGTTGGTGTAGAAGTCGTGGTCGGCGTCCATGGGAGGCGGGGGGACATCGTAGGAGCGCCTCCAGATCTTGACCTGCGCCTCGCCGTGCTTGGCAGCTGTCTCGGCCTTGTTGAGCCCGGTCAGGCCCCCGTAGTGGCGCTCATTCAGCCTCCAGGACCGGTGCACGGGCAGCCACATCTGGTCCACGTTCTCCAAAACGATCCACAGTGTGCGGATGGCCCTCTTCAGCACCGAGGTGTAGCAGATGTCAAACTCGTACCCGGCATCTACAAAACGCGGTCAGGAGAGGCAGAGTCACACTCTGCTTGCAGAGGAATGAGACAGCTCACTGTACAACCTTCTCGTGCACAGTATCACCAAAGCGTGAAGCACCCATTGAACATTTACAGAAACATACCTTAAAGGGAAGGGTGACATCATTCACTTTAAAACATACATTTACCTCATTCTTCAAAAAAGGAGAAAAATGGGTACATTATGATTTTGGAGAAGTTAATCATTTTAAATAAACATATTTTCACCCTTTATTTGTACTTTTTCTTGAATTTATAATCACAAAGTGCAATTCTCTGCTCATTCCCTCTCTTTAGCATCCTTCATCAGTTCAAAGCGGGGAGCAGACACACCCAAGTACAGCTCAGCTATGGCTCTGTAATAACTGCAGTAGCACAATGATGCTATGGCCAACTGTGCATGGTCCCACAGGATTGCAGGACACCTTCGCTCCAACTTGGTTTAAAAAAAAAAATTGACTGACTTACTGCATAGCCCTGCTCTTAAGCACACAATTTCTTAATTGTTATTAGTTACACATTTTTAATGTCAATTAAAGGACAGCCAATGCTCTTAAGCCACATTTTGTCAGAACTATCAACAGGCTTACATAAAATGTTTGAAAATTCACATCCCACAACTACTAAGAATTGCTTTCATTCACTGAAACATGCTAAACTACAAACAAATGCTTTATACAGAGGTTATATTTTGTACTGATTAAAACTCTAGGCTGGGAAGAAAACTCAGTGGTGTAAATTCCTTAACATATCACTGAAAAATAAGTGAGGCAAAGTAAAGGGTAATGACAATAACGCAAGCACCATGTGGATTAACTTAAAATGTAATAAATAAATAAATAAATAAATAAATAAATAAAAATATGAAATAAACATATTTTCAAAAACTTAAGGTCAACAATGGATTTTAACTTCAAAGCAGGACATTCATGGAGATGAGGTGTCTGGTCCAGCCACGTGCATGTCAGCATCCTGAGGAAATTACCCATCGCGGTCAGGCGGTGACCAAGTTTAGACCACATCAGTAAATGATTTAAGATGTTTTAATTTTATTTTGTCACAGTCAGGGCTAGTTTCGTAGATGACGACTTGTCTCTTTTTATTTGACAAAGAAATAAGAAAGATGGGAAAACGGCCTGAGCAGTAACACGTGCCAAGAATGACATCAAACGTCAGTTCTCCCTGCAGCATGCCTGATTAAGACTATTTTCTAAAATTCTAACAAATGCACTTAATCTGAATACTGCAGCTTACCTGGCTAGACTGAACACTAACGTTACCTAGATGTTTGGTATTCAATGGGACTGCGGAGTTTTAATAGCGCATCCACTGTGACAAAACTGAAACAGTACATACCAATGCAACAATCTTTAAAAATGTAGCTAGGTCGAGCTCGAACTTCTAGTAGTATACGACTAACTCAAAACAATACAAAACATTTGGGAGGAGTTTTGTGCTTAATATTAAATGGCATGCGGGTGACTTTCACCCACACGAAATAGGCAACGTTTGTTATCTAGCATTACCCTTCAAGCGTATGCTACTAAGTAATGTTAGCTGCTTTAACTTTTATTTACGTAACGTTGCGTAATTCGTGTTTTGCAGTGGCAAAATCTCTGTTAAGTGAGAGAATGCCACGGATGAAAGTAGGCGATTGCCTCCATAATCCATTGTAATTATCCAAGAATTATCCACCTTTCAGAGCCTCCCCGCCTCTCTTCGCTTCCTGGACCCCGGTCTCGCTCAGATCTGCGTCAAACCACCCACAGAAGCGGTTCTCTTGATTCCAGCAGCTCTCCCCGTGACGGATGAGTACAAGTTTGTATGCTGCCATCCCGACAATATTGCTACCCTTACTATATTTCCTTCGATTTAAAAATAAAACGTGCCTGCTGAAATGCAGCAGAACTGTCCGAAGTGATACTGTGGTCTGCAGCTTGACACCTCATGAACGGAGGAAACGAAGCCTGATAGGGAGGTATTTAGGACTGACCTGAGCTGAGCGTTCACGTGACTACTTCCTGTATTTTTCCACCAATGAGGCCATTCGCTGCCGCAAAGAAGACGAACAATCCGCAAGTCAACAGAGGAGCGGCTTGCCTCATGAATGGAGAGATAAGACATTCTGTAATGATAAGTGTCATCGTGAGTTACATATATAAGTATTCGCTTTGGTTCTCTCCAGCTCATTGTACCTGTCTTTTGCGTAGATGGCAAACATTAGTTGCAGCAAGGTTAATGTGTCCAGCTTATCTATGCTATGTCCAGTGACGTACACTCCATGTAATAAAATAATTGTCACATACTATAAGTTGATTCCACATAAGAAAAGTGTATTTCCTTCTCTGTGTTGAAATTTCTGACATCCATTTAAACTACACCCAACCTCCACAGGCCAGAACCTTACTTTCCAGCCTTGTCTGTGGAAATTGCTGACTAGGCCCTCATACTTCTCCCTCTTCCACTTGAGGGCCTCCTCCATGCGCTCTTCTCATGGCGCGGTCCACTCCAGCATCACCACACTCTTGATTGCCTGTGATACTAGGATGATGTCTGGTCTGAGCGTGGTCTTGGTAATGTACTGTGGGAACTTTAGCTGCTTGCCCAAATCTGCCATCATCTGCCAGTCCATTGCAGTGTTGAGAAGCCCTGATGGTACTCTAGATGTTGCTCTTGGTTTCTCTCCAGGTCTGATGAAGCAGATTGACAGCTTTGAGGGTTTGGACCTCCAGCAGGCAGTGATGACAGTGCAAATGGACTCTGCGACGGTTTTGAGCACCTGGTCGTGTCGCCAGCGGTACTGCCCCTCTCCCAGAGCCTTTGGATAGCAACTCAAAATATGCTGGAGGGTGCCCCTCCTGTGGCAGAGAGGGCACTCTGGTGTCTCTGCCAGGCCCCAGCAGCACAGATTGGATTGGGCTGGGGAGGACATCATAGGCCACCTGGACCAAGAACTTTATGCGATGTGGTTCTGTCCACCAGAGATCAGTCCATGAGATCTTCCTGTCCTTTACTCGTTCCCATCTGGGCCAGGCTCCTTGCTGTCCCATCCCTACTGGACCTCTCGTCCTCAATGGCTGCTCTCACTTTCCCCTGGACTAGTTGCCTCCAACTAGTCCAACTCCAAATTCCGTGTCTGGCTCTTCCTCTGGTCACTGCACCCATGGCGTAGACGTGATTCGGTCTGCTCCACTGCAGCATCCGCCCGCCACCTTCTGCTGGTCTTAACCACTATCCCTGCCTTGGATACTTTATGGTCGCTTGACTCTCGGTACTGCAGTACCTCCCTCGCTCGCAAGACCACTCCGAGGTTGACTGTACCCCTTTAATTTTTTTTAACAAATTGACACTGGTTGTATGGCATTTGCTACATATGGTTATACATTATGTTGTTTGGCGTTTGCTACTGTAAAGGCTACCCATTTTATAATGACTGTTAGCCATCGCTAGCTAACTCTGTGTAGTAGCTTCAAGCCAGCTATTTTCCTTAGGCATCAGGCTGTAGTGTATTTGTTTTGTTACAATATAGTGTTATAGTCTGCATTAAAGAAGTCCTCAAAAGAAAAGGTGTGTACTCATTTGGTGGTGGGTGTTCAAAGCTTAGTTCTGCACTTTCTCCTCTGAAGTCCTCAAAAGACTTGTTGTGTAATGACACCAGCTAACCCTTTCACTCCCAAAGTAAAATGAAAATGTCATTTACTTTGGAAAGAGTTTGCTATTTTTTTCACCTTATGATTTTCAAGCAATTGGACACAGAAGACAGTGTGTTCAGGATGTGGTAAAAACAGCACGTTAGAAATGATTACTGAACAATAGCATTTATTTAGCTATATGGTTCTAGCTAATACTTGGCAAAACACAACAATAAAAACCAGGTGGTTTTAGGCCGCTTGCAGCAAAAGTAAAAACATTTTAATGAGGGTGCAAATCCTGTCAGGAGTGTCAGTCTAAGCAGCAGATGAATGAAATGACCAACAAAACATGTATCTTAACAAACTAAACAGCAGAGTTGGCAAAGGTTGTAAAGATGATTGCACTTCTGACAAATGAACGTAGCCTGTTAGGGTACTTAGTTAGGCTGTTTGAAACAGGGAAAATTCAGTGTGTAATATTTAAGGGTAATCCGCCAAGCTAGTTCAGCGGAAGAGAAGGCTAAACATGATTATGGACATTGCCTCAAACTGCTAGGCGTAAAGTGAGAACAACCATGTGGTGTTGATCTCTAAGCCAATCAGGAAGCGGGGGAGCAGGAAGTGTGTGAGAGGGGAGTAGGTGAGGTGGGGGGTGGGGGCTAGTGGGGGGGGGGCATCCCATGTATTAAGATTTTTAAAAAAGAAATCGGTTCCTGATTGCCTGAAGACTCAAGGTAGACTAATGCTTATATTGATTAAAAATATATATAATTATTTACAACATAAAATAACATTTGTATACATAAAATATACAATTTTGCCCCCTTCATCACTCATGTCCTTGGCCCACCCTTTCATCCCGAGCTGGAGCCAAGCCTGGTTTGGACTATGAATCAGATTTAAAAAGTTGCTTCCTTCTCAGCCTCAACAGGCGTGATCTTCTCTTTGTGCGGAATCTACGCAGCTGCTCCCTGAAGTCTCTGTGGAGCATCGGTACGTAGCTGGAAGGGTCACACAAGGCCTGCAGGGAGACCATTTAAAGGGCCATAACACATATGAGACATAGCATCATATAAGCTTAAGCATCACATCTTTACATATCATGTTACCTCTATGATTATTGGATTATTTTACATAAATCTATGGTGGGAATAGGAAATGCATTACCGGACACTGGGAGAAGAATTCTCTGTACCCTCCTCCAAGTATGTATAGCTCAGGATAAAGAAGCTGAGGGTAAACATTGAGGCTTCGGTCCATTTCTCTCAAATACCTGTACCTGGAGGGAAAGATGAAATGTATTTAAGTCTAATTCCAGAAATCTCAATGATCAGATATTTATTTGCATAATTGATAAAGTATTAATGTCAAATTATGGATTTGAAATTAGATATTCAGATATTTGTTACTTAGCAAAACTAGACTTATTACTGCAGAATATATTGTTCTAGCATGAAGTACCAGGTAAACTGTTAAAGCTAGTGGAGATCTATCATTTGTTATTTACATGGGGTTAATATAAATGTACATATTTGTCACCACCACATTCTACAATGAAAAGCATCAAACACAAACTAACATATTCTCTGTCTCCTTGTGTTTGCATGTGATTCATGCATGCTTGTGTGTGAGAACTTGTGTCATTTTGATTGTGAAGTTTGATTCTGTGGTTTTCATGCATGCTTGGTGTGTGAGAGAGATATTGTGTGTACGTATATGCGTATGTGTGTGTGAGTGTGTGTGTGTGTGTGTTTGTATGTGTGTATGGTCGATTTTGATTCCATTTAAAGTTACACGTACAGCCGCGGCCCCCTCTCAGTAGAAAACTCGCAGTGAAAAACGATCACCCTCCTTAGCAAGAGGCCATCAGGGGCTGCACCAATCTGTGATGAGCTTCCTGATGCGGTAAGTTCCTGACGGCGTTTCCCCTGGGGGAGACTGTATGTGTCTGGGAGAGAGTCTGAGGAGGGAAGACTGCCGGGGGATGCCATCCTAGAGGACATTTGGAACATGTCCTCGAACAGAGCCTTCTCCAGCTGGGCCTCGGAGTGGAAATTTACTGCCCCCTGTGTGAACACACATTGCATTCAGTCACAAACTGCTTACTTTCCCATATTCACTCTGCTGTGTTTAGAAAATGGGGGACACATTTTATTTGTTTTATCTAAACAGCTGTGTACATGTACATTGTTCATCACTGTGAAATAAAGTCTCACCTTTTCTCTAGATATCTGTAAAAGCATATTCCTTTGTTAGCTTGGTGTATTCAACAACAAACTATCTGTACTAAGTCTGTGTCACTCTAATCCACAGTGACTGTTGAGAACACACACAGCTCATCAATAGATTATTGGTTCACCACATGTTCTAACACAACATCGGATTCACCTTGATATGTCCCCCTTGATACTCATAAGGGTAACGGCAGTCTATAATGAGGTAACTCTCCACAGCACTTCTGTATTTTCCTTTAAGGAGTGCTGCCACCTACAGGACACAGTAAGAAGTACAATCCATGTTTACCAGGGCAGATATTAATCAGCAGAATGTCAGATGCTTTGTTTGAGATAAACAGTTGTAGACAGGTAGAAATTATGTGTGCTAACATAATTTCTGAGAGGAATAATTAAGCTTAAATATCAGTCATTCACTGTATATTGCTTAACAATATAATGTTGCACATATTTATTCCTCACTGTGAAGTGGAATTGTTATGCAAGTCTGCACTTACTGTCTGTGCTGATATATACTGTAGATCCAGGTGTTCTCCTTTTACCACCGGGAAGATATGTGGCTGCAGAAATATAGTAACACCTTTAGTAAGAGGTAAAGCAAACCATGAATCACGCATTTTAAAACACTTTCCCTCTCCTTCCATAAATTAACTTTTCCCCTTTTAATTGTCATTGTTACAGGAACTCTTTTGGAGTTTCAGCACTGTTTGTTAAGCCTGCTCAACAAGTCATGTGTACCAGAGAAACCAGAATTAATTCACAGAAACATCACATTGTTTTCTGGTTAACTTCCACCATGTCATTAGAGATAAATGCTGCTGTAATCCATCTATCTGGGAGCAGTTGCACCTGAGCCCTATTAGGGATTGTTTTCAGTGTTATAATGTGGCAGCACTGGGGAACAGGTCTGTTCACACGGTCTGCTGTCTATGACATCCCTGTTCCTACATTAGCATTAGTGCTAGCATATGGCCACAGGTGTACACACGCACATGTTCAGGCAAAGGGAAGTGTACTACAGTGTTTCCAGTTGCATTGTGAGATGCATTAGTGTCACTGAAATTTGACACAATGGTCAGCAATTTTGTACTCCACCCCCCTCACCCTTACTCTGTTCTATATTCCTGCTGAAAGCAGTTGTATGTTATTTGTTCCGCTCTTGTGCCTGTTTGTCTATGACTGCTAGCCGCACACCTTGCTGTAGTCTCCAATGAGATTTCTGTCTTCAGCTGCAGAATATGGGATGTCTAAAGGTTGTTTCCTATTACTGGGCTGCATACATTGTCCAGGAGGCAACGCCTGTAGGGAAATAAGTCACACAATCTGAGTCAAGGTGCTCAAACATAGCATGTTAATACTGTTGTGTCCAAAATTTTGCCCATTTATCAGCCTCTACCATGATGCAATAGCTGCTTTTGCCATCTGTGTGTGCTGCACTAATGGATAAATGATTTAGCAAAACTTTGCTATCAGTGATTCTGTAGCAGAGCCTCACCACAAGCTCTGTCCGTCCAACATGCACAGAATCCTCACTGCCCTCTGGACTCCAGCTCTGTCCCCTTCCTCTTTCACACTGAGCTTGCAGTGCCTTGGTGTTGGTGAACCTACTGGATAGCTTCACTCGTAGCTGCTTCTGCACACCAGACAACAGTGGCCATGGGAAAACATTTTGTGATTGCTAGATCTCTACCTTAATGCAGAGTGCTGTGTCTATTACTGTTCACCCTGTCTTGTTTTAATAAGACAGAGGAACCTAGGAATGTTCCTGGAAAACAATCTACACCATGAAGAATTCTTTCCTTAGATACTGATCAAACAGTGATAAAGCTTGCCTGTTACTTTTTGCTATTGGGTAGGCATAAGATAAATCATAAGAATCCTTAGTGTTGTTGGAGTCCCAACCAAAGCACTGCTGGGTATGGCTGGAGGTCTTCTTTGGCGAGGCAACAATTGGCCCAGCCTTGCCTGGGCATGATGGGAGTTAGCTGTCTGGGTACCACTGATCTCATTGGTCTGTCGTAGCCACTCCTGGTCAGGTCAGTCACATGTGGATGCACAGACCAAAAACATGCTGACCATGCAGTGCCCCAACAACACAGCCAATATGTAACTGAAGAGAAGAGATCAGTAATCGTGTGAATCAGAGGAGGTACATGCCTATGGCTCTTTCCTCCTGAAGTGAGCAGGAAAGGTTGGGTGGAGAAAAGGGGGAATTTTTGGGATAATAAAATAATCCATAAGATTAGGTGTGAGGAGACATGAATATCATAAAATGGGGGTTCCCAAACAAAGTCTGGGATTCCCTTTTTATGGAGATTTTCATCCTAACCACGAGTTCCTTAAGTATAATAAATATGCTGTAAATTATTTTAACTAGACACTATACAGTATGAATATTCAATTTCTGTATTACATCAAAGATTATTAATCAAATCAGTTAACAGGCAATATTTTTATTTTCTGGTTTATAGACCCACAGCTGAAATCAGCAAATCCTAAATGCTGATATTAAATGATTTGAATAAAATGGAAAGCAGAAGACAAAGAAACCAGTAATGAGCAAAACATGCATTTTGTTAAAGTCTGTGTATGTACAATATATATACATATATATAGCCCTAACATATAGGGCATATTTAACAGGTTATGAGATTGTAAGTTGATCTAATTAAAATAAGTTCATTTTGTTGAGTCTCACATTCTCCTTATTCACTTCATGGTCTTTATCTTCATGTGTCCCTTGAACCTTTTCCAAACGTTGTCTCTGAAAACCAGAAAAGAGACTCCATTGCTTAAACATCTGTTAAAATTTAACAGTGTGATAGTACTGTCTAACCATGATTAATGACAATGGTCAATGATCAGTTTGAGCCAATTCATCATTTAAGGAACTGACCTCAGAAGCCATGAAGGTCAATGCCACTGATAAAATCTGTGAAATCTTACCATATTTGGAGCAGAGCATTTTGGCAGGATAGGTCTACAGAGGGAGATAAAGAAAGACAAAGGACACAAACAGTTTTCAAAAATGGTTCTACATCATGCAATAGTAGGATTCCGTGTTTTTAAGAAAATTATAGTCGTAAACCTGTTTTTAAATGAGCCTATACGAATAGCTACCCCGACCCCAACCCAGGACAAAACCACAGAGCAAGAGTAAATAACATTACCATTTGGAAATTAGTTCTACACTGTATATAGGCTATATGTTCTTAAATGTACTGGACTTACCTCTTATTCTCCCATTTGCAGTCATCGCCTTCATCGTTGTATTCATCTAAAAAGTTAGACGAAGATATGACAATTATAGCGGACCTTAAAAACATATTCAAATGTTTCAGGCATATTTCATGAGCTATTGTTGAAATGATACAGTTGTTTTCCGTCCTACATATGTCGTTATAATCAAATTGTTACTTTGGTCAAAAATTAAAACGATACATATTTTTTTAATAGTGCCAGTACAAATCCAGCTGTCATTTCAACCCACAACGGTGACATGGCGACATTATAATCACCATGCGCGTACTCAAGCTGTGAGAAACCGCTAGGGCTAATTAAAAACTCGACACTAGCCCAAACCTGTTGGCGTCCTCATCTCTTTGGAGACCTCCTGTTCTGATCCGGGCTGGGAGTCAGAAGTTCCGGCGTCAGCTGAAGTCTTCTTCGAGGGGTGCAACTGAAAGATAAATCGGCCATAAGATAAATGCCTATTTAATCTGAAGCTAATAATCACGTCACACTTTATGAATAGTAAACTGTTAACTGACTGGTAAAATTTTATTTGACCAACGATATTTTAACGATATTTTAGTAACATATTACTCCTCTTCACAATGAAGGTTTCCCAAGCAGAAGGACAGTTCCGTGTCTGATGACGGTCCTGGGTCCGGTGACAGGCTCCACACGGTACAATTTTGAGGTGAATATGCATCTTCCATGGGTGTTCCGTTCCCAGTTGGTATCTCCGTGCAGGCCACCCAGTTAGTCGAAGTTATGGTTTACTGACAAAATGAGAAAATAATTTTAGTCTATGGACACCAACTGCGCGTTCAATTATTTCATAGTTCCTTTATTCACAGAACGGTGCTTTCCTCACATGATGTTTAGGATGCTCTTAGGCTTCCCTTGATAAATAGGCTAGTGATACATAAATGATTAAAACATCTGAAACGACAGTCACAAACGTTGCCTGATTTTGTGCATAACGATGCTGCACATACTTTTTATTCATCAATTTTCGTAAAAGTTCTTAAATCCATACTCCTAAATCGTAGAATTCTGTCGGAATGTTATTACATCATGCCAACTGGATGTCAGCTTTTGGACAGTTGTCAGCTGTTTGTAATATACATTTAATTTATATGGTCGCACTTTAACTTGTCAACAATCCTGTGCTACTTTAAGGATGCATTATGAATCACTGACTGAAATTAAAGCTTTACAGTTCATGTATGTCCTTTTTGCACACTCAGTAGTGTGTGTTGTATTTATCGATGTACAATGAGTCATAAATAATCGACGGACGTGCAGCTTGTTCATCTTACCTTGTTTAAAAAATTAGTCTCTGTCTCCATCCTCGCAGCTTCCAGTGGGTCTACATTAAATTCCCTCCCCTTGGCAACGGCTGTTGCTACAACAAGTATTGCATTAGGAAACGCCCCCGCCCCCTGCCATCCAAAGCCGCTCAATCAATGCCACACATGCCTCTGAAACCAACACAAACATATCACTCCACGCTTGAAAGCATTGTTTATCCCAACACCAAGAGGAAGTGTAGCAATGAAAGACAGTGTTCTCGCTAGTGCTAGTATATCCACAGCAACATTAACAATACAGAGAATGCTTTCATTTGACGTGAGGACTTCCTCAGCTGCTTGCTCAGTTTTCCCATACAAAGCATATACTGTTTTTGTCACATAATCCTCATAATGACAGAAATAAACATACAACTAGGATGTCTGTATTATTCGCTTCACTCATGAAAATAATTTCTATATTAACTTGGATTCTAAACACTCTTTTTTGATAAATGTATACAAAACAATATAACAGATATGGCTGATTGTAAGATTTAAATATAAAAATAATATAACTTGTAAGTTTATTAATGTGTAGCCTAGACAATACAACTATTTTTGCTGTACTCTTGCTGGATTAAGAGCATTGCTGATAGCTTTAGTTAGAAAGATGGTTGCTTCATTGTCTTTATTGTGATCCATAAGCCCATAACCATGGATATAGTCTACATATTGCCTCCAACCTTACTTGAAATGTACATGAATGCCTGACAGGTAAACAGTCAATCAATCTTGCTGTAGTTCATATAAGCTCTTGTCTTAAATGTAGAAGTGTAGACCTCGCCCATCTGGGAAAATACCTCAGAGCCCCAAGATTAGGATTCCTTTCGGGATACACTTATGCTAAAATGTTCCAAATACACAATGACATAAATTTAAAAGTGAAAAGGAAGCTTCACAGAGGCCAAGGACGCCTCAAACATTGCCTTATATTGTTAGATTCCCCAGACAAAATAAATCCATAATTATACAACACATTGTATACAATATCCATATAAATCTTTAAATTACCAAAACCCAAAACAAACTCTACTGATAACTTACATTTATTTGCCATGCTGCAAAGCTTCAAGCTGGCCTTTTCATCAGAACAACAACTGGTCAGTTCAAGGCAAAATTTAAAAATAGAAAATTTTTATTCATATTTTTTTGTTTTATTTGATTGTTTTGCTCAGTTCCTGGTTTCATGACCCATGCTTGTATGTTTGTATTGCATTTGTGTATTAGTCCAGGAAAATAGTCCAGTTCAATTGGATGGATTGGTCTCTTAATACACCAGTAAACAAGTTTTTCTTGTATTTGCTTATTATGTTTTACCCCTGTTTTTCATGTTTGGTATTATGTTCTGCATCAAAATTAGCCTATGTGTTTTTACTGGGAGGTGCGAATCATCTTTGCCAACAGTCGAGAACGATGCATTTCCCCAGTACAATTTTGATTGTTAATTTATGTTCCTGGAATTTTATGTTCAGAAATCTGAATTTCCATGTTTGCATCTTGGGATGCGTTCAATAGCCAGTTATCTTTTTTCGAGCTGAAATACTGTATCTCGCCTCCAAATGTCAAAAACAGTTATGTCACCAGCACATGCCTCTGTCGTAGTGGTTCGTCACTGGTTTAAAAGGCGGTGCCCAGGAGTTAGACCAATGGTATCATGCTTGATTTAGACGTTCTTTAAAGGTAGGTGGAGTTTGACTTGTGTAGACATTTGCACAGGCTGCAACAACGTCTGATCCTGGATCAGATTTTAAGCATTTCACTTAATGGTTTGTATGATGTTTTGTGGGGGTGAGATGATCCTGAATCGGCTACTGTAGGCGGAGTTTTCACAGATCCAGACTGATCAAGTGGGAGGGCTGTTACCCGGAAGCTGACAGTCAGCTGCTTTGTAAATTGAAGCTACACACAGGCCAAATCATCATAGATAAACTCAGATTCACGGCTCACACGCCTTCTCCTACTGTCCTGTTTAATTTACCCCTTTCTTAACGGAATGGACGAGACGAGCCCGCTAGTCTCCCCACTCCGAGAATCCACCGATTTCTCCCACTGTCCCACTGAGCCTCCCAGTCCGCGGGGCGCATTCGGAGGGACGCCGGGCTCCGTTGTTCGTGTGCCTGCTGGAAGCCCTGGACGCAACCGAGAGCGACAGCCCCTGCTTGAGCGGGACAGGGGTCATTCTCCGCGGGACCCCCACAGCAACGAGTTTCCAGAAGATCCAGAGTTTAGGGAAATAATCCGAAAAGCAGAGCGTGCAATCGAGGAAGGAATTTTCCCAGAGAGAATCTACCAGGGTTCCAGCGGAAGCTATTTTGTTAAAGACTCACAGGGGGTGAGATATTTATTAATTACTTTATGTGGTAAATACAACACACTTAATAGCACCAGACTCGACCATTTAAATAGGCTATGCTGTGCGCCCTGGACTATTTCCTTAAATTTGCATCTTCCGTTGAAAGGGAAAGAGGTTTACAACTACAGAGTAGCTTGTTTTAACAGATATCAGGCCTCGATTTCACTCTGAAATGTTTTGCTAGCTAACCAACTTATGATGCAACAGCAGAGCAAGTAAACAGAATTTCTAGTTCTCTATGACACCCCCACACAACGACAAATATTTATTAAATTGTAGCATACGATCTATAGCACTTCTAATGTAGCAGTTAGAAAGAGGTGATTCATGTAGAATTAGCTTGCTATCTGTCGTACTAAGTGAAGCTGCATTGACGCAGCACTTTGAACGTGGATAAAATGTAACCGCTGTGTTCGTGAACTGCTTTAGTGTTTGCGCAAAACTATATTTGCAGACACGTAGACGAGCTGTTTTTTTACTTTCGTTGGTTCATTCATTGCAACACAGATTCACTAATCTTTATAACATGCGGATTGTCTACCATAGGCGCATCGTCCTGATGACAAACATCTGAGTGAACCTGAGGAACATTTATGAAAGATTTAAAATATATACAAAATACTTCGCCAGTCAGCGTTACAATTTGAAGTCATATGTATTTAATATTTTTAAATGTGAATGAAGTGGGTAGATATTTAAACAGGACACAGTTAAAGTGATGTATTGCTGTAAGTGCAGGCATTAGCCAGGCCTCTTTTACTGAATGCCACACAGACATTATTTGAAAGGGAAGTGTTGGCCTAGATGAGTTTCACAAATTGGCCAAACTCACTTCCTCTGTGATATTAACAGTTTATTGTTGCTTTCCTGGCAGTTAAACTTAGCCTAATGGAAAAGACAGGCATGCCCATTTTCATAAACTTTTTGTGGAAATAAACTTGTAATCAAGTTTTATTGCAGCGAGGTACAAAAAAAAAAATCTGTGCTCTTCTTCCCATGTGCCGTCTACTGTAAGACCTCACCTGAGAATGATCAGTGTATTTACTAGCAGATACAAAAACAGGTTTGCTAGAGTTCTCCTTTTCAACAGCATGACATTTTCTAATTGGTGGAGATGATCACATCCGATAAAAACAGAACACGCCCAGTGCACACAGACATAGATCCAGGATAAGAAATTAGATTATGAGAACTGCTTTGCACCCATGTCTGCAGGCCTCAGACAGAGGCAGCCTGTAGCTGGACCAGGTGTCCCAGTCTCTTTACAGAGCTGGGGGAGATCGGGAAGGGGAGTGCCCAAGAAATGGCAGCCCTCAAACAGGCTCTCACCATTCAATATAAGAGAAGCTGAGTCAAACATGGGATCAAGAGAAGGCCGTGCTATTGATTGTCTGTTACGAGGAAGTCTCATCGAGACTTAAAACCTCTTCTGCAGACCCGGCCTAGTCAAAGTAGGGTAGGCACAGCAACAGAGATCACAATGGGTCGCTAAGACCAAACAAAAAGGGATAACATTTCAAGACTAAATATGTGAGTCCTGTAAGAGGCACACAGTGTCTGTAGACATTGTTCCATGTAGAAAACGATGTGTTGAATCTGCAACTACAAGCTCTGTTCCTTAACCAGTGTGCTACAAGACCACTACAGGAGAGTGTCGGCATGCATCTGTCCAAACCACAGCTGTGGTCTCTGTTCTCCATGGAAACACTGATCTGAGATCAGTCTGCTTCACTGTACATGGATGTGTAAGCTTTGCCGCAGACAGGGAATGCACTATTTCTACAAATCCGTTCACTGACTTTTTTTTTTGTGCGTAATATGTGAATGTACAGTACCTACACGGTCATGTGCTGGCAATCTTTATGAGCCAGCCGGTTTGCAGAGGTCTCGGAACTAATGAGGTTTATCACAGATATGAGCAATTCCGTATCTGGAATTAGTTTTCCGTGGAAGCAGCATAGTTAGAATTTTTTGGGGTTGAGGGTGTGATGAATTTTCTGCTACTGTGAGTTGGGAAAGCTATAAAAATGTGTAAATGATCCTTTCCCCTTTCATGCCAGGCGTTGAGAGGGACCCGAGTGACTGAGGATGGATTAGCAGAGCTGAGGTCTGTCTGTTCAGCCTCATGGTATTTCATAAGTGGTCATGTGGGCAAACCCAAGCTAATCTCATTGACATAATGAGCTGCAAACCTTTCCAATTCGCCCTCGTTAGCTGCCACAAAAGGCCTGCTTGTTGGGCCCCGAGGGCCCCTCTAGTAAGGGGAACCCAGGAGGTCAGGGTACGCCGATGCGCAAGGATATAGCAGGCATGCAGCGTGCCATTCCCATCTCACAAGACGCTTACGCCGAAAGTTTTGCATCGACCACCACTTCCTGTTTCGCATTACCTCAGCACCCCATCTGGTTATGACATAGTGGAACGCCGGTGTGAGTAAAGGTTATTGGTCATCTGGTACCATTTCATTTTAGGCATGAAAGGAGGAAGATGACAAAGCTTTAAAGCAAGTTTAACTATGACTGTGATTTTAATTCCCAAACGATTCTGCCAATGTGAATGGCGGGTACTCAATTTATGTGCCAAACGTACTGGCAGCGTACTGGATGGGAGGAGCTGGCGGTCACCAGATACATCAGATGACACCCTGCTTCACACACTCCAAACGGACGTGACACAGACTGACAGGCAAAACAAACTTTGACAAACCTATGTGAGTGAGATAAGTAGTAGGGCTAATAAAAAAAAAAAAAAGAGAAAACTTTCACAATACCCCTCAAATTTCATATCACACCTCACCAAATTCAGACTGCATTATCAAAAGCTAGCAGATGTTGATTAATCGTCAAAAGCATGATAGTTAAAACTCTTTTCTGAGTAGGCTAGCAAAATTGATAATAGGCCTTACGGCAGAACTTCTGTAATAACTCTTCAGCTTCCTCAGAACTCTTCCCCAATTGTATCTGTCATGCTACTTTAGCTTCACATGATGTTTAACATTAGGGGATGTTTTATCCTCAGTGTCTGTGTCCTATCCGTTCCTTTCTCCTTGCATAATAGCACACGCCTCAATTTTTGGGCAATCACACCCTCACTAATGTGTCACTAATGACACTAGCACTTATGCCTGTTTCGTGGGTGAAAAGTATATAATAATAACCTTTCTAGGTAAGCGAGGCTGGACATTGTTGTCGGGGTCAATCAAAATAGAACGTGTAAGCTGACTGCCCTGTATAGAAGTATGAAGTAGGATGTGCTGCATGTTTCTATTTTGGTCTACACAATAGCAAAATTAGCAGACTTGAATTTCAGGGTAGCCATATGTTATGTAATAACAATTCATTTCATAGTGTTTTTCATAGTATTAAATTGCTGATTATGATACAGTACAATTTATGTTTTATGTATAATCCAACAATAAGGCAGTGCATTTTGTTAAACAATGCAGATTATGTACTTTTCAGAGTGGTACAGTGCAGCATCCTCACATGGGTTTTAATTAGCAACATCTAAGTTACTCAACCACTCTTCTATCACCCAGTTACCTCATCCAGCCACCTTATCACCCATGTCTGACTCTGCCCCCACTGTGTCGCTCTGCAGAAGATCATCGGCGTGTTCAAGCCCAAAAATGAGGAGCCGTATGGCCAGCTGAACCCCAAATGGACCAAGTGGCTGCAGAAGCTGTGCTGCCCGTGCTGTTTCGGGAGAGACTGCCTGGTGCTGAATCAGGGCTACCTGTCTGAGGCTGGCGCCAGCCTGGTGGACCAGAAACTGGAGCTCAACATCGTCCCCAGGACCAAGGTAACAGTGATGCCTGGGGCCTGGGGCCTGGGGCCTGGGGCCTGGGGCCTGGGGCCTGGGGCCTGGGGCCTGGGGTCTGGGGTCTGGGGCCTGGGGCCTGGGGTCTGGGGTCTGGGGTCTGGGGCCTGGGGCCTGGGGCCTGGGGGCTGGGGCTGGGGCCTGGGGCCTGGGGCCTGGGGGCGGCCATGGAGTGATAAGCAGACTTGTATTGGACAGAGAACTGCTTCAGTACGATTCCTTCCCTTCAATAAACAACCTAGAATACAAGGGCCAGATTCAATCAAATGGAATGCAATTCAAGTAAAACCTACTTCAAGGACATATGCCATTCTGTTTTCAAAGAAGACAGTCCAAAGGACATGTTAGCTTGTTTCCAATGCAATAAGAAATATTCAAAGAAAATTGTTTATAAAATAGCAATCCCCTTTGAAGAGATTAACTACATCTGATTGAATCCCAGCCCAGGTTTTATTACTTAGTTAAACTACTCTGCAAGGATTTTTCATCTCAAGAAAATAACATTTAATGGTCAGTGGAGAAAATAGAATCCATGCAAAGCACTTGTACTGATATTTATGACCTTTTACTATTATTCAGAGTATAATGAATTCATCTGTGTGTGTGTCTGTGTGTCTGTGTGTCTGTGTGTATGTGTGTGTATGTGTGTGTGTATGTGTGTGTGTATGTGTATGTGTATGTGTATGTGTATGTGTGTGTGTGTGTGTGTGTGTGTGTGTGTGTGTGTGTGTGTGTGTGTTTGTGTGTGTAGGTTCTCAGGAAAAGCATACTGGGATGTTGCTTCAGTGTGAGTGTGTGCGCGCACAACATGCACACCCGTTGTTAGTCAGCTCCCCTCTGTCTGAGTCAGCACTTGGAACAGCTGCATCATCTGCCAGAAAAACCTGCTGTGTCATGGTCGTCCTGCCCCTCTCACTAATCGCCCCTCCCTCAACCTCTCCTCACCTTCTCACCCCTTCACCCCCTCACCTACTCATATCATCATGTCCTCTACTGCAGGTTGTCTACCTGGCCAGCGAAACCTTCAACTACAGCGCCATCGACAGAGTAAAGTCTCGGGGCAAGAGGCTGGCTCTTGAGAAGGTTCCCAAAGTGGGCCAACGCTTCCACAGAATAGGGCTTCCCCCAAAGGTACTACATTACCCAAGTGCCCCAGCACCCCCACACTTCCACCGCTGGCTATTAAAACTCCCATCCTTAACAAACAAAACCTCAACCTGCCCATAAATATTTGCACCATATCCTCAGTTATTGGCTGGAATCTTCAGTGTCTGATGTGTCTGATAACCAGTATCAGCAATGTCTCATCTGACCTTTGCCTTGAAAATTTTCAGATTATAAAATCTGTACAATTTCTTAATGTTTTATTAACCGTTCATAAACATGCTCTACTTTAATCAAGCTCTATTAGCCTTTATCTGAAAGGTTTACACAGCCACTCATTGTGTAAGCCAGCAGATTGGTTTATTGACAGGTAAATAAGCCACCTTTCTTTCGTAGACACTGTGTAATTTAACTGTACTAGTTTGCATGCTCCACATCACACAAGGGTGAGAGTACAGCTCAGTCATACTGCAGCTATGGCCATTCCAGCGCTAATGCCCTTTCCTTTCGGCTGTTAACCACAGTAACTCTCTGTGCTCTTGAAAGACTGGAGATTCATTTATTGCTCTACTTCCTGTAGGTGGGATCGTTCCAGCTGTTTGTAGAAGGGTACAAAGATGCAGATTTCTGGTTGCGGCGCTTTGAGGCTGAGCCTCTGCCAGAAAACACTAACCGACAACTGCAGCTCCAGTTTGAGAGGCTTGTGGTTCTGGATTACATCATCAGGAACACTGGTAAGAATATGAGCTCCCTCTAGTGGATGTATAAACAAACAACAATGCAGGTTCTTCACTTAGGGGCCCATTTGAGTCACCCTAAGGCTTTTCAGGTATATATCTCACATCGTGCAGCTGAAAATGGTAATGCGCATTGATCCAAGTCCAGAACATCACATGTCATTGACACTGTGAGTTATTTTGTCCATAAAAATCTTCAGAAAAAGTTTTTTGACTTCCTCATAAAATTATTCCTAAAGTGCTGTGTCATATGTCTTTGTATATATCACATATATGATATAGCTATCCTGGTTGTAATGTTACTTGGTAAATGAGGGGGAATTACAAATCCATGTTACCACTGTAAAATCAATAGGTAACTTGGGCTTTTCTCTGTTGTGTTGGTACCATTTTTGTTTTGGAGATCCTGAAGTGATCCATGTTCTTTTCACTTTGTATCCTGTCTAAATACTGTGGGGTTAATTCTGCGCTGTCTGTCCTTGTTTTGTCAACAGATCGAGGGAACGACAACTGGCTTGTAAAGTATGACTGTCCGATGGACACAGGGGGCAGTAGGGTAAGCAGACAAACCGTTTTTCGTGAAAATGTCTACCATATTTGAATATACAGCAGTATTTTCATCTATTATACCTACCTACTGGTGCTAGTCAGTGTGTTCTTCATGAGGACCTACTCCCTTTCGCACACATGTGCATGCATGAATACGTACTGTACGTATCAGGACAGATACCAGACTGAAAATAAATCTTTAAAAATGATCTTCACTTAAAATGGCTGCCGCTAAAATTTGTGGCTTTTTAACCTTTCTTAAGGAGGTGAACTGCACTGCATGAAATGTGATCTTCTGGACAAATCAAAATATTTCCCATGAAGCATTGCTGCAAATCATTTAACATTTATACAGTGTGGTAGAACACTGAAGTCTTTTTGAACCAATGATTCACTTTCAATATATTCAAAAGAGGTGAGACTAAATATTGGGTGGCAGCCAAGTGAAATATTTTAGGAGTCAAAAACTTGTGTTACAGGGTGTTCACATCAATTTTCCACCACTATGAAATGACGAAAGTGCGTCACAGTTCCACTCAAAATACATTCTGCTGTTGGCGCACCAGCCTCCACAAGCGAGACCTTTTATTTTTTTATTTTTAAATAGAAACTCTTCATGCCTCACTATGCATTCAGGATACTAATCAGATTTTTTTTTTCTGGCATGAAATCCAGACTGTCTGCTCAGCGTCTGTGTTCGTTCAGGTCAAGCGCATCCTTGCAATTGGTCAGGGGACGTTACCCTCACTGTTCGTTCTGCTCTTGTCTTTCGGCAGGACACTGACTGGGTGGTGGTGAAGGAGCCCATAATTAAACTAGCGGCCATAGATAACGGCCTGGCCTTCCCCCTCAAGCACCCTGACTCCTGGAGAGCATGTGAGTACGACCGTCCTTCTCTGCGGACCTCCTCTGTCCCCTACGATCTCCCCAAAAACGTGCCTGCTAGCCTCTGGGAATGTGCAGACATTTCACTGTCCTTGAAGGCCAAAATGGCACAAAGCTTTGAGAATGTTTCTTTTTTTCCAGTGACTGAAATTCATTCATAAATAGATAAATGCATATGTGGTACTGCACAAAAATGACTGAATAAAGTTCAAACAGAGGTTGTGCGTAGAAGTGACTGTAACATTGTGTGCTGTTCTCCCAATTAATAAATGGATAGTTATAGGTACAGTACTATCTATGCAAAAATATGCGATCCACCATACAGCAGTGAGCACTACAAAAAAGCACTGATTCATAGCCAAAGTGACCAAGTGGAGGTAGCTTTAACGTCATGCACTGTTTTTTTCAGACTGCAACTGACAGAGAAATATTCAGTTCATCATTCAGTCGTCTCACGTCAGGAGCAGATAGTACATTTCATTGACCTTTTCATAGAGTATTCGCCCGTCTGAATGATAGTCTCTCCTCAAATGTCAAATGGCAAAGTCAGATATGAGATATGTCATTCCGCATGCTGCCGGTGCCTGTCAAAATGTTGTCTCTGGTGTTTGATGATTTCTGCAACGTTTCAACATCTGGGACGGGGAGATCAATTGTGCACTCATTACCTTGACATTTCTCATGGGAGATGAAGGAACTGCTTTGCAAAAGAAGAACGGTATACAGGAGAATAAAATCTCATTGGCTGTTATTTTGCAGGGTATTTACTATTTCGTTAAACTGTATGTTTGGTCAGTGTTGGGGCCATATTACTATTTTTAACAGATCAGACAGAATAGCATATATACATACATTTAAAAAAAAGTACCTCCTTTTTGAAGCAGGCATTCAGAGGGAATATCTCTCCCATAGTAATCATCTTTAAGTGCCAATCCCTAATTCAGGAACTGATGAACACACATTTTTATATATTATTTGATTACATGTTTCTCACCGTGTTGTGATCATCTGGTTAGTGGAAAGTGTGGTTAAGATGTGTCTGTCTAATCCTTTGTGTTTCACCACAGACTGCTAGATTCATAGCCCATCCCTGCGTCTTGTCTTTGAACACAGATCCTTTCTACTGGGCCTGGCTGGCTCAGGCCAAAGTTCCGTTTTCCCAGGAGATCAGGGACCTGGTCCTGCCCAAACTCTCTGACCCAAACTTCATCAAGGACCTGGAGGAGGACCTGTATGAGCTCTTCAAGGTGAGCACAGCATGTCTCCATAACCATCACTGTTCATGTGATTTCTGAACGACACAAAGACGTCCAAGGTCGGGACGACCATTCCAAATTCAGTCTTAACTTTGCATGCATTAAGTATGTTTAAATATGGTGCACAGGTTTATTTTCTGTATTTAAGAGATTTTAACTTGATCATAATGTACTAAGTGTTGTAGAAATGTGTCTCTCTTACTCTGTTGCATTAAAATAGAGAATGTAGACAAAGGAGGAGCTGTTTTATGTATTATACTGTATGTGAATGAATCTTTCCTCCTGTGTGTGTGTGACCCTCAGAAAGACCCCGGGTTTGACAGAGGCCAGTTCCATAAGCAGATTGCTGTGATGAGAGGGCAGGTGAGACGAGGCAGAACCCTGGTTTGATGCTGCATTTCCCTGCATGATATTTTTGAACAGCATTGTATCAGCCAGATGCAAATGCAGTTCTGGTTAACCCGCCCATGTTTCTCCATCTGTAGCTAGCAGTGGCAAGCTTATGACAGGGCCAGAACATGTGTCAATTACAGTCACTGGCATGCAGCTTGATTGGCATAATGTGACCAAACATGTGACTGTCTGTCAGCCACCTACATTAGCATAGACATGAGATTAGCATATTACAATAGGCTAATGATTAGTCACATGCTGCTTGCTTAACAGATGACTACATGTGAATATCAGTCAGCTTCTACATTAGTCAGAGACTGATACAACAATACACCAACAGAACAGATGAACAAATAGTCACATATTTTTTTTGCCAATGAGTAAACCATGCTAATGTCCATCTTTGCTGGTTATTGTTGGTCCAACTGTTAGTTGTCAGTCTTGGAGAATTCTTATTGGCCCTTTGGGTTGCTAGGCAGATTTAACATTGGACAGCTGATTAAAAAATGATGATACACTGCCAACAGTAGACCAGTAGGTTTTCATTGCAGTAGATTAACAATGTTCCCTTCCTCTTGCCCTGTCTCAGATCCTGAATCTGAGCCAGGCTCTAAAGGACGGGAAGACCCCCCTGCAGCTGGTGCAGATGCCCCCCGTGATCGTGGAGACGGCGCGGGCCCCCCAGAGGGCCAACAGCGAGTCCTACACACAGAGCTTCCAAAGCCGGCGGCCCTTTTTCACATGGTGGTAGTGAGGGTTGCAGAGCTCCCCCCACAGGACAGTGACATTGCAAAGGGGAGGAGCAGAAAACAAAATGGCCTCTCCCTTTATTTATGTCTCTAGGCTGAGATCTCTTGGAGAGGTTGCAGAAACTGGGAAACGGTTCTTTCTCTGTGCCTTGTGCCTTCCTGTGTCTAAAAGGTGAGGAGGATGAGCACACAGACCGATACACTCTCTCCCAGGCATTCACACAATGTGCGCGCGCACACACACACACACCCCAGCCATACTCTCTGACTGTCACCCTGTAGTTCTCAACAGGGCCTGTTTACATTCCCTGAGGCCTCCAGGTTTTTGCTCGACAAGTTTACCCTCACAGTGCAATGATGAGTGTGGGAGCTGGGGGGTGCCCCCTTCCCCCCCAACCCTCAACCCCAACCCCAAGCCCCGCCCCTGCATGTCTGCTATTGAATGGCCTATATCCAGACCAAAGCTCCACCCCCTAGCCAACACCAACCAATCACAGCAATGCTAAGCTGTTGAAGAGGCAAAGGAACCGGAACGCAAGCAAAGTTGAAGTGAATATGGAGGTGGACTCTCCTCTAGCTCAGCCTCAAATTTATGAACGCTTCAGCTTGAACAGGAAGCATTTTCGCTGCTGTGTGGGTGGACTGCATGCAAAAGCCCCGATCGGCCCCTGTTCTACAGGTACTATTCGGCATGTGCTGTTTTAGGGGCGGGGCGGAGGGGGTTGGGGGGGGGGGTTGTGTGCGACTCAGGCTCAACATTGGGACCTCCGGCCCCCGTCCTGCTGCTTTCAAAGTTGGATAATTTCTTCTTTTGATCTTTTTTTTTTTTTTTTTGTTTTGTTTTGAAGCTGACATATTTAAAGGGGAAGTGCACCTGGAGGTCATAGACTGTAATGGACTTGCTGATGACTGAACAAAGCGGTACGCTCTTATTTCTGACGTTAAAGGGACTGCTGGGATTGTGTCCGTCTTCTGAATACAGACAGATTTGGGATTTCTCTGGTTTTCAGTTTGCCCTTGAATTTTCCAATATGTCAAGTTCTTCCAAAACAAAATTCAGACATGAATGTCAGATTTGAAAAACAATAAAAAATGCATTTAAAATATATTAAGCTTTGATACACAACACCTTAATTCAGTTTTTAGGGGGGTATTTCTTTTAAAGTGCTTAATAAAATAGGCTAAAATAGCTATTTGGTGTGTTTAAAGAAAGAATATCTGTGTTCTTAGAGTCACAATTGGTAGACATCTGTCAAAACTTTGAATTTGGAAGAACAAGAATGGTTTCTGTTTTTAAAACCACCTAACCAATGAGTAAAGCGTATTACCGCACACACAGACATACAATAAATAAATGAATTGAGAGAGCAGCACTGGTCTTAATGGGGCAGGATAGCTGTTGCCTCACTGTCCTAATGATTAAACATTTGCTTGATGCTCCAATGGGCAGTGCACAATGCATCCTACTGCATGTGGCTTTGTCAAATAGAGACTCTGCACCATGGGGTTGATTAAACACTGTGGCTACTCTCTGCCTCTGCCTCTGTTCCAGAATCAGCTGCTCCAAGGCCTAACTAGTATGTGAGAAAATGAGAAGCTGACCCAGGATCAGTGTGTTGGAGAGGGGGTTGGTATGGGCAGAATCTATCCAATAAATGCAGTGCTAACTGGTAACCTGGCAACAAGTGGGGTGTAAACCATGGGTGTAGAGCTTTTTTTCAATTCATTTCACTTGATTTACAAGTGAGCCAAATTTAGGTTAGTAATCCTAGACATGCCTCTACTGTACCTGTTGGGTGAATGGATATTCATAATTTTAAATGACATGTCTATAGGTTTCGTTCTGTGCAGCTTGTATAGAATATGTTTGCATTAATTCAATCAAATGCCATCTTATAATTTCAATTCTGTGAAGCTACACCGTGAAACATAATTAAGAGAAAACTTTTCTTGCAGATGAATTATTCAGACAACTGGTGTCCTAGTTTGACAAACAGTCTCACATTTGTTTGACTTAATCGTGTCAAATAAAATTGGTTATCATCCATTATTCAGTGAACTTTTTTTTTTTTTTTTGAGGAAAGTAAACTGAAAACATGCAAGAGCAGCGATTGGCTCAAAGGATGCGGTTAGTGCCCCACCCGTTGCTAGGTTACCAGCTGCCACCGAATAAAAGTAATGTCACATTTCATGGTCGAAGTGCAAGCTCAGGCATTCTCAGGCGTGTGGTGAGAGAGGCGGTTTCGTGCGTAGGACTGTGTTGATGGTTTTTGTGGCAAGCCTAGATGTTATCGCATTGTTGACAGGTTTTCACCATCTAGACACATTCTGTACTGCAAACCCATTGGTTGACTGATGTTACTGAGAAATGTATGCCCCCTCCCTCTTTTGACCTGCTCACTTCAGCTGCACCTTCATCACTGGCATGACCTTCTGTTTTTCTGCTCCATGTCCATTCTGTGTGTGTTGGGCCTGGTGACACCTATGATCATGTTTAAGAGGACACATCACTGTAAGGCATTGGGCTGGTGAGGAGACTGGAGGGTGCTGTGGGTGGGGGTGGGGGGGGGGGTGGTGGAGTTTTCAGAAGGACTACTGTGGTGCCAGACTGACTGAACCAGGTGTAGTTTCAGGAACTACACAGCTACCAATACGGGTTAAGTGTGAACCACCATGCAAGTCACCCTGACAGACAAATAATGTGATGCGATAGAGAATCAAAGCTCTTCACTGAAACCCTTCAGATAAGCTATGGCTCCTTGATAAAAAAGAGAGGGTAGTATTGACATTTCTCTTACTGTGTACTTGGGGCTGTGAGGTGCCGTTAAGAAGGCATATCTAACACCCATCTTTAGTGGAACACTGGAGCAGTCCAACTGTGAAGGGGGGTGGGGGTGAGTCTGGACCACTAGATTACCTCTCCCATGGCTTGTTTTTTCAATGGTATGTCCCCTTTTGTTTGTTTTTTTTTTGTTTTTTTTTGGTCAACTGTTTTTTTTTTTTTTTTTTTTTAACATACATTTACTACTGTAGCTCTCAAACAGACAAGAACTGTATTGTCCTGACAATGCACTATATAATTTGTATGTTATGTATTTAATGAAAGAAATGCATATAACAAAAAGTGTATTCATCTAACACTGTGTCACATCATTATTTATTCGTTGTGTCTCTGAGAAGGCCATGCTTTGCCTGGTGAATTGAATCAAATTTTGACATGCTTTTACTTTGACGACTTCAAGTGAAATAATTGACTGTTGACCATTTTTATGTCACCCAGTGAAGTTCCTTTACTTTTTGTAGATGGATTTTGTGGGTTGGGGGTTCAGCTGATTTCAGGTTAAGAGGCTGTTTTTGTTTGTGACTGTCCTAGACAGATTACTGTCAGACCGTGTAATCTAGTCCCCAGAATGAGAGAAGGTCTTGGGTGAGTAATTGGTTGCTTTAAAACCAGTGAGCCGTTTCAGCCAGGTCCCCATACAATTTGTGGAATGTTTTTGTATGTGATTGTACATTTCCATGTGGTTTCAGTGCATTGGGGAATGGCCCCCCCTGCAGCCATGATAATTGCTGTCTTGTAAAGCCCTGTTTTTCCAGACATGGCCTGTGGCCAAGAGGCAGACAGATCCAAGTTGAAAGGATGAAAGCCGCTGTGATATAGGATGGATGCACAGCTTAATTTAATTTATGTTGCTCTGAAGATCTCCACTGGGCCGCTCAGACACAAAACGTCTTTGCTGTAGTGTGCCGACAGACTTCAAATAGAAATATGATTTTTGTCTGATTGGTATTTCCTGGTATATCCACGAGGTGGAGCAGTTGTGACTGCAAATAGGAAAGGCATTTGATTTCTCTCTGGCCACCTGCCCAAAAAACTGAAGACAAGACTGTATGATTCTTGTGGACCAATTACCAGTGTTTACAATACAACACCCACTTCAGGGCAAAAAGGCCTGATGCTGTTTTCCCAGAATCCACCATGAGTTTCTGCAGGGAACTCGAGGTCAAAACCCCTAAAGGTGGGAGAAAAAAATTTGCACTGCCTTTTGTAATCCAAGGAAAACATACAGTAATTGTGAAAATATTTATCCAGATGTCAAGCTATGATGCTGTAAGAAGGAAAGCAAAGTGGTTTGAGAGATCTTTTCAAACTAACCTCAACTGAAATATATATTTGTATAACTTTAAATGCAAACCTAAACATGTGCTTATGGATATATTTGAGACTGTGCTCGTCACCTGAATAGTAGATTTTAGAATACTTCACAATCGCTCCTTTCACTTTTCAAAAGTTTTTGGACCTTAATTTTTCACACCGAGCTTCAAATGATCACACAACCTTCAGCTTCACTCATTAAGGTCTATTTTCAGATGGCCTTCCACGGTTACACTGACTTACACAGTCTGAACTGAAATGCCAGCAGAAGAATGGAAGTACTGCACATCTGAATGTCTCCACAGATCAATTTGCTGAATGAAAGTTACATGCTATGGAAACTGTTATCATGTGCCAGATGTAAGCGCTTCGGTGGCTAATGCAGGTGAGAACACTCGCAGAGGAGCAGATGAAAGCTGTAACTGAAATGCACTCTTTGAACCTGGCACACCACTCCTCGCTGTGAGGTCACACCAGCGTCACCAGCTGCTTCTCACCACCATGTGGTTGTGAGGAGGGTTGTGTTGACTGCACGCTAGCTCTCCCGCCTGTGCCCTCAAAATGCGCCTTATTTAGCACCAGAGGTAGGCAATGACCCCACCCCAAAACGGATTACCGTCAGATAACAGAGTTTGTTAAGTTGTGAACGTAGCTGTGTAAAATAAAATTACTGTCATAAGGTCTACAGGACAGAGCTGGATGAGAACTTCCAGTGTTTTTTTTTTTTTTTGTGTTGACATGATACCGGCGTTATGCCACATCAATCAGAACACAAAACGGACCCAAAATAGTATAAAACACAAACTTTTAATTCATATCACATTCACAATAATAATTACAAACACCACATACAAGACAGTGTTATATAGAGTCTGGATGTGCAATTGTTTATAGAGTTTATACAGTTGATGACATAGTGTCTGTTTAGCTTTCGAGTGAAGCCCTGCAAATGCCTTCATTTTGCACATATTTATGCTCCATGTGTAAGAGTTGAGATCTATATTCTTGCCTTGACATCTGCGTAATATCCTTCCTGTAGAGAGCGGTGTGTAAAGTAGTGGTGTCTTGTGCAAAAAAAAGGGCTGACATAGCCTGCAGCATGTAGATTGAAAAGGTCTTTAAAGAATAATTTCTCATGACCTACACTTAAAGGCTAACAAGAAAACCCAGAATGGCAGTCACTTAAGAACACATGCATGCACATGCTTTTTTGCCATTTTGATCTTCATAAATGGAGAAACATTTGGACTGTTTGTTAATCATACAGCAATGCCATGAAGAGATATATACCTTTGGAGGAACTGCATACCCCCAAAGCCTACTCTGACTGTGTGCCCATTTGCACACTCTCTAGGCCTTGCTGTAAATTGGGGATAGCTCCCCTGAAACTCACTGGTTTTCAGGGTTAGGGCAGTTTGCATGCTCAGTGACAGCGCACCATTCCAGGAAGTTAATCCCCCTAGTGACCCCATTTTGACTGTGAGGAGGGCACTGGAGAAATCCTCACAGCTGTAACATTTTTTGCTATCTTGATGTTTCCAATTCCTTTTGAAAAATAGTACAGGTCTGTGGTTTTCATGCCTGGCTTACAGTGGCCAGTGCTTTGACGACGGAAAAAGCCATAACGTCTCATGACCTGTGCAGCAACACAGGAAAACGTATAAGAGAAGGAGCTTGGTGTCTTACAAAAGCATGAAATGGCTTTCGACAGCCACGTTGAAAACGTCAAAGGAAGTTCTTAAAGTACTGCTTTCTTACTTCTCTCTTTTCCTGTAGTCCTACATAGCAGAGCAGCTTAAGTGTTAGGTCTGCATTGCACTCAGGTGGTGTTCTGTCTGCCATGGTGTGAACAGGCACAGTTAAAAGATTAACTTTCTCCTGCTCCCATGAACAGTATGGTATTTAAGTGTCTTAATGTGAGATTTGAGAAAATTCCCTCCTCCCTTAACAGAGAGTGTGGGTTTTTAGTGTCTTTTTGTGAGTACATACTGGCTCCACTGCTCCCAGTCCTCCATCTTCCCACACTGCCTCAGTCTTGCAGCCTCATTCTCTCCTGCCCCTCTCAGTGCAGGATCCTATGGAGGTAGCGTTCGGGGTCCCTCTCCCTCGTACTTAGGGCACCCTGCCTGCTCCACAAAGAGCCAACTGGGCTTTTCTGGAGCCTCTCAGAATCTATACATCCTTCTACCAATGGCTTGTCCACTTGGTCTTCTGCCACACCCCCTTGGGCCGTTTCAGGCCCACCGAGGGGGCTGGGCTCCACCTCAACGGAGTCCTCATCATCAGCGGTAACCATGGAGGCCTCGTTGATCCTGTGGACAAAGGTTGCATAGAAAACAAATAAATAAAAATGAATTAACAGATGAAAAGAGGCACGACTGACCAGCTGACGTCAATAAAGGAGCACATCAATTCTCTGGTGACTCACGGTCACATGGGACCTGACCTAGCAAAACTGCTTTTTATTCAAAGTAGGAACACAAAAGCCCAGTCTCTCTGCGGTGGCCCCAGTGAACTGCAGCGATCTAGCTCGGTCCTCAACAAGGCAATCATGAGACTGTCACATGCCCTTGAGCTCACGTTTTTTCTCCACAGATTGTTCTCAGCTGAGTTTGAGATAGCATTTCAGCTTTGGGGAACAACTCATGCGAGTGTTTTTTTTTTGCTTAGTTTAGTACGGGGTTCCCTAAAACTCAGTAAGGGGGATTCCTCTGTTTGTTGGCTTTTGCTCAAGCTAAAATAAATATTAACACTCATTAATGACCTATTGATTGAGACACAGGCTGTAGAGTGGGGCTGTATTACAGAAATGCTGAAAATGTTGGCAACTGGCTACCAAGAACAAAATTTTCCTATGAGAAGAGAAGGTATGAAAATCAAATGGAAATGAGTTAAACCTACATCATGAATAAATCAAACCTAAAGTAAGGAAAGCATGAATGCATGCACTCATGGATCTGAAATAGTTATTGAACTGGCTTGAACAGTAGCTGAATGGTATAACACATATTCTCATATGAATATCCAAAATGAAACAGCAAGACAAAATGATTAAAGCCCTTCTGACTGAGTATGGTGTCACAGTCAGCTTATTAAAAGGTCTATAGCATCTGGCACACTCCTCTTACATTATACAGTTTACTGATATTTACTGATGCAGTTGTGGTTTATTACCTTGCTCAAGGGTACCACAACTGATTCACACCTGCGACCTAAGTAAGAAGCCCAGTTTCATGAATTCATTTCTGGCCTGTGTGTTTTTAGGCAGGTGTGCGATACCAGTATACATGAGCACACATGTCAACAGTGATCACAGCAACCTCATGTATGGAAATTACTTAGGCTGTTGCTGGTGTTGAAACCACACTATGAGTTCTAGGTTAAATGGGGTAGATAGCATATCAACTTCTGAAACTGGGCTGTTTCCACACTACCCTCCTGAGGGCTATGTATCCTTGGGCAAGTTAGCCATCCTGAATAGCTCTCATTAAACAACTAGCTGTTTGAGGAGATACAATATAAAAATGTCAGATGTGTAATCCACTGTGGCTAAGGGCTTCAGATAAACAATGTTGTAAATATATACAGCACATGCTTGGCTCTACCCCCACACAGATGCCCGGAGGAAGGAGAACGGTGCGTGGTGCTTTGCTCACTTGAGATGGCCGAAGGCTCGGAGCCACCTGGGGCCCTGGGTGTCGCGTGCTGCGTCCCCCCTCAGTCTGGATCTGCGGCCCCGAGCCCTGAGGGCGATCAGGGCTTGGGCGAGTTCCGCCGCGTCCCCGTGGCCCCACACCAGCTGAGCCCGCTGCTCCGCGTCCCGGTCGCCCGCACGCTGGAAGAGCCGCTGCAGCTGCCGCAGGTTCACATCCCTAAAGATGTTGGGGGAGCCCGACTTCCGCTCGCGCCGCCCTGCTACTCGCCAGAACTGGGATGGCCCCCCAGCCACTGTGGAAGGAAGCATGGGGTCCTCCATCCCAAAAAGGAGGTGAGATGAGCAGGGAGGGTCCTGTCCTTCAGGCGAGGTGGCAGATCGCCCCACCAGACTAGGCCTGCCAACAGAGAGCATTGTCATCAAACCATTTAACTGGGACAGGAAGGTGGAGATTAGCAGCCATCACGGGTCAGGAAATCCACGGTAATGTGACCTAAAAACAGCACGGTATCATAATGCCTTATCACGTGTCTGTATTCCGCGGTATGATCAGCCCAAACTGTTGGTCTTTAACTTTGTTTCTACACCATCTGAAGGGATACGGGGTAGAAGCAAGGCCTACCTTTAACTGCCCATCTGAACTGGGCTTTTGCTGTAGCCCTGACAAGAACAGTCCGTTGCGTTCTCTAAAGGTGGTATCTCAGCTGCTGTAAATGCGCAATACCTGGCATATGGACTCGTTTCATAAGCTCCGTGTATATTAAGAATTATATTCCTCTCGTACTTAGTAACATGAGCGCACTCGCCTCTGCAGTGGCATTATTTGCATGGGGCTGCATTCACTAATCACAAAACATGAGAAACTCGTCATTAGCTTACTAAAACAACGAGCACTAATCTACATAATAAATCTTGTGAGTATGTCATTTACTTTGCAATGGTCAAATTCCTGAAGCCTAGGTACGATATAAAATGACATTGCCAAATAATGCATTTATAAAGACTTCTAAACGTAGTATGACATTCTGTAACATAGCAATGTTACAATGTTAGATTTATGATATTGACGTTTCCCGACAAGAAGCTTGTTGTTGATTCATTGTCCTTTTCGCAAAAATAAGTTTTGTGAGGCTGTTAATGACTAGTATATTGCAACATCGCACTGTTTGGATACTGAATACATCACACTTTCAGTTTGAATAGGTCACGTTTCACGTCACCGATAAAAACGAACAAGCAATGACACATTTGCAAACAAAATACATTAATTATGCATCCTTACCCTAAATCCATGGAGTTCTTTGCACTGTCGAAAGCCTAGTAATGTTATTTTTACAGTCTTCTTTTGCCAGAGTCCTTATTAAGAGTGTGCCTAATTAAGTTGCAGAAGACTACCCGTTTGTTTTTCTGCGGGTATCTGTAGGCGTTTCTGGTTGAAAGCGCACAAAGTTTCATATTGTGAACACTACCGTGTGAATCTAGTTCGACGACAAAAACGAACTGAGCCGTCAACCAGAACCGCCCTAAGGAGGTGTGTTAGGCTTTTTCTGAGCAATCAGGCCAACAGAGGGCGTGGTCGATAGTTAACATCTTCCTGTCTACGTAGTTGAAAATGTGTAATCCGCTATTGACGTCAATGCCTCAGGCTTTGCGCTCAGTGTGATATGTGGTGGGAATTATATTGATAGACGCGAGCAAAATCTCCAGCTGTCTGTGTACAGTCTGATAACATATATAAATGCACATTGAGGTGCATGGGATTGCATAGGGTAGTCAATTCAGCGCAGAGTATGTAGCCTGCGTCCACAGCATATGATGCAAACCAAAAATCTAGACCAATGCGGTTATGGTGCAGAATGCTGTCGTGCATGATTTTGCCGAGAAATGGAAGGAACAGGGCAGAGTTTTGGTGTATCAAAAATGTGTTGGTAGGAAGATTATTTGTTGATTGTTATTCGGTCACACAACAGATATTTGACTTATATTTTATGCGAAATCATTGTGTCCATGGCCTATTATTGCCCAGAAGTATCACAATAGTTTAATGTGTAATTAAGTAGGATTGATTCTTACACAATTGGGTGATTATTTAGGCAAAAGCTATAATGCGTTGTTGACCCTTCCCTCATGCCATGGTTCACAGAAAATATGAGTCAGAACAGCCCATGAGAATGTGTTTTTATGGATCTGTACAGACTGTGCTTTATTTTTGTTTCACATCCACAGTGACTGTACTGTAATTTTTCTGGCAGAAACAACTCATAGCAATTTAAACCAAGAACACTGTGTCAAAAGATAATTAAAAACATACATTGAAATTATGTATCAAAAGTGTATTTATAATTATATTAGGAAAAAACTAGAAGCTGAATCAACCTTAAAAGCTACAGACACTGAACATACAATGGAAACAGTAAGGTCAAGTCATTTACTGGAGTGCTTTGCGATGGTATGTGACCGTCCAGTGTTCCAGAAAATTCCTTAAATGCTTGATTTGATTCGGGTCCGGTGACTGAGAATGCCATAACATATGGATAACATCAGTGTGGGTGACTATCCACAGTCTGTGGGCTGGGACTTTGCAATTTTTAAAGCATCTCTCTTTATGGGTAAGCAGTGCTGTAACATGGGGTGAAGATTGAAATCTCTTAGACAGAAACAGATTGTAAAAATGTGTATTGACCCTTGTTTCTGAGGGGACTAGTGCCATGTTAGGATGATCATTTGCTCTTTACCTGGTTGTTATAAATGAGTAGTGGACTTTATTTTTGATGCATATACAAAGAAGCATGAATCCGGTTGCAAATTGTTTTTTGGTGCATTCTTAAATTAGGGACACTGCTGGAAAATGTCGTGGGTGATGTCAAATTTCTGTATTAAATCAGTGTTTTCTTTACCTTTCCATGAATGAAATGTGAAGGAGCCCTTATTAGTAAAGAAATCTGGGCAACATTTGAAGCAACAAAAGAAGCTAGAGACTAATTTACAAATCAATTATTTATATGCACAACAGCAAAATGTTTTTGACCCCTCCGCTGACAGCAAGTGTGGTCACACCCACAGCCATTTCCTAGGTTAATGGGGTGGGTGGATCACAATGGGGCGTTAATGGCCTTTTTGTTACAGATGCAGAATATAGTTAATGTGCTTAGTTCTAACTAGACAATCTGAGGCAGCACCCAGGGCAAGGAACATAACATGAATTACTTCTGTATCCATATAGCTCCATATCATACATTCACTATATGTAAAGTAAATGTTATCTATATTAATCAGTCAGTATAAGGGAAATTAGTGAGCAAACAAATGACGCCCTGTGGCTGATGGATATGACCGTGTTTAATGTATGTATGATCTTGGGGGAATATGAATATTAGCATTGCTGAGCCAGTGCACATCTTTGTAAAGCCTATGATCACTTGTCAGGGTTTGTAGTATACTTGCATTAGCGGTGAAGTAATTTGTGAATGAACCTGTTTTGTGGAAGAAGAAAACAACTAAGAGATTTGAGACTGGGGAACTAAGGTCAGACTCAGAGTTTTAAACCGTGGTCAGATGGTGTTCGGTTCATTCTTCAGAGGCATTCATTCACATTTCACCAACACAGAGTACTTATCCCCCCACCATTGATTTTATGAAACCCGTCTGCTTGTCTGACAAATGGATTCGGGCTGACCGACTTATTTGTTTATATGCAGAAGTATGTGTGTGTGCATGTGTGTTTGTGTGAGTGCACATGTGTGCATGTGTGCACACATGAGTGTGTGTGTGTGTGTGTGTGCGTGCATGTAAGGAGAAGACTGTCCTGTGGTGATTCATGCAGAATGGTGCAGTTGTTAACTTCCTTCCAGAGGAAACACTGTGCCTGATTTAGAATGGCCCCGTGCTGCCTGCTGCTCCTGCCGTCCTCTCACGCAAAGGCATGGCAGATCTCTGACTCACTTCCAAACACCAATGCTCTGCTGCTGTTTCAAAAAATAAAACACATTTGTGTATTTAATTTGGCCAAACAGAAGGCCTTGTCAGTTTTGTTTCCTAGTCTCTTCATCACTCAAAATACACATTCTAACATTGTGTATATATAAGGTATATATAAAGTTATTCTTGCTTCAAGACAATGTATGACAAATCATAAATGATAAAATTGCAAGTATGTGTTGTGAAATAAGTTGAAGAAGTGAGGATCTAAAATGGGAATTATTTTTTCTATGCACAGATGAGTAAAACTGTGATGAGGAGCAGATACAGTGACGTGATCTTGACTGAGGCTAATTTACATCGCAGCATGTTTTAATCATCCCTTGGAGGAATCTCTCTCTAAAGATAGCTATGGAAAAGACACCTCAGACAGGATCTGAGCACCACAAAATGTGACGACTATCCTCAAGTGACTGCTGGAGGCCTGTAGTGACACATCTAATGAAAAAAGTAATGTTTTACAACTCTCTTTATCTAGATAGCTATCTACTCTGTTCAGTAGCCCCAATTAGTTGGCTTGAAAATCCTTTCCAGTGAGACATCATTAGTGATGATTCTTACAACAGAATTTGACCAAAAATGTATTTACTACACATTAAAAACCTTTGCAGCAAATGGCACCAAGGATTGTGACACCCATCTTTTATAAATAAATTTCCAATTGAAAATGAACCTTTTTTTGTAAACAAATGCATTTGAATAAACCAATGCGATTTTGTAAAATTAGAGCACAGATTATAACACATTACTCTCTTTTCATTAATCTTGCACAGCTTCTTAGTTCATCTTTAGCGAGAGTGCCAGTAATTCTGGAGGTGACTGTAGTCGAGCCAAGTCTCATTCATAACTAAAAGCCAAGGAATCTTCTGGTTACACACGCGAACAAATGTGAATGAACGAACACACGCATGCAAATGAAATTGCATATTGACTCTGTTATGCACATGCACAACTTGACAAACACACATCCATAGAATAACACACACATGTTAACATGTATGTTATGTAACATGTATGTATGCTCACACAAATATGTATGCATACACACACACACATACAAATAGACACACAAAATTACATATATGCAACCATTCCTTCACAACCAAGCACACATTTATATGCATGCACAACCTCACATGCACACACATAATCATGTATGCACACACACACACATACAACTATACAGGCCCATATGTAGACACACAATCACAAACACAGACACCGATTGAAGCACACACACACAAACACACACATGCACAGACTTGGACATGCAGAGCCAGCCCCTCATTTCCTGAGGGGGGTTACCTCACCAGAGGATGGAGCATATGGAGGAGGCCGAAAGGGGAAGGCGGAATCAAATTTCAAGCTTTTAGCCCCCACCCTACCAGCAAAAGAAAGGGAAACGGAAGAGATGAAAAACTGTAGCTTTTCAAAAAACCAGAGGCTGGGAGAAAGCCACTCTTCTCTTTCTTCTGTTGTGTCTTACTCTGATCCTTTTTCTTTTTTAAATTTTTCTTTCACCCTGCCTGAGGCAGAATTCAAACTTCCCAACCCCATCCCCAACCTCAAGAGAGAACAACAGGAGAGAAGAGCCGGCAGACGACATCGGGGAGATGCCCCCTCTGCCACAGGCGAAGAAGAGCTTCCTGGAGTTCTTGAAGAGCGTCTTTGGGATCCTGAGAATACTTCAGATTGTGCTGGGAGCTGGGCTGTGGGTCACCATCGCTGCCAACAAGTATGAGGGCCCTATCCACTTTGTCCTGTTTGTGGCCGTGCTCTTCTGGCTACTGACGCTCGCCCTCTTCTTCCTCACCCTGCTGGACAAGCAGGACCTTGTCCCCCTCGTGGGCGGGGAGCGCTGGTTGCTCAGCAACTTGGTTCACGACCTGGCGGCCACCGCGCTCTACATCCCGGCCATCGGGATCATGATCCACAGGACGGAGAAGAACTCCTTCTGCAACCTGGAGCTTTACAAACACTACTGCCCGTACAAGGTTTACCTCGTCGCCTCCGTCTTCGCCTGCCTGAGCGCGACCGCCTACCTGATCTCCGCTGTTTACGGCTCCTGCAGGAAGTGTCGGGGTCAGCAGACGGTCGTTTGATGTTCTTTAATTGAGAACAGGAGGACACGAAGAGAAAGAGAGAGAGAGAGACAGAGAGGAGGGCTGCTTAGCTTTCAAACTCTTGCAAAAAACTATCCAAGCTACAAAGAGGAGATTCCTGCTTAGACAGGGCAATGTTGGTTTTTTGATGAAAAAGGGGGCACCTTCTGACATGGTTTGCCTCTGGCTGTAACCAGAAAGGTTTGTGCAATGTTTCTTTCAGTAAATTAATAACAACATCTCTTCACATACACATGTTCATTTTATATGTGTGTTTTTTACAGTATTTTTTTGGACAAAGTTTAGAAATAAAGCCATACTGTTTATAAAATGCAAAAACTAATGTATGAATTTCAGTAAAAGCCTAATAAGTAGTTGTGATCCTTGTACTCTGTGAGAATGTTTGTGGCTGTGCTTGCTTCCATTTTTGACACAATCATTGCATGGAAAAGAACACTGGGCCAAGTACATGTGCCAAGCCAAACTAACAATTCCCATTTAGCCTGATCTTATGCAAGATGGACCCTATTTTAGAGCCTTTGTAGAAGTGTCCAACGCGCCGCCCGAGGGCAAGGGAGGGTAATATGAAAACTGCAACGGTTAAAGTAGAACAACATGATCAAAATTAACATAAAAAGAGGGCTGATGAGAAGCAGATATTGGCTTCAGCTTTACAGTGACACGGTTCCCTCTCTGGTAGTTCTTCCCCAGATGTAAACTTAAGGAGAAACATAACGCAGGATAAATGCAAAGTCACTGAGCCCTGGAGTGAGAGGAGCCAGCTTTTTGTCCTCGCCGTTGTTGTAATTGCTGTTTACCCCAGCTTCTTGTTTTGATTCCGGCGGCCACAGCTGCCAGTGAGATGGCACCAAATTGATGGGCGTGGCTAAATGATGATAATATGGACAAGCTCCTGCAGGTCCCCAGGGACGGATGCAGTTCACATTCCATACAGCGGAGCCCGTTCCAGTGGGTACTGGGCACAGACAATGAGGCACACAGCGTTTATCCTGTAATTAGATCCCATTAAATCCAACCAAGTCAAGCAAACAGCATCCTGTGTACTTTAGAGGCACATAGAGAACTAGAAAGGCAATTGCTAGACCTAGCCAGTCTGGAGGGCAAGGGTTTTTTGGGGAGGGGATTGTGGGTGTTTAAATCTGGGGCAGGGGGTGCGATGCTGAGATAAGTGTCTCTTTTGACACTTCATGGATATCCCTGCAGAGAAGTCTGGAGACCAGCTGAAAGGTGCTGTTAAGCTACCAGTTTTAATGCATTGGTGAGACAACAAATTTCCTGTGTCTTGCCCTCCTCCCATTGTTTAAAATGGATGTCTATCAGGGGCTTGAGAAATATTTCATAGTAGTCATAGTAAAAGCTTAAATACTGCAAGGATTATGTGTACTTACCAACGATGATAGTTTTTAAAGTGTGTTGGGTGATATGCTTTTAGCTTCAACTGCAGGGGGAAAAATCAAAGGGAGGGAGAAAAAGCTGGATGCCAGAATATAGAATGAGAGACTGTGAGCATACGGACACTGCTGCAGAATGCACATGTGCTGGGGTGTGTCTCGGGGACTGTGGTGCATTGTGGGAATGGATAGCAGAGGAAGTGGAAGAATCCCCCCTCCCATCTGCTAATCCCATTATAGTCCTAAAGAAGCAGCTTTACTGCACACCATCCCATGGGGCCAGGGCTCCACCTCCTCCTCAATGCAGCCCCACACACACACACACACACACCCTATCTCTGCCACACACATAAACTCACAAAACTCACTTGCATGCACATACTGTATGCACACATACTGTACTGAGGAAATGAACAGCTAATGTGCAACAGGTGCTGTGGAAGGACACAAAATTACAGTATAACTGAAAAAATGTCGCAAATATCCTGCAGAAATAACAAAAGGGACACTGTCCCTTCCCCACACACAGATCCCAGCCAAAACTGCACATGTTTTCTTTCACCAGTGAGGGGATCCCATCCCCCCCGCTCAGCCTCTTAACCAATTATGTTTAGTCATGCTACGTTACAGCTTTGCTTACTGTCATTTTGATTTAGGGCCGGGATGGAGCCAAGAGCCAATGATATGATAGGAGTGCCATCTGCCAAGTTGTAGGTTGACAGTGTGTACGTCATACCTGTGCATCATTTTAATTAGCATGGAAAGCAGCAACCTGCTGTTAGCTCTCCAAGAATCAGAGACAACTGTACAGTATCAGCTGAACCATTGGCTGGTGCTGTGCTAGCCCTTCCTTTCTTATGACTGCAGCCATGATCTTCTGTCGACTCTTGATCTGCCTCTTCTGATTTTAAACAAAGAGCATCAGGTTCTATCCACACTCTAAGTGCTAATTTTTATCCAACATGAAAAGAAAGACTATAATTGACATTCCCTCTGTGGAAACTGTTCCCCTGTAATGGTGTTTTGGCATATAGCACAATTCCAAAGAATAAGTCAGTATCCTGGTACATCTGAACCTTTAGCCTTTCCTTTTACTGAAAATGTTTAATGGGGATCTTTTATGAATGTTATTACCATACTTACTGAATTCCATTTTTATTTCATTACATGTACTCACACAAAGACTCATAAAGGCCCAGTACAGGCTTGCTATGGTACTCCTAGTATTGTAGGATTATCATTATTTAATCATTGCACATTCAGATTAAGTAGTACTTCATGGCATTAGCAAAGAAGCCAAGGAAGCAAGACCAATATAAAAGCTTTCGCCTCTTTTCAGTTGCCCATAATTATATTAATATTGAAAAATATTCCCATATTAACTGATTACTTATTTTTATTAATCATTTAGAGAATGTAACAAGGTCAATGTTCATAAAAGTGGCGAGATGCATAAGATTTATTACAGAACATGCACACGTATTACCCGCAAACAACTTAAAATAGTTATTCAGAGTCTTTGGGGAGGTCAGTGATATATGTATTCAAAACAACACTTGTCCCAGAATGGCCCCAAGGAACACTGTGTCTCATTTCAAGTACCATAAAGCAGAATCAGTCAGACTGAGGGTGACAAATTGCTTTCTGCCTTTAAGTAATTACTGAACCACATGAGAGTGGTGCTCTTTACAGCAATGCTTATTAACTTTTGAAGGATACTATTATGGTCAACAGTGTCCTTTGAGAGGCCAAGAACTATATGTTTTGTGTATTCTTTACATTCAGATACCTTGTATCTTTTAGTTCACCATAAGTTGTAGGAATGCATATAAAAGACTTACTGAAGCCATATTGTCATATAGTAGCAGAGGGTCTGTGTTGTCCAACTATGTGTGGTGCTGGGAGAGGTCCTCGGCTCCTCCCATTGTACTGCTGTCAGTCTCCTGGTTCCCTCCCTCAGCCTGGAGAACTAAGCGAAGCTGCAACATCAGTAGCCTCGCTAACAGGCAGGCTCACCTGAGAGTGATTTCTAATCAACTCAGCTGTGAGCACTTGCCTATAATTAGGCCATCTATTTAAGAACAGCCTTCTAGGCTGAAGGAGACTTTTGGGTTTTGACTGGGTGTTGCTGGTCCCCCTGGCTGTGCTATTTTTCAGTTTTAGTGTGTATTGGTGGTGTTTGTTTTGTTGATTTTTCCCCTAAAAAGAGTTCAATAAAAGGCCTTTGGCCACTTTTTGTTTAAGCTTTGGTGTTTTCCCTTCCACTCACCACCCGGCTCAGTGGCCACACCTGCCACTGCACCACATATATAATCAGCTTGTTAGAGGCAAGCTTTGCAATTATGTTTTTACCCAAAGTCACCAGAGGATTGAAATAAGAGCACAGGCCTTCCATTTTAAAGCCTTTTCTAGTCGTTTGGAAGGAAAAGCTCAACTACAAGGACCTTATCAGCATGTCTGCAGTGGGCTGTATGTGGAACGCAGTCTTTCAATTCTTTGTTCCCTGGCAGCAATCTGTGATCGCTATCTGTTCCCCGAATTCCAAGCATTCACTCACTGATTAGATCATTTCTCACTACACGGGCATCCAACGAAAATAAACATATCACTCTGACCAATTTTCAGTCCAGTGTCAGCTATTTTTCATCCCTGCAGGCTTCTGTTTTTATATATTTCAAATCACATTTCATTTACCCTTTTTATTATGTGTCAACAAGCTTGTGTAGTGTCACAGAACATAGACAATTAAGTTCCCTGTGATGAAAAAGCCAAGATGCAAACAAAATCTTGATGGGGAGAGTTTGTGCATGGAGGCGGGGGTATTAAAAATCACACAGACCCAGCCGGTGTTTGCACAAGCCAGTGCAGTGGTATTTACACTCTCCTCAATCACAGAAACCATTTCCTGTGTCAACCAAGGCTGAGAGCAACTGCTCCTAGATTCACTTAGAGTTTGTGCTCAGGCCATGGACCCCGATGCCACGGTGACTGCTTCGGTGGTGCCAGTAGAAATTCTATTGGCTGACCAGATGGTCATCTACTCAATGACATCCATCATCCCTCTACTTCCCCAGCAACATAATGGTCCAGTTGGTGATAGCAGTCTCTGGTGCTGTGCTGAAGCTATGGTAACATACTTATGAACAGGCATGTAAATAGACAGCACATCCATTGCAGCAGTGTTTTCCTTGGCCATGCCCTTCCATAAACAGGGACAAATGGAAGGAAAGCATAACTCTCAGTGTTAAGGATTGAGTTTACAGAGCCCATAGTGGTGGGACACGGGCTGCACCACTTAGACACCTCTCTCTCCGACAGACTTGCCATCCGGAGTGCAAGCTGGAGTGCTGGGTGTTCATCTCTCTGGGGAGGCACCGTCAAGATGGCAACAATTGACTCAGCTTCACAAGAGAAGAACAGGGGTTAGACAATTAAATTCACAATCAATCTGCAGGCAGACCAAGCATCTGCAGGATTGAGAGAGGCACATCTTTTGACTTTGTGTTCCTCTGATACCATAGGCAATACATGATATGGGTCACATCTTCAGTGTGAAACACCAAAAAGGATAGTGGTCATGTGGATTGAAGGAGTTGCTTGCAGCCGATTCAAACCTGACAACTTATTTCTATGTTTCTGCCAAATGATTGTGTGGAAATGACATGCTGTGAGCATTGAGGCAGCTTTGTGAAAGAAAATATCAAAATTTGATTTGATGGCTTGCTTTGCAGAATACCTACCAGAAATCTTACCCTGAAGCTTTTTGGCTGCAAAGTAAGGAAAGCTAAGATCAGGACAGAACATGCCCAGGTTTGTGGAGTATCTGCCCTCTCAGGTCGAAAAGACAGTGATATAAAACCCTGGTGTACCAGTGCAGTCAGACAAAGGGCTTTGAACATCCTCGTTTCTGGGGTTTGTACCACATGGGATGTGCTCTCCACAAATAAAACATCAATTCCCTATCTCAGCGATCTGTGGGAGGAAGCCATGATTTTGTCTGACTCATAAATATACATTTATAATTAATATACAGGTTTTCCAATGCATCACATAACTGACAAGTGTGGCAAACACTGAGTGAAAGTGATATTACGCCTCTCGAGGTGGGCCCACTGACTAACTGCATGAAGAATCTGAGACTGGTGCACATTGCCATGGAAACATTCTTCACAGAAAGTTTCAATCAAAGGCTGACTGCGAACAACCAAAGATTTACCAGCTAAAAAAAAATCTCATTGAATGAATGTAAACCTCCCTCCATTCTACACATAACACAAGAACACAGCCATGATTAATTGGGAGCGTCAATGTGGGTAATTATCCCGGAATGATTTAATATACAGTGGTCTGTTGACTTTCTCATTCTCTTAATCAGCAGGCTGGGAAACATGTTTGTCGGTAGAGACTCTGCCCTGAGGGCAAAGAGGTGATTTCTCTTCCCTGGAGCGGGAAGGCTGAAAGCGTGGAGGGAATCAGAAGCACAGAAGGTGGGTGGGGGGGGCGGCAGGTCCTTAAATGATTCATCAGCGGCACTCTGGGATCTGTGGTTGCGATGCCAGGCCGTACGCAGCGCCTCAAAAGCACACCGCTTTCAAACTCTCACACTCCCAAATCCCCAAAGAACCAAAAAGGTAAACCAATGCATCCCGATCCAGTATGTTATGCAAATGTGTGAAATGGTGCCAAAGCGGGAAGCGGAGGTGCTCTTCTGAGCCTGCCAGTGAGGGCACGTGCGAGCACTCCCCAGTTTACAAGCCTGTGAAACCGAGCCGCTTTATCAGCTTTGCAGTTCACGCTGCATCTGTTCTCTCTTGTGTGATGCTAATTTTACCCATTTTAATGTTCCGTGCGGGGTGCGTGCACGCCATCATTGCATCTTCTGATTGATTAAGGCGTGTGCAACATGGTATACAGCAAAAACATTGCATGTACCTGTGTGAATAGCAAAAAAGCTTTCATTTGTGAATTTTGGGAGGTTCCGGCATATTCTCATTAAATCGATTTTAAAATTCTCTTGAAATCGCAAGGTTTATACTTATAACTGGCAATTTAGTTATATAAACACATCATTAATGACTTGTGTCATTAACAGGGACAAAAACGATAATGGCCTCATCCATCACTATGATCAGCTGATGGAGGCGTGTGGCTTCTCCAAAGCCAGAGAAGAGGAGATACCACTTGTTTACAGGGACTTACAAAATGGTTCATGCAAGTCAGTGAATGGCAGTTCTACTCCAAAAGATATAAAACTCTAAAAAAGTTTTATATATGCTTCAGGTCATCTTAGAAATCAAACACACAAATTTTTCTGTGTTAACTTTAAAACTGACTTCAAACACAGCTTCAACATTGCTTTAGTTATCATTTGATATTATGTGGATCATCTTGTGATTGCCTGTCAGTCAAGCTTTCAGATTATCCAACCAGCTATGACTGAGCTTGGGGCTCCGCCCATCCATACACCACCTCAGTGCTGCTAACCACACTCTCTTTTCAGAGTGCTGAATCTAGCATTCCTCTGAACAACATGTGTGAGGAGAGAGAGAGGGAGAAAAGGGTAGAGAGGAAAGGAATTGAGTTTCAGAGGAGAAAAGAGAAGGAAGGAGGGAGGACAGAGGTGAGAGAGGGGAAAAATGATGTCCTCCTCCTCGCTAGCAGTTACTCACGGCTTCCACCGTGAACAAACAGGCTAGCTACCTGGTTTATCACAGGACAGAACTTGTCGTAAAGTTAGTGATAACAAAGCCCACCCATTTAGAGGAAGATATGACTGGTCAATTTTACATTTGAAACTTGAAATTAGTCTCTCAGTGATTTACGATTACTCGCCCCTCTGTAAATGTATGGCTGGACCACCAATCACAGAGCTGAAAGCATAGTATTTTCTTCCCAGCAACTGCAGAGGCGGAAAAATTCTGATAGGGAGACAAAGGGGCTTCTTTCATTTAACCCTTCACATTCCAACAGAAACTGAATAGGTAGGTTTGATGGGTTTATTTCCTCAGAAATATTTTGTTTAGATGTTGATTGCCAATTATGAATTGATACAATAAAATTAGACCGGATGACTTTTTAAATATTATTTTTTAGAATATCTTAGGCCCTCTCTGAGGCCCTAGGGGGCCCTGACAGTTCCCATCTGGGTGTACATAAAAGATCTCTTCTGCAATGCTGTTTCCCATAAGCAGTTTTGTATTCAAATGGATGTCCATTATACACCCGCAGGTGTTCATCCAAGCTGACAAAGCCAGATGACATGCATAAATCAAATCTATCCCTCAGTGTTCTATGCAAAACACCTCCGCATCCTGGAAGAGCCCCCATTTTCTGTCTTTCTTGTTCATGCTGCATACACAAACAGATTACCTTATTTAATGACAAACAGGATCTCTCCCTCTCTTTTGAAACCGGCATTGAAGAAGTTGACCTGAGGATGTGATATATGTTAGAGGTTTAAGAGGCCACTCGGGAGCAAAGAACAAAGGCAGCCATGTTGTTTATGGATTCTTCAGCGGAACACCAGTCCATTTCACCAGAGAATTTCAAAGGAAAAGGACTCTGTGTGCAAAGCTGGAGAACAGCCCTGCATGGTGAGGCCTCAGGTCACGTGACATACTGCGGGCTGTATCCTCTCTGCGTTCCTATGACCTGACCCCTCTCTCTGATGCCCACAAAAGCTCTGCCTGTGAGGCACTATTCCTGTCATATGTGCACAAACCTCCAGAGACATGCTGTGCTGCGAGCTGTAAAAATGACACTAACACCACAAAATCAAACACTTGGAGTGCTATTTGCATTATGGCCAATTTTGTGGTACAAAGTAGTATTTTATTACAAATTACAGTCATTGAGAGTGTTGATATAAATTGCAAATGGAGGACGAAATGTGAGTTTCTACTCTCCACTTCTCATCTCAAATGGCAGCATCAATTGACATGGTTGGTTCTGGGTTAATGAGCAAATAATTAGTTACCTGCACCCTCCACCCTATGAGGTGCTTCACTCTCCCAAATCTGTGACCAAAAGCACCTACCCCCGCTCCTGATTCCTGCCACACACACAACACAAGTCTGCCTGGGTCCAGCTAAGAGACCTCCAGCTACATTAGGACTGATGCTTATGAATATGAACAACTTCACAGACACAATGGCCTAGCATCAGCCCGTCAAAACCAGAGACTCTAGCATGGATTTAAACATGATGGCCTGGTAGGATAACTGTAAACACATCCGCAGTGTGGTTTTAGTGCAATATACACAGTAGAGATGGGTCATGATTTTCACATTTTCTAATAGTCATTAAATTATAAAAAGTCAAATAGATTATGTGACTATCATCTTGTCTTAACAAATAATTCTCCCTTGTTTTTACCGGTGCCTGGTAGTAAGTAATGTGTTACAACCTCCAGACGGTGGCGGTACTGCATCTAAAAGCTGTTTGCCAATCGCCATTAATCTACGAAGAATGGTTGAAGAGTTCCCAATGAATATCGAATGGTATTTTTGCTTGAAATGCCCATCCCTAATACACAGCCTACATGTGACAGAATGTTATTCAATAGACCAGATCCTGTCGTTGAGTATCACTGTGTTCTACAGCTCTGCATCATATGGACAGTTCTTTCTGTATCATCTCTGTGGCATGTAATGGAATGCTGCTTGATAACTTTTTGTATTAATCATCAGTTAAATGAATGGCTTAGATCCCAAGCTGCAATATTTCACACCAATGGAAAATGCCCCCATGAGGAGGATTAGGTGAAAAATACCAAATATTTTCAAATAGTGCCTTACATTCAACCTCCAGAGGAAGTGACATCACTTCCTGTTGTTCCCAAGATGAAACAGTGATCTATTCCCAGAGCTGCATGGCAGAGGACTGTATAGCCAATGAGATGTGGGGATATTAATAGGACTCTGGAAATATCAAGGCCGCCATTCGCTGCCAACCCCTAGCAGATGGTAGGAATGTGTAACTGAACGTGTGAACGTGCTGGCTGGCTGTCTGGGTAAAACAGGGGCTTCTCTGTTTCGAAAAGCGTGATTCTTCTCTGTTTCCTGGCGTACCAATGAAACAGCCACAGTCTGTGTTCTGGCAGCATAGTCATCACCAACTGGGAGAGCTGAAGACATCACATTGAATCATACCCCTCTCTCTGGATGTATTGTGCATTAAAATTTATCAAACGAATTTGGAGAAACACAATCAAGCTTCGGATGTATTTTTGAATGATGAATGAATGGGGAAAACGAACAATTTCAAGCCCAGGACCCAAATTATAACTAATATATTTATCCTATCCATAAAATGCATCCTTAAATATCTTTAAATGAGGAATTTATGTTTTAAACGTATGTCATAAGTAAATCTCAAAACCATCTTGGTTAATCCAGCACAGGGTCTTCACCCACAGTTTGGGAATTGGTGGCTTTATAGCTGCTCCTGTTAAGGCAGTGATGATATTCTACTTTTTCAATTCAGGCTTGCAGACCTGTTGCATTTTCAGGTGTTTCAGTACCATAATATACCTATCTCTATGTATGGAATTTCAGCATAAACATAAAATAGTTAAGCAAGCTAAAACTGTATGCTTGGTGTTCAATGTATAAATTTTCACACATTCAAACCTGTAACACTGACTGTAAACCCACTTCCCCCTCAGCTGTCATGAACTGCTATGTTCACGTGTTTGTATCTGTTCTGGGAAAAAAAAAAGATGCAAATGTCAACAGAGTGGCTGATAGGTAATTGTAGTTATTGTGGGCTAAATTGTGTGATTGTGTTTATGAGCAGCCAAGTGGTTTAAAGTTGTCCCTTGCCTTGGAAATTCAGACTAGTAGACATGAGGATTACAGCAATCATTTACTGGCTATGTTGGACCCCAAACTCAATGAAAGATATCAGTGCTTAATTGTTTGCAGATAAAAATCAACAGCCAGACAATAAACCAAAAGTGACAGTTGGGTTAAACCCTTTTGAGAGATCATCGTGATCTTGCTTAACCAGCACCAGTTAATATGGAAGACAAGCAAAACCTCTGATGTTATTTGATTTATTCAATTTTAAAATGAAATACTTTTGAAAGGTCAAAACATGTCTGCCAAAGCTAATGGTTTATGAATGAACTGAACGCTGGACTGGTTCAACGGACTATCTATTAGGCCAAATCCGCGTCATTTCAGTGGATGGGTTACAAAAGAAGAAAATGCGCGTCCCCCGAAACCCTGCAGCCGTTTTGGTTCGTTTCCACGGAGACAGTGTAAACATGCCGTTTAATCAATAAGCCTAAGTTTACTGATCCTGGCCTTGGGTCCCACTCCGTGCGTAATCGTATATGTTTACAGAGGAGTGATTAATGTGTTTGTCCAGGTTTGGGACTCCAGAGTAACTATGTGAGATGACACTGTAGCAAGCTCTGGTAATCAGTCAGTAATTCTTCGTTTCGAAAAAAAAAGTTCCAAGGAAAAACAACGAAATCTATAGCCTACCTCCGCCTGTTCACTCCAAAAGAATCAACCACCTACAATGCATGCCACGCAACGTAGATGTGTTTTTTTTTTTTTTTTTGCTTACTTTCGTTCTGAGGCTAAAAGGGAGTGACAAAGAATAACAGCCCATATTATCAACAGTAATGTATAGAATGTCGTCTATGCCACAGCCAACTATAACTCACACGTTCACCGAAACCCTGCAGCTTCTGTCAGTGGATACTTGGAGGTCTTGCAAGTAGTCTTACCATCTGTGACAACAATTTGTTTCACAACCTGTTGTGTGGAGATATTATGCTTAGTTTACTCTGTTTATGTTTATAATCTATCTTTTAGCGCTCTCTTGATATGGGATTCAAAATAATTAATCTTTGCAAACGAAAAAAAAAACTCGAAGGCTATTTGAGCATTTCTTAAAACATGACGTTTGTCACTCAGAAATGTGTTTAGTAAATGTAGTTGTTGAAAAAATGAATTCAAAGTCGAATCAGACATGGGTATGTTTAAATGAAATGCATAAAGTAGCCTAGTCAAGATTCCTGTCATGTGGGCAGACTGACAACGTTTTAATGAACGCACACAGTTGACGCATAGTTGAGAAACAACAAGCAATTCAGCAATCTCTCTTGCCGGGTGCGGTTTGCCGAAACGTCAGCAGAGCCTGTTTTAATTAATTCAGGAAATAGCATCACCTCCTGTTCACCGGAGGTCCTTTTTCAAAAAGCGCTTTAGATGATCTTCCGAACATTCATGCATGTCAAAACTCAGTACAGCTAAATTTAAGTGTTACACGTTTTGAGCCCGTTTGAACCTCTTTACTAGAGCAATGTCAATTTTCAACAGGCAGTTACTAGTCGTTTACAACAATCGGCCGCTAGAGGTCAGGGTCCCTTTGCGGATCACAGTTTTCAGACTCATCTCAATTTTATGAACTGAACATCTGAACGTCCTTCACTGTGTCCTGAGAAGATGTGGCAGCGAATGGTTCAAATCAAATGACAGCAGGGTATGATTATAAATTAGTAGTCTTGAACGACCATAGTGACCATCACTTCAAATCCCTTTCAGCTTCTCATGAGTCAGATGAGAACCTTTCAGTGACAAACATTGTTGCACGAAACCGTTTAGCAGAGCTTAGCAGTGGACACAGCTGCGTGTATTAATGATGTCATATGTCACACACCTTGAGCTCGCGCTGGCTTAATTCTTGTGTATTCTTTACATCTGGGGTTTTTGTTGAAGCTGCTGGGGTTGAAACTCTGGTGCTTACAGGGTCACTTAGAGTCAGAGAGGGCAACAGAGAAGAAAGTTTGGTAAGGCTCCAGGCTCACTAGTCTGCCTAAAGTGCCCCAGTAGTCACCTCTTTTAAGCTCAAAGGGAGCTGGGTCGGCAGAATAATAACTGATATGGAAAGGTGTGTGTGTGTGTGTGTGTGTGTGTGTGTGTGTGTGTGTGTGTGTGTGTGTGTGTGTGTGTGTGTGTGTGTGTGTGTGTGTGTGTGTGTGTGTGTGTGTGTGTATGTATTGGTAGGAGGAGGGGTTCTGTCAAATACCAGAACAATGTGACATAAAGTGCAGCAACTTGTTTTCAGGGTTCAGCTCTTAACCTTTGAGAGCAACATAATTCTGCTTGCCCCCTGAAAACAAAGTTGCTTAGGGGTATAAATCTGCACTGTTCTGCCTACCTGCTCCTTCACTCCCTTCCTAGCAGAGGGGAAATGGCACCTAGCTCTGCAAGCCCTAGAGTTTCTTACACATATGCACAGATTCCCCCCAGTGCAGCATTAAACCTTCAAATGTTTTCTTCCACTTCTAGATAACTAATGTCAGCTTGTATCCTCAGGGAAATTAACTTGATATGTGTCCTGCCTGCCACAATCAGGGAAAATATGGCTGAGGGTCGGCTAGAGGCCTGCGGCGTTGAGAGTGTGAAAGATGTCCCCAGAAGTAGGTTCAAGGGTAGAGCACACACATATGCATTCACACACACACACACATATGCATGCAGGAAGTGCATGCTCAAACACATACCAGCATGTGCACACACAGTTGCACAAGCTGACCGAGGTGAAGGCATTATGACATCATTCCACGGCACGATTTGAGAGTTCAGTCCCAAAAGAAAGATTAAAACCGATGACACCATTCGTTTGTCAAGAGCAGGCCGAACATTTCTGAGCTCCACCAAGCAGAGAGACTCGCTCATACCGTAATAAAGTTTCCCTTCAACCAGGCAGCTCAAGTCAAATCACTCAGGCCTGCAGGAGATTTATGGGGAAGCATGATGGTTGTATTCTCTGCTGAGTTACGAGAGAAGCTTGCTCACATCTTTATAGTTTTTTGTTTTATCTCTTGGCAAGCAAAGACAGTAGTAAAAAACGTAAGAAGTTAAATAGAAAAAAATCTAATCAGGAGAGAAAAGGAAATTGATTGATACCAGCATGGCCCTCTTAAATCAAACATATGTTTATCACTTTGAACACTTAACTAAATTGCCTGATGGGATGTTGAGCACCCTCTTGCAGTTGATATTTCCCACGTTAATCCACAGCTATGTGGCACCTATTTGAAACGAGTGACCGTCCAGCTTTCAGCGATGATGTTCAATACAAGGTCGGAGACCCTAGTCCTCTATCTACAAGAACAACAGAAGTATGGCTGTGCTGATCCTTCACATCAGTTACCTTCCATCCCAGCGCCTGGTGTATCGCTCATGTTTTAATAAACTTCTGCACACTCGATAAACGGACACCCACATGTGTGGGAGTCAGCTCGTCTGGCTTCGGTGGGCCAAAGGGGCCTCGCTGAAACAGGGTTATTTACTGGGTAAACTGATGGTTATTATCATTATCTTTATTATGATTACTTCATTTATTACAAGATTTATCACTGTACAGTTACCCAATATAATTGTGCCCCAGAGGTCTTGCAATTTAGTTGGACTAAGCTGTGTTGGAGGCCTGCAGCAGAAATTTTAATGATTTTTTCACAGTTCATCCATTTCTCCGTAAGAGCAGCTGAAATTCTTATATGTAATCTTATATAGCCTAAATTTCCCCCAGTCAATTCCCTTTTCACCATATTTGGAAGATCCAATCGTATTGTACAGAAGTGTGGCAAGTGCAGCTTTCACAGCCCACGAGTTCTGCCTTCCTGTTATTTAATCACAGGTGTTAGATCGATCAGAGGACGTACTCCTGTTTGATGACACAAAGACAGCTGCGCAGATAGTAACCCACCTGTGGCACTGGCTCTACACCCATGGTGTATCTTCTCTCTTCCTCTATGTTGTTCAGTACTGCTTCACTAAGATATGTAGAGCTGATGTTTACTTGTGCAATTGTTTTTTTATGGATACACTGCCGCCCTGAATTTACTGGAAAAGGTAGAATAAGATTGAGAGATCCCACAATTTAATCATGTATTTTTGTAAAATGTGAGTAGAGCATCACAAGAACAGGGGTGGGGTTTCCTATTCTCAATTTGACCACCCGCACCCATCTGCGATACGCCCAAAAATTTCCGGCTCTCCTCTCTCCCCGATGGGATGGTGGTAGAGCGTAGAGCTCCGCCCCCCCCTTGATCCCTGACGAAACCTTTACCTCCCCGCGGGCGTCGTCTTGGCACTGAATGGATCCAGCAGTCATTTTCCCACTTAATTGCCCACTTATCCTCCCCGCGTTGAGAGTGCGGCCCTGCGGATTGACTAGACCTCTTATTTCCCTCGTGCAACATGGGCACAATGGACGCCTAATGAAAAGCACTTTGGGTGCCGGTGAATGGGGAGGGGGGGCGGATTAACTCAGGATCCTCCATCTCCTTCCCCTCTCGCAATATTCCCTCTCCAGCTGCTCCGGGAATGAACGAATGAACCAACGATCGATCACGGTAAATAAAACACTGGCGCGGGTGTTGAGGGGATGGGATGAGTGAATAGCCAGCTGACAATGGAAATGTCAGAGGCTTCGGCGGAGGAAATAGCTGTACACACAAAAGAAATAAAGAAAGCAAGAGAAATCTAATCGGAAGGGGCCTCGAGGGGTCACCACCCATACTGATCGTCCTTCTGTGAATGATGGACTGTGGGCTCAGTGTCTATTTCTGTCTGTATGTCTAGCTGTTTCATTTGTGTTGTGTGAGATTTTCTAGCACAGAGATGGAACTAGAATCAACGTAATCAAAAGAGAGTCTTGGCCTGTGTTGTCTTCAATCTAATAATGATGCATACAATAAGGTATGATTCAGAATTGGTATGCTTTGACCTAAAAAGACATCTCTGGGAAACTGCCAGTTTACCTGGGCATTAGGGTTTCAAGCAGCCGTAATCTCACACTGTAATGTAATGAATGGTTACCCTTTAAGATACCGAGTCTCTGAAGCAAAGCTGGATAGAAGAGCCTGTTTTATTGTGGTTCATGCTCCTGTAAGCCATACTTAAACTGAGCAGCTGATCCTATGGGGCTTATTCCAAATGGAAGATAATGGATGTTTTCCCTGCAAGCTGCTCTTTATTTAGACCATTATTTGTCCTTTCATATGACATGATGATATACCATAGTGTTTCCTGTTTGTGTGGTAAACAGGAAACACAGTTTTATGACTGATATTTTTGTACATTTCTTGGTTTTTTTTGTGATATACATGCTTTTAAATGTGTTGCCTCTTAGCCGGTCTTCCTGGCTGACAGTCATAGGTTTTTTCACTGGGAAAATGATATGAATCAAAATGAATCAAAATGCATTATTTTACTTGTGACAGTGCCTCAACTTTTTTCCTAAAATTTCAACAAGCTGAGTGCTGTGTAAATGCATGTTCAGGCCCTCACAGTGGACAGAATTAGTTTGCTCACATCAAACAGAACATTCAAGAAATCTAGACATGCCTTGTCTCTAGTTGTGTGCCTATGACTACACTTGCGCAACAGGAAGAAAATTTAAACATAATTGGGTCCTTTTCTCACTCTCTGCGTACAGCAACAGAGTCAAATCAAACGTAATTGGGTTTAGGACACAGAGAGTACATTTCCAGTGCCTTCAGACAGAAGCCATATCTCTGCTTCCATGTGTCATTATGACCGTACAGGTGCTAAGGCAAAAGCCGAGTTGACTGATCAGTTTTACGGTTGCCGACGGAGAGCCTTTATGATTTTGCATATAACAATGGAAGCCAATTTAACTGTCAATGGCCATAGGGTTGGCTTCTTGGCACACGTTTGATTGAAGTAATTATTCGGAAATGAAGCCTTATATCCGGGTTCCCTCAGGTTAGATTTAACAGGTTTTAAGTTAGAGTGAAAACCATTCGTCTTTTGGCTCTGAAGACCAGGAATGGCCATTGGAGGTTTGGCTGGTAGTCCCTAAGGGATGTCCTCTTGCACAGCACTCTGGGATAGATCTGCTACTCCCCAGCAGTAAAGTCATTGGGGATCAGCCGATCAGACTTGCAACGCAACTTTTCAAAGAAAAGCACTGAAGATGAAAAGAAATGATCCTGCTGAATGTGGACCATCTTCTCTAAAGGGAATTTGAGCTATTGTTCAGTTCAGACACTTTCATCTGACTGCACAATTAATTGAAGTAATAAATGTTTTAAAAAGACAGCTGGAAACAAACTTTCTTCATCTGTATTTTTAACATTTCTTAATTTTTAAATAGTGCTGTTCTCAAGCATTGTCTCCCCTTCTGTGCATGGTCTTTCCACTTGTGATAATTAACAGGAAATTAAAACCGTAACAGGGAATAAAACATATCGCAGTCTATAATCAAACAAATCCTGGCAGAGGAAAATATGCTCCCCCACCCCTAAACTGTATCAACGAATCCCAAAACCGCACCCCACCCCCCCAAAAAAGCATTTAATGTGAACCCCATTCCTAACTACATCCCATCCATATTTCATTCTTCTCATGAGACTCTATCACCTTCAATCCCATGATCCCTCCTGCATTCATTGGTGAACCTGGCACATTTATTCTACATTTATTCTAATTAGCTAAAAAATCCTCTGGAGACAAAGAGACAGTTTTTCCACCTTGTGTTGGAAGGGTTTTTATCCTATCTGCAGTGAAGAGGGCTGGGAGGGATTCCCAGAGGTAGGGCCAAACTAAGTGCATCCGTGCGGACGTGACCAAGACTAATGGGCCAGAGACTATGGTAAGCCAGCCAGGAACAGCGGCTTTTATTTGCTAAAAAAGAATCAGTTGCACTAAGATGCTTAAAACGCTGACGCATGACTGCGAGGTTTGCATTGTTCTCTGTGCAAAGCTGTTGGAGATATTTTTATGAATTGCACTGGATTATATACCATTAGTTGTTGTTGTTATACCATTGTGAGCATTTGTGTGTGTGTGTGTGTGTGTGTGTGTGAGTGAAGAGAGGGGCCCAGGTCTTAGAAAATAACCATTGCTGCAATTACAAATAAAAACCCAACACACTTTGAAATGTCAAATCCATCATAATTGTCTGTTCAACAAAAGCAAACTGACTCTTATTCATCTTTCGAATTCCGAAAAGGCCGTTATTGCGTGAGAATAAGCACGGTACCTCAGCAAACAGATAAGAGATGTGCTAATGTGATTCTAATGTCTGCCACAGAGCCAGCACAAAAGTGAAAAAGAGAAGTTAATGTGAATTATGAGCCAGCAGAATAACACATATGGAGGCACGCATTAAAACAGAAGGAGCTGTTTTTTCTTTTCTTTTTTTGGTAAAGAAACATATGCAAATATGATGAAGACCAAGGAAGGGTTCTCCCTGGAAGAACGCAATTAGGCTCCCGCAGGACAGCGTGCTGGCTCTGATGCTGTGGCACTCACGGCTTAGACGCGCGTGATGCGTAGAACGCTCAGTCAATGTCCCACATGCAGATTTTTCTGTACAGGAAATGGCATAATGCGTTGATGGATGGTTTTTTAGTGATCACAGCAGATTGGGCTCGCGGCGGTAATGAATTGATGCCACGCGTGAGACTGAACTCAGCACCAACATAAACATAAACTCTGTGCAGGTGCATCTGAGACGCTCATTTGCCGCAGCAGCCCAGCTGATTCATGAAGACATGGGCATAGAATCTGGGTTTACTTCTGTGCTTCTGTGAGTTTGTGTCTATTTATATGTGTAGTATGTGTGTCACAGGCCCCTGTTTTACAAGACAATGTATAGACTATACAATGACCCTGCTGTTGTACATGGAGTTAGACAAAGTAATGGAAACATTATTTTCCCAAATGAAAGAGTGATCATACTTTGTTGCCATGTTTTCTATCAGATATGCCAAAGATGTGCAAAAATGGACACATACCTTTTCATGATATTGTATTTGTATAGATATATGCAGGGTTTTACATTGATTATCATGTCTGAACAATAGATGATGGTGTGTAGGATGGTGGGAAATGTAGGCTGTAGTATGTAATCTTGACACTTACAGATGAACATGGCTAATATTCCCACTCTCTGCATTCTCTGTACGTGCAGACCTGCTTTTTCACATTCATTAAATCCTGCAGTAGGCTGCAGGCTTCTGGGCTAAATATACATAAGGCAAGTTGCACAGAACTAGAATCTCCAATCGTTTTGTTTTCAAGCTAGCTGGTCCACCATCTGCAGTCAAATAGTGAGCGTTATCAGTCTTACTGGGTCACATTCAAATGACTGAAACTGACCAGGCTATGAAGGCGGTGGAGCTGGCCATGTCATATTTATTCAAATGGGTGAAACTGACTGTGTTAAACTCAAGGGGATAAAACTGACACTAATCAGGTCAAACTCAGGGAGAGTGAAATGTAGGCCAAACCGAAGAGGGTGAAACCGATGGCGTCAGTTTAAGGTTGTGGATTTTAAACCGACCAGGTCAAAGCAAGATGGAGAACTAAGAAAAAAAAGAGAAGAAAGCCAGACTGACAATAATCCAATTTAACATTCATGGCCCTCATGTCATGTGTGAAAAGGAGCCAAGCAGAGACTGGAGGTGAGTGATAACTCCGTTTTCAGAAACTGGTCCTGATACAAAAGAAGCGTATCTCTCCCTATGACAGCTGGACCTGAGTCAGACCTGCCACTCCACGTCAGTGGGCGGATCCTGAGCGGAGGAGAGAGGAGAGATGCCGTGCCAAATCGTGCCAGTCACAAACCGCTTTACAATGAAAGCAGCCACACAAAACGGCTTGGGGGGGGGGGGAACCCATCGGCTGAATGTCAGCCGATGTCTTGGTTGAGTCACAAAATCTGTTTGATTGCACATAGCCAGGAAGAGGCGATTGGCTTTGTACAACAGAGAACGTGAAAGAGAAAGTCAGAAATCTGCAGCTCAGGGTGAAGAGATGTGAGTGTGTGTGTGTGTGTGTGTGCGTGCGTGCGTGGGTGTGACAGTCTTCACTTGCAGACAAGTCTATAATGTCTGCAAGTGAAGAAACCCTCTTAATACTATTAAAAATGAACACCTTTGATGTTGGGAAAAGCTGTCTGTGTAAACATATGGGGGGGGGTTCCGCCAGAGAAATATTAATGAAAAAGGCCCCCCAGCCTCAGACAAAAAGTGACTAGCAAAGACATTACGCATACACTGCAGATAAGAATGAATCCCAGACTCCCTGTCCTTTTGTTATTCATATAACCCTCCTCCTAGTCTGCAGAATTCAGCTGTCACATTTAACATTTCTGAAATAAATAAATGCATACATAAATTAAATTAAAGTCATTTCCTTGAAGTTTTATCAACCTGGATGCAGTCTCACAGTAGTCCAGATTCAGCAGCAAGAGTTGTGGTCAATCAGTCTGTTTATTTTTGGTCTTGTAAATTTAAGTTAGAGCAGCTCAAAGGGCATGAGGTTTGAATTAGTGACGGAGGAGTGAGGATTCATTGAGCCCAAATAGGAAGAGCCACCATACAGTATCAGTGATTCAATGATTTGGGCCAATGACTGCATTGGCTGTGAAGAGAAAAACATTCTTGATTGGTTCAAACAAGTCATTGATTGACAGCTTAGTGTAGCTCTTCCCAAACAGAATGAAACATTTGTGAAACCTTATTTCAAACATCAAAAGACTGAAAAATCAACAGTCTTACTGCATGCAAATATACCAGACAGCCCATAAACTACAGTTATGTAGTTACGTAAATTAATCTGTGTTTGCCCAGTCAACTCTACCTGTTGTGGGAGGAATATTCACTTATGAAATTAACAAATTATTTGCCTGTATAGAAGGTGATTCTTTTGCTTTTTTCTTGAGTTAAAAACACAGTAGGACAGATATAGATTAGTGATGGAGCATTGTGGGTAATGGCGGTTACATTGCAAAGAAGAGCATGCTGAAGTGATTGTTCTTAGAGTGATCAGCCGTGATATCTGCAACATAATGGCCCAGACTTCGATTCCCTGGAGAATGTTTATGGGCAACATGTAGCACAAAATATTCAGCTGCTGCAGATATTTCAATATTTTCCCATAAAGTCACCATAAATTATAATAACATTAATAGTAATGGACTGTATGTATAAGGCAGCTGTCACTATCACAATGCAGTCTGAGGTGAGGTGATGGCCTACCACAGACACAATCAATGTATGGCACTCCCTTTGCAAAACATTGGCAGGCAGCAACAAAGTAATTGTGAAGTACAGCAAAATAATTTAATTGAAGAAAACAGAGATCAACTGTAAGTTTGTCTAGCCAGAGTCCAATGAAAAGTGTTTTATTTTTTAATAAACTTTTATTACGTTTATTTTGTCAGTGCAGATTTATATTTCTTCCTCAAACCCAACTTTGATTTGATTGCATTTCATTGCTAAGCTCTGCATAAAATGACATATGCAAATAAAGCAGATTCAGTTTTAGAAGGTGCAATATTCAAGCACAGATGTTCAGGCATTCATGTCGGAATTCATCACCACCGCTGTCAAATACATCATATAGCCTACACAATAAAGATACACAACTGACAGGCTACTTTTGCAGAATTTAAACATGGTTTCGAATGTCATTACGGTCTTTTATGGGCGATGGTGTCTGCGAGCGATTCAATAACAGGATGAGAATACATAACCATTAACATGCACACAGAACAAAGGCTAGTCTTCATGGCTTATCCAGGTAAAACACCTGTCTTTAGAGCACTGATGTGGTTTTTGGTAAGGATATCATTCACAGTGTCGGTACAGACTGTGGCCAGGAGTCTAGGTAGGATATACGTTGGCGTTGGCATGCTGAAAGGGAAATATTCACTTGAGATGTTTTCCCTTGCCGCATCCCACATTGGCAGTTTGCTTGATCGGCAACCTGTAGTCCGTCTGCACTAGCTGCACAAAAAGTTCTGGCCTCCAGCGCAACGGCTACACAGCGCAACTTGTGGAAGGGAAAGAGAAGATGGCTAGAATTATGTGCTTTGCAGTAGACATGTGCTGGTAACCTCTGTCCTGGACTGACGAAGCAAACAAGCAAGACACAACAATAAAATGAGCCAACAAATATGACCGGGATCTGTGGGGAACTCAGGTAGAGGAACAAAATGTAAGCCAAAAGAGTAACAAAGTAGCAAAGAACAAAAATGACAGGCTACCATCTGTGAGAACATGTGGCCCACGCACATGGCTCTCGGTGGCAGCGTCATATCATGCTTTATTCTTTAGTTTAAAAACAAAGAAAGGAAAACGAAGACTGAAACATTTTCTCCATGCTCTGTCGCCGTGCCTGCCTCTAAGCTCCAGGATTTATGTTTCCAACCCTATCCGGTCTGTCGATCCAATTCGAATTCCAAATGAATTTATGCTCCGTCTCCGTAATGAAACATAGCAGCGCAATACATTGTCATTTCATTCAGTCTTAATTGCTTTTTATGGGCACAATATGTGCAAATTGTCAGTCATGTTCACAAAATAACAGACTAAGGTGAAGGCCTTTCACTTTGATCTCAATCACTGTTCTGTAGGGAAAAAACATTGAAGCATTTGGAATTCTTTTGTGATCAAACATATAAATTAAAAAGGTGAAATAACGCTGGGGCCAATTTTCATGCAAACTGATTGCAGGAAAGAGCAAGGCTATCCATTATGTTTGCATTCATTTGAATATTTATACAATTACACGCATGTTGCTCGTCACTTTTCATGCAAATACAAAAGAGCTTGACATTTTCTGGGAAACGCACACGCTGAGCACTCAAAATCATAGAGGCTGCGTTCTCCCTGTCTTTGGAATGAAAACAACTGCAATATTTTTTGAGCGGTGCAGTTGAGATTGACTGCTTTCAGAAGAACATGAATGTTTAATTATAAGATAAGAATAAAAAGAACAAAGCGCGAGAATGCAGAATTACAGATTATGTGAAATCTTGATGGGGCTGCCTAACCACTAACAAAAGGAATTGTCAGCTAATTGCTTTATTCATGAAAAGCAGGAAGTATTCCCAAAAGGATTAAGGCATGGGGTGAAGAGGGTTTTACTTTCCCTTTTCCCACAGCATGAATTCCTTTGCAGACAGTCACTACACATGTTTTTCTGTTCCTTTTTTATAGAAAATAGCCATCAATTCATTTGTAATTATAATTTTCAGTGTTTATGTACATTGAATTGAGTTGATTCCGAATATGATTCAGAATGCATGGTAATACTTTAAGCACACTCTATGTATTCAAATGTACATCCTGTCCTATGGCTGTTCCTCAAGTCAGTATAAAAAGACAGCAAATTAAATTCTTTTGAAAGCCCCCTGTGTTCTGAATTCATATTCCAAAAACAGAAGGCAGCATAGCTTTCTGACCCAGGGATGTGAATTATCTCTTCGTATTCCTTCAAAAGAGGAAATGCCCTCCTGTTTTCTGAGGCCTGGTTAATTCATTAAGTTCAGATGAGTTCCTTGTGTATTAATTAATCTGCAGGAAACTCATCTGAATTTAAGTTTGTCTGTGTAACTTCCAGTGGGCGAGCTCTCTGGGATTTATGTTAGAAGAGGAGGAATAGTTGGTAAGACCTACATTGCAGTCCAGTTTTAAATGCATGTTATATTACTGATGACTATATTATTCCGCAGGAGTGTTCTGTAGCTCTGGAAGTTATTTCAAAATACAACGTTAAGAATCGGAATCCCTCACTGATTTTTAGAAATCATTATTCAAATAACTGGTAAACATATTTTGTTGAGTATTTTTTAGTGGTGGCTATGCTTTTCAAACTTCTGTTATGAAGATAAAACAAACTGTTCCATTTAATGTCAAAGAAAAATTAAGATCAAATAAACAAATAGACTTTGTCTCCGTAACCTTGTACTTGTTGACTAAAAAGCCCATATGCAGTTTAAAATTTTTCTCTTGAATAGTCTTTGCTGTTTTTCTATTAAAGAAGTGCCTTGAATTTGCAATGAATAAAAATTTGCACCTTCACGGTGCATGGCAAAAAAAAGGTTACAAGTAACTATGAAACATAACGCTGCCTAAATAAAATTCCGCTGTATAAATCTCAATAAGGGCGAAGAAGGGGAGCGTTGTGTGCTTGTGCCTGAAGTAAAAGTGTCCCCTGGCGCTCCCTGAAGGAGTCGAGATACGGCAAAAGGCCATCAATAACCTCAAAGGTTACAGGATCCGCGGCGATGCTCGGGGACAGAGCCTCTTGTTCCAGGGCTACAGATGTGCTTGGTGACAAGACATCTCCTGTGTCTTCCATCTCTTGGTTTTTTCCCCCTCATTCTCCCTCTGAATGCCATAAATCATCCAGGAATGGGGCAAGCTAATGGCCTCAGTTTACCTCACTCCTCCGTCACCTGATGATGTCCCGGTGGAGGAAACGTGGCCTGATAAGGAAGGGTTCCTCGCTGGAAATCTCCTCACAGGGGGGTATTCACTGGGACTGTATTCCACACTGAACTAATTAGTCTGTTTGCTTGGCTTCCTTTGGTACGCATTGCTGTCAGAGACACTGTGAAGTGTTTGAATTGTTCTGTACTCAGTCACATGTTGGACAAGGAGGCCGGGGGCCTGCATATAAGGCTGGTTTATTGGAAGAGTTTGTGTGTGTGTGTGTGTGTTGTGTGTGTGTGTGTGTGTGTGTGTGTGTGTGTGTATGTGCACATGAATCTCTGTGTATGTGTGCACATAATTTATGTGTTCAGTGTGAAGTTGTGAGTGTGTGGGTGTTTATACGCATAAGTGTGTATGGGGTGGTGTGGTGAGGTGAGCAAACAGAACAGAGAACCTTGAAAGCAGTCTTTTTTGGACTCCTTACTATGAAGAGACACATTTTAATTAATTAGGTCTATTGGATTTGACATGTCAAAATGATTTATGTTGCAATAATTTGACTTTCTGCTGAATTAATCTCATTAAACTTCCAGGTAATATGGGTGTGCCAAGGTCCAAAAAAGCAGCGCACCTCTTATTATTTTTATTTATTTATTTTTTTGGGATTCTAGGACATGATTATCCCTGACATTTGGATGCACATTTGATGAACAAATACAGAGTGACCTCTGACCTTACAGCATGCTACTGTACAGGGCCTGAAAGACACTCTTACTTTAACAAAGAAATGAGAGGCAAGAATCATATAGTGTCTGTTTCTGGTTGTGAATACTGTTGAAAAAATAATTAATTTGAAAATCTAAATGAATCAAACAAGAGAGTCTCAAATATGTGATTTTGTAGCGACAGAAGGCACCACCAGATTTAAAATTATAATGTACTCATATTTCTAGTTAGCTGTAATTTTCAGCATTGAGGGAACCTTGTCAACAAGAGCCTGAAAATAATAATCTTTGATACATGTTCAACCGAAAATGCTCATTTATGAACAACATCTGTCATTTTCATATTTTTGGGATCTGAGTGTGTTGAATACTGAAAGCACATATTTTAAAGCATTGAGTAGCAACGTGCACAACTGTGGAAGGTTAATATTATTTCAATGCAGAACATCCAAATAGCTACATTATTTCATAATTCAAAACCATGAAATAATTTAAACTTCCAGCCAAACCATTAGGGATGAGTAAAATATTCTCAATGTGGTCCTTTTGTAAGGTCCTTGTTTCTTGGAAATACTGGCAAGAGCTGTATCTTCCTAGCAAAGAGGAAACATAATTAAATCCACTTTCTGAACATATGAGAAATATTAAAATACGAGAGGGCTAATCTGGAGATATTTGTATCTACGTCACATAGTATTATGTTTATGTCCCATTTTCACTAAAATATTCAGGCCTCTTCCTCAAAGACATCAATAATACTTGAGCACGGGGCATGTAAGTGATCTAAAAAAGTATGGTGACTTCATTAAACTCCATTTCCTGTACTTGCACATATGTTCAATTCATGTATGTTTCGGGAGTGGATCAGAAAAGACACCTGCAAAATGTTAAATTACTTTTTCAATGCGGAGGTTTAGCGCAGGGATTATCGAGATTGGGCAGCTCACCGAGGATTTAGACTTCTGAGCTGCTTCGAGGAAATTCTGAAGGTGAGTCGAACGTCGTTCAAGACTTGTGTCCACAGCGAAACTGCGAGCGGCCGTAATTAACCCTCCTCGACACTGATCCTGAATCAGCCAAGTGATCTTCAAACGGCAGTTAAAGAGGGCGTTTGCGGTCTGATGGCTGCTGTCTTTTTTCAGTCTGAGATCACGACACCTCTTTTCCCGGATCCACATCAGGTAGAGACTGAAGAATGGCTGCGGGCACTGTGAGAAGTTTCTGGATGAACATAGAGAACTTAACTTCTGGCACAGCTGACTTTGTGCTGCAACGTAACGGATGCAGATGGTAGGAAGCATAAGTTGTCTCCACGGAGATTTGACTCCGGTGAACCTCCACAAATTAGTTGACCACAGTAACTGGGAGACGTTGACAAATGACCCTTCCTCTCTCTATTTTTAAAAACCCTAACTCGAATCAGCCTATTTTTCTCACTGGCATTCACACCTTGTGTTTGCGTGCACGTGTGTGTGTGTGTGTGTGTGTGTGTGTGTGTACACCTGTGCAAGTAATTGAACTATGTCTGCTCTCCAGTGAAGCATCAAATGATCAACAGCATCATATATCTCACCATGTCAAGTTGTACAGAGTGCACTCCATGTTATACTGAGGGAGTGTTCCATTGATCTGCTCTATATTGCTTGTAGTTATGCTGGTCAATGGTCTGCAGGGTATTTTGTGTGTGTGTGTGTGTGTGTGTGCTTGTGTGTGGCAGTGTGTGTGTTTGCGTGTGGGAGTGTGTGTGTGTGTGTGTGTGTGTTTGTATGCATGTGTGTCTGTGTGCTTGTGTGTGTGTGTGTGTGTGTGTGTGTGTGTGTGTGTGTGGGTACGGGCTTGGTGCATGTAATGATGAAAGGTGGGAGTTGGATGACATGAATATTCATGATAAAGGCACTTCTTGCTCTAACTTGTGTAGTGCAGGATATACACAAGAGTCAGTGAGTGCAATTACAGCTCTCAGATCTATGCTGATAAACCTATCGCTGTACATCCATTTACAAACCCGCACACATGCACGCACACAAACATTCACAAACATAAACCCAGACAGACAGACAGACAGTCAAACAATGAAATGAAGCAGTGATGGAGGACCGAAGGTTTGGAGATTAATGACAGTTCCTCTGTCGCTCCTCGGACGAATGCTGTCGACTGCCCCGAGCCTCCTCAGAGCCTTTTTGGCCCTGTAAAAACAAAACCCACACAGATTTAGGGACGTGCTCACATCGTGGTAATCAGTGCTCACTGCTAGAGGAATAAACAAAGATCCCATAAGCAGAAGACAATAACCATGCAAAGACAATAACCAATCATTCAATCAATATGTATTTCATGCCATTTGCAATCATGTTATTATGCAGTGCTTCTCAGTGGACGAGAGGAAGTATAAAAGAAGCAATATCACAGGATTACAGATCTTGTTTTACACTTTAATTGCAATGTTAGGGTATTACGGCAGTGTTAAAAATACATGCAGACAAAACCGTCTTGAGCCAGTGTGGGGAAGAGGGCCTAGTGATTACCTGACCCAAGAAGAGGCAATTGTAATGTTTACAAAATGACCGTTCTAAATTGCTGCTCTGGGTCTCGCCAAATTATAGTTCATACCATGATAAACTTTTGATAAACTTTCCCCCCGCTTATGAATTGGCCCCTAAGCTTTTCCGTTCCAGGAGTGTTTACCCTGGTAGGACATTTAGAGGCGGCGTGGATGTCGTTAGGAGCGTGGAATCTCTCCGCACGCTGTAGGCTGATGCTTCGCCTACATCACAATCAGGGGAGATCAAAGATGGGTAAAATGACCTCTGGAGCTGTGAGGATACCCTCTGGCCTACTTCATCTCTTATAGCAGTTCTTATTAACATGCACTAAGTCGCCTCAGGCTATTAGGATACTCACTCAGCAGCCTCCATCGGACACGGATCATATCAGTACTTGTTTTTTTGACTGCGTAACAGAGAGCTCTGCACTTCCCGGTTGCCGGCACATCATTTGAGCAACAAATGGGGGCGAATCGTGAACAACTGTAAAATTGCTCCAAACCTGTTTTTGATTTTGTTTTTATGGATTTTAGGGCTTGTTGATTCTAGCCTGGATCGCTCATCCACTCAAAGGACAATGCCTTTTGCCAGCTCTTGCATCATGACTCCGCAGACACTCCTTTTTCAACACGGTTTTATCGTTTCAGTCCATTAATATGGGAATAGCTCTTGAAGTCTGTGTTTTCTCATGGCGCACTGTCTCTCATGTGCACTGTCATCCAAATGTCAAAGCACTCATGTTTCCACACCACCGGGGGGGTTAGTTTAGTGCAAAACGCTTTTCACAACCAAAATAAAAACGTGTCTGGCGGCTGACCAACTGGAAATAGCTTTTGCTTTTAACATGTTCCTCAGATATCCGATTTCTCCAGCGTACTCCAGAAACTCAGGTCTCATGTGATGGGACTGATGAGAGCACTGACCTCAGATCAGTCTTCTTCCTTATACCTGTGAGACAATAATGGGGAGCAGGCCTTGTCTCCAGGCATAGGGGAATATTAGCTTGACTCTTCTGGATCCACTGGGCGGTTGAAGGCGACAGCTGAAACAGTTAATTAAAGGCAATGCCCTGTAATAAAACTGTTTCTGTCCTGTGATCATACAAAATGTTGCTACTCATTAATGCAACTGTGGAGACACATATGGTCAGGCCTCAGGTTGTTGTTATGTGCATGGCATGGAGGAACTGGTCTGCTACTCAATGAAAAGGGAGCAGGAAGGGAGATAGCGAGGAGGAGACTGGGGTGCAGTACCAGGTAGCACCTGCTAGGACGAGTCCTCACACACGCACCAACTGACAGCTTCGGGAAAACCAAGAGAGGGCACTGGCACACCCTTTCCACTGTGGACATTTCACATATGGCAGGGTGGAGGGGCAAGTAACTAACACAAAATTCCTGGGGTGGGAGGGTCATGCAGTGAACTTATCAAAACATCACATATTTCTGGCAGATTATGGGATATTTCTGTATGGGCTGAAATGAGGTTTTTTCCTCATATTCTTATCATTGAGCTCAAAAGAGACAGGCACAATTATGGCTTTGAGTGACAGCCTGAGATTCTGCTTGTGGGCGGAGCCTTGTCGGCATGCAGAGATGCTGGTTGATGGCACTGGTTGTGTGGTTATGTGTGAAATCTGCTGGGAAGATTTACATTTGTATGTGTTGTGTGTGTGTGTGTGTGTGTGGGCAGAAATGAATGGTCATAATTGAGAAGGCACACTTTGCTTTGGCTTATGATCCAGAGGACAAATACCAGAGTCACTGAATAAATTTTGATTTTTCAAGTCTGAGCTGGTAAACCTCCCCTGCACACACACACACACACACACACACACACACACGCTAGCCACTTGCTCCAGGTTGGGCGGGGGCAGTCTGTAGCTCAGTGGGAGGGATGAAGAGGCGGAACTGGAGCCTAAAGGCCAATGCTGTCACAGCCTCAATAAGAGAAAGGTGTGTAGGTGTGTATAACCAGCTCCAATTTCATCTTCAGCACAAACAGGTGTCAGTATGAGCAAGCTGGTGCAGCGTTTGTGACTTTTAAGTTATTCATGCTAGAACCAGGCTGGCTTGGGCTCGAGCCAATGGCGGGTATTCGCTGCAGCACAATTGCTTTTTCGGCCACTTTAATCATGGCTAAATCTGCAGCCTGTGACACACAGATTGTTGTGGTCAGACACTGAATTTCTTCTATACATTTCAGCCATGGGCATAAGGCTTCAGACCATCTACCACAGTGAACCAGTGACTCAGATAATAAAGCTGACACATATCAGCTGACTGATATTGCTGTGAGGGGGATTTATCAGAGTTCAGAGTGGGCACATAATGTCCCCTACAGACAGCCATATGACTCCCAAGAGCCAGAATGTAATTATGATTTGTTCTTTGACGTGTGGTTTCGCTCTGTGAGGCCATCCTTTCTCTCATGCTGTGAAGACTGGTTCAAAACCTCTAGACCAAATTGGAATTTCCCGATGCCATTTCCTGAATTTGTTACAAGCTCATGTCAGCTGCGTATGCACTGAATCGAATGTTATCCTTCTCTTTGAATTGTGTTGATTGCAGTTGCTACCTGTGACTGGATCCTTTGCAGACTGAGTCTGACTGGATAGAAATGGAACATCTGTAACTGAAGGCTGAGGTTGTCCCGTACACCTGTCTACATAATTTTCATGTCTGTCCTGCTTTTATTCATGTATTTATATCTGTATTACCTCTCATGAATTAAACCCTTTGCGATCAATAATGGAGGCGTGTGCCTTTGCTTACGTCTTTAGCTTCAGCACCAGGACGCAACAGTGTTACATAGCTTGCTGACTCAAACCCTGAGCTCGTGCGTAGGCAGAAACAAAAACAAACTGTGCTGACTTGGTTAGCTCTGTGTACAGTTCACAGAAGAGAACATGGAAGCCCACCCAGGATGTGAGCTAACTATGGAAATCTTGCTCCACGTTCACATTGGGAAAAGGGTAGAAACACAGATATTGTATATAAAGAGATGTTCAGCTTAAGTGTACCCTCTGTAATTGTTTATGACTGTGAGGTATCCAGTGTGTGTGTGTGTGTGTGTGTGTGTGTGTTTGTCTGTGTTAACTGTAAGTCAATCTTGACAATGGCACATACTGGGGACGTAACATTATCTTCCATGTGACATTTTGTATTGAAACTATTAGCTCAACATTGATGAACATGAAAAATGAAAAGCTAAACATTCCCTGTTCCAAACGCTGTAGAGGTATGTTTCAGGAAACACAGATTATTTCTATCAACAAGCTTTTGAGGTGAGAATGTATACACAGCAGCACGTGTTAATGATCAGACCGAATGTTACCAACAGTCTCTGATTAACGCCCTGCCTGACCAAGCCAAGCGGCTCCATCAGGCCTCATCACACACAAAGTGAGAGAGAAGGACCGCATTCGGGGGTGCCGAAGGTGCTTGCTCCCAGTGTTCAGCTGTTACCTTTGAACTCAGCCTTTTAACATCGGATCTGACAAAGAGATTTGTGCCCGCAGATCTGAGCCGGCTTCCCGCTTCAAAGCAATCAGACCCGTCTCTTCATGGGCCAAACGCTTCTGTCTCTTCCAATCATGTATATAATTCATTAGACCTCCTCGTATCCTAATGGTTCAGTTCTGCCACTCAGGCTCTCTGTCTGCCCCCTCCCCAAAACCCCCACACACCACAATCTGGGTATTCAAAAAACCTAGACCAATGAACGAAAAAACAAACAAAAAACACAAACAAATCCAAAACAGAAATGCATGCATTGATATTGAAATGCCGAAATTCATCACGCACTCTTGAAAATTAAATGGACTCATGCTTTATTGATGGAAAAAAAATAAAGTAGCCTCATTCACTGTCAAACTGATTTAAATCAACTAAATGAAATTGACCTGTTCAGGTCCAACTGGAATCCCATTTTATGACTGACTGGTACGGAGGCTGAATACTGGTGCTGATTAGGACTTTACTGAAACATCATTACAGCTGATGGAACAGGGGGAGAATGCCAGGGCACATGGCCTTCTGGGTATTTTCGCCCCTTTGCAAACAAGCTGCACATCTTGCAATGGTCCACATATCTAAATATTACAACATTCAAATGATTTCACAACCATCAACTGGAGCAGTTTTCTACTGGCGATTTTAATTGAGGGGAACATCTCATGCATTGTAAGGACCTCTGGTCTTGCACAGAACTAATGATTAACACCTACAACTGTGCATGACAAGGCCAGCTCTATTTTTGCATTGGAAAGCCTTATTTTTTGTTATTTAGCTTGTCATCACATTTTGGGATGCCCTAAAGCATCCATAGGTCCACGCCAGCATTTCATTTCCATGGTGCAGTCCTCCAGGATGGCTGTCACAGGAACGGTATTTGAGAAGTGCCGCAAGCAGCATGCAGGCACAGAGGAGTCACTGGAGAAACCCTCCCTGTCTGCCTAATGGTACGGCCAATTGTGTCTTTCCTCTTGGGGCTTTGTCCTGGCCCAGCTCCGTTATACAAATGATTTATTAAACTGTGGATTTCCCCCCCACACACTGGACCCTATTTATTATCCACCTCATTTCTGATGAGACATTTTTGGTTATTAGATCCACAAACAATAAATATTCATTATACCCAAACTTGAGGCAGGGATGTCTAGGGACTTCCAGCCAGTTGGCATCTCCATGGTTCTGATTCGATTTTGATTGGGGTGTGCATCACTGTGTTCAGGAAAAGCCAGGTGAATATGTATAAAAATATTGGAAATAGAGCCCTCATCAACTGAGAGATCAAGTTTCTCAAAGCCATCTCGATCTCAGATACCATTTCCAAGTTTAAATTCCTTTGCAATATGTAAGCCTTTGATATTAAATTAGATTTCTGAATCCACAAAACAATGCATGATCATTTGGTGACTAAAACGTCTTCTTTTGCATCTCTACTTTTTGACCCAATCAAGTCATGTTCAAGCCCATCGGCGGATATTAAGCAATGTATTTCAGAAAGGGTTACTGAACCGTTCCCCCTGTCAAACCCCCAAAAGGAATACAGATAGTGTTTATGACGCTGGCAGAGAGTCAGCAAGGTATGATAAAGAAGCAACACTGCTGTTCCAATTCCATTGACACAATCCCTCTGCTGTATTTGGGAATGCTTCCAGATCTGTTGTCTAAATCACTGAATTAAAGTCCCAACATGGTCTGTACAATTTCAATGTCAAATAATTTCCTGGCAGCTACAAAATGAATGTGTAAATTTTTTGAATTTGAATGAAAATTGTCAAAACATTTATCTCCTGGAAATGAACAGGCCTGTTGGGCAGACATGTTATTGAAAACAACTCTGATTGGCTGATCCCCTCGATCCTTCAGAACATAAGCTGTATGCAAGCAGAAACTAAAGTATAATGAATGTAATGGCCATTACTCAAGCAGGCTTCTGCGCAAACTGATCAGGTCATATCATGGGGAAGGGATATGCAAATTAAGCCCAGTTGTGATGTCATAAATGGAACCAATTTCAAAAACAGTCCAGAATTTTCATATCTAAGAGGCTTCCTATAGAAGTTACTGCATACACAATGAGCAGTTGGCCAAGAAGTTTAATAATTCCACAGCTCACATTGGTCACTCTGATTAAAGAGGCTGACTGCTGAGATGAAGGCACAAGGTTTGGTTTTTTTTTACTTTTTATCTGTATGCCTCTGACTGGGATTCTGTCTGTGGAGAAATTAAATGGACAGGGGACCTAAAAAAAAGGCCTCATCTTTCTGTGAACATAAAGTACGGTACATATGCAGACATCATACCGAAGTATGAGTGCCACTGAAACATGGCTGTTTGGAGAGGGGTGCTGACCCAGAGGCTGATTGAAGATGACTCTGAGATTCCAGCACTGATATTAGAGGTAGTCCAGATCTTCCACTCTGAATGGTACACTATGAATGCCCTTAGTGGAATATGAACAAGGAAAAAACGCTGTGGACAAGTTGCCTCATTCGTGGAGAACAGTTGTAATAAAGAAATTATTTAGGTTTTGTCTGTGTCCTTAGAAAACACTGCAATTGCCTGCCAGGTTTAAATATATATTTCTTTGTATTGTATTGCTTCACTGTTTAGCTAGTGCTGCGTGTTTTTCACTGTACAAAATTAAGTTTGTTCTCCAAATAACAAGGTAAATTGAGACAGGCTGTGAATTTTCTGATTAAGTAGACATGGTAGTGTGTCACCATGGACACTACCCTTTTAAATTAAATGTGAGCGAGGTATGCAGTCATTGGACAAATGGTATATTCATATCAAACTGTAATAAATTAAAGGTCACTTCCACTGTGTGCAGGAGGTGGTGGAAATTAGAAATGGCAAAACTCATTATTTTTGACACCGTGGACCATCAGATGAAAACTGCCTTGCTTTTCACACAGCGTCACCAAGGTTGAAAGCTATTTGTGTTCAGTTTGACCGTTTTATGTTTTATGAGAAATATGGGATCCAGTGGGACATGGACAAATTCACTTATTTAATGCAAAGCCAGGCATCTAAGCCAGATACTCGCATACTTATACTAGTTAGGACAGATGCACGCGAGGGAGAAAGCAGACCTTCATAGCAATGAAGAACCTTGCAAACAAATCTTGTTCTACCCAGTAACATCACGTACAATAGACTCAAAAACAGGACGAAGGGGATTATTTTGTCAAGACGTGCCGACGCGCCCATTGAAACATGTTGGGGTCCAGCTATTTCCATCAGCACGGCGCTCACTTTATGGGGGCACCATCCAGCTTAGCCTTTTCCAGCATTCACCAATCCACTTCCCTCAAAGCAGCTCTCATTTTCCAAAACTCAAAAGGGGTTCGGGTCCATATGTAGAATGTGCTGCCGGAATGCCCCCTGTTTCAGAACTGGGATATTAAATATTTATGACCCTGGGACAGCTTTCTGAAAGGGGGGCAGGGCTGTGGGATAGGGGATGTTTGTGAGAATAAGTGTTTTGTGTGTATATATATATATATATATATATATATATATATATATATATGTATATTATGCCCCTTGCCCTGAACACTAACATACAAAGCCCTCCGTCTCACACTATGAAAGCCTAAACCTGTTTATCTACCCTGCCAAACTGAGTATGGGTCCTGCCAAACTGTCTTCCACATGACTGGTGTGGACCAGAAAGCTGTCACCTTCAGTGTGACAGTAAAATGCCAGTTGTGTGTTTTTAAGTTCTGCAGGACTCCTCTTCTGCTTACTCCTTCTGCAGCCTCTTCTCACAGAGTAGACGGCTGCAGGTTGCTTCTAAGGTTGTCGAGGAGGTTCATCAAATTTTCAGCAGTTCCACTTGGAGGCCGCATTGTTATGGGATGTCACTCTTGGCTTGTATGTCGTGGACCAAAAGCTCTTCAAAGTACAGAACAAAAAGAACCAAATGAATGAAAGTGAATCTTTAGATATTACTTAATGAGTTAAATATCACCTCACCTGACTTGATTAACACCATCATCTTCACCTACTCTGCCTTTAATCAAAGTTTGGAATTTAATTTGAGGCATTTCTTGCAACTAATTTCACATTTATGACCTTTAGATAATCATCTGGATGGATCAAAGGCTAAGATCATCAGTTTAAAAAATATCATTAATACTGATATCATTGATATTAACATCAATATCATTTAGGGGCATCCAATTATTTTCAATTAATGTCATTGCTACCCAGTCAAAAGTAACTGTTTGGATGCTCTGCATTTTGATAGAACTACTTTTTCTCCTCTGCTTCATTAATCTGTTTGTGCTTTCTGTTCGCATTTGGAAATGAAAAAGAACAAAAAGAAGGAAAAAAACACTACTGTATTTTCCAGCTGCCAAGCTCAGGCAAGGAAAACAAAATTACCGGTGCTAATTACTTGGAGTGGATGACTTATTGATCAAAAGAATTCATTACCACGGTTTCTGCAAATGGAACATGCTTGGAATGCTGTTTTTTTTGTTTGTTTGTTTTCGTAATCATGTGCTTTTCCGCAGCAATGGATGGTGACACTGGTCCACTAATCCTTTAACAGCATTAAGAGAATAATGGAGAATAAAATTGATTGTTTTTCCTCCAGGGTCTTTTGGCATTTTTATAGTGTATAGTATATAGTATATATATATATGTATTATAGTATTGTGTGTCAAATGCTGCATGACTATGTACAAACTGCATTTACTCTGCACTAGAATTCCTTTACAGCTGAAGTGGCTGAATTTAGCATGTTGTAAACTTGGTGTGGAGCACGAGTATTTTCAGAATAGCTATAGCTGATTGTATTTAAATTAATGCTCTGATCACAAATTGCATCACCCCTTGATGGCTTCAAGTGAGTGTCTTGAAAGTTGAGTGAATAGAATGTTCACATAGGAAACTAAGTGACTTCAGGTTTGCTGTTTAAATGGCAAGTTTTTAGGCAAATAACCAATTTAAATTGTTAAAATTCATTCGTAAATAACTAGTCTGATACATATCCTCATAGGCAAGATGAACTCTTTAAACTTTTATTTTTCTTGTATCTTTTCAAGGCTGCTTTCAAAATAAATCTTTTTTTTATATATATTTTTGGGCTCGGGTGATTTTAAAAACCTGTGTTTTTGTCTAAGGCATCTGCCATCTTATTCACACAGTATATAAAATATATTGCCTTTTCTTTTGGATTGTTTTGGTTGGTATGTATTGGGAACTGGCAAACATTCTCACACAGTGTCCTTGAACAATGAAAAGTACCGATTAGTTCAAAAAAAAAAAAAAAAAAAACAGCTGTGCTAGAACACTTATTCCCATAAGAAAAAACTGAAATCCATGGTGAGATGACTTCAAAAACAGAAAAGTTATAGAAAAGGAAGAAAAAGAAGTCCCAACTCTGAAAGATGTTTTTGTTGTATTTTTCTTTTTTTGTTATTCATTGCTGATTCTTTTTCATATATAAACCCATCCCTTACCAAAAACCCACCCTGCACCCTTCAGCCCCCACTGGCTTCCAGCTAATCCAAAAACATCAACCTCAGTTTGAATGGATTATATGACATTGAACAGTTGGTTTTATGGTTTTTTACATGGTTTTAATGACATTGCTATGCCACAGTCACTTTAGCTGACCAGAGGTTCTCATGGGAAAAAAAATGTGTGTCATTTCTCAGCGTGAGGGGATGAGGGGAGGGGAGGCGCAGATCAGAGGAGGGAAACGGCGTGTTGACTGGGTCCCTCCTGCACATGGATGAAACGACAGAGCTGCACAGGCTGAGTGACGAAACGCTCCAGTATGTTACAGCAGCTTGGGGTGATAGTTTTTATATGACACGGGCCTGGGATTTAGATCATCCCATTCGTATCCCATTGGCCTGAGAGGAGTATGGTGACCAGCCCTCTCTCCTCCTCTCATATAGTTCCTGAGAGGAGTAAGGAGACCAGCCCTCTCTCCTCCTCTCATATGGTTCCTGAGAGGAGTATGGCCACCAGCCCTCTCTCCTCCTCTCATATAGTTCCTGAGAGGAGTAAGGAGACCAGCCCTCTCTCCTCCTCTCATATGGTTCCTGAGAGGAGTATGGCCACCAGCCCTCTCTCCTCCTCTCATATAGTTCCTGAGAGGAGTAAGGAGACCAGCCCTCTCTCCTCCTCTCATGGTTCCTGAGAGGAGTCTCTCCTCCTCTCTATATGGTTCCTGAGAGGAGTATGGCCACCAGCCTCTCTCCTCCTCTCATATGGTTCCTGAGAGGAGTATGGCGACCAGCCCTCTCTCCTCCTCTCATATGGTTCCTGAGAGGAGTAAGGCCACCAGCCCTCTCTCCTCCTCTCATATGGTTCCTGAGAGGAGTATGGCCACCAGCCCTCTCTCCTCCTCTCATATAGTTCCTGAGAGGAGTAAGGAGACCAGCCCTCTCTCCTCCTCCATATGGTTCCTGAGAGAGAGTATGACCACCAGCCCTCTCTCCTCCTCTCATATAGTTCCTGAGAGGAATAAGGAGACCAGCCCTCTCTCCTCCTCTCATATGGTTCCTGAGAGGAGTAAGGAGACCAGCCCTCTCTCCTCCTCCCATATGGTTCCTGAGAGGAGTAAGGAGACCAGCCCTCTCTCCTCCTCTCATATGGTTCCTGAGAGGAGTATGGCCACCAGCCCTCTCTCCTCCTCTCATATGGTTCCTGAGAGGAGTATGGCGACCAGCCCTCTCTCCTCCTCTCATATGGTTCCTGAGAGGAGTATGGAGACCAGCCCTCTCTCCTCCTCCCATATGGTTCCTGAGAGGAGTATGGTGACCAGCCCTCTCTCCTCCTCTCATATGGTTCCTGAGAGGAGTATGGCCACCAGCCCTCTCTCCTCCTCTCATATGGTTCCTGAGAGGAGTATGGCGACCAGCCCTCTCTCCTCCTCTCATATGGTTCCTGAGAGGAGTATGGGGACCAGCCCTCTCTCCTCCTCCCATATGGTTCCTGAGAGGTTGGTGTAATTCATCACCTGAGAGGGGGGCAGAAGGAAGGAAGTGGAAGAGGGGTAATTGGGTGTGGGTGGGGTAATATGGAACTGTACAAAGTTTGGGACATCCCCAGCTCTTACTGTCATATTGGCATTCACCCCCTCCACCCCCCACAAGTGTCAATCTTGCCATCAGCTTTACTATATTATCTCCAGAAAAACTTACACAAGCTCTACCCATCATGTTTCCATAGCAAACCCTAAAGGGTCTACGTTTTATGGAGAAAAGTGGCAGAATCACAGAAACCAGACATGAGCATTGATCCTATCTTTGATACGAAATCAGCTTAATCTTAATAAAAAGCCTTAAGCTGCTGTGAAGAAGTCAGTGTGATGCACAGGAAATAAATTAATTTAAAAAAAACATGCACACGCATTTTACAGAGCTTATCTTCGCAGTTCAGGGCCTTGATGATAGTAAACTGCTTGTTGATAGTAAACAAGTCAGTAAAACGACTGTAAAAAGATACTGAAATATTTTCTGGAAGAGCGACCAGTCGATCATACATGGCTCTAAACATCCTGCATCCTGTTTTATACTCGATAACTCTGCACATCAGAAACACACACACACACACACACACACACACACACACACACACACACACACACACACACACACACACACACACACACACACACACACACACACACACAGAACCGTAGTTTCTGCACGTCTGCATTGCGGCAAGATGCTTTGAGTACGTCTTCTCTGTGAAATTCACAAACAGGAGAAATAACAGGTGAGGTGAAACCCAGGTTGAATTGTTCTCTCTGAAAGTCAGTCTCTCTCTTTGTTTGTTCTTGTTTGACAGCTACCATTGCAGCAGGACAGCAGGACCCAGGATCAAAAGGAAGGAAACAGCCTAGCAAGATCTAACGCAGCTCTCAGGCAGATTTACCTTGATTATGATTGGTCGACTGTCAGAATGACATGCCCTGAAGCACCTGCATGTCCCAATGGCGTACAATTAAAGGACTCTCTAAATTAGACCCCTCCCATCAACATAAATATGATTATGCAAATGACACAAGTGATTTTAAAAAGTGTCTGTTCTGCTAATGATTGTGTCAGGTAAGTTTATCATGATTAAGATCTGACGATTGTCAGAATGACATGTTCTGCAGGACACCTGCCTGCACCCTCCACAACACAATTAACATTATGCAAATGACACAGGTGATTAAACAAATCTATTTGTTTTGCTTATGATAATGTTAGTCAGTATACAATTACTAAGATCCGTCAGTATTCAGAATGCCATGTTCTGGAGCAACTGGCTGTCCCGGTACTGTATTACCAATAGACTTTGTGATGAAAGGAGTTCTTGTGCACTGTTGAACACCCTTCCATGATTCATCCCCTTCCATGACAATGCAAGTCCAAGTCATACTAATGACTGTCTGTGGGCCTTACTGTAATCCATTTAACAAACATCTGGTTTGAAGCTCAGCTGCTTAAAAGTGTATCTGCCGCATCAGTGACTCACAGCTTCCCTGCTTGAGATTCAGACACACATTGGCTAACTGTAGTATATTGCAACACAGCATTGATGATAATAATAACAACAACAACAACAGTAATAATAATAATAATAATAATATACATAAAATACATTGTTGCATTGTTACATTTTATTTCAGTTTTTCATGCTGCTCAGTGGCATTTTACTAATTACACATACACAATGGTCAAACATTAAAATGAAAAATGAACTTTTCCTTAATTAGCTAAGTTCAGGGGTGTAATTACAATGCTTATTCAGTGGTCTCGCCTGTGCATGAGAGAAGAAAAGGCATTCGGCTCATGACTGACCCACGCCACTGATCTCAGGCCAGCCGGAACAAGCTGCTCACCAGAGATATCGCTGGGTAAAGTGCCAGAGTTTGACCTAAAGCCTTCGTAAGCCGATTCTACAAGAATTCGTACCTGCATTTTAAGTCTGCATGTCACCTCGGAGCCCTCTATAGCTGCTGGCCCTGGACCTCTGAGAGCTCAGACAAAAGACAAGAAATTTCAATTAAAAGTGTCAGTTGAGCATAACAATAATTCTCTACGACACAGCTGCATTAAATACCAAAATACATTAGGGTTTTTAAATGTCTTGCAGATTAATTATACTGTATATCCTATAATATGTCATAGGAGGGCTTCCTCTCATCTGTTTCTAAGAAACAGAAAGTAAAATGACTGATTTAAAACATTGCCATGAAATACTCTGTGGCCACCCGTGTGGTCCTGGAGATATTGATTTCATAATGAAAATCATATCCACTGATAGATTCAGGGATATAGGAGGTGTGAATATTTGTGGACATGTGTTTGTGGATGTGTGTGTGCATGTGTGCTCATGTGTGGATGTGTGTGTGCATGTGTGCTCATGTGTGGATGTGTGTGTGTCTGTGTGGGTGACTGTGTTAGTGTGGGCGAGTGTGTGTGTTTAAGTGTGTGTGCCTGTGTAGGTTTGTGTTTGTGTGGGTGAGTGTGTCTGCGTGGGTGTGTGTATCTGTATGGGTGAGTGTGTGTACTCATGCGTGGGTGCGTGTACATGGTTTCTGTCCTCTCTCAGATTCGCACATTCTGCGATTACTCCTGTGCAGTGTTTGTGTCCAAAACAGGACGAATTGATTTGTCAAAAGTTATTTTATTTTCTTTCTGTTCTTCTCAATTTCAGCATTTCAGCAGTTTTGCAGTTTTGCGTCGGAGGACAGACACCAACCCAGTCCAGGGCTCTAGAGCAGAGAATGGGGCCCCAGGGGCTCCTGGCTAGACAGGTGGAAAATTCCACTTCCCAGGAAGCAGGATGGGAGCCAAAGCAACATTCAAGAGGGCCATCACTAATCTCTGCGTCGGAATCAAAGGCCGAAGATCAAGTGTCCCCGTACATCAACTCTAAAAATCAGTTTCCAAACTCTCATTCTGAACCTTCATATTTTTCCGCTCTGCAACAACATTGACTTCAAGTTTATTTACATTATTTTTTTAATAAAACCAAACTTAAGTCCAAGGGGGGTGGATCTATACAAAGTAATTAAAAGTTTGTTTGCTTTGAATTCAAGAGGGAAATCAGAGCAGACATTGATTACATTATTTAAATGCATTAAAATATACATGATTTGAGTTGAAGTGAAACGTTGTCACTCAAGCCAGATTTCTTGCATAATTAGTGCATAGGTTTCTTTTGCTGTAATCATACAAGAAATATTAGCACTGCTTGTAAAGTCTCTTCAGGGTCTCATGACACCAGCTAAAGCATTGTGCGCATAAATAAAAGGGGTTCATGAAGTTAATTGCAATTTATTGCCAGGGAGTAAATAGTCACATACTTCAAAAGCTTGTTTAGAAGCCGATCTAACAACAGCACTGGAGCGTCTAACTCATCTCCTCATATGGGGGCATGTACTCCCGTCCGTGTTTCAATTTCTGCTCTGTAATCTCTTCATCATCCCAGTTATATTCTCATTTTATTTAATCTATTCATAAAATGAAGACCTACTGCTGAGTACTGTGCGGCTGTCCAAAGCTTTATTCGAACTGCATCGTAGTGCATGCCTCAAAAGGTACCAGCATCAGCATGTGCGACCATTAAGTAGTATTAGTAACTAGTTGTACCAGTTCAGTTATTGGTAACTGGTTAGGACACAGATAAATACCAGTCATGGAGGTTTAGCATGTGTTGCCCCCTGCTCCAACAGTAAAATGCCAGGGCTAAGATTACAGTGATTTTCTGTTCTCTTTATCTTCTCCTGCTGCCAAAGATAGAAATTGGACTTCTCAGTATCGTGGCAGAACATAAATGAATTCATTACTTAATTAGATGAATAAATTGAATGAGGGCCCCAAATTAGCTATACTGTCATGTTACATTTCATGTGAAATATATGGGCTGCAATTTGTTTTTATATTAATTTGTCTTATTTCGAACAGTTTTTCTAAAATAATTCACAATTCACAGCAGCTGGTATCTCAGGTAGCTCATTCCACTAAAGCACTGGTTCTCACTGTAGTGAAGCAGCCCTCGGTATGATATCAGAGCCAGCCTGTGTCAGTGGCTCCTGCAGCCAGGATCCCCACAGTGTTTCCACCTCAGCCCAATGGAAAAACACTGCATTCAGATCTTCTATGGAGGTAGTTACTAAATTCCTTAGATCTACAAGCCTCTGTTTTTTAAACTAAGTCCTGAAATAGACTCAAATCCATTCTGATTTAAAATCTTTTCTTTGCGAACGGTGCACAAAATGTTTCCCTCCCACAAAATAACTGGGCAGCCCATCAGTTGGACTGTGGACTGCAGAGAAGTAGAAGTTCACAGAACGTACGACAGAGGAAACTAATCTCTGTAATTTAGAGAGGGTAATAAAACAGGCCCACAAATTTGGAATTCTAAACAGTTCAAAACCAGTCCCTATTCTTTCAGGCTAAATTCCCTCATCGATTTATGGCAGTTGTGACTGTTTGTTAGCTTATTACTGTTTTTGAGGCTGGAAATCGTTTGGTGAATTTTCAGTGGAGTATTGCTTTAAGGTACACAAGTTTTTGACATTGTATTTAAATATTAATGTCCAACAATAAGCTGTAACAAATCAGTAGGCCCAGGCTGCCAACGAGTGTTCTTTTGGTGTTTGAAGTCGACATTGAGGGAGACAACTTCTCAACATCATTTCTTTGAAAAGAAGTTTGCTCTTTATTTATTTAGTTATTCACTATTGGTTTTCCTTTGAAGGATTAGAAAAAAGTCATACTTTTCTGTTGTGTCTAAACTTTCCAGTTTCATAAAATCAATAATACAGCATTTTTACTCCAGTAATTTTACAAGTCAGACTGCTTTAAATGTGCCCTATTGATTCATCTGTAGTTAATTGGCATGTGACAGATGTCTTTGTGAGGAACAGTATGTAAATATATAATATTATAATCAGAATGACAGGTGTTGTGGTTTAAGAACAGCTGTCTTTTGTCTTGTCACTGACACACAAAATATTTGACTTTGACCCTGTCAGTATGCCCGCTGTCATGGTTATACAAACATCTGGACTTATATTCTACACAATCTAAAACTATGCAATTAATGAACTTATTTGTGTTGTCCTTGGCCTCCTTACTTCTACACTGTTACTAGGGGATCTGTAAAGATCTCATATATAAAAAAATGCATGGGTAACTAGACCATTTGATGTAACTCAACATGTGGTAGTTACAACAGGGGTGATCCAGGCATTTCTTAACACTAGGCCCTCTTAACACCAAAAAGGTAAAAAATAGTGAATAATTCTTTGAAAGTATAGATTAAGTTTATTTAAGCTTATAATGTCTGCAACTGGATGTGAAAAGCACAACACAGAACCACTCAAGGACATAACAGTTTCTCACACTTGATCATTTTATGCTTTCAGTCAGGAAGTGTAATTTGTACTTGGAACATTAACCTGGAAATCAATTTTTCAGCATAACAGTGTAAACATTAACACAAGTAATTTCAGAAAAACATGTAACATCATTTGGTATTTTATATTTGTGGCAATATTAATTGAACTACATTCCCATAAATGTGATTGTCTCAGGCCAGTGCTGGATACCGGATCACAGAACCACTGCTTGTTTAACAGGGAAACACCTGTTACTAATGTCCCAGAATCCACTGCCAGTCCAGCAATGCCAACCAACAATTACCCTACAGTGTCCCATCGATCATCTCACAATGTTAGCACGTAGAAGGTGCCAGTTCACCCCCCTCTGAAGGCTGGCATATGCCAGAGTCAAATTGGCCCCATGCTAACTACCAGCATTGGCACAAACTTGGTTCTAGCTAATATGAGCAGATACGACTATCAGCCCACAGCTGTTATTGGCTGGGAGGTTAATTTGATAGAATAACCCAACAATTAGTTTTCTGGAGAGCCTAGAAATTAGTGGGTATGTTGTTGGACTGGGAGGACAGTGTAAAACCCTAATGCTGGCCTGCTGGACGAATTACATTTTTATGCCATTTAGAAATAGAAAGTCATGTACTGGGGATAGTGTATCCCTACCATACATCTGAGAGATTTGTGTACTGTCAGGAACGTAAGGGCACATGATTAGAGGTTTGGCTTTAATTTTGAAATTCAAGAAATTCTTCCAGGGAATGAAAGTAACATTCAGCACTGGCTGGGCAGATTTGGGCTCCGCGGATTCCTTCGGCACCAGATCAGCATGTCTTTGTGGGTTTTCTGAATGCTAATTGGCAGTCTTGCTGAGATGGATAATTAACGGGGCACTGTCTCTTTGTGTCAGAGGGTGCAGGCGGCTGTGGCAATGGAAGTCTCAGCTCTGGTTGCTGCTGCGAAGAGCGAGAGAGAAAAAAACCTGGAAAAACAAGTGAATTAGTGAACTTCTCCAGGAACTGTCAACCCACTAGCTCTCATCTCTCTCTCTCTCTCTCTCTCGCTCTCTCTCTCATTTTTACCCATCCTCCATTTTCTTATTACAGGGATGACATGCTTGACTCCCTGTATGGAGGAGATAGACCTCTGTCGCAGCTCATTTCTGACCTGCAGTTCCAGCCCACCTTCGGTTCTTCTTTCTCCTTCCTCCAGGTGAATAGTACGCCAGCTACTAAAGAAACAAGAACACCAGGTACTCCTCATTACCCAGACCAACCCCTACATTTGGAAGTCCAAACACTAAAATAGGAATCCTATCTATCTGATACTGCCGACTACATTACAGACTCATCGCTTTTGCGTGGGTTTGTCACTTCCTAGCTTCAAAATGCAACGGCATCAGATTGTTAGGTAGGTAGGAGGGTATGACTTTTATTTCAATGGAATGTTATTTTCCATAATATAATAAAACAAATGATGGTGAAGGTGTTTTTGCATGTGTCCTCATTTGAATCCCCACCTTGCTTATCCCTGCGTTGTCTCTGTGCCTGTTTACGCATTCGTTTGTGTTTAATTTTCGTGCTCTGATTCATGGGGCACGTTGTCCTTCAGTAGAAACGGACATGCAGTCGCAGCGTGAGCACAGAGTTAAGTGCGGATCCCCCGCTGGGTGATACCTGCATATGAGACACGCGATGCAGCGATGTCGGGAGAGGGAAACAAATACAAGCTCTGTTTTCCCCGTGATCTATTCACCAGCCATCCAGAACTCCATCCACCCAGACCATCCAGTGTAGCACGGCATTCATCAGTGAATACAACATTTTGAAAATTAGTCAACATGTATTTCTGAGCCCAATGAAAATGTTTCTCTTTGTGAGTATTGGTTAGGGGTGGCCGAAATACAGCCTTATGCACAACTGCAAGCCACTGGAGGATCCTGCAATGAGAGGTTCACGGGACTCTACAAGACCAGCAGATCAAATACCTGTTTCCTACTCAACAGTGGCTTTTTTATACCTGACCTTTAACACTATTAATTTGCCTGACAGAAACGTTCCTTAATAAGCCTTTATCTGAGCGAATTCGTCCGTGCTCTGAATCACACACAAATCATTTGACAGTTCCATGATCTCTCTTCAGATTCAGCGAAATATCAACTGTTTTCATGCCTTTTGCAAGACATTGCTCTATTTCAAGCTTTTTATCTTGAGAAAAATGTTTCTTCCTCCCCATACTGCATGAGAACTATGATATAATAATGATATAATACTATGATATAATAATGTGGAACAACCTCTTTAAGTAGGCTTCCCATTAATTAAGATTACCTGGCAAACTAATTAACACACCTGTCTGAGATTGATACCAATTATCTAAAAAGATAGGAGAAATAAAGCAAACAAAAACTTTCAATGAAAGACTAAAAACTAAATGTTTACTTGACTGAAATCCTACTGATACGTCACCTGCATAATAATTTGGAACACAGTGTAGCCTAAGGCATTGAGTTAACTCTGGAGTGAGGCTTGACTATACAGGTCGCTCTTATGATTCTTTGTTTTAGGTGCTGTTAGTGAGTACATGATTGGAAAGGGGTTTTCATTATGAACATTTTAAATAGAGTATCATGAGACAATGCTTGTCCTTGATCTAATTGAATTTACAATGTGTTTTCCAGGCCTATGGCCTGATTCATAAATATATTATGATATGAACACCTATGCATAGTGCACAGATGATTACATTATAGTAATTTAGCTGATGCTTTTTATCCAAAGTGACCTTTGGTTGATTGTGCTAGCCAGGGGCCTGGTTGGGGCCTTGCTGTAGGGTGTTTATCCTGTGGCTAGACTGTGGCTTGGGCCACCAACCTTGGGGGTCCCAGTCATGTACCTTTGCCACTAGACTACAGACTGTCCCCATATTTCCTTGTATGTTTTTTCCTTGTATGTTAACAAGCTGGTGTAGTGAAAGTAAACCATTGACTTTTGAACTTTTGATTCATTTTCAACACATACTAGAAGTCACCTCAGGGTACAGTTAAAGAATCACCAATATCTGACAATAATTTCTTTGTGAACTATTTGTGAAAGTCAGCTTTCAGATTTGAAATGCATTTTATCTTGTCTGTTTTATTAATGCTGTGGGGATCTCAAATAAATTAGCCCCAGTTTAATTGTTTTCTGCCTTGTGCTCAGCATGCATTAAACATGAGTGCTCAAATTAGCCTCAGATTTTTGTTAATTATGTGCACTTCATACATACGATGTAATGCTGAAAATAATATGGCTAAAAAATTGGCAGTTTCGTTGCACTCTTAATTATGTTCTCATAAATGTCAGAGATAGCAGTTTTGAATTCAGGTCAGAGGGAGTACTCATTTTCTCAGTGGTCACTAAAATCATTTTTTGTCATTTCACTAGAGAATATCTTTCTTACTTATTCCTCTTCGTCTCCAGTGGGACATAAGCCTGAAATGAGCTCCAGAGAATGTCTACAAACCTAAACTTACATCTGATATTAAATTTTAGCTTCTCCATTCTTTTTCAGTTCACTGGAAAAATGAACTTTTTTAATGAAAATTCCCAAAAAAATCCTTATAATCAATACAGTTTTTTGTGAAGGACTTACTCCTAAATTTTATTTAAAAAAATAAGCAAGATGCTTTGTTGCATTGTACTGAGAGTTTTTCAGATCTAACACCTTCAAGTGAACACCAATAGGAAAACTGGCCTCTGTGAACGATATACGGCCAACACATCATCAAGGGGTTAACTGAAGACAAAGTATGTTTTGTCATGTTAATTGTGCTCCCAGGATTGGTAGCCAATATTAGTATTTCTTGTTGCTATATTTGGTGACCCTCTCATGGAGCTGTCTCTCAAGCCTGTCAGCACATTCCGGAAGGCTCCGTCCTGTGGAATGTCACAGCTGTCACAGGCCCCCCCTGGGTCCTGGCTCCTGAGCGATCTGTGTCAGGATGTCCATACAGATGAGAGCAGGGCAGGGTGCCTCTCCTGAGCTCAGCTGGCTATCACTTTGGATGCTGTTGTTTTTAAGCTATAATTCCAGTTCAGCTCTAATGACAGAATCCATTATTTTGCATGTCATGCAAGTTAAACTAACTGGCCTGTAATTTCCCAGATTGGTGCAGACCCTTTTCTTATATATTGGTATTATATTACCCAATCTCCAATCATCAGGTATTTCACTGGTCTTAAGAGACTGATTACAAAATAAAAAAAACAAAAAACAATGGTAAGACAGTCAAATATTAATAAATCATAAAATGAATACTTTAAGAACTCATAAGATGAACTCTTGATTTGAGAATGACTGTTTTTATCCTACAAAATAATTGTTGCAGCTCTGATATGGTGGATTCAATCATTTGAATGCATCAGGACAAAATGCAGTCCAAAGATGTTCCATTGCAAGACAACCTTGGGATATAGTTTAGGGGGGTACACGCTGAGACATAGAAATGAAAATAGCATTGGTATAAAATGGAATCGTATCGATCCAAATACATTACCCATTCTACACATGGTGCTCATTTTACATTTCCATTTTCCTCCATGTATTTCCTATAGAGAGAAAAGATGGAAACTGGAGGAGAAGTTGGATCAATGCCAGAATGAGGGAGCTCAGGGTCGCCCATTTGAGTGGATGAGGAAATTGATTCTCAAATGGATGGCACGTGTCCCCATACCTCTGTTCAAACCCACTGCCACAAATATAAAGGGAAACTGCCACAAATAAAACAACAGACACAAAGACATGAAGTCACTGAAAGGGACATTTGTATGAGGTCATAACACCATCTGCTTACACGACTCATAGACCTGTTAATAAGGCGATCGTGATGATATTTTACAAGCTGATTTCTGCTTATGACCCAAAAATCTCTGTGTCTGTTTCAGTTGAATAAATATATACTTGGGCCTCAGACAAGCAAGAGTTTCTGTCAACTAACCTAGCTGCCCACCTTACATACACGTTCACAGATAGTTGATATCTATGATAATTCATGTTTATATTTCAATGAAACTGAAAGATAGTAACCAAAATAGTGATACATAGAGGATTAAGACTGAGGCAAGGGAGGATCCTTTAAAGGGTAGCAGGGGTCAGTAAACAGGAGGCTTCTGATGCATCAAATAACATAACAGAATGGTGTTTCCAGCACAGCCTGCAGGATAAGTAGGTGCTATTATTTTTATTCAGCTTTTACCTACATGCATGAATGAGGGTACTTCTGGATGTACCATTCCTTTGACAGGTGTTTTCAGATCTGCGTTTCATATATCTAAAGTTCTACCATATTTAACTCTAAGGAACCTAAATCAGCCATGATACCACATTTTTTACAAGTCTTGGAATGTTAAATTTGCTAAATCAGAGCCTATTACTGTATTACTGTCACCTATTTATTATTATAACCAATTATTATTCCTTTCAAAGCACAAACACCAATAAAATTGTATATATGATCTCTTATTCATGCCTAATTTTGTGGCATATACATGGTACAGTGTACCCTATGGTGAGGCAGATATCAGCAGCAGGCGCTGGGTAGGCCTCAGAAAGAGATGCCAATTGGAAGACAGAATGGAGCCTCACAGCTTACAGTAATGTAGCTCAGTCACTCAGTAAAACTCAGTAATGAAATCCTAGGTCTTTCCTCCTTCAGCACCCCTTGACTTCCTGTTGGCAAGCAAGCACAGAGATATTTACACAGGGCTGTCCCTGAGAGAACAGAAATCCAGCCTCCGGTATGAGAACGATCTCCACTCACATGATTTAACGTCCCCCGTGTGGACAGGTTTCTCTATGACTCAGGATGGGAAAAGCTAATTTTACTGACGGAGCACCTGGGGGCCCCCTTATTGGTGATCCAGCCAATGGGTGCGTTCGCATCGGTTCACCTCCTTGGATGTTCCTGTGGCTGGAGGGAGTGTGTTTCTGTGTTTGTGTGTGTGTGTGTGTGTGCATGTGGAATGGGTTAGGTTATTTGAAGATTTAGGAAAGATGGAGTTATCTATAGCCCAGGGATGAAGTAATTCAGAAAGTCAGTGCAGGGAATAAACCACATACAAGCAACTGTACACGCACACACACACACACACACACACACACACACACATCCGTGCACACACATTTGCCCTGGCCTCACCTACTGCACTAGAGTCCAAACTGCAAATAAGCACTGTAGGGGCTGTGCTCTGGCAGACTCTAATTGTATCTAATGAGTAGTAGATTATCAGCCTCACTGCCAGATCTCTGGGGACACCAAGTACAAGAAATCTGGGGGAAAATGTTCAGAAATAGGCAACAATTAAAGCTGCTTGCTTGTGTGAAGTGCTGGGGAAAGGAAGAAGAAGGAAGAAGGACTTTTGGACTGAGCTGGACTGGGTGTGTGTGTGTGTGTGTGTGTGTGTGTGTGTGTGTGTGTGGTGTGTGTGTGTGTGCTGTGACTGTGTGGTGTGTGTGTGTGTGTGTGTGTGTGTGTGTGTGTGTGTGTGTGTGTGTGTGTGAGTGTGTGTGTGTGTGTGTGTGTCTGTGTGTGTTGGAATTTTTTTGTTGGAAGAAGTTTGTGTCGTCCTCCTTGGAATCCTGCTTGATCGATAGATAAATGTGCAATGCCAAAGTACACTGTGGCCAGGACAGGACTCTGGAAAGCAAATACTGGCGAGAACAGGGACATGGATCATTGTGAACGTGGCGCTCTCTCACATTTTGCGTTAAGAGACCGTCCTTCAAACAGCATGCCATGTTGAGCTGAGCTGCCTTTAGGTATAAAGCAGGCATCCCAGAGAGTGTGCGCATTTGACATGCTCTGATAGAGGGAATAATAGCAATGGTGAACACACAATCAATCCTCACAACATCACATTAAACAGCAGCTTGTGTTAAGCGGATTAACATTAACAGGAAGCAGCAGTGATCTTAGAGGCCTTAGAGCATGCCAGTTATTCTCAGTGACCATTTGGGTGACATCCAATCAAGCAAGAAACACGGAAGAACCATGTACCTATTTAGCACAAGAGGGCTACACTGCTGAAAGCATCCAAAAGTGAAATCAATAACTTGCACACTGAAGAGTTAGTTCACACAGAATACATGGAAATAAAACAATACATATAGTTTAATTAGCAATTTACTGGTGAAACCCCATAAATCAAATTCCACCAACACTGTAGTACTGCTAGTAATAGACAAGAGTTGAACTGCCAAATTGTACAGTTACTATTCCAAATCCGTAGAAACTTACAATTTATTCCATTTTACTTATTGACATTTAAGTGGCTGGACATGAACGAATAAGGCAGGTTTGGATTCTGGGTTTAAAAACACAATGAGAGTTGAGCGTCTCAAGCCAGAACAGGAACGAGCTTCACCCAGGGGCTAGCTGTGGGACATGCTTGCAGTTCCTCCATTCTGCAGTCAGAACATATTTCTTATACTGGGAAAGGCACGGAGACATGCTGTGAACCCAGCAACTTTTAAGGCTGGCCTCTTTCTCCTCCAAAATTCACTATTCAACGTGAATTACTGCTCGGTTTGTTAAGTGAATGAATGTAATTGCTTTGAGGCTCTGGGGGAATGCAAATTTAAGTCGGTATCTATTCTTTCTCATCACTCATCAACACTATGTCTCTGCTGACTCAGTCCAAGGCGCAGAAAATATGATTATGATGTTATTTTGAAAATAAAAATAATTAAGACATTCCCATCTAAAAATAAAAAATGGCAATCATCAGTATTGTTTGGGTATATTACACATTGCACTATACTGGCACAATCATTCAAACTGGGGGGTTGTTTAGTGAATCATTTGACTGTGTGTGTGTGTGTGTGTGTGAGGGGTGGCGGTACGACTTGTTTTTTTGAAAAAGGTTAATATGAAATACCACTGTACATATGTAAAACCTATTCATATGCAAAAGCTTTACTCACTTTTACTAAATATTTTTAGCAGGCTTAAACTGTCCAAATACATAGGTACGGTTCTAGTCTACAGATTCATTTAAAAAGCAATTGTACTTATACTGTCCTAGTCCTGAAGTGACAATTGTAGTTACATGTGTTATTACCCCCTTTCTGAGTGTGTTATTACATACTTTCCAGATGTGTAATTACTAATATATTGTCATACTTATGTCAGTTACATAACCTGGAAAGGTTAACAATGTTAGAACCTTGTTAGGACCTAGTACACCAGTTTGTACCTTGTATCAATGAGTATCTACACATGTTAAACTGTACTTACACTGTACCAAATATCTATAAGTACTTTGTAAGTACATTGGACACATAATATGAAGGGGGACCTCGTGTGAGTAAGTTCCAAAAGGACTCCATTACCCATGAGTGTGTATACCTGAAGCTACACTGTCTTTTTTATTTCAGATTCAGTAAATGGAGTGAGTGTAATTAAACATTGTGGTTTTCCCTCCTGCCAGGAGGCCCTTTATGACAAGCAGGAATGCATGAGGTAACCTGGCCATCACGGGAGACATTCCGTTTCCCTCCCGACTGTTGACATGACAGCCAGGGCATCGTCGTGGAGTTAAGGGGTTTTAGTGACAAGAAATAAAACATGAGGTATTTGACAGATCCCATCCCACGGCCTGAGACTAAAAGCCATTCTGTTTAGCTGTCAGCTTGCTGATCGTCACGATGTCACCTGCGGATATTTTCAGCCCTGGTGAGATTTCATTTTTTATAAAAACCAGGATATTAAGAGTAAATATGACATAAAATAAAATTAAAAAAATCTCTGTACACAAGTGTGCACTGTCAGAGGCTGAATTGAATGCTATGCATATTGAAAAGCGAACCTTGGACAACATAATACGTTGTTGTTCATTACATTTGTACGTTTATTTAATCAGTATAGATGCATATGATAATTGTAAAAAAAACTTTGTCTGGATTTGAATGATCTTGATTCAGCGCTGTGAAATAAGGAAAACGAATGACTATCTACCACCACAGTTGGGGATCCCTGGTCTACAGTATATATATTGTCATAAAATGCAAAGCTATACAAACCAGCTGCTTAACTGTTATCTGTTATCAGCCTGTCTTTATGTTTGACTTCATCTTCAAAATGTATAATCCTAAATCAGTCTCTGCTGGAGGGCATCCAGAGATCCATTAGAGGCAAGTTAGACAACCAAGAAAATGATAGGTGTGATCCGTTACCTCCATACAGTGTATCTATACCTTAAAGTATAAGGGTATATATGTGAGTGTAAAGGAGAGTCTGTTTGCACTGAGCAAAAGTCAGTTACTGGATTTCCAGCAGTACATTTATGAGTCAGAGGCTTGTGCCTTCCAATCACGTAAGAGGTCATAGGTCAAGTGTGAGGGGCTTGTGTTAATCCCATGAGCATGCGGCATGTGTCAACATGAAGGACACATTACAGATGCCCCCTCCATACTCCTGTTTCTTTGAAAGGCTTTATGGCATTGCTTCTGAATCTTTATGTCAATGTCCAGCACCTCAGCTCTCAGCATCCTTCCGCAGCCTCTCTCCTTATTTTCCGCTCGTTTAAAATAATGTCTCGCTACCGCACAGCCTTTCCACGAGATGAAACAAATGGACTGTTATCGTTTAGTCAGCTCGGCCATGTAATATGCATAATGTACTCTTTATTGACCCCGGATCATCTTTATGCGAATGGAAGTAATTTGTTTTGGGAGACGCGATCATCTGGCTTTCTTACTATTAGGATCTAATTAAGCAAACTGCTTCGGCGAAACTCATCCATGAGATCAAAGCGGCACAAGAACCTTCTGTCAGACAGTAAATTACTTCTCTTTTCCCAGGGGTCTTTTCAGTGCTACTGCCTGGCTCAAATGCCTGTTTTTATGTGTGTTTATATAAAGGAGTCCTGCTAAACAAAACGGTAGTGTGATCTGCAAATTCATGCCATAACTTAAAGGCACTTTTCTGTGAAATTAAGGCTGAAGTTTTTAGTCATCCTGACCCACAAAATGGCCTCTCTTGGCCGTGCTCATTTTATTTGCAACTCTGTTTGAACAAACCGAAAGGAAAGCAGTAGTTGGAAGATAAACTGAACTCCGGATATTTGTTTAAAACAGGCTGAGAGAGTGGGCGGGAAATTAGTTTCAAATAGACTAATTAGTTAGATAAATGAGGGACAAAGAACGGTTTCATGATTACAAAGGTAATCCTGTACATGCACATACGTTGAAAGGTACAAAGTTAAAAAAAAGGTTTCTATTGTATGAAAATAATGTGGACAGTATGGAGATAACTAACCTCAAATGAAATTCAACTGGTTTTCCCAAAAACAGCATGTTTATTATGTTTATTCCTCCTAAATATTAATATTATTTTTAATTCCGTTTGTATGGGTCACTTTTGTCTAGGTAATGCCACTTATTAACCCCTCTATTAACCCCCAAAAAAATAAAGTTATTACATTGTAATAACCATCGTATACTACAAATTAATTAAAGTCTAATTCCGCCTAGTTCTGCCTAATTTAGAATGTTCAGTAGTCTTTCAAGGCCTGTGCTTTCATTGAGATGCTCAGTCAATTTTGCAATATACACATAATATTTTCTGAAGCATGTTTTCACAGCAATTTTTTTGACTTTCTACTGACATTACACAAGATCATGCATATTACATAAGAAATGACATCCCCTGTCCAACTCACCTTTGATCTCATTGGTTAGATACTTCACTCTCTCCTCCTATTATCTCCCCAGAAATCAAAAGCATTCATCAGAGGGCAGAAAAACATACATCATCCACAACAAAGAGGAAATGAAATGACAAATGCCAGGAGAGTTAAACTCCATACAAACCAAATGACTCACACAAGAGAGTAGCAATTATAGATCAACGTAAAACCTTGTTCAACTAGACTGGTATAGGTCCCTAAGTAATTATTCCTCTCCAGTGTAACAGTAAAGATTACTTTATACACCTATGAAGGAATACCATGCAGCAAATATCCCCTATATTAAGGGATTTTTCCTGACCAACCACAATATTTGTGACAATATAATATTCTATTAATGAGCTACCTGCAAAAAAATGTCATGTTCTGAAACAGTGGTATGGCTTCTGGGAGGGTTTCATATTACAGAGTATTTTCCACAGTAAAGTTATTACCATCTTTTTAATTATCAGGCTCCCAAATTTCCAGTCCGTGGGACCTTTCTTCATGAAAGTTAATTATCTCGCATTTGAATGGGATATGAGAGCGCTGAGCTTCGGTCCCGCCGGTCTGCATCAGAAGCCCAGTGCCGGGAGATGTACCACAGGCCAGTCAAAGTAAATCACGTCTCTTTAAAGCAAGGTGAGTGCCTCACAGTCACCCCACTGGGTAATCTCTCCCACCCTCCGCTGGAATGTAAATTGATGTCTCGGTCGAGCTAACCTTTATGATTTTTTAAAAATAAATTAAATTCAGAAAGTTTGAAATCCTTTCTGAAATAGTGAAGCAAATGCAAGCTGATTGCTTAGGGTCCGTTGCTCTGATTGGGGGTAGGCGCCAGACGGTGGATTAAGTAATTCAACGCCCCCTAGAGGTCAGTCCGGGCCTCTGGCACACCAGCCACCTGCAGACGCCATGCTTGGGAGTGTATTGGGGGGTGGGGGGCAGAGGGGGAGATAGAAAAGAGAGGAATAGCATCCTTTGGGCTTGTAAAGGATAAGGAGTGGTGACAGCAGGGAGAGATAGCCGAAAGAATGGATGGGGGATGGAAGTAAAGAAGATGGATTTGAGGAGGAGGAAGAGGAGAGAGACTATTACTAACGGCTTTGAGAAAGCTGAGGGCCTCCTTGGTGTTACATAGGATAGAAGATGTCGACATGTGAAACACATCAGGTAGAGTCATCATCGTCCAGTCCTGGCATGGTTGCAGAGACATGGCCTGTGTGTGGGACAGATGTGCGCATTACATTACTTTACATCACAATCAGTTAGGACACTCATGCAAAGCGACTTACACCATGGGAGAACACAAGTGGGATGACCTATAGCTGTAATTCTAATATGGTATGTTTGATTCATAATGTAATGTTTTAATACCTGCTGCTGTCCTCCTGGCCAGGTCACCCTTGTTGAAGAGACTTTGCATCTCAATGGGATTTTCCTGGTTAGATAAAGGTTAAATAAAGAAATAAAGCAAGTGCATCCACCTGATTAATGTGTGCAATAGTGCCAGACCTGGCTAACCACATTTCCAGTCCAGTAATACGTAGGTGGCGCGGGGGGGAGGCAGTGGGTGGACAGTTGCTTGTGCGCTGCATTTGCATGATAGAGGTGAAAGTGGTGGAAATCCCATTATCCCCGTAACGGTGGCCTCTGTTTAATTCCATTTGGTGTTTTTCCACCTGAGAGAGGCAGAGCGGAATCAGATACGGATGCACCCAGCCCTGCTTCAAAGTGCAATTTCCTCCCGGTACTTTTTCAACTTCAGCAAATCGTTTTAGACAACTGAGGAAACATTGTCTCAGAATGGCTATGAATTATGTGCTGTTAGATTCGGATCAATGCATGGTGACACACACACACACACACACACACACACACACACACACATACACCCACTGCCTGTCCTGAATAGTTGGAGACCGGTCTGTTGGACTCGGGCTAAACGGAATGACAGAACTCTGCGGTATCCCATTAAATCTCCCAAGATTATCTTATCCAGCTGATCTGCAAAACGGTCGTGTGACGCAAGATCTATGTAAGCTTTCCTCGGGGTAAAGGAGAGGTGTCTGCAGAAACTCGGCATTGCGTTGTCCTCACACTGTGATCAGCATGTTCCATGAGGACAAGCAAAAGAGCCAATCAAGTAGGAGAGAGACAAACACAGGGTTCAAAATGTAGGGGATCTGGTAGGGGCCCCCATAAGGAAGAGGGACCCCCATATAGGAAGCCCAGGCTTGAGACGTACTAAGATTGTGGGTAAAGTGATGAGTCAGAATGCACTTCCTGGCTTGTGCTCTTCTTCAAATGTTCTTATGTTCTTAGACCTGAGGATAGAGTGCACACAGATGGACAGAATGAAGCGGCCTCCTCTTCAAAAACATCTGTGAAAGACATGCCAGCTCCTGCTCAGACCCAAAGTTTTGTCTAGGAGGGAAACCCAGGAGTCACTGCCTTCCTATCTGCACAACACCAGAAGGGGAGCTGAATTATTCAAGCCAGAGAGCAAAGCTTCGTTCCAATTAGCTGGGGGGGAGAGGGAGGGAGGGAGGGAGATGAATGGTTAATGACAAGTGCTTATGGAAAGCTCTCTGGGTCTCTCACCTCTGCCCTTGTGCCAACCCCGTAAGACCAGGGCTCCAGCCCAGCACAAGGACACACCGCACGGCAGAGAGGGGCATGCTGGGATCTGCCAGGATGGTTGGGAGGGAAGGAGGGGAAGGAATGAAAGGATGGAGTGAGACAGGTGCTGGGAACGGAGAGAGAGCACAGCACGCACTCTGAACACCTCTAAATATGGCCGTGAATACTTTCATATTTCTGAATCAAAGATTCATAGCGGTGACCGCAGAACACACGCAACAGCCTGTCCCAGATTTCCATGTTTTCTAATTCCAGATGGCTCCGGGGCACATATGTATAAATGAATACCTGGATGTTTAATTATAAAACCCCCTTCAGATGGGTGGAAAGTTCTGTTCATGCCCATCGAGCAACTGGATGCACCAGCAGGAGGCCAAAGCAAATCTGTAGCTTGAGGTCATGTGATGACTGCACACGCCCAGCTCTGCTCCACCAATCAGTGGTGAGTAGAGGCCTGTCTACCCACACAACAGGGCCTGGGGTGGTGCACCCAAGGCAGAGGAAGGCAACGACCTTTACAGAGATCGCTGCATGGCCCAAACTTCCACCATCTGAGTGCAAACACTTTGGACCTCCATATCTCCTTGGACTTGGTCCCGCATTTAATGTCCATGGAACTGACAGTTATCCTGGCAGACTGGACAGACCTCTGCGCTCCAGCGACATGGACACAGAACTTCATTTAAACCCCCTGTTCCTCGCTGTGTCATTTCCTGCAAACACTGCTTCATAATCCTATTACTCGGTAGATTAAAGATTTGTCAGTCTCTCGGCTGGTGTGCGTCTTGCGGCAAATCTCTTAAACAAGCAGCAGGTAGGAATCCAGCTGTCATTCGCAGCACATCTGGCAGGTCTGTGATGCTCACAGTTTACAGCATAGATGACATCATCATGCAACAACTTTGTCATAACATTACAATTACATGGTTATTAAGCATCTAATTAGCTTATTGCTAATTAGCTCATTAACATGCCCATTTCTATAAAGGATTATGATTTTTTGTAATAGGAAAGAGCGCCTTAAGTGGAATGGATCATATTGATAAGTGATAATATGTTTTTTTCATGGCCAGGCAGAAAAGAGGGAGAGTAATGGAGACTGATATTTTGAGAGACATTAAATCATTTGGTAGGGTGCAGAGGGAGTAAAAGAAGGATGCTGAGATTTTGAAAGGCAGGGAGAGATGTATCAGAGGCTAAGCAGGGGGCCTTTGTCTTCTCTTTCTTCTTCCTCTTTTTCCCTTTCTTCTTATTTTTGTTTGTTCTCACATAGAAATAGACTTGCACTCTTTCTTGTGCATGTGCTACTGTAGCACCAAAGAGATACACCAGCCGGTGTCTGTCAGAGGACTTCAGAGAAGCGCTTGGTGCGCTTGAAGAGGCAGAAATACTGTTCCCTGCCCAAGGCAGATGCAGACATATAGTATATCCTATGGACAAATGTTGATTAATATCAGACTTAAATGATATTTCAAATATTGAGTACTAATGGTTAGTGGAGTTGAAATTTTCTATGTACATAGACATTCAAAGAAATTACATCTCTCACTATCATCAACAAAAAAATCACTATTATTGTAATTTAAAAAGTGTGATGTGTGATGCCCTCTTTCTCAGGTTTGACAGTTTGAGGAAACTGTGTTGAACTCTGTGTGCCATTCATCCTACAAAGACACAGCCTGGAGGGGATGGGGTCCTGTGCTGTGTGAAACGGCTCTGTTGTATGTCTCTACTCAGACCCCAGCTCTTAATGATTGTACTATTCATTTTGAATAGGAGCAGCTGAACACTGTTACACATCTCTGTCCAGGCTGTAGTTCTTGCTGGCGTGTGCTCGGGAGTTTTTGTGAGAATGGTGAAAGAGGCGTTCTCTCGTATTTTACGCTGCTGCGTCCTAACCTCCAAAGGAAGAAGGTCTCCCTCAGTCTCCGCTTTTCAGTTTCCACATTGATGCATCAATACGATTCAGTGAGCGATCACCGGTTCCAAACTCCCGAGGTCAGATGCAAAACACGGTCTGTGAAATATCTATCAAAGATCCTGTGAGGACGGTCATGGCTGACGGCTCCAGGAAACTAATGATTAGGGGACACTGACAAGGGAGACAGGCTCTAAATTAATTTACATCACACGGTGTGGCATTTTCAGTTTCGAAGGTGGATATTGCAGGATCTGGAATTAATGGCTGAATTCAATTGCCTCACAGGTTGAAAAGATCTTGGATGGGTTAATTGATGTTGCCTGGAACATAAAAAACCAACAATATATCTTACATTTAAATGAATATATGTAGCTAACAATAGCATAAAAGTTGCCATATCGCCATAATCCACTATATCATTTGTTTCCTTAACAGATGCTGTTATCAATACTGAATTAAATAAATATTGTCTGATATGATACTGGATATTTTAATAAAACCATATAGGTACAGTTCCTCAGAAAGAAACAGCACTGCATTATGGCCACACAGTACATTCAGTATGCCTTCCACAAACTGAGAAAGCTCTTCAGGTAATTCAGGTAGTGGAATGTTAATACAGTTCTTTTTCAGCTTTCAAAACTGACCCCATCTTCTCAAAAGTTTATTTTATCCTTATTTTATCCTTAAACGCCAGTTTGTGCCACACACTTTAAGTCATCATGCAGCTAGACATGACTGAAGCAGTGAGGAATTTATTAAAGTGTCTGTTCTGAAATGAAACCCCACCTGGGACTGTCTGAACATGCTTTAACTGAGACATCACTGGAGCTCCAGACAATGCCCCAAAGGATGCTGGGATTAATCTTTCAGTTTATTAGTGAGAGCCTGAAGATGGCTGCAGTCTCGCTCTGTTTACAAGCTGAGCAGGATCCCAAAATAACAACTGTGAATAAAAAACCTGTCAAAAACAGCACAACAAACACTCAGACATGCACACACACACACACAGACACACACACACACTCAATAATACTCAACCCCCAAACACGGGAATGACAAGCAGTCTTTGACAACGGACAGCATTGCTAAGGTGAAACATGAAATGTCACAGAAATGTCCCAGAGTCCCCTGCTCCCGCTGTCTACAGGTGCAGGGTCAGCTGTCACTCACCACCTGCGTCTCAGCACTGCCCTGCAGAACACACTCTCCTGAAAACAGCTCTGACTGCTGCATCAACGGCATGAGGCTTGGGACTGAAATTACAGAACACAGTGCGACAATGGCCAGGATCCAATCAAACCTTGTCCTTAAACTGTGGTCCTTAAAGACTTCAATGTTTACTTTTTCCTCAAAAATTCAGTTTTCCAAGATATTGTGGTATATGCTGAACTGGTCTGTGACTTATGTGTGCCACTTAATGTTCATGACAAATGATTAAATTATTCCTTGTGAAATAAACAATACATAGAATAAATGTATGCTAATGACCATCTGTATAAATAACAGGGTCAAAAGGTCAAAAGAATGGAAGGATGGCTGATTGTGGGGCACAGGGCTTTTCTGAGCCCATGTGCTTTCCTATACCATGGTTCTAGGGAGTCAAAGAAAGACACACAATAAGAGTAAAGATAGAATTTATAGCATTACAAATGAAAATCAGTACTTTCCCCAAGCTCTGATGGTCAAAACAAAGTATGACCTTCTGCAGTGATTTACTTTAGAAAATAAAATTCTAAGTGTTGGTAGAACTGCATACTCTGTTCTTGTTCAGCAAATGATGGTCAAATAATTTTGGCTTGTCTGCATGCACTTAACCGCTTTGCTTCTGAACCATAAAATCCTCCGGAGACAGCAGCGGCGAGAGGAACAGTAATCTCATTTAGATAATGTTTTTGAGAGTCTCGGTAGCGGAGCATCCTCTGGAAAGCCTTTCAGATGTATTCTTCTGCACATTGTTACCAAGTGCGATTTGATTTCCCCTGGTAACCGGATTATGGCAGAAGTGTTTCTTGTCTTCAGAAACACCACATAAGTTATGCTGAAGGTGAAATAATCAGCGGAGGTTTAGCATCTTATTGCAATCAGTTGGATCCAGAGTTTGATTCAACAGTCAAACCAAAAATTATCACCATCTCTGTTCATGTAAAAATTATGTTCATGTATCATTAAAAAGAACACAGTGGCTGACTACCAATATACTACTGCCATGTTAATGTACTGTAATTTTATGCATAGAATACGCCAGCTCGGAGTACTCATAATACTTGTAGCACATAGTACGTGAGGAGTGATATTGTATTCTGTCAATGTTTAGTATGGTATCCCAGAGTAACTATAGCACGTCCACTTCCACGGTAGTGTGACCATTTTTTGCCCCACAGAATTTTTAAAGAGAAGACATACTTCAAAAGGGGTTGCTCAAATCTGTTTGGGACAGTTCGGCTTGCTGTCTGCTAGGACACACCAGGTCGAGGGTGTGCATAAAATTATGTCATATTGTAGGTGATGCAGCCAGCTGAAATTAGATAAAAAATTGACAAGGCAATTGGCTTACCTGTCCCTCATTGCATTTTAGATGCTTTCATGGCAAAAAAATAAAAGCTATCCATCATTTTGACAGATAAGAAAATGAATTGTCACCATTGACAAGATCATGAGCTGTAACCAATAAAAATATAACATTGCCTGTATACCGGAATTAGCTTGAGAGCTGGGATGTGGAAATATACAACAAAATCGACACTTCTGCAATGTCGTCTTTTTTAAAAGAGAGATGGAATGTCAAGGTGAAGCTGTTAACTTTAATACATGGCCAAAAGTCATGGAATTAAAATGTTATAACACAGGCCAAAGCAGCAACATTTACCAGTTCAGACCCTGGGACTTGTAAATGTCAGTGGAATATATTTTATATATGTCATGTTTTTTCATGTGTATCTCTCTTGTAGCTACCCAGGGACCTTATTAGGTGACAGGTTCTCTTGTGTTATTACTGTTTTTCAGTGAAATGCAGGTAAAAGGAGCTGGTGAGATGGTCTAGGACAGATAGCCCTGTCACCCTTTCAGCTAACCTGGATACTGGTGCTCTTCATTGTCCGTTGCTGAAATAATGTAATCCCATCTTTGTTCCTTTTTAAAAAGTCTTTTCCTTATCCTCCTGCTTATCACAGACATCTTGCTATCTTAGCCAGGCTTTAATAACAAAAGGAAACATCTCTTTCTGAGCCCTTATGAAAAAAAATCATTAACTTCTGTACCATCTGCTGGCTCTGTCTGTGAAACTTTGTGGCGATTGCTCCAGATGTGATAATCAGTTCTGATCTGTGGAGACGAGTGAGAGAATTTCAAACATGAGCTTAGCAGAAATCTGCCAAGAAGTAAAGAGAACATGGTGACAGTAACAGCCAAATATCCTGACCTGGAAGAAACAGATTGTTAACAGAACAGGGGGAAAAAAACAGGATAGAACAGAACTTTATTCAACTAGAACAGGAATTAGTCTGTGCAGCAGAGCTATAGGCACACAATTTACACATAATGAAAATACTTTACAACTCAGCAAACTCTGCATAGTTGCTCTTATGATTAGTGCAGTATTAGCATTTTTACGATTGCGCTGATGTAAAAGCACCTGAACATACATTTTTTCACAATGAAATGGCCCAAACAGAGGTACACCAGAACCCTCTCTGGGACTGGACTTTGATGGTCTATCTCACATTTCAATGTTCATGTGTACATGTCCAAATGCAGGTTTATTTAAGCAAATAGGATTTGGTATAATTATTCAGCACAGCTGTCCCAAGATTAAGCAAAGAGGATATGAATTAAACAGGAGTTTCATTTCATTGCATTATTAGAAGAAGAATTGCAAAAGGCTGAGAGGATGGCTGTTTAGACTTCCTACAGTTATTGATCTGTCTCTCATACTGTTGTGGAGGAATGTCAACCCACATTTCATATAAAACTGCTTCAGATTTTGAGCAGGAACTGATTGTATTGGGTCCTGCCATAATGTCCTAAAGGGGTTGAGGTCTGGACTTTGAGTAGTCAATTCCAGAATGTTGAATTTCTTGCTCAGCAGCCAGTCTGATGCAGACTTGCTTGTGCGTTTCAGATCATAGTTGTACTACACAACCCACTTACATTTGAGCTTCAGCAAAGGGATAGATGACTTGTCTTTCTCTCTGATACAGAGCAGAACTCATGGTTCCTTCACAGGGTGACAGGTCTTGTCTAGGTCCCAATATGAAAGATCATACCCAAATCATACCCAAATAGTATAATTGCTATTAGGTACTTACTTTGAAATGCAGTGTTTGGTTTTCACCTGACAAAACACGACACCATAACACCCAAGAAGTTCCATTTTTATTTACCTATTCATAGAATTGTTTTGAGGATGTGTTTTTGGGACAACCTTTGATGAGGATTCATGTTCTGCTTAGTTAACAGTAAGTTTCTGCCTTGCAGAAGAAATCCATTTTTGCCCAGTGTCTTTCTAATGGTGGAATTATGGGAAATATTGTTAACTGAGGCTAGAGAGGTCTGCATGTCCCCATCTGTTACTCTATGGTCCTTTGTGAATTCTGGGAAAATTGCACATTTTGTTCATGGTGAGATTTTTGCAGGATGGCCGCTTCTGGCAAGATTCATCACTGTCTCAGATCATCTTCATTTGGACAATATGGTTCTAGTGTGATTCAGTGGAGCCACAAAATCTTAGAAATACAGTTAGGCATCAACCAGTTTCTTTCTCTGGCATGAAGTGCCTGTAAAACCTGTGTGCTGACAACTTCACTCTGATGGTAAGGGCTGACCTAGGTTAGATTGGCTACACTTTCAACAAAGTGTTGCTTATAAAGGCTTTATGAAGATTACATAAAGCCTTCATAAACACAACATAATGCCTTCATAGATCATACATACGTGTTAAAGTGTGACTGTACGATTTATATTCAGCTGGATGGCCCAAATCAGAACTGTTTGTTTGCTGAAGTATTCAAACAGCTGACCCCATTTCATCTGATGTAACATACCCCTAAGCAGTTGACATTGTATGGATCAAGTTCATTCATCTGTTACCATAGAGAACATGCAGATATACACAGGATATCTACATTATTTCATATTGCTGCTTCTTTCAGTATTCATACATGGAGAGAGTTTCACAAACTGATCAGTGAATGTTCAGAAAATACATTCCACCCAAGGTTAAGAACACAATATAAACTTTTTGTGAAGGCATCGATTTACAAATAATTAAGAAGTAATTGAACTGAATAAAAAAATGCACACATTTTCAATAGAGGTCGACATGGAGTTCTTTAATATTTGACCCTGTGTTCCTGGGACTGAGTGTGCTCCAGAATGAAAGAGGTCAGGGCTATTTTTGCTTTGGTAGGAGGCACTGCATACAGGAACCTCCAGGGATGGAGGATGTGTTCTGGGTTCAGGGGTTTCGCAGGGTTACAGACTGTCCTCCAGGCCAGATTTAGACCACTCTAAATGATGTGCTGTTATTTTCAATAGATTTGGATGCTGAATGTTAGAATATTCTGTGCAAAGCTTGTGTGAAGGTAGTGTTAGGTATTGTACTGTAGGAACTGTGATGTCAGGTTTAGACACATTTTTTTAATCTTTGTAAAGACTGCCATATTGGAAAAAAGCAAATGAAATGATGTTTTTTTCAGTGGGTAGGTGGAGAGAGAGAGAGAGAGAGAGAAAGAGAGAGAGACTGGATGGCTTTTTAATTTCAGGCCATGTTTGTTTGAAGTGGTCACATTTATTATACTGATTGAAAGCAGTTGATAACTGCATGCAACCTATTAATTAAGTACAATTCGTTTTTTTATTTGTTTTGTTTCATGTTTTGATTGCCTTTCGATTATTCACTTCTGTGTATGAACTTTTTGAGTCCCATTTTAATAAGCAGCACTAACATAAGAGAAATCTGTTCAGACAAGCTGGTCCTAAAAATAAAAGTGGGAACTGATAGTTTAATATTTCAGGGGTTGAAAGAATAAATCCATTTATTGCATGGTGAGAAATTGTACTGTTTCATGTTTGTTCAAATATAAGTGTGATTAAGCCAGTGCCTGTGTGGAAAAGGAACAATCACAGTGAATATATTCCACCTTATAAAACAAATATTTAGATAATATTTAGACATAATGCATTCAGATTGCACCAAAACATGTCTGATGGCCTCTCAAATCAAATATAGCAGTTTAAGGCTGGGGTTATTCCTGGCACGTATGTATTTTCCAGATTGACTCAAATAAAAAAATCCCAAACTACAGCAATGTTTAATAAGATGAGGATGCTAGTCTTGTCAGCTTAACAGTTTGGGTTTTTTGACTCTTTTTCAATACGTTGACATGTATTTGGAGAGCCAGAACAGATAGGTCTCTAGTTCTGCAGCAGAGTGAGGCGGTAATTTGGGTGGGGAGGCGGCAGAGCTAAAGACATGATTTAGTTTAGCTATATCATTCCATTTGCTGGACAGGGGGGTATTCCCAGATGGAGAGGGATAATTGCTGGCAGTACATTATGAACCATTTTTCTGATTCTGCAAATGCCACATCCCAGATCTCATATAATATACATTTATTAACACTACTGTATGTTGGAATTAAAATCATTTTATTAAACATCAAACACTTACATTGTTAATCTCCTTCAAAGAGTTTCCCTACTGCACATACGCACTTGTTACACCATCCCTGCCGCTGTCGGAAATGTAACAGGAAGCCCTCTTTGCTGATCACCTTTAGCTAGATTTCATGTTTTTGAACGTTTCAATTCGGGTGAAAGCAAGAAGTCACATGGTGCCAAGTCAGGCAAATTAGGCAGATACGGGCTGACAAAAAGGCTTTTAGTCAAAAAAACCTATCCAGCTACATGACTTTAAGATTGGTTATCATCTCAAATGACACACCTTTGTTAACATTATCTGGCTAACTAAGTCATGCTTATGAGTTACATAAATCTGAGAAAGGCGGGACATTTCTGAGATTTACACCATAATTCTTAGTGCTGCTAAATCTTGCAGAGATCATTTTCAAGCTCATTGCAATTATGACTGAGGAATTGTTTCCTTCCTTTTTAAATATTTTAGGATACCTGTTTCCGATCTCTTCCTCATCATGTTTCTCCTGACAGCATTGAATAAGGGGTTAAAGGAGAGACTGGGGTGTCAGTCACAATACAGGTGATCGCCTTTTCATCGATTCCACAGGTGTGCATAAGTGGGTCGATTCTAAATACAGCATTAACCAGACTTTAAATCGAGTCTATTTATAAACTCAAGTAAAAAAAGGTCTAAGAAATGGTTTATGATTCAATGACAGTTTGATTTTGATGAGTCTGTATTGAAACAGAAGGCTCTGTATCTCACAAGCTGTCGACTGCCAATAATGCAATGAGGTGATCAGAGATGAAGCAACACCTGGGACTGACAATTCAACTTTTTACTGTGATGAAATAATGAAGTGTTACGATTAAGCATTTTACAAGATAACTTTAACTGCTTAATAAGTATGTTTATAACAATGGTGTATTATAATCTCTATCTCCATTTTGTATGGAAGAAAAATTGAGAGAAAAATCTGTTATCAGACCTACCTACGACATGATCTGTACCATTTGAAAAGGCAGCTCTAGACTTTGGCATCCGTCATGAAAAACTATGAGGTAGACCCTCTTATTAGACTGGTGTACCAGTTTGGGCTGGTATCCGTGGAACTAAGACACTGAATCAGTGTGTGAGAAGAACAGTATTTCGTAAGTGGATGCTTTGATGCTGGACATGGACGGGAAATGCTTTTTAAGGGGTTTGGAAATATTGAAAATGTTTGCAAGTATTTTTATTGATTTGGAATCATTTTTGGTTGTTTGAGGAAGTGTCAGTGTCTCTATGGCTTCATGGAAGATCTGAGCATAATGAGCGCGGTGATCGAAACGATCTGAGCAAAATGATAGATCTACTACTGCCTATGAAGCATTATAAATGATAAATTGTTACATTTCCTCTTCTTTGCTTTCTGTCATCATTTGCATATCTTCTCCTAAGATCTGTTAAACTAAATATAAAAACTGTCTTGATGTCAAGGTGACATTAAAGTAACATCAAGACCCCATCTCATCTTTCAAGCGCAGCACCTAAGAGCAAAAACAGAAGCATGCTGAATACGCTTTAGCTAGAGGAACATGAAAATGCGTGGCTACTATGCTAATTTATGGCAGGACATAAAGACGCTGCTTTTGTTTTGCCTATCATGGCAAACACACAGCAGCATTCACTTTCTGTCCAATGAGAGCTCTCCGTGTTACTATGGAGTCTGAGTAGCAACATTTAATAGCACCATCAGATCATAATGGCTTGATGCCGTTTTAATGAATTTTGCCTGAGTTTTATGCTGGCAGACATGGCAGTATTAGACTCAGTCACATGCGTACTCAGCGGCTTTGGCTCATGCTCAGGATGATGATGAAGGCATGCTCGTGACGTGTGACGCATCACTCCGCAGCTGCTCTCCTTCTGCAGGGAATGAAAGGGAATGACAGCATTGAATAAAACCAATGAAATAGAACCCTCCACAGTTTGGGTCCACACTGAGTGTCGGACAGCGAGGAATACAGCATTAAGGCAGCAAGAAACGACATCTCTTGATCGAGTATTCTGAGGCTCTTAGGGACACACCTCATTTTTTTTTTTTACCAAAACCAAACCCCATTGATCTGTCTGGGAGCCAGTCTTTGAGCATTAAGTAGATCTCATCTTCCTGGGTTCTCATTTGATTTGCACAGCCTGTTGTCACTTTGGACACATGATAAATGTATGAGTTGTTTCGGACCTAAAAACATGGTACATTTCAGAACGTGATAAGGCCCTGCGGAGGTTTGTGCCATGTGGTGGAGCGGCTTCCATTCTCAAGGGTCAATGAAAAATAATCGGTTTAAACAACTTTAATTAAAAGAGACATATGACATCGGAGGCTTTTATTTAAACAGAAGGACGTGGATTTGTGTGGCGGTGGTGCAGCAGAGAGGCTCCAGGGCATTCTAGTGTCAATGTTGACGGAGGGTTCCTCCCAATCCATACCAATGCGACAGAAAGAGTCCTTTTCCCGGCCCTGGTAGAGCGGGCCCTCCGAGCATTAGGTAAACGCGTCCTTTCGTGTCAATCTGCCTTTGAATCGCCTCAGCTGCCGCGCGACTGCAGCTGTCTCCCGTATCTGAGTCAAGGGCCTACGACTGATGGATCTCGCCGGATTCGCCGGCAATCTCGACTTTATTCAAAAAAAAAAACTACATTCAAATCAGATGCCGGAGCTGAAGGTTGTCTAAATGTCACAGGGAAGGATTTAGCTCGAAGGACAAAATGTATGGAGACAAAATCTAAGTTTCAAAGACAGATAGGGAGAGAGGGAGAGAGAACACAAAGAGAGAAATTTTGAGCATTTTCAAGTGTGGCGAAACTGCAAAATACAATTCATATCTGCACATTCCACCCATCTCATTTTCAGCTTTACTTAACACAGCATCATCGCACACACTTCCACACTCAATATGCAAAGCCCTTCAAACAGACAGCGCACAAATTACCAAATGCTCCACAAGGAAAAACATGTGTTTTTCATTAGCTGATGCTTATTAATATACAGATGGGTCTATACCATTAATTATAGGTTAAAATCAATGTAACTACCAAGTGGAAGGTGTATAAACACATTAAGAAATAATAATAAAAGCATTTTGTTGACACAAAACAAAATTTAGCACAGACTGGCCCTCAAAGACTGGAGTTGTGTATGTAAGGTTTAGCTATGGTGTATCTATTTCGTATTAGTATCTTAATATTCAGCACTAAACATGTATATATTACAGTATGCTACACAAAGTGTGAAGTGTTTGAACATATATAGAGGATGCAAATATAAATCATTTTCTGTATAAGATTCAATTCATTTAGTATATTTACTGTTTGAGTATCCATTGTGAAAGTAATAGAAACTCATAAACAGCAGTCGTTTTTTCTGCTCCAGTGTTTTGGAGCAGCAGCCCAGTGTGTGTAGCAGGGCTGCCTGTGTCTCAGTGTGTGTATCAGGGCTGCCTGTGTCTCAGTGTGTGTATCAGGGCTGCCTGTGTCTCAGTGTGTGCAGCAGGGCTGCCTGTGTCTCAGTGTGTGTATCAGGGCTGCCTGTGTCTCAGTGTGTGCAGCAGGGCTGCCTGTGTCTCAGTGTGTGTATCAGGGCTGCCTGTGTTCCAGTGTGTGTAACAGGGCTGCCTGTTTCCCAGTGTGTGTATCAGGGCTGCCTGTGTCTCAGTGTGTGTATCAGGGCTGCCTGTGTCCCAGTGTGTGTATCAGGGCTGCCTGTGTCTCAGTGTGTGTATCAGGGCTGCCTGTGTCTCAGTGTGTGTATCAGGGCTGCCTGTGTCTCAGTGTGTGTATCAGGGCTGCCTGTGTCCCAGTGTGTGTATCAGGGCTGCCTGTGTCTCAGTGTGTGTAGCAGGGCTGCCTGTGTTCCAGTGTGTGTATCAGGGCTGCCTGTGTCTCAGTGTGTCCCAGTGTGTGTATCAGGGCTGCCTGTGTCTCAGTGTGTGTATCAGGGCTGCCTGTGTCTCAGTGTGTGTAGCAGGGCTGCCTGTGTCTCAGTGTGTGTATCAGGGCTGCCTGTGTCTCAGTGTGTGTAACAGGGCTGCCTGTGTCTCAGTGTGCCAGTGTGTGTATCAGGGCTGCCTGTGTCTCAGTGTGTGTATCAGGGCTGCCTGTGTCTCAGTGTGTGTAACAGGGCTGCCTGTGTCTCAGTGTGTGTAGCAGGGCTGCCTGTGTCTCAGTGTGTGTATCAGGGCTGCCTGTGTCTCAGTGTGTGTAACAGGGCTGCCTGTGTCTCAGTGTGTGTATCAGGGCTGCCTGTGTCTCAGTGTGTGTAACAGGGCTGCCTGTGTCTCAGTGTGCCAGTGTGTGTATCAGGGCTGCCTGTGTCTCAGTGTGTGTATCAGGGCTGCCTGTGTCTCAGTGTGTGTATCAGGGCTGCCTGTGTCTCAGTGTGTGTATCAGGGCTGCCTGTGTCTCAGTGTGTGTAGCAGGGCTGCCTGTGTCTCAGTGTGTGTATCAGGGCTGCCTGTGTCCCAGTGTGTGTAACAGGGCTGCCTGTGTCTCAGTGTGTGTAACAGGGCTGCCTGTGTCTCAGTGTGTGTAACAGGGCTGCCTGTGTCCCAGTGTGTGTAACAGGGCTGCCTGTGTTCCAGTGTGTGTAACAGGGCTGCCTGTGTCTCAGTGTGTGTAGCAGGGCTGCCTGTGTTCCAGTGTGTGTAACAGGGCTGCCTGTGTCTCAGTGTGTGTATCAGGGCTGCCTGTGTCTCAGTGTGTGTAGCAGGGCTGCCTGTGTTCCAGTGTGTGTAACAGGGCTGCCTGTGTCTCAGTGTGTGTATCAGGGCTGCCTGTGTTCCAGTGTGTGTAGCAGGGCTGCCTGTGTCCCAGTGTGTGTATCAGGGCTGCCTGTGTTCCAGTGTGTGTATCAGGGCTGCCTGTGTTCCAGTGGGTGTAACAGGGTTGCCTGTGTCTCAGTGTGTGTATCAGGGCTGCCTGTGTCTCAGTGTGTGTAGCAGGGCTGCCTGTGTTCCAGTGTGTGTACAGGGTTGCCTGTGTCTCAGTGTGTGTATCAGGGCTGCCTGTGTCTCAGTGTGTGTAGCAGGGCTGCCTGTGTTCCAGTGTGTGTAACAGGGTTGCCTGTGTCTAAGTGTGTGTATCAGGGCTGCCTGTGTTCCAGTGTGTGTAGCAGGGCTGCCTGTGTCTCAGTGTGTGTATCAGGGCTGCCTGTGTCCCAGTGTGTGTATCAGGGCTGCCTGTGTCCCGGTGTCCTCAGCTGCTCCCCTGTTTGCACAGACCCTCCGGACACCTCCATGAGGATGTAGCCCCTGCAGTCCCTGCAGTCAAGTGTCCATTCCACTCCGATGAGCCGTATTCATTGGGCCCGTCACGCATTCCCTATCTCACCGACACCTTTACCCACGCTGCGCTATGGCGACCTCCTCTTCTGCATCAGTGGTCAAGCTAGCCTGTTGCTTGGCAACTTCTACCCAAACGGGGTGGGAATATGGTAGCCTTGGATGACCACCCCGTGAATTGTAGCAATCATGTGATCCCATGACAGGGATACATCTGCACCCCCCTTCCCCCCACCCCCAGGCATGGACCACTAGAGGAGTAAGTGCCATCTCTCATCCCCACATCCCTCCCTCACCCTCCCCCTCTCCTCTCCTCTCCGTCTTGACACTGTCATCCCTCTCTTAGGCCACTCGTTTAATCAAATGCTTCCAGGAGGCATGCCAAGGCTTGGGGTGGGGGTTTTGGGTACATCAATACACTTCTAAAACTGTGTGTTTTTATCTCTCAGACAGAAGACCTGTCAGCACAGTTACTTAATTATGAATGGTCAGGGATATAAACAGGTCACTCCTTGTCTGCTTACCAGCTTAAGGCCATTTTTACTGGATCAGGTAATCACAACACGAGAAATGATCCAAGTGTGGGTAATAAAAGAAAAATACACTGGCCTCCAGAATAGTGACTACAAAAATATTGCACTCAGAGGATATGGTTATCTCAAGTATAGTCTTTGTCTCTTTACCCAGTTCCCTCTGTGTAATCCCTAATGGTGTGGATTTTATGATTTTGCTAGGATAAGATGTCCATTATTTCTTCAGAAGAGGTTTAGAGAACAAAGATACCCTTAAAAACAGTCTTGGTTTCGGCCATAGAACAATGAAATCCATGTGAAAATACTGAGGTTTACGAGTATAGGTTTATCAAGACACAGGAATGCAGAAAACTACCTTCAGCATAAATTTTCATTTGCTGTTAATGATGGTAGCAGCCATAAATATGACACAGTCACTAATTATCATGTCTTTAAAATAATAAAAGTAATGTCAAGGAATTTAATTATCAGTTAAATCAAACAACAGGCTAAATCTGGCTTGAAGAACTTGCAAAATGGATAACAATTTTATTATCTACTGCATGAAAATAGAACTCCCATGCAATTGACTGAGGACTATCTAGACAGTGATTTTTAAATTATATATTTTTGAGCAACAAGCACATTGTAGCACATTGTAAAGATTTCTGCTAGTGTTGCCGCAGTAATGCAGCATTAAGCATGCAGAACGGCTTTACAAACATGGCGCACAGCGGCTGCATGCAGTTACCAGTGTTTACATTACTCATCGTCGGATATATGACGCCCTTACACATTACTGGGTATGCTGTTACAGTCCTATCTCCTGGCCCAATGATACAAAAGGCCATATTGTATTGATTAATTAGTGTTTCATTTATGTGGAAACCCAGATTTGTGTCATATCCAATTTAATTTCACACCTGTTTCGGTTGTAGTGATACTTACGCCACAATAGTTTTGAATGAACACACAGAAATTGCCAAGAGTCGTTTTATCAAAATACAGCCCATAATTACCAGTTCCCCACTGTGACATCACAAAGCAGGAGGCATGTCCAGAAAGCACAAAACTGTACAGGTCACAGAGATGGTTCCTTAATGACTGTGGGCTGTTGGCTTTCCATCCATGGTGCATGTATAGATATGTGTAATAAAATGTGAGGGGCATTTTAATGCATATGTCCCAAGTGAGTTTTATACTGGAAAAGCAGAAGAAAATCTGTATGAAATCTTTTGGACACACATTCCCCAGTCCTATCTGTCTGACAGCATTAACGTCATTCTCAGTCTGTCACTGCAAGACACGCACAAAACCATAAAGCCAATATGGTACACATACCTCACATTGTACACTGGATAGGGGGGGTGGGGGTGGGGGTGGGGTTACAATAACATGTTGACAAGGACAAGGTTTCTTCCATTCTTTACTTTTTGAAAGTAGATGTGGATGTTAAAACATTAGCATTTGCACTTGGTTACAGTGACTTTACTTTGTTTCCAGTGAGAGAGAAAGACAGAAAGAGTTGAAGACAGCGAGCTGCCCAGTTTGCATACTGTTCTACACTTAGGACATCCATACAGAGAGCTGCCTTGTTTTATCATAAAGACCAGCAAAATAAATCAAAAGCTGAAATGTGAAGTTTGCCACCTGGTTTGCATAAATGTTGTAAATGTATATGTAGATGGTGGTTATAAATCTTTACTTATAAGTATATATTCTTGCCTACTCTGCAGAGTATATCACTCAAAACCCTGCTGCCCTTCCTCCCTCCCTAGTCTGCCTCCTACATAACTGAAGATGTATGCAGATCAGAATGAAAATACTAAAGATTTTTCAATGCTCCCAGTCATTGTGCTGCATGTCATGTCTGGAAACTTTAGTAGCATACAGTCAAAATCAATCATTTATAAGGGTAGTTCCATATGGCGCAATTCACAGACACTGTAAAATATTAGGGAAGGAAGAGTTATGAACACCAATACTGATTCAGTGTTTCGCTTTTTTTCTGCTCGATCGATGCATCCCTGCACAAAACTAGTTATAAGTACACAGTATTCAAGACATCTTTAACAATGCACTCAAAGAATGCATCAACATTATTTTTTTTAACAACAGCATTCTGTTAAAACATCGTCTCCGGATGATCACACCACAGCATCACTTGGGGCTTCCCAAAGGAGAAGACGCGGCACGGCTTCAAAAAAGTCCCAATGAACAAACATCCGTTAAAAAAGGGCTAACCATACAGCAACAGATCAACACACCTTAACATTCAAAGGGGCCGGGGGGATGGTTTGAGATGTTACCGAGGCCTCTCCAAGTTTCACACCAAAGCTGACCTGAGCTCCCACATATCTGAGGTTTCCGCTGCTTCAGCCAGCCTAATTTCGATGTAGCCTTGTCACGCTCCGAGTGTCAGAGGGGGAGAGGGAGGCAGGTTACAGCTTTGCTACAGGAAAAAGCTGGGAGTAGGCCTGGCTGCTAATTTTATTTATAGGGTGTTGACTGTAGGGGAGGTGGGGGTAGGTGGACTATTTCATACAGGAATGGTTCAGGTAAGGTTCAAGCTGCATTCATTTGTATTGGATACATAGCATAGCATTTTTACTCAGATTTAAAAAATTGAGTGTTCCATCAACTGTCACTGTTACATTGTTTGCGTACCAGTATGGTTAGGGGGAGGGGCAGCAGAGAGATTCCCAAACACTCGGAGTCCAGAGGTTGGTCAGAGCTTGGCCTGACAGCAATGACATGGCCTTTTCAGCTTCAGATATATGTTCATGTTTTGTGTGTTGTCCTTTCTTTAACCCCTCTTTTTTTGACATCATTTAAAAGTTCACAGTTTTTGGAGGTGAAGAGGAAGGGACTTTCAACAGTTCCTTCATCTTCATGACATTTCCGTTGTCTGCTTTTTTGTTTGTTTGAAGACACTTGTCAAGCCGTCAGTGAAAGCAAAGGTCGCCAGTTCCCCGCTGTGACATCACAAAGCCGGAGGCGAGTCCAGAAAGCACGGGTCACGTGTCTCTCCGCTGTTCCATACGGTCGCTTGTCGGCCTTCATTTCTGGTGCTGCTTTAAACTGGAACACAAGAGATAAGGTCACACGGCCAGTTCTCTCACAATATCAAACAGTATATCAGTGCTTTTCGACACCATAATGGTTTAAAAATCTAACCATACATGATTTTGTTCCTTGCCAGGTGTGCATTTTGACCTTTGCACTACCCATACTCCACACACAAAGCCCTACGGCAAAGGATATTACTGAACCCTGGTTCAAACACCAGTGACTATTTTCACACCACAGGCCTACACATAACATTACTCATTTACTTTATAAAAGGGGTGATATGAACACGAAAATGGGATCTGCTTCATGACTTTGCTTATTAGTCAAGGTACATGACCAAGGCACCTGTGAATACATGGAAAGTAAATTACTACGCCACAGCAGTCTCCTTCAGCCTCGCGTTTTAATAACGGTCCTTTTGAGAACAACCATTTAATTAAAACAATTAATTAGGGCTTAAGAGCTGAAGGTGGGGAGAATGAGGGGGGAGGAAGGAGGGGGGGATGTTATTGCCCAGAAACAATGTGCAGGTAGGCTCCTTCTGCTACCCTAGCATTTAGCCATTGTGGATTTTTATCAGTGGAAAAACTGCTTAGCGTGGTAGCGAGAGAGGATCCACGCGCTGCGCCGTGGCCAATGCTATCAGTTCCGCCTTGTCTCTGTGCCCCTCCATCTCAATTTACCACCCACCACGCGGACAGGGCAGGCCGGAGGGGAACCGCGGCACTCAATGATGCTTGACAAGGGAACAAATGGCTGTCCTAGAGGTTTTAGAGGGATTTGCCATTTCATTGATGACTGAAGAGAGCGACACAAACCACACATCTGTGGGTGCCAATGGGACGTGGGTGAGAGGGTTCGGTTGGGTGGGGGTGGGGGTCAGGGTGTAGCAGGCCCCTATTTGGAAGGTGGAGGGATGGAGAGAGGGGAGAGATGGGATAGCACCCCGAAGAAACATGAAACAGGGGTCACCGCGGAGCACTTAAACCTCGCCTAACCCCCTCCAACCAACCACCACCACTGTCTCCCCACATTTACAGAAATAGAATGTAAAAAAAAAATAATAAAAAAGCTATGCTGTCAACATACATTTCCGTAATAGCTAATAAAACACTCTGTTCTCCAAACCTCCAGGCCTGTCACCCTGAATCATCGCATTATGGCAGACTAATTCAAAGCCACCGCTGTGTAGAGCCAGGACCTGCTGTCAGACACAAATCTGCACCTGACCCTGCTGTGTTTAACCTCTCTCAGCTGCCCTGCCTCACCTCAATCAGACCCGGGGAACCGCCCCGGGGGGACACCAGCCATTTACGACACCCCTCTCTGTCACCTCAGCATCCACGCTGAAAAAAATACCTCTAAAGAACGCAATCGAAAGCTGTGTCGCAGTGCAGGGTAAAAAGGAAGGGGGCTTGACAACCAGTAAGGAAGTGCTTCATCTTGTTTTTCTCATGACACCATTGCGCTCAGGTCTGAGATTTTGGATTTTAAAAAAGGGGGGTGCTTGGATGCTGGGTCGCAGCTTCGGAGTGAATTAACTGAAGGGGAAAAAAAAGCAAACGCCAGAGCCCAATCTACCTGCCTTGTCGCCGGGCGGATAATCCGGTTGGGGTCACCTTGGCGACCCCAGGCATTGCACAAAGCAGTCCAAAACTCGACAGGCAGGGACTTGCAGAGTTGGCAATACTAAGCACACTTTCTATAGGAATCAGAAACTGACTGAATCCTTTACTATATAAATTTGGCAGGCACAACTGATATAGTGAAGCAGATAAAATGAATAGGCTGCCTCGCTGCTACCTGATTGGCTGTGCTGATATGCTTCATAATGACACAGACCACAGAACAGACCACAGCTTTAGTCTGACAGAATATCAGCTCAGTGCCACCTTGACTGCACTTACAGTACAATTCATTTTTTCTCATTAAAAGATTATTTACCTTGAAACAAAAATGCATAAAGAGATTTTCAAGCTAGCCCATACCCAAAGTATGATTTACTCTTCTATCTAAAAATAATCACTGATAACAAATCTTTTTTAATCTAAAAGGGGTTAGTTCAATAAATAAATCGAAGGTGAAAAATATTGTATATATTACATTATATATAATATTATAAAATGAAATAAAGTTGTAACTTGGGTAATATTATGATTTAAGGACACTATTTCCTTTGATGATTTGTTGTACTTTTCTCCAGAACATTGCCTATTCTGGAATGCACTGAATGCTTATGTCAATGTTCACTTCATTCAATTCTGTTTCTGTCACTTTAATTAAGAGGCAGTTTGAGGAACAAGCAGAGGTCGCCAAACAATCTGTGATGATGACACTGTTAATGTACACATCTGCCTGAATTTGATCGAACCGTCGACCGTGCCCACTTGCTGACTTCAGCTGGCAGCCCTGCAGGACAGCATATAATTGGCTGTCCCTGTCGCACTGTGGAGGAGTGGCCTCTCCGGGTGATTGGCATCTGCAATGTGCGCCTCCGACCCACTGACGGCACAGCCTGGCTTGTATTTAAACTTCTGTATTAAATAAATACATGGTGGCTTGCAGAAACTCGAAAGGAGGACGCATATGCTCCTCCATACTCTCCCAGGAGCTAGTGATCAGATACGCCTGGGAAAGTTATTGGGAAAAAAGACAAAAAACAATGGATAAAGCGCTTATTAAGCTTTAAAAGGAGTTGCCAGACTCTGTGTTGTTTCCATGAAAGCAGCACTGACACCTACGATAAAGTCAGCCTGCTATGTTGTGAACTGGCTGCTATGGTGATGAGCTTGCAGGTGGCCTGGTTGTCTGAGAGATGAGGGTCTCTGAACAGTGTTGCCATGGGCAAAACTTGAGTCTATCATGCCCACAGCCGTTCTCTCACAACTTGGTTCCATTGTCCAAACTTTTTCAGTTAATGAGGAAGCAAGTTTAAAAACATTGACGCTAAATTACAGAAGAACCAGAGACACATCCCCTACCCGCTCAGTCCCAGCTGAGTGACGGGGAGAGAAATCTGTTTTTATAGCAAAACTGCCGACTGAGTGTTCAACGCTCTGAGCTATAATCCCCGGCAACTGTGTCAGCAGAACGCTCATCTCCGCGGTAAATCTCCTCAGCCGAGCGGCGGTTTATCCAGTGCTCAGTCTGCAGCAGGGGGCAGCCAGACTTTGTCTGCCTCGCGGCAGCTTCATGGTGCGGGCGCATGTATCTCCAAATACTCTGCTTTCAACCGGGCCGGCTGGCTCACGGTTAGACTGGTAATCCCTCAAAATACACAGCCGCACTTCCTTTGACTGCACCATACTTCACTGCCCTGTCCCTTATAGTACACCTTCCCACAATTCTCTCTGTTCGGTTTCTGTGGTTAACTTCCAAACACTGATCTTTCTCTCTGTCAGCTTTAGGAAACATTTAGGCGTACAAGTAGGGCTTTTTTTCTTCTCACATGCGACTTTAATAAGACAGGAAAGACAATTATGAGCAGAGGGGAAACAATTAGTCACAGCTGTTAGCAAACATCTAACAACTGTAGTCAGCAATCAAGGTGTAATGCACAACAGATCAGAGAATTATGCCACAAAGGAATCTGTAACGGGGAAAATGCGGAAACTATGAAATGACAGGCAAGGATTTATTTATATGCTGCAAGCTTTCTGCACTGTTGTCAGTTTTTCAAGTCCAGTTATTAAGCAAGATAAACACTCAGAAATGTTATTTTTATGGGAGACTAAATAAGGCTCCCGGCTGCTGTTTAAACAGCGCTGCTTCCCCTGGTGGTTTTGCGATGTGAACTCTGATGAACAGAACCTGATGCCAGCAGGCCAGCAGGTGACACCTGCCTTGCGGTCCTCATCTTCCCCTAAGTTTCACGGCCCATCTGGCCCGAAACGCTGCTGCGCATCACCTGTGCAGAAGGAGCCGCTGAGTCAGGATTCCCCTGGTGATTGACACTGTAGTGAAACGGTTCAGGGCTGCTAAATCAGACCTTCTTCCCTTCCCTGGACTGGTTCCGGATCCGCAGAGCGGTGAACGTGCCGTCTGCTCTGAATCTGATCATACCAGATTGCTTCCGTCCCTCAGTATGACGGGTGGGGGGGAGCTGCAGCTGGGAGGGTAATGAGCTGGAACCAACTCGCCCTGCCACCCCCCCTCCCCCACACACACCCCACAAGGCGGCTGCTCCCAGCTGCTCTGGTGGATCGATGCAAGAGTGAGAGGCCAACATAATGCTGCTTTCAACTGACCCATCTTTCAAAATAGCTCCTTCACCTTCTTCATGTTCGTCCTTATCTTCCCCCCTTTCTGTCTGTCTCTTTCTCTCTCTCTCTCCTCTATTCAATTTCAGTAGTCAGTTGATTTTATTGGTATATTAAAATAAAAACTAAATTGTAATTAAGGTAAATGCAAGTGGGTGGGGGTTCCTCTCCTTCTTTACATTTTTGTTCATTTTCAGTGCAATTCAGAAGAAAAAGAGAACACAAGCTCCAAAACCCCCTCCTCTCCTTGAGGTCGGTCACACAGCGGTTCCTTTACGCTGACTGTCTCCATCCTCACCATGTACAGTAAATCATCCCGCAGCCAGTCCTTGCACCAGATCTCTCCCTCATCTCCATTCTTTACACAGGCAGCATGCAACATCAAACCTTGTCACATCCGGTGGTGATCCACTGGCCAAAAGAAATGGATGTATCCTATTCTGAGATAAAGGCCTCTAATCTTTCCTCAGCCCAAAGATATAATCTGGTGATGCCAGCAGTCTATCCTGTGTAATGGGATGGCAACCTCATCCCTCCCAAACCCCCTAAATGTACTATGGTGCAGGCAAACACTGTGCAGATTACTTTCCATTATAGTTATTTAGCTGATGCTTTTTTATCCAAAGTGACTTACAGTTGATTAGGCTAACAAGGGCCAATCCCCCCTGGGAGCAATGTGGGGTTAAGGGCCTTGCTCAAGGGCCCCAACAGCAATGGTGTTCTTGCTGTGGCTGGACTGGGGCTTGAGCAAGCAACCTCAGGGGTCCCAGTCATGTACTTTAACCACTAGACTACAGGCTGCCCCTGCTAGAGATTCTGTGTGCAGGTACACAAGGTAGAGAATGATGGGTATAAAACGATAAGTAAAACACAAGGCGTAACCCATTTGAGCGGTGACACTGTCATTAGGTAAACTTCAGAGCATGGTGTGTAGGACCTCAGGGCTATCAGTGAATGAACAACCATGGGAATAAATGGATGGCATGTCAAAGCTGAGTGTCAGTAACTAGACCTCTGGGGGCGTCCTCGGAGCAGATAGAGAGAGGAGCGCACTGATGTAAGAGGGGTCTGTGGTACAAGGGTGCTGGGCAGGACGTGGGTGGAGAGGGAAGATGCAGCAAGGTTCAGTGACTCAGTCCTGAGAGGGAGGAGATAGGGTCTCACCCCAGGGAGGGGGAGGAAGGCAGGGGTGGTTTCTGTCTCATCAGGCGTCGGGTGATATAACTGCACTAAGCCTGGTGGGCCAAGCTAAGTTTTGGAAAAAGCTTTCGAGCTCAAGGGAGGTTACACTTGCATTAGGGATAACCTTGGATAGGTGCCAGCAGAGTGGGTGGATGGTGGTGGTGTGGGGAGGGGGAGGGGGTGGGCGCTGTGAGCGATGAGGGCTGAATTCAGTAAGTGCAGCTAACATATTCTGTCAGCGCTGCCCTGGCAGGGCCCTGTGTCCACTCTCTCCCGCCCGCCCTCCTCTGATCCTGGGCCCAGTGTCGCTGGAGGAGAAGGCCACTGCATGAGGTGAGGTGGGAGCTGGGATGTGGGAGTTATAAATATTCGAGGCCCCCTTGTGTCTGCAGGTTCTCTGCTGCCCCCACCCACCCACCCTAGCCTGCCACGGGGGCATTCTTGGGACGGCCCGACGGGGGTCAGGCCTGTCACATCTCCCGCCCACGCTCCCTGCTGACATGAAGCGAAGAGGCAGTCTCAGAGCTCAGGAACACCACACAGGGACCCCATGGCTAGTTCCCATAATCCACTGCTTTTTCCCCCTCCAAAGAGTGACACATTGCTAAAATGGTGACCTCATCACTTTCCCACCTGTGAGGCCAGCACACCTCCACTGGAGACTAGAACGAGAACATTCACTGTGATGTCAAATGCTGTCCACAGGGACTGCAGGGCTCGGTGGAGTGCATGGCAGGGTGACTCAAGTTCAAGCTTGACTCATTAATATTTTAATGGTATACAGCCACCTCTGAACTCCAGCCTTTGTTTTAAGGAAAATCCATGTTTATATAATTAGTGTAAACTGATAAATGCATAAACTAAATAAACCCAGACCCAGTAGATGCAAACCATGGTATCTTCCCAGCATGAAAAATCTAGTCTTGTGAAAAGCAAATAGTCTTTTTTTTTTTACTTTGTTTAGACTAACTCAGACAATCCTCCTGCCGATGACATTGCTCAAGTTACATAAAACAAAATAAATGATGAAACCCAATGAAAAAAACTAGAGAGAGTAAGGTTTACATCTTATTTGTCGAGAAAACCATAAACAAAATCTTAGATATCAAGATATCTGCCCTCTGAGGTTAACGAAAGCAATGGAAGTATTTTCTTTCATTTCTTCAACTAAAAATGGTTTGGAAGGCACTGCTAGGGATAAATTCGGAGGTCCATGTCTCACTGCTGGTCCAGCAACCCTCCATCCCAACCCACCCCTCCTGCCCCCGGTCATCTGGGTATCCGCAGTCCACCTACGCAAAACTGGACACAAAGTCTCCTCATCCAGCTCATGTCTGAGCAAACTCAACTTATGGAAGTGGCAGCTGACATCTCATGTTTCCGTGGAGATCGTGTGCATTTTCCAGCTCTTCCAAACTGACAGCAGAAGTTTCCCCAGCGAGCACTGCATGTGAATCGGATTAGCCATTACACATTCGGGGAAAAAATGGGAAAAGCATAAAAAAGGGATTACATAAGAGAAAAATAAATGCATTTATGCCTCTGGTGTGCCTGTTGCAAGATTTTAACCAAAAATGTAACATGCATCAGCTGTCCTGGCCTCTCCCCTTGGGCTTCCATTCAATTCTGAACAGACTCCTCATACCTGAGAGAGCTCATTATTCCACATTATTCTGCTTGACCTTTCTGGTCAGCTAGCCTGGACCTTCCTGCTCCTTGCTCATCCCCAAAAATGTCAAAAGTAAAAACAGGTGTTTTGAGAAAATATTGAGTGAAATACCACCACCACCCACCCACACAAAAACTCACACATGAAGCTGCTGTGGACACCCCACCACCAAATCAATATCTACTTTACCTCAAGAGCTAGAGAGGGAACCAGGGTACAGGTCCCATATTTACACTGGACTCTAAGCCTGCTCTCCCCGCTTATACCTGATAGTACTGCAAATACCTCGCTTACTCTCCAGGGGGCTTGGCTTGGCTGAAATTAAAGCATGAATGTAAGTTTTCCTCACTTATATTCAAGCTTTCTTTCTTCATCTTAACAGCGTATCTTTATTGTAATATTTTATTATAAGTGACTGCAAAGCGCTCATTCAGCCCACCTTTCTGTTTAAATTTCTGATTGGTCACATCTGAATTCTGTGATCGTCCCTCCAGGGAACTCTGTTACTGCAGCATTATCTTTTAAATGACAGGTGCTGAGACCTGGACTGGTTACACAGAACTCACTGCATGAAAGGTTCCATTAGGATCTTTATGTTAAGAAAAGAACCCATCGCTTAATAGATGTTTGGATATAGATCATTCATTAACAACCCTATCCTTTTGTATGGCATTATTTGGAAAAAGAAATGGGCACACACACATGCAGATGTACATGAACACAAACACAGACGCACGCACAGACACACACACACACGCAGAGAAAACAGCTAGTGAGGGTGAAAAGAAAAGGCAACATGACAGCTCTTACTCTCACTGTTACTGAGGAACAGCTGTAGTTCCACAGGAGCTTTTTGCAGATCGACTGTAATCAGCATTTTTCACACAACACTAAGTAGCTGGATGACACGCAGAGCTGACGAAATCCTCCTTAATGCCGTGACCTTGACCAATTGCATGATTATAACTATGAAAATTCAGACAACAAAATAAGGAATAACTTAAGTAAATGGACAATATTAGACCAGATTCAAGATCAGGCAGAGATGATTAAATAAAGTTAACCATGTGTTGTATAAGTGTGCATGTGTGTCCCTTGCTTACTTTTTTCATGCGTAGTCTTTTATTGTGCTACTTTTGACTTCAAAATAAATTGCAATGTGATGAAATGTACATAACTGAATAGAAGTATTTGAATTATTGCAATAAAAAGTGATTAAAATGCCATGGCCTGCACCATAGATAAGAGTCAAACCCTGCCCATGCCAGTACTGGCATTTAGCTAGCAGAAATAGCAATGACCAGGCCAGTGCTGGCCTTCCTCTAGCCCAGAAAATTCTTATCTCAGCTGGTAGACTGCAGAGTGAAGAAAAGTGGCGACCAACTACACTTTATTTGGTTGACATAATTTCAAACATTTCAGCTCCCAAGTTGACAGAGGACACTGCGCTGATGGAAGTGGCCTACAAGTGCAACTGGGCATTCCAAATTAGATTAATAAAATATAAAATAGGGGTAAAATCATTTTGAAAACATGAGAGCCTCATTTCAAACTCTACTGGTATGGGTTGTACTGGTAAATGAGAACAATCACAAATAAATTAAAAGTAAAAACTACTTCAATCTGCTGACATGGAAAAAGAGCAAAAAGCTTACAAAAACCAAAAGGGTAGTTCAACACACAACAGGGAGAGGTGTTTGGCCCGGCAGCTTTAGAGTTTCTCAAAAAACACTAAGCATTTGAAGCCCCTTCCACTGATCTGTAATGACAAAGTAAACCCAAACAAAGTTTCACATAAAACCGTTTCACCTTGCAAAATGCTGACCAGGGCCTTAGTCTACATTTAAAGTGTTTTTTAATGTTAATCTTTTTTTAGAGACAACCAATTCAGATGTTTTTTTTTATAAATATCATTAGGCAAATAGTCTAACTGCTCTCATTGCTGGCTGATATTCATAATGAATTTCACTGATATGCGCCCCCCGTTTCAGCGTTAAAAATGTACTTCCAGACACACATTAGCGGCAAACACCCCCAAAGGCTTAGCATTCGTTCTCAACTTATTTAACTACAATTAAACTACAGGGAGTGTTTTTTTTCTAATGCGCATTTTAAACTCACAAGCACAGTCACGCTTATCGTTACAGGTTCGTTTCACTCCGCTCTTATCTCCCCATTTAAATATTTCATATTAGAGCTGGCAGATGAAATCCCTGATTAGGATAATAACCCTTCCATGTTGAGGACTGCTATCTGTGCTTTTGGTAATGACTGGCCCTTTCTCATTAAATCACAATGTGGAGCTGTTTCAACACCTAATGATAGAATCAAGCCCGGATGTGAGATTCTTCCAACTGTACCAAGGCAACGTGTTGCCGAGCAACTCGTTTGTACAGGATCGATAGGCATACTTTAAGAACATTTCATGTATATGAACGTGTGCATGTGTGTGTGAAATGAAATTGAAGCACCAAAAGAAAAAGGACTTATATTTTGCAGTAAGATGCAAATACAAAGGAGTCTGTACACAGATTTCATAGTAATGTCAGCGCCAATTATCAATATGTTCCTGCTATAAATATACATTTTAATATGTGTATTTATGGCAGTATCAACATGATACATACTGTTTATCAATGTCTCTAGGTGGTGAGTAAGAGATGACCCATTACACCATTTTACTTTCCTCCACTGCTGAGACTTTAAGGTTTTGTGCTAATTACACCAGTTTATCTGTACTGAGCACTGGCCTTGATAACGAGCAGTTTTCAAAGGGCAACCCCACCATAAATATCAGCTTTGAGAAGCATGTGACATAAAATTTTTGCTGAGACTCTTGGGGGTGTAGATTGAATGATGAGGTAATTTTTAAGTCCAAGGGATTCGTGGATTTGAGCATCTATTCTGTATATTTGTCTATCCCTGTTGGTGAGCTTTGACTTTACCTGATACCATTTTTTGGTGTATGCTGTCATGAATTTTAACAGAAACATTAACATTTACATTAAATCATTAAGCCTTGTGGCTGACCGATCCACATTTTGAACACCAAACATTTGACCCATTTCAAAATCTGTTAAATCCCTGTAAAACCCCATGTTGCTTTAGAAACTCGACTTAACAACTTGTTTTACAGCAGAAACATATTTGTAATTAGTACTGACTTTAATATGAACCACATGTGAAATGGACTCCTTTTAAACTGCAAACTAGTTTCTTTTAAATTGGTGTTTCCATTATTTTTCCTTCCCCTTGTTAACAATCTCTAAACCCTACAGAGTATTGCATATCTAACAAAAGCAATATTCCCTTGAACGGTTTCCGCAGTTGGAAAGTCTAAACGTCGGCAGTAAAGACCTGTTATGCGCCCTTCCCTTTTAACACTAGTGGCTTTCGGAAGCAATCTCACAGTTTTAGTGCAGGCATTACATGGAGAACAGCCCTCAAAGGGGGCACCACATGGCCTGTCAAGGGTAACAAGTAAGGGCCCTGACAGCCTTTAATTGCACTCAAACAGCAGCGTTTAACCCTATTGTGTGTCTGGCAACCTCCGCCATTACTGAGGTCAGACAGACAGAAAGCCCACAATCTAAAGCTTGTGAAAATTAACTGGCTGTCTTTGAGAGCGAGAATTTTTCTGTCTCGGTCAGAGAGTCCAATTCCGTAGTGGCAGAAGAGGAAGTCATAAGCCGTATTATGTACTGTCTCCAGGCTGCACTTCAGATAGGGTCATGGATGGGCGTATAGCCTGACTTTTAATCCTGAATTTGCTGTGTGAAGACACAAATACCATGTTCGTTTGAACAGACCTTCAGAGAAACACATGAGAGAAAAAATATGTCTAAGTACTTTAACCATTTATATACCAAAATAATTTATTATTCACTATTCAGATTTGTTTGATTCAGAAATTATTGCTTAACATTTTGGATATTAATATGTTCAAATTAAAATTCCCAGGGTTCTGAAAGACCATTTTTGAATTTCCAGCTTCAAATGATATAAAATATTTGAAATTTATACTTGAATCGGGTTTAGAAAATCCCCTGCAGGGTCCCTTTCCAGTGGAGCTCACTCCATACCTCACCAGAGCTTAAAAAGTAAAAAAAAAAATCAGGAGATTGTTGTATTCCCCGCTGTGACTGAACTGCCGGTTGTGCCCATGCAGTCTGATGACCTCTGACATTGGTGTGCTCATGCTTCGAATGACTGAAGCCCCTGCACTGGGACAGCGTGAGTCCAGACACCGAGCGGCAGAAAAGGGTCCGCTCATTAAGAAGGAGAGTGGTGAATGGCGGGAGTGATTGAGCTGCGCCAGCTCCCTCCGTCGCACCTTCCGGAGGCATGCTGGGGGATCGCTGCGGCTCCCATCTGGTGAGGGCGGTCAGGTGAGACCGGTTAATTCGTTTGTCGGAAACACAATCAAGCCCTTGCTGAAACACTGCTTCGCATGATGAGAACAATCTGGTGACCATTACCGCCCTGTGCCCAATGCGCAAGCGCGCGCACACACACACACCGAGACACACACGCACGCACTCAAACCAAAGCAATGCACTCATATGTATCTACGCACCAAAGCAATGCACTCACACACAAGCACACACCAAAAGAAACACACACAGACACAACACACACACACGCACATATTCCACACACATGCACACACTTGAAGTTGTATCTTGATATAATATTCAGTAGTCCGGAACTTTCAATAATCTGAACTACCCCCAAACACAATAGGATCAGGTTACTGAGGTTTTAATATATTGTATATTATTGTCCTTAATTCTACACCTAGATATTAAATAGATCTTCATATCATTTTCTAATAAGTAACTAAATAAATTTTACATGTTGCTGTTTGAGTCAACATAAGGACCTGGTTTCATATCTGTTTGAAAATTCGAACAGTTTGCCTGCACTCTTGAGCGTCTATCAGAAAAAATGTCGGTGTGGACGTGGCATGTGAATGAACATAAATTTACATTAATTCCTTGATCAATGCTTTCTGATTTCAGGCCAGCCCTCCTCAAATACAGCTTCGGATAATGTCAGCTGGACAGCAGTGTCTTAGAATATGAATTATGGAGAGGAAATATAGAGACGGGGCAGCCTGATTGCTTTAATCTTACGTCTTTATGGAGCATTCGCGGAGAGAAGAGTCAGATAATTGCATGTCAGAATGAGGCAGGCAGTTCAAAAGCACTGTTTCATTACCATGGGTTCAGAGACAACAAAGTCAAGCACAACTCTTTTGCTTCCAAAAAGCAGGAAGTTGACTATAGCAGCTTCTGTTTCTGCCTTCCTGGAGCACACAGCTCGATTCTATTAGTCTATTGTAATTGTCCTTCTCTCACCCTAAAAGATTGCTCATTAACAAATATGAATCTTCAATGCTGGGTAGCACACAATGGTATCCAAAAAGGGGCTGTAACCAGTGGCTCTTTTGCCTGCAGTTTTCTGTGAACATGGCAGAAGAGAATTTTGGGATTACTTGGGGAACACACTTATCAATCAATACCGTCATATCAATACCGTCAACTAGTTGTGACCTATATCCAATGTCCACCTACATTACTAAAACCTTTTCTCTTAGCTAGGGCGGTAATGACGTTTGCACTCATCCCCTAGTCTCCAGTACATCCCCTCTTTACTCTTTATTCCGTCTGAGTGTTCAAAGTATTTGGTTGAGTGGTAAGATAATTGATAAGACTGTTTAACGTCAATATTCTAGGGTAGTTCTGATACAACCCTGTTCCCTAGATATCAGGAAAGTTTATGGGCTGGGAAACCAAAGGAAATACCTTATCTCCTCACCTACTGAACCACCTTCCCCCAACACACGCATTCACCGCTCAACACCCAACTACGGTTTGACGGTTTGAACAACCTGACCACCAGCTGACCCTGATTTTGACTGTAGGGAACCTCTTCCTGTATTCTCCACTCAATGTCTTAGAGCTAAGAGCTGTGTGGCACTTGACATATGGCTGAATGGGTCACATACTTGTTTTGGTGCTTGGATCCCTGGAGGTGGGCGTGGTACTGCTCGATGGAGTTGAGAATCACATTGCACACGCTACAGGAATAGCTACTGCGCAGGCCTGTGGAAACACACAAAAGAAAAACACAACTTGTTCTCCAATGGCGAAAAGAATGAAACCAAACGTATCTCCTTCCCATACAGAGCAACTAATGCAGATAACACTGTCAAAATTAGTAATTTAAATAGACTGAACCTACACATTGTATCTATAATCTATAATGTGTATGGAAAATGATTTAAGAAAAAGGTATCTCCTATTGATTAACTGTACTTCATGATTATTTATATAAAATTACATAATTATCGTCACTGATAATATGACTAAAATCACACAGTTTTGAATTTGAACCTATATGGTATGTATTTCTGTGATACTATATTTTCATAGGGACTGAAAACAGGGAGTGAAAACATTTTTCGGCTAAAGAAAACCCCATCTCCACTTTGTGCATAAAATAACGCTGTAAATTTCCCATGAACACCTGAAAATAGCTGGCATGCATTTGTGTTTCAGTTGTAGCTGGTGCGTTTTGTACGCACAGCATCCGAAACTTTAGAAATACAGACTAAACTTGTGCACCTTGGTCTGAAGACACCCCTCTGTCTCCCTCCTGTCACATCACAGATCTGAGAATGTGGAATGTGTACCAGTGAAGTTCCATTGCGGTCAAAAACAGACATAATTAACAGACGAGGAGATGAAGCATTCCGGAGTGGGGGACTTCGCCTGTGGTGTGCTAACGAGACTGAATCTCTAGGGAGGGAGGGGCTGTCGCACAGGAACGTTTTAAGGGAATTTGTACGAAGGATGGAAACGGCGCCGATGATGGAGGAAACAGATGTGAGCTAATTAAAGGGTTTGCAGGTGGCAAAGAGCTTCAGCGTCCCAAAAATAGACCAATTTGAAGTGTGAGGAGGCGGGGGTGTGTTTTCATCCACCCACACACATACACACACACACACATACATACACCCACAGAGATACAGATACACACACACTCATACACATACACACGTACACACATCCATTCATACACGTACATACGCATGAAAGTGAATACAGACACACAAACACAAACACTCATGCACAAATTCTATATATGTATGCCTGTGCCTGTATACATGCACACAAATGCATGTATACAGAGACACAGACATACATATATAGAAGTGTGCATCAGTATATTGCCTAAAGATGCACAGGCTTCATGAGACCACTGAAAACAATGTACAGTAGAGTACATTGTGCTCTACTGTACTGTACAGTACTCTAGTGTACTGTACACACTATGTAGAGTAGAGGTTAGTCAGTTTGTTGGCAAGAGATAACAGATTCAGTGCTGGGTGAGTTTAGCTGGTGTGGGAGTAGACCACAGCACATAACAGGATGAGGGACTAGGAGAGTCTAAAACAGGCCAAGGAGGACAAGATAGATACAAGCCCCTGGCAAGCCAGAGCATACATGCCCCAAAAAGACATCTGGCCTCCAGCGACAGCGAATCGGGCCCACAGCCCAGCAGCAGTTCTCAGTCAGTTAATTCACACTGACGGACATGTCTTAATACCTGCACAAAATCCCTCTGTGAGCGAATGGTTTTAAAACAAGCAAAGGGGATCTTTTTCATCAGAACAATCACAACATCTGCGCATAATCTATCAGCCAGAAGACCTGACATTCTCAATAACCACACTGAAATTATGCACTGAGCTCTATGGCGCTTGGAGAGAACGTTCTGTGTCTGGTCCTCCAAACGCCATTACTGCAGCTCACCTGGCGATGATGAGTTAGTTAAGAGTGCATTTTCACTGTGTGAGTGCGTCAATCTAAAGACAAAGGAGAGCACAGCTGTGTGGGTCCGAAGGGCTGGGCCTGCATACTGCTGCCCCGCCCCCTTCTAGGGGCTGACGTGAACCCATCACCGTGGCGACTGCAGTTAATAAGCTGTATGTGGCTCTGGAGAACCGGATCCCCTTGACAACCACAATGCGTCACTGACAATCTGATCTGCGTGACACAATGGCTCATTCTTATCCCCCTTACTACATGTTCATAACAGTATGTGGATGGCATGCTCTTTGATAACCGTGGTGGGGAGTTTTTCACACTATGCTGTAAATAGTTTTCGCGGGAGTTCAGCTTCACCCAGACGCAGGTGTTAAATCGAGGTACTTTTCTCCCTGCCATTCCCCCTGATAGCAAGAGTAACATTAGATACTTACGGATGAACAGGTCATCAGCAAAGGCCAGAATCCAGCTCCAAATGAAATCAATGGGGACCATGCAGGCAGTGTTGAATCAACACTATATGTAGAATTGTAATTGTTTAGTTAATGTTAAAGGGTGAAGCAGTTTACTTACTCCAAAAAAATTCAATAGCTTAGCTTGGAATAAATTAAAAAACTGAGAATGCAGGGTAATACACAAGGGTTGAGGTGTAAAAAAAGACCACATTAAATCTATAAATCTATACTAGAACAAACTTTGCACAGTCGGACAAAGTAATTTTCCAATATATGTGGTCGCAATGTAGAGTAGGCTTAAGTTCTGAAATGCAGAATTGTACAAGGCAAACAAAAGCAAGCAGTGTATAGAATTTTATGTAGAAGGGATAGGACTGATGGTTAAAGATATATGTCAGGTTTGATAGAGGGCTGCTGGGTAGTTCACAGTGATAGTCTGGGTTTCTTCACCCTGACCATGTCATGCATGTGGCCAGCAGACCTGCATAGTGGTGCATAACCAGCCATAGAACAACTAATGGAGGAAGGGTGAGGTTGGATGATTTGTCCCTGTCTCATTGTGCAAGGCCGTCTCTCCTCCAGCCTTGTTCGGTCTACCCGCAGCACCTGTCCATGCAGTGTACTATTCAACACAAAGGCTGCACAGCTCAGGTAATGGACTGCAGAGTGACAAAGTGTGACGGCTGGCACAACATGCTTCAGAATTGTGAGCATGCATATCTGCACCCGCCTTGCAGTTCAGCAACAGCCTTACGAATAAAAAAATGAACAATTCCTTTCTTTTTATGAGAACATTCAAAAAGATGAAGACACAGAACCCTCAGAGTTGGATCGTAACACACGGTGTCTTGTCTGACTGTTAAATGTACTCACTGCATTAGAATACCAGATAGCGGTGGTCCTCGGCTATCGACCATGGCTGGTAGAAGCACACAGGGATAAGGGGGATCTGCAGGAGGAAAGCAGGGGCAGCCATGTGCCGGTCCAGGGAGACCAGCACTGAGTGTCAGACCATCCGCACCATGAACCAAATCTTTCTAAATGTCACAAAACATCTGTCCGTAAATCCCCTCTCTCAGTAGAGAACAAAATCTCTCTCTCTCTCTCTCTCTCTCGCGCTCTCTCAAGGTCAAGCATCTCACTCTCTCTTTCTTTCTGCATTTCTCTCCCTCTTTTGTTCTATTTCCTCTGTTGAAGTGTCTTTCAAGGGCAAACACCCCCAATTTCATTCTCAGCTCAATGAATTCAGTTCATCTCTCTCTCTCTCTCTCTTTCTTTCTCTCTCTCTGTAGCAACACCTCTCCTTCAAGGTCAGACCTCTGTCAATTCAATTCAATTAAATTTGTTTAATTGGCATGGCAAAAATAGCGATACTTGTGTTTGATAAAATAGTATAAAGTTAACAAAAATACAATGAAATAATAATTTTACATGCAATTTCATCATAACAGCTAATATATTTAACTTGTATGATGTAAAAATCAAAACAAAAGCAAAAAAGTATAATATATTTTAGTAAAGATAAAATATAATTTGAATAAATACCTTGAAAGGATTTGTTATAAACCTTTTAAAAGAAGATTAAACTATTGTAATGAAGCAATTAGCATGGTGATTTTACAAATCAATTTGTTCCTTTGGTATTGGAAATGCCACAAAAGGATGACATTTTAGTTTTAATAAATTCATCTGTTTGACGTGAGTAATAATTTGTCAAACTGAACTACAAAAAGCTAAGCTACCCCAACATCTAAATAAATAGGACATAAAAGCTGAAGAAGTCACTCTGCCTATAATAAGCCTCCATGGAATTTCTGACCAATACACCCATTAAACCTCAACCAATGTGAGAGCATTGCTCCAGTGTAGCTACAATCACTACAGATCAACAGAGAAAAACTGACAAATTAAACTGGACAGTATGACTGTACGGGCTCTCATGACATGAGAGCGCACACACGCATGCACACATGCATGCACACCTACACTCACATACTTACACACAGACACACCACAGAATGCTTACTCAGACTGAATACCATCAAGCTTTGGCCCATTAATAGCTAAACCCTCTGGAAGTCGCACTGTAAATCAATGATAAATCCATGTAGATTTCACCACTTTTCAGAAGTTTCTCACCACACCACATATACTGGGCCAGTTTCTTTTCCACCCTGACATTCTTGCCCAAAAGCGGTGTGCTCTGATGTATGTGAACCCCATAACAATAGAGTTTATTCTCAGTGCTGTGGCTGCTTATCAGAGTACTCCAGGCCAGCTCTCCAAAGACGGGTTAACAGCAGCTGGTTAGGGATCATAAACCCAACAACCAAACATGATGTAGCTGTCAATCAGCCCTACTCTCCCAGAATGCATTTCTCTCTGTGACCCCTCTCTCAGCTCTGACAAATTCTGTACAATTCAAAAGCGTTTTATTGGCAGAGCTATCACTGTAGTATAGCCAGATGAACACATACATAAACCATGCAAAGTACAACATAAAATTAATCACTACAAAAAAGCAATGATGAAAAATGCAAAAATTGTACTGTCATAGCAATCACGGCAACACACATAGTATATTATTTGATTATATGCAATATTATTTCAAATGAAACTTATGAGTCAACTTCTTTCCTTCCTCTTGTCCTCTCTCAGAGTCTTTCTATCCCTGCCATAAAATTCAAACCCAAATTCAAAGAGGTTTACTGGGATGAAAAGATGAGTTAAGTTTTCTGTTTCAAAAGCAGGTACCACTGGACTGCAGGGAACCAGGACTTAAAAGACAGGGAAATAATTAAAGGTGGTAGCCATGAAATACTTAATGTTCAGTTTCCCTCACTCTCTTCCTCTCTCTGCCTCTCCCTCTGGCCACCTCCCATTCATTCACCCTGCTCAGGGATTAGATCCCTGTTACAGCTCACCCAGTGCTACGGCACATTCACAGTTATCTCATCTGGCTACACTACAGATAACTGTGTGGGACAGTTACTTACCGTACAGCTGAATGACCTGCTTTCTGCCTCTGGGCCATCCTCCCACCCAGAGAACTGGGGTGTGTGTGTGTGTGTGTGTGTGTGTGTGTGTGTGTGTGCGTGCGTACACACTCACACATACAGGTATGTAATTGTTTTATGTATGTATATGTTTGTGTGGGTGCCTGCATGTGATTTATGATAATATGTGTGTGTGTTTATGTGCTTGTGTATACATGAGTATTTATGTCTGTAAGTAAGTGTGTGTGTATGCATGTGCAAGTGTGTGTGTGTGGGTGAACATTTATGCCCTCATTTGTGGGTGAATGTTTGTGTGTGCCTGCTCTGTATCTGTTTGTGTGAATGTGTGTGGGTAAGTGTTTGAGTGTATGTGTGTGTGTGTGTGTGCATGTGTATGTGTGGGTAAGTGTCCGTGTGAGTGCCATGTGTGTGGGTAAGTGTTTGAGTGTATGTGTGTACATGAGTGTGTGTGTTTGTGTGCCATGTTTGCGTGTTCAAATTTGTGTATTTGTATCATTTCCTGAGTCTCTCTGGTATTAACGACACGCTATTTGTGCATTTTTCCACACCACTGACGTTAGCAGGATTTGTGCTAGTTCCTCCAAATGATCGTGTTCTTCAGGGTAGCCCAGTTCGCTCCACACCTTTTGGCTAACACCCCACACCCATCACTGCACATCTCTGACAAGGAGAGAACGGCCTGTCCTTCCCATATATTCCGCCACGTAAAGCTGTTATTTTTCTGACTGCTAAGTAGCTCTGTGTCAGTCGGGTTTGTTCCCCTCGCATAACACGGATCTGCACTGTGACAGCGCCGCCCGCTTTGGGGGTGTAATCTGGAAAGGGGGGGTGGGAGTCAAGGTTACATGGCCGAGGCCCCTGGCCCTCAGAAACGCATGTGTACTGCAGACTCATCAGTACAGAGAAACGACACTTTTTTAAAACGGGGCACACTACCTGTACATGTATATAAGCAGAAATTGTGTTTTTATTTTTATGGCTTTCACTGTGGATAATAATTGTGTTGATCAGTTTGTTTTGATTCCTGAACAGGTTGAACAATTAGGTTCCAGCTGAACTGTAAGTTTTGCAGATTTCTTGTCTCTGGGATTATACCTCCTACCTCTGGGGTGTTTTTGCACTTCAGCCTTGAGATGCACACTTGTCTTAGCATTGCACGGTGCTGGGGATAAGAGCGTCTGCTAAGAGCCTATGATTTAATGTAATGTAAAGCCTGACACAAGAGCGAAGTGCTCCGGAGCGAGCCTGGGGGAAAACGGGAAGCATCTACCAGCACAGAGAGTGTCAGGGACCTCCCTATGCGCTGGAGAGGGACACTCACACACATACACACACACACACAGGCACACACATATGCACGCAGTCTCCAATAATTACAGATGCACACACTTTCTCCAATACACACACGCAAACACACATGCACACAGCGTCCTCGTGTAGCGATGCCTTGCCTACCAGGAAATACCCACAGGGTTTTCATTGTGCAAACAACGATTTAGAGAACACATACACCACTCAACTTTACTTTACTATAGACATTTAGCCATTCTGATTGCTTATAACATTTGCTCTTGTGCAATAAATACAACAGAAATATTTTAAAAACCTCGGAAACCTGTGGAGATACCTGTATCTTCACTGACAGGGGTTTACTGAAATGCATTAGATGCTTTTAATATTGTTTGAAATCCAAAGATCTCATGTCGTGTTGCCTTCCTGAACTGAACCCTCCCTCCAGGTACCATGCTTCAAAACAAAACATCCTAATGACCTGGCTACATGTAACTTACTAAGGGATTTTACTGCTCCAGAGGAACCATAAAGTGCTATAAATTACCACTTTCCTTCAGTCTCTCAGAGGAGGAGATAACTACTGTATCACAAGACAACAGTGGACAATACCTAAAAGAGGAGAGAAGGGGGGGTGTAATCATTCTCTCTTCCTCTCTTTCTGCCTCTGTACATCTCTACCACACCTCCTCCCCATATCCACCTCTCTCTCTTCATCTCCTTTTTTTATTTGTATCTCTTTCTCATTCTGTGTCTCTCTCACTGCCTCACTGTTTTCTTCAGTGTATTAATCTTTTCACCCCCTGTATCTTTGTCCGTCCCTCACCTCTCTCTTCTTCTCTCTCTTGTTCTCTATCACATGGTTTTAACTAGGGCTGCAACTAACAACTATTTTCATTATTAATTAATCTGCCGAATGTGTTCTTTATTAATTATGTGGTGTACAAAACAGAAATCAGTGGAAAATGTCCATTTCAGTTTCCTAGAGCACAAAGTGACCATTAAATGTCTTGTATTGTCTGACCAACAGCCCAAAACCCCACAATATTCAATCTACTATAATGTAAGACCAAGAAAACAGCAAATTCTCACATTTGAGAACACAGAACCATCAAATTGTTGGCATTTTTGCTTCAAACAGTTAATCAATTATCAGAATAATTGACGACTATTTTTCTTTCGGTTGAATAATCGATTAATCGTTGCAGCCGTGGTTTTAACCACAGTATCAATCTTTTTCTCTCACTGTAGCCTTGCCTCTCTCAGCCCATTCCACCTCTCACTCTCTTCTTCAAATTCAAATGAAACATGTATTAAAGGCAGCCTGGCTTTACCCTTTACCATTAAAGCCTATAGAAATAAAGCTCAATATTGACTCAGAGGAATAATCAGGAGAAGGCTAATGCTATAGTGTAGAATAGCACATGGAGTGTGATGGTAGGGGACTCTCACTGCTGCCTCTCGTTGCGGGGGTGGAAGGAGCCAGCCATGCTCGGGAGCCATGGCGATGAGTGCTTCACCCAAGACAACTGCTGTTGACCCTGAACCGAACTGAGAGGCCAATGACGGGCGAGCCGCCTCCAGCCTGCCATCGTTGCTTGCCGAGTTGCTGTGAGTCAGAGAGAGAGGCCATGTCTTTCTCCATTCCCCTGACATCATCATTGTCTTCCTCGAGCCACAGGCTCAAAGATCAGCTAATATACTTTACACTAAACATGTCACCCCAAGTAAGCTGATGCGGATACAGACCAGTGGCCACTGTTTGTTTTGAGTGAAAAATTTTAATCAAGCTCTCCACAGTGAAAAGCACCATCCACAAGTTGTTAATAGCAAGTACGAACTCAATAACACATTTTGAAGTCCGCAAAGCCTTAATCTCTAATCACTAGCTGTACACATCCATTATAATACTCCTGGATTTTTGATAGCCATCATGTAATTAGAAAATATATAGAAAAAACCCCACACTGAGCTTGAATCAAACTTTATTGCTCTCTTGATTTCGTGAAGAGAGCGGCTCTTTATTTAACCGCTCAATTCAAACCATTATAATTGAACTGGAAGCGCTTGATAAAATGCGTGTCTTTTAAATGGGTGAAACTGTAATTGGTTCTTTGAACAGGAAAAAAAACGCCATGTGCACTTGTCTTGACAGGTTAAGTCCTCAAAAAAGCAGGCTTTTGTGATTGCAGAAAGTTGAGTTTTCCATTTTCCTTCCCTCGGTGGTGCATTAGCTGCTCACCCCCTGGGCAGGTGAGTAGCCCTCAGCGTAGCCGCTATCAGAACAGCAGGAGGGCTCGCTCCGCCTAACTGGGTCACATTTTTAGCCCGCCAAATATAGGTAATTGTTCCATGACTTTTCAGCTCTGAATCCTCTGTGTCAGGCTGCTGGAGCTTATCGTCCACAACCCCCGCCCACCCCTCCCCTCCCGCCACGCTCCCCCCACCACAACCCCACCCCAAAAAAAAAAAAAAAAGGAAAAAACTCAAGCTGAAGGACTTACAGATCTGGGTTGCAACTGGCAAAATAAAAAAGATGGCATTTAAAATAACACCGCTTTAAATCTTCGAGCTTCCAGACCGGTGTGACTCATGGCTTTAGTCGAATTGACTCTGAAAAGAGCGCTGTAGCACCTAACGCACAACAGAAGGAATGGGCTTTGTGGAGGCATGACATCACAGGACTTAAGACGACACACGTTATATTGCCTGTGCTATAGAAAAACAAATCTCCCCCTACTTAAACCAGAGTGGTGGTTACTTACAGTAATACAGTTCTTATGGGCTTGCTGTTTGCTGCAGAATTGCAGTACCACATATGAGTTTATTATGTTCTATAAATCATATACAGCTCCAGTCTCTATTATCTGCTTAATATTGGGCAGAACTGCTATGTGGAGATTAATAAGCTGGAATTGTATATATGAGGTTGCAGGTTTAAATCCCCTAGGTGGGGCACTGCTGTTGTACTCCCTAGACATATTTATTAGATTCCTATTTATGCATGTGTATTGCCTCAGCAACCATCTATCAGTATAATTGGATAATATGTAAACTAATGTGATGTATGTAAATCGCTCTGGATGATTGGATTCAGAGCAACATTAACCCCATCTTGACCCCATATTGACATATAACCATTTCCTGACTCTCCATGACCACATAGTGACCTCATCCTGACCTTTCCATTCCCCACCATGACCAGATCCTCCTGTGACCCAACCTTTACCTCCACCTTCATGTCTAACACCACCTTAGCTTTCCCAAACTCCACCCTTACTCCTCCCATGACCCCAGTCTGACTCCTCCCCCGACCCCGCCCTGACCTGTGGTCTCCGTGGCGTCCAGGCTCCCTGCCAGCTGTTCCAGGAGCCGGGCCCGAGCCGCGTTCCTCTTGTGCTTTTTGCCCTCATAGTGCTGCTGAGCCATCAGTGGGTTGTTGAACCAGGCACCGCACAGACAGCAGAACTTCCCTGCCTCCCCGTTATTGGCTGGAGGCCATGATGGGGGGAGCAGTGGGGGCGGATCCACCGACTGGGGTGTGCTAGGGGTGGAGTCTGTGGGGCACAAAAGGGAAAGAAAAAGGATTAACTAATGGCTAATAACTAATGAATTAATGGATTAAATCTGTCTACAAAAACATTAAAATCCATTCTTAGCAAATTCTTACATCTGATACTAAAATGTTTCATGAGGCTTACATGGATGGGGCATGAGGAACATAAAAATGTAAGAACATTCAGAAAAAACATCTAGTTTCAAAGCACAGAAGTAATTTCAGTAATCTCTGAAGAACTAGTGCTCTGTATCACGGTGCGAGTCAGGAAACCAGTGAAGCTTTTGGTGAATTTTCATCAAAGCTCTGAAGAATAGGCTTTGCCACCAGGTGATGCCCCTATGACACTAGAGCAACACAGCAAATAATCAGGCTACTTGATTTGATCACTTCCCTCAAGCATACATTTACGGACACATCTGTGTCTGCACTAAGCATGCTCACATCACACCCCTCGTCTCACTTTGCATAGCCACCTTGCTTCAGCTCACATCAGGTTTAAAACCCTTGTGCTAGACAAAAGAGCAATGAGTGGAAAAGATCCACCAAACCTCCAGTCAATATTCAAACTCTACAGGCAACCAGGTCTCTACAGTGTGCTAATTCAAAGCAAAATACATTTCAAGGTGAAATGTCACTTCTTAGCATACATTTTTGTACATCATATGTCAGAAATGCTTGAAACTACGGAGAATCTACCAATAATTTTATTGCATATTTTCCAACACTGCAAAGAATATCATTTAGAGTTCTGCCCCCCTTCAAACCTATCTTCCTCTTAAATAGCTGAAGGTCATATGTGTAAAACTAATAATAAGAACATTCTGTCAGTGGCCTTAGACATTGTTATACCTCAAAACCTTGTTAGCCTGAAGTCAAAATACATAATTTAACAGTGCAGTTCTGTCTGATGCGATTCACAGATTCACATAGCCACTGTAACACATTAGGGAGAAAGAGAGGAAAAGGAGTTTGTTTTACCAGTTTTAAAAGTTGTTAATAGGATAGGGTTGAAATAATGAGAAAAAGAAGGTACCATTAAGCAAAAAAAAAAATATAACCTGCATTTTAGAAAGATCATGAAATCAAAGACCTGACTGATGTCAGCAAAAGATGTTCTTTCTTCATCAGCATCACAGATCGCCTCATTTATTGCTCAATTACATTTGAATTGCCCCAGGTTGTTATCCAACTTGATAAAAGGCAATTTCGAGTTTCTGGACATTGCCCCTGCCCTCGGAATTAAAACCCAACTCGCCCATATTGGTGAGCTTATTAAGACTTACTTTGGCCAGACATTAACTGGGCGCTATGTACCACTTTTTTTACCTTTTCTCAAACCTGAGCCAAGTTAGACAGCAGTGTTCACTTCATCCATGTAGCTGGTCATGACATCAGTCACTGCATATAGACTTGGTAATAATAATTTGAATTTTGTTCCACTCAGAGCTGTAGATCAATGACTGTGGCTCCGCTCAGTTTGACAGTGAGGCAACCTGCAGCTGACACTGTAGGTTGGCAATTAGTCTAGAATAATCCCCTAAAAAATATGAAAAGTAATGTTATTCTGAAAATAAGATTCCAGAAAAATATTCTACATAGGGGCTCCCTGTCAAATTTTAAGCCTTTTTAGGTTTGCTTCCTGGAAGCTGGAACATAAGCAAATTCCAGGGAGGATTCATTATGTTACAGCCAAGTTATAAACCAACTCCAAAACGGCTGCGTCTCAGTTTCAGACTTCTAGTGCATGCCCTCCGATAGGTGCTCCGAAGCTAACCAAACAAAAAGCAAAGTTTTGAAACTTTCTATTGAAAATCTATTTTTGTTTGCTAAGACAGCTTCATAATACATCTCTGAGTATACTGTATATAATAATGTATGAGTTCCCTCCATGGTAACAGAGGTACATAAACACTGCCCCTTAGTAGAACAATGTAGATCAAATTATTTAAGGCATTTGATTCGTATGCTCTGCCATGTGACTCCCCTAAAACATGGAACAGGATCCCAGCATCATCAGGACGTCATGAGCTTACTTAATTACAGTTTGTGATAATCAAAAATGCATTACAATTAACAGTTACAATTCAATAATTAAGTACACAATAAACAAAACATACACAGACTATAAATATGATACAATAATTCCATAATCACACAATTAGGGAATAAATAAAATACAGCTTTTTGTTATTCACCGTGTTTTTTCATGTTCTAACATCCGGTTAGCTATACCATGATGGAAACCAGAGGAAAAAAACTAAAAAAAAACAAAATATGATGTCAATATTGACCAGTGGTGTGCTGTCTACCACTGTCCAGCTACGGAGTGCAGCTATGGCAAGGTCGAAAGAGAGAGAGAGAGAGAGAGATACCATTCTATCTGGGTGGGGCATTAGGTATTAATTAGGTATTAATTAGGCACGGGGTCACCACCATCCCTGGTATGTGCACTGGACCACGTTCAGTCAGTCCTCACTCATCCCCATGCCAACTGAATGATTAATCGCTCAGCCCTCCTCCTAATTAACCAAAAATCAGCAGCTTCATATTTGAGTAGAACTTCCAGCCCTCCACATGTCCACTGGGACCATTAAAATGGATCTCATCCAGACTTGACAAGCCTGCTGGTCTAGTCATTGGAAACCCAATTTAATTAAGCTTTTTTACATGGGTACATGCAGGGTAACATCAAATATTAAAACAGCCAAAAATTCTGAGAACTGCGCTACAGCAGTTTTAAACTCAAGGCATATAACTTATCATTACCCTCTTAAACATGAAATTCTTAAAGTGAATCCTTTTAAAATATGCACTGTCATACATTAATACTGTATACATTTTGAAAAATATTTATGGCACTCTGGGAAAGAAAAATTGAAAGTAGATTAAAAATTGAAGCTAGTCAATAAGTCTACTCAGTATAGGTGCCATTTTCACATTTTTACATTTTTGATTACAAAGTGAAAGAATATTAATGTACTGCAAGCAAAGTTAATGTTTGGTTGAATCATTATTACAAGATTATGGCAGTGCTCTATGCACCATTAAAATAAATAAATAATTTTGTATTGCTGGTCTGAAAGACACACAAAGAAGCTTGGCTTGCTAAGGAGAGGTCACGGCTCTATTAGGCTCCTTTACGAATTATTACGTTACTAGTGCATATTATCGTATAGCAGAAACAATGAATAAGGAGTGTAATGATTATATCTGCTACCCGTTATACAATTTATATAACATATGTTATACAACATATATAACTACGGATGTATTATGCTGTATCATGCCAATTCAATTCAAGAGTGTCCCAAATTCAAGAACTCAGCAGTTATTTTTTCTTTTTTCCATACTCCTACACAGTATACCGGAAAAGATACCTTTGTGGAATAACAATAGCACAGATTAGCGAAACTGCTAATTACAGTAGGAGCAGGTAGTTACTGTGAGAACAAATGTTAGAGAGCCAAGGCCAGACTATAATCACTTTGTCATAACAAACATCAACTGGCAGACCTACAACTGACTATGAAATGAGGGTAATTGAAACCAGTAGATGAATGTTAATGTCGGACCTCAGAGAACCCGAGCGGAGAGGTCAGAGCAGGAGAGGCTGAGGTGTGTAATTATCACTTAAGACATGGTCGTGGCAAACCCATTGAGTTCCTGGCTTGGAATAACAGACATGGCACTCTGATCCTTTCAGAGAGGATTTTTCAGTTTGTGTTCTACCTGCTATGATATATATGAAGTCATCACAAATTTTTTTAAAAATGTAAAATATAGATTTTTTTTCCCCCAAGAAAACAAGACCATGTATTGATTTCTCTCACCAACACAAAAAACGTCCACCAGTTTTCTGATGATGAATGACTTTGTAATTCTGCAGCTAAGAGCATTTTCCTCTTTCTTAAAGCATGAGGTATTTCCACCCTGTGGTGCCTTCACTCACCCGAGAATTCAGCAGCACAGGCTCGAATCAGAGAGAGAATGTGAGATAGAGAGAGCGAAAGAGAGAGAGGAAGGCAGAGAGCGTCAGCCCTGTCCTCGGCTTCACACACCACCAGACCACATAACATTTAGTGAAGTGGACTTGTGACCATAAGGCTGCAGGTCTGAGTCTCGGGTAGGATGCTGCTGCCATCCCCTTGAGCAAGTTCCCCAATCTGAACTGCTTCAGTGACTATCCATCTGTTTGGACGGACAATATCTAAAAAATGCAAGCTAAGGAAGTGACACTTGATATGACCATCTGCTAAGCAGAAGTATGTAAAATAAATAAATAAATAAACAAACACACTGACCTCCAAGGTACTATAATATAACAGAGGGAGAAGGAATTAATATATAAAGTCAACACATTCCACAGCATAAATAAAACCACATTATGTGGTATTACAAAGGCGTTGCATACAAGTCTGAAAGTGACAAAAATGAGAGTAGACAGATTGAAGAGGCATGAGCTCGGTACAGTGCTGCTGTCATAAACTGAGATTTCAACAAAAATGCAACACACAAGCCAAAACTAAGAACAGTGTCTTGTGGGCAAATAATTATTTTATTTTATTATTTTATTATATTAATTTATTTAATTCTGTTGGCATGTTTGGGACCAGACAGGGGTCATGAAATTTCTCTCATAATGAGGCAGATTTTCACATTTTCTTGCATTTTCATAATTACAAAGGTTGATCACACTTTGCCGTTTTAAAATCCCTCATTATGGTGAGAAGAAGTGCACTTTGCAGAAAGCACTCGTGTTAATAAGGGAGTTTGAAAAAAAGTTTTCAATGAATTTTGAAATAAGGGCAACAATTACAGGGATGACACATTTGCTGAGGTGAACAGGAATGCTTCAGTATAATGTAAAACTGAAACAACGCAATACCTCAAAATGGTGGCCAGAGTGAAGCAGCCAGGCTGTGAATAGCTCGTGAAAATGGATTTAATTTAATAATGATACTGGTGATTTTACTGTAACCATGGGAGACCAAAGTCTGCTATTACAGTGCTACTCCAAAGTCAAAGATCTCCTTTTCATTAATACAGAACAATTTAAAACAACGTATCCTGTAGCTTTATGGTGTCTGCTATAGATGTATGTTTAAAATGTTAAAAATGTTTCAAAATTTTCTAAACTGACATCAATTTACATTGAAAAAGTTCAACTGAACGTTAACATCTACCAGTTTTGTGACTTTCTTCTGTATCGGGTTATATTTTCCATAGATTTTGATATCCTTAGTGGTTATGTGTGTGGCTGATAGCACAGTATCCCTATGGATTTTAAAATTTGACACTGTGTACTGATATTAGCCGCTGTAAATTATTCAGCAAACACCATATCCCTCAATACACCTGTCTCTACCACCTCCAGTCATGGTCAGGTCAAAAAGCTTAGATAGTATGGGGGCCGGAATCAATTCCCCCACCTCTTCCTGTCCAATAGAATTGAGAGTTTTGTGATTTCCCTTTTGGCCCTTGTGATGTCACAGAGGCCAGAGCTGTCAAACTGAAACTGCTGACTCTGCCTCTATTTCTCTGGAAATAGTTTTCTTGCACAGGCAAAATGCCAAGTCCAGATTTTATATTCTTCACCTTCTTTTGCTTATGGTACAAGTATTTTACAACAACACCAAAAATAACAATATGTTGTCATGGGCAAGTAAGACAGAAATGCAATGACACGACTAATGCAGGTGCTCACAATACACCACAGCAGAACTTAATAGGAGAAGTTGAGCAGCAGTTGTCTAAACTTTCCTTCAGTTTCTTATATACCTATATATAGGATTGTACAGGTGTAATTGTGTTTTTCTGCAACAATTTCTAATTGCATTTTTAATTGCAGAATTGCATTTCTGACATTTCTCATTGACGATGAAAATGACTTATTATATCACCCCTCTATATGTAAATGGTTTATTTTTTGTCAGATGAAAGCTAGTTTTATTTTTTCAGTATAATCCAAGTTATCCTACTACATTTTTACATGACAATGACTACTGAAGAAACATTGTAGTATCACCTGAGGCTGAAATGGGGAATACTGGCCTCCCATTTATCCTGCCCAAACCCCTGAAGCTGCCCAGAACGTCCCCCTGCTTTCCATGGTCATCCTGCACCTTAATGAATGTGTGTGCGTGTGTGCTGGGCCGGCTCAGTTAAAAGAAAACACAGCAGCGTCCTTATCATCACGTTTCATATTCAAATATTCAAATTCAGGCCAGCTTTCCCATTACACTAATTTGAATCACAAAGGTACAGCATGTCTATATTCTGCTTGTATCAAAACACAAGCCAATCATATTTCACCAATGGACACTTATCTGAACCTTACCTATTACAAGCCTGTTTTTAGCTGCTTCAATGCTAACAAATACCAGTTTCTTTACACATTTTATTACAGCCTTTCCAAAAAACATAGCAAAATGATATAACATTCTGTGTATTTTCTAAAATTGTTTGCTTCACAGCTTTTAAGTGGCAATTGATGGTGATGAATTGGTGAGGAGGGTAGTGCAGCTGTAATGGGAGAATGGGGGTTTGTGAAATCCAGAAGGGGGTTCAGTTCAGTGATGTGGATGAATCGACTAATCACTGTGTGCCACCACACAGAGTGCATGCTTTTGAATGGATCAGGTTCTGCACGGAATTTGGATGGTGATGAACGACCCTAAAGATGCCACAGTCAGTGAATATGCCCATCATGCGCAGCACAGCGTCCTGTCACATGACCACAGTGTGAGAGCAAAGGTCACGGCAGGACTCATTGCTGAGTTCAACCGACCTGCTTTGTAGATAGACAGTGTTAAGACAGGGACCATACAATGAGTATGTGTGTGTTTGTGTGAGAGTGAATGCGAGTGTGTGAGTGTGCAAGTAGGTCCTCTGGGCAAAGCTATAATTTCACACCTTCATCTCCCCTCTCTAAATGGTTTGCTGTCATAACACTCATATAACACCCAGGGGCTTGCAGCAGCCGCATATTTATGCATTAAGTAGAGAGGCCGGCTGGACCTTGGCAAGCCCGAGTGCCGACCTGAAATCAAATACTGCTAGAATGTTTGATCACAGGATATTCACTGTTACATTCAGTCTGCTTGGGCAGGAAAGGAATGGTTTTGTGCGTGTAGCTGTGTGTGTGTGTCCGTGTGTGTGTGTGTGTGTATGGTCTCTGTCCCTGTAGAACTGGGCAGTACCTGTTGGTGTAGGTATATTCGGAGGCTCCCCCATGACCAGGCGAACCCTCTTGGCGTGAGTCTTGCCCTGGTAGTGGGACTGAGCCACAATGGCTGAGGTGAAGAACATGTTGCAGAGCGTACAGCACTTGTTTCGATCCACTTCGGTTTCATCGCTGTCCTGGATTTGGGTGGGGAGATGGGGAGGGGGTGGGAGAAGGTGAAGGGGTAAGGAAATGGTACAAAGTTCAGTAAACAGAGGAATAAAAGCTGAAATACATATACATGAAAACACAGTGATCCTCATTTAGAAATGAAAATTTTAGGTAACCTAGCTGACACACATACAGTAGCCACTAGTGGCCTACTGCATATAGCAGCCACTAGTGGCCACTAGCGGTCTACCAGCTGTTGATCTGCCAGCTCTTTACAAATCAGCACTATAGCAGTCCACCACCAGATATTCATAGTGAGGCAGTCTAGATGAGAATCACCAGCTGACAAAACGCAAAACAGTGGGAGTAAGATCCTGCTGCTGGCAGACCTACCTCTCTGTTTGACAGCCATCTGATAGGTTATTGCGTGCTGAGTGAATTGTTCATATACGGATACCATGCAGGTTTCTGCAAACCCACGTAAAGTTGTGAGCATGTGTTAATAAATCCCACTTGATTACAAGCATGAGCATACACTTCTTAATGAGCGTTAAAAAATGCCCCTGAATTTCCATATCCGCTGAAGCCGTCAACACCTGTCAATGCGAAAATGTCCCCATTGCATAGCCTACAATAAGTCAGAACAAAGGAAACACCCCCCCCCTCCCGGTTTGGGCCGCTCCAGGGGCTCTGGCAGCACGGCTGTGGGGCTGAGGGCCCGGTCCGTCCCACTGTACCAGCACATGGCATTCCCTGGATCCAAACCCGGGCCCAGCCATTATTCATCAGACAGGCCTCTGCCAATAACTGCCTTTAATTATGAATCAAGCAGCGCCGTTTGGATACAAATCTGCAGCTGCCTTGAGGCAAAGTACTGTAACTGGCATACAAAATGCATAAACAAACATAAATAGGCAGAAATGTGTTGGGGAAAAAAGAAAGCAAATGTTTCAGCGATGAAGAGGAGCAGTATCCAAGAGGGTGGAACAAGAGAACACACGCTGCTCGATTATTTATCAGGGTAGAATATGCTGGCTGTAAACGCCATTTTATCTATTCATGTGTTTGTAAGTTGACTGAATTGATTTGGGTTAAAGTGTCTGGGCCAAGGAATCCGACTCCCAAGCTGCTACACTACACTCCCAGCCAGAGGAGCTAACCGCTAAACGGCAACACAAGCCAGAGAAGCTAACCGCTAGCCCAAACTGCTGCCCACAGAACCTAATTGGTCCACTACATTGGTAGCCAGATAACACAAATGATACACCACTCTGCTGCCCAAAGATGCTAACTGCTACAAGAGCTCTGAGGATGGACACTAACTAGCCCTGCTTAGCAACGTGTCTGATGAAAAAGTGCTGTAAGATGAGATATGCAATGCAAAGCGACACAATCCCAATCAGCACACCGCAGGCATTTACGTAATCTCATTCTCACAGAGGTGAGTTACATGTGGTGGTTTTTGCACTGTTATATCAGTTAAGCTAAACAGATATCAACAGACATGTAGGGCTGACTAAACGGGGCAGACTTGAAGCATCTGTAGACGCTACTAAAGCATGACAGTAATATCTATAAACCATAATTATGACAATCTTCCTTTGATTCCTTTGATCTGAAAACTTTTGAATAGTGGTTCAACGGATAGCTGTCCCTGTCTAAAACCGTCATCATGGTGGTATGGCCAGGTCTTTTCTTGATTTGCTTATTATTGTTATTGTTTCTACTCCAGTTATTGTAATGACTGTCCTTCTCAGTCTGACCCTGGCTAAATGGCCTTCATGCCTGATCCAGTCTTTCTCCCCTCCTGGTCAGTACTGCCAGGTCACTGTAGGCCAAACCAAGCAAAGCAGACAGACAGTGATACAGCGGTCCGGCCCCTCGAGTGCTCTGCTGGCCTACTTCCCCAGGACAGCGACGTGCTGTGGAGCAGGACCTGTCAGCACTGGGGAAAGCCCAGGGGCAGGTGATGGAAATGGGCTGTGCGAGCGTAGCGCACATACAGGAGACTGGGGTGGGCCACAGGACTGGCTCTTCTCCGCTCAGAATCGCTCTAACACAGAGGCAAATCACAGCCATATTTATTTAAAGGCTTTGATAGGATCCAGACCCAGGACCAAAAGCATAATGGAATGGAGATAGTTCAGAACCTCCAGTGCAGGACCCCAATTTAGGTGAAAAAGAATTTAGGTGAAAAAGAGAATGCCAAGCCTATGGATGACTCACAAAGTAATGGCACAAATTTGCAGTATAGCTGTGAGTCCTGCAACTATGTGGTCGAGTTGCAGCTGCACTTTCACTAGCTTCATCGGTACGTGATGTATTAAAATGTATATTGCTTAAGCTCTCTTCCTCCTCTGTGCCTCCATTTGCAATCATTCCTGCAGAGTGCTGACCCTGAATCTGTTCAATCTCTGCCCTAGGATTGATGGTGAATTATTTAATGATATTGGCTGCCGCCCCCTCCTCAACTCCTCCCATCATCAATAGACCTGGAGAATAATCACAGGGCACTAGGGTACCTGATGTCAACCTAAACAAAACATGCCTCGGGCACACACACAAGCACACACACATTCCAGCACCACCCACCCGACCATCTTCGCCAATAATTCACAGAAAAACAAGGAGAAACAGTTACTCAGTAACCTTCGGGTTCAAGCTACTACAAGGCGCTAACGTGCTAAGCCGATTGCAAGACAGCCATCTCTGTATTTGATTATTCAGTCGAGAAACCTCTCTGACCCGCTCATCCTGAGAACTTCTGTTTTTCTTCATTCACCACTTGCTTCTCATGTTGCTCCTCTCTAATTAAGTTGGCTTGTATCACACCCCTGCACCATTCTTCAAGCTTTGAGTGCAATTGCATTTCATTAAAACTTGTTTAACTAACAATTCTAAGATTCGCTAATTAGCAAGGAGTGCTTCAGTAGTTCAGAAATAGTAACATGACTTATATATACTCTAGATAAATACAGAGGAATGCAGTATGGTCTTAGATATATGAAATAAGTAGATTGCAGAAATTGTAAACCTATAAAAGAGATACAAATCAATTACTTAAAAAGGTTATCATTCGCTGAATAAGCTGGGGTTCATGAAAAGTAAAAGCAAGTAAACATTGCCTCAAGTATACCACAATCTTTAATAAATAATTAAACTGCATGATAGCTTTGAATGAGCTATCTGATGTATGCTTTTATTGCTGTAGGGCTTTCTGAGTTATGTTTCTGCTTCATTATACATACTCCTGCTTCACACGCCGCCCTTTACTGGTAAACTACAGAGCAAAGACATCTGAATCACATAATTCAAACATTATGACTGGGATCCTCTGGGATCTGAGATCTCAGACTAGGACTGGGACAGCCCCTCCCCACAGTATCATATGAATCTATCTAAATATGTTCCCCTACACAAAAGGGAGAAAAATGATCAAAACACTACAGTTTAAATGAGCTAATACATAATGTGCTAGGTCAGTGACATAATAGTAAAAAAAATACACCACTTCAAAAAAGATCTACTGCTCAGTAATAATGCTATATTTAAATAAATATATAGTATTGACCTGTTAGACATGTTGTATGCATCCTGTCTTTGGTGTGTCATGGGTTGAGACATTTTAGGTTACTAGTACTGATCTCAGGTCAGTGTGGAGGAGCTGCATTCCCCTACTGAGATCACAGACTCTGCATCACAGGCTGATTTGGGGATGCACTGAATGAGTGATGAAGGGAGAGCAGGTTCCTGGAGGGAGAGGTTTAGGGGACTTGATTGAGGGGGTTGAGTTTGTGGAAGGAAGAGATTAGGAGGCTGGGCTGGAGTTTGGGGGCGCTGGCTGAAAGGCACTTGGGGACAGGTGCTCACAGTTTACTGCCCCAGCAGCAGAGTCCCAGCTCTGGGACAGGAGCTTTGTTCTCTGGGCCCCACACCAGCCTTAAGTGTTTCCCTTCAGTACGTCTCAGAGGAAGCGGAACAACTCCCTGGCGAAAATGGGAGCTTTCCTGGGAGCTGAACACAGTGACAGCTGAAGAACGATGGGAGAGTTTAGATTTCAGCAATGTTTCTCGCAGTGGCTGACCTGAGCACTCTGTGCTGAGCAGCTAAGAGACGCACAGTCTGAGCTGAGTGGGACAGGCCCAGCATCACACAAGCAGGGCAGCGGCACGCTTTCAGGGCATATTTCTCTCCCAGCCGCCTATATTCACTGTGTCAGGACCAAACGGTCTACTGTTTTACACACACTCTGCACGCTGCACAGACTGCATCCACAAACCACTACAACAAAAAGGACACTATGCTCTAAGAGTGCATGTGTGAGTGCATGAATATATCATGGTAAAATAATCATATACCATATATTATGGTAAAAATAATAGTTCTATTAAAATAACAATAAAAGCGACCCCTTTGACTCCAGTTACACACAACTCTCTCTTGCTCTCTCGCACATACACACACACACACAAAGCGAGGCCAACACTGACTTGAATTATGGTTTGTCAAAACATGTCAAATCCTCATTGTCATTGTTTTAAGTGTTTCCTCTGTAATGCTACAGCACAGCATAGTTTGTGCGAGGAACAGCAGTCTGTTTTACTGCTACCACTCCAAACATCACAGAAAGGTTTGGGCAGTGTTGCTGAGGGGTCCCTGTAAGATCCGGAGCTTTCCACAGAGGAAACAGCAGGAAGAGAAGACTTGGGTTACTGAGTTGCAAATGAACTGACAATACGTGATAAATTAAGCTAGGACGTGATCTACTCCCCGAAGAGCCTTCCCTTGTAAAGGAAAGCTGAGCTTGACAGTGAGATGTGACATTTGAAACAGCAACCTACTCATTACCAACAGAATTTATGGGGGTGAGCACTGGCATTATCATCTAGTTTTGTCTATGGGAGATTTTCATTGCAACTCTTTTCACACAAGTTTCTTCTTCAGCACATGGCACCCTCTGTCTCTCTCTGTCTGTCACACACATCTTCCACTCATTTACATGTAACCTATTTTGCATGTAAACGAACACAGAGTGAACCTGGTACCGTGCTCTGAAAGTGGCAGGGCCCTGTCCTCCTTTCAACAATAAGGATTTTAATTAACTGTGTGTTTATCTCTCCTTCCCACGCCTGACTCCTGTATTACAGTGTTTCGCTGCTTGTACGAAGTTGGCAGCGGAAATGTGCGCCAAAAGCCTGTCGTGCATGTAGCTGAGTATCCCCGCAGGACAGAGGAACAGGGAGAGGGAAACCAACATGCCAGATTTTATGAATCTACCGACTAAAAAAAGACAAATGACAAATTGTACTCTGAACAGCTAACTTTAAAAAGGAAAAAGGGGAACTGTACTGTCAATGTACTGAATTTGGCCAAAAAAGAAGTGACATACTGCACACAGCCTTTTAATGCAAAGCCTGTTAGGTTTACTGAATTTAGGATATACCCATGCAACTGAATCTAGAGATATACCTATACAATGTACTGTATGCTGCCTTTCAAAGCAAAAAGCTATGAAGAGGAGATCCAAAACAAAACTCCAGCAGCATAGCTCTGGCTCTACTCTTCAAAGTAGGATGACGACAGTTTCAAACTCTCAGTCACCCAGCTTGGTGGGGGAGACAAGGTATAAAAAAAGATTTACAAAAAAAACCTTTTTATCTGTCAGAACCTTTGCCCATGACCCACTTTCCAGCGGTTATGCATTACCCCGGTCCACCTCGGCGGTAGCATTAAGCGCGGCGTTTCCACACAAACCGATCCGCGGCAGATGATCTGAAATGAAAATCTGGTGCTCTATTTTTTGCCGTGCCGTGCTCCATTACTTCCCCTGGTGAGCGTCACTTTGATGTAGCAGGAGACGGTGATTTTGATGAAAATGCCGAGTGCCTTTCGTGACTGTAAGTGTATGCAAGCATATCACTTTGGTACAGTATTACGCACACCAATCACTGCACAGATTATAATGGAGTCCATTCCACACACTGTCAAGGATTGCCATGCTTCCAAACGGCTGTCCATCGGTAGGCAAAAGAAAATATGTATCTTTGATACATGAAAAATAATTTACAATCATTCATGTGCTCTTACCAGTTAGATGATTTCGTCAATGCATAATCTAACATCACTGCTAATATACATGAGGGTGTTACTGTTGATGGAAACCAAAGGAAAGCTGTGTATTTGATTTATGTCTGGAGGAATCTGATTTTAGAAGTATGACGCTTTGGCTAACAAAACAAACCTCATAGTCTACAACTGCCAACCATTCACTTTTTATTTTTGGAAGTCCAGGGAGTGTGTATTGACTTGTTGTGAGAGGACTGCAAATAGCCAGCTTCTCCAGAAATAGCACAGAGCAACTATCTAGGCACTGCTCTGTTTCAGTCATCATGGGAAGAGTTTCAGTCTGGAGGAGGCAGAGCTTTTTATATCCCTGGATAACCGTTTCGGGGTGCTCGTGTAAACAAGTTAATCAGTTTTGCCATTTGTGTGAGAACTATGACGTATGAGGTTACTGCCTTGAAGCGGCAACAAGATTTGACTTGGAGCCTTTTGCAGCTGATGTGTAAGTGTGGATTGTGGACTCAGAAAATGAAAACCTGGGGGAAGATGGATGGGGAAAGGAAATGTAACCTCTCGCAGAACCCTGTTTATAAAACTCACATAGCTCCAGCAAAGGGAGACTGGGGGTGGGTGGGTTGGGTTAGGTTAGTGTGTGTTCTTTGCGCCCCCTCATGTTACACATAAATGGCTGAAAATTCCTCCACTAAGAAGCTTCTAATGAGCAGCCGAGCTGGGCCAGGGCAACAGCTACCTATTCTCGTCAGCTGAATTTTTCATGGGGTAATTAATCCCTTCTGCCGAGATCCCATCAGTAATTACACAAGCCACAGCACTTAGCAATGAGCGGAGGGGTGGTGGGGGCGCGCAAGAAATCACCCCCCACCGAGACGACACCCCACCATGTCTACGTCATGACGTGGGTGCACGCGGCTTTCCTTCTCTCTCTCTCTCTCTCTCTCATCTTCTCTATGACAAATGAAGTGTTAGAAATGGCAGGAAAATCTGTGTTTTCGCACTAAAGCAAAAACAAAAAAACTGAAGAAAATGCAAGCTAACTAAAGAATCTCGGTTTCAGTCCACCCCCCTCTGAGTGCAAAAAAACCCCTTTGTGTCATTTCTCATGTTCAATGTGCACCTCACATTTTCTCCCTCTCTCACTCCCTTTTTCTTCATCACAATAACATGAGAAATGACAAGAAAAGAGACTTTTTTGGCACTAATTGGAGGAGGGAGTTATACATTTGTACATCTGTTGGTATTTTCATTGCTATATCCTGTTCTGTGACACAGTCCTTTTCCCTGTCTTTACTTCCTTTAATCTCCCCTTGATTTCACAAGCAGCACATATTACCCTTGTCCAAAAGGCAAGCTCACAAGCGGACACACAGGGGGCTAAGGCTGTGGCCAACTCCCTTTTTGGAAGAAACACTCAAATATGCACTTCTTTGTGGAACACACTGAGGAACAAATTAGTCAGATCTGAGAATGCACAATCTCGCCCCTTACAGTCTCACACTGAATATTTTATCTGTTTGTTTCTTTACACATTCTGCCTCTGAAAGTTTAAAAACAGAGATCTGAACACTGCAAATAATCTACATCTCAGGCTGTCATTGCTATATGCACGAAAGACTTTTTTTAGAGATTTAATTTTTTTCTGCTTTTCTGTAACTCAGCATCCACAACAATTCCAGGTATTTCAGTAATAAATCTTGTGTGGTTACTAGGAGTGATAACATAAAAAATGTAAAAATGAAATACATATTTCTGGTGCAATGTCACTGGAAGCTTTTCAATTTTGAGAAAAACTAATTTTTTTTTAGACACTAAAGTGAAGACTAGACTGTGTGGCTCTGTGGTGGCACAGTGGTGTCTAAGCTGACCAGGAGGAAACGAAAATCCAGCAGAAGACACTCGTACAGGTGGGACCCATAAGAGGGCTTTAATTTCTGTTTTTACTTTCACTCTAAACTAAGGGTGGAATTAGAAAGACTTTCATTCTAATTTGAGTATACTAGTACAGTCACCTCCGCACACCGTTTGCATACAAACATGTATAAATGACCCTAAAAGCAGAAGTAGCCTGCGATCAGCTCGTTTACCATTTTTAATTTTCCCAACCTGGACTGAACTTTTCTGCTCCACAGCAGTGACTTTCTCCTACAGACTCTGGAGGAGGAGGAGGTCATGCTAAAAAAAAGGCTGATAACATTAACTTGTTTATGCCATCTTTCCCCCGGCAAGGCTGTGCTTAGTGTTGCCTCATCAGTGCAGACCTCCGGCCATCACCGCTAATGGGGCAGCTGGGAGTTGAATGCCCAGAGTCGGGGCTCAAAGCGACGCCACGATCACATGAGCCACTCTCTATGAGCCACCAAGTGGCTAGTTAATCTACCTGTAATTTTAGAGCCAATTCCCTAATGTCTAAAACTCAGTGACTGTTCTCCTGCTCCAGAAAAGTAAAACTCAGGTAGACATAATGGGGACAATTCAGTGAAGCTGATTAGTTGTCAGGCAGCAGATAGTTTCCCCCAATGAGAGCTAAAATGATGGCAGGGAGTGGCTGGTCTGAGATCTGTTGTATGTCACCTGTCTATGGCCAACATAATAGCAGCTATGACATGGTAAGAGGAAGAGCTGTTCGACAAAACTAACAAGCCAGAGCACAGTCAAGAACAAATGTAGAACAAAGAACCCAGACCCCAGTACATAAATCGCAGAGCACAGAGCCTCTCTCATTAGCTAACCTGCTGGAAGCTTCCAGAGACTCAAGTAATTTCTGTGTGTTATAAATGAAATACATCATTTGAAAAAAGGTACAGAACCAGAGGCTGACAGCATGTGGACACTAACCCTGACAAAGGCGACCTACCGGGTTGTCAGGCCTCAGTCGCTTGGAGGGCGGGCCGCCATCTTCAGGGTGCAGCATGTAGAACAGGCGCACTTTGTTGGCGTGTTTCTTGCTCTGTGTTGGAGTGGGGGAAGAGAGGAGAGAAGGACAGGAGAGTTGAGGAGGGGGAAGAAAGGACAAACAGGTGATGAGAAAGAATAAACATGAGAAAGGCAGCACAACCTTAGCTGAAACATTACACTGTAAGTCAATGCCCCCAAATACAAAAGCCCCTCAGAACATATGGGTGGTGCAGTAGTTGAAGATCTGGACACTGTCAATAAAGCTTCATGTTATTAGTATGGTTCCTCATATACAAAAGAAAAGCTCAACTGCTGCAACACTAATGTACCAGTATAAATGCTGATCACACTCCATGTGGTGTTATTTAGAGTTACCTTGGATACGGTATGTGACTCAGTCACACAAGTGTATAGTACAAATGATAGTTCGTAGAAACCTGCCAGGACACGGGAGGCAAAGCGCAGTGCCACACTTTACAAACTCATCTCATATATCACTGGACTCAATCTTTAGGTTTATTTGAAAAACACATACAAATATCCCATACTGAGAGAATCCATATAGCTACATAAATGGAGTCACAGTATACTGAATGGAGAATAGAGTCCCTACCCACACCAGAGGAGACTGATGCTTATGTGTTTTCGTGGCCCATTATTGTGATTCATGAAAAGCTGAATCCTGAGTAACTTCCCAGCTAACAAATGCTGGTTGCCAGAGCATTCTTACAAATTAGGGTAAATATTCCCAGGACATAAACTTCTCCGGTTGAACATTATTTAACTGGAGTGGTCTGCTGCGACTTTGACAGAACGTGCTCAGAACAAAATAATGTTCTAAGAATGTTTGTGGAATGTTGACATGGTAAAATTAGGTCAAAACCCAGTGAGAGCCTGACCTACATCTTCCCCAAAGTTCTGGGAGTGTTCTGTGTTAGCTGGGTATCAGGTCATTGAGTAAATCCCTGGTGAAGGACACTCTGTATCATTTATTCCAGGAGCTATGAATTTGCCCTTGAGCAGTCTGACCTACACTCTAAGGTAACGTTGAGTTACTTAAAACGCTTCAAACAGCAATGTCTTTACTTCACTCCTTATCTAGGTCTTAATAAAACATAACAGTCCCTCTCTGCCTGCACGACAGAACATATCACTTGCATCTGCCTGCGACGGGTCTTGTCAAACCCACAGCTTTCTCTCATTCTAAATCGAAGGGCATTTGAAACCAAAACTAGTGCTAAAGCTGAAGTTTTTAAGAAGTGTCAAAATTTCATGTTCAATAATTGAGCTGTAGGTCCTCCTTTGGGAAAAACGGTTTTAATCACTGGGTTTTTTTTTCCTGTTCTACATCGCCTAGTGAGCTATGAGGCAGTTTTGACAAGGGGACTGTATGAGCGCTGTATAAAAAGAGTCTGTGGAAACATGAGGATGGGTAAATGGAGCCCAGTGAAGAGTACTCCAAAGGTAAATTGCAGTGCATTTTGGCAAGTGCGCACTTCTGACAGGGGCGTGAGAGACACATCAGCCGAGACGTCAGCAACAGGAGGAGGGATGGTATGGAAACGACAGCTCTCTGTCAGCTGGGAATGGTCCTTATAACACCTCTGCTGGTAATTACACTGCCTGGACACACTCATGTTTTGCAGACACATGTTGTGCTTTAGTTTTTCTGCTGCACTGTCAGTGCTCAGAAACTGACTCCCCACACTGGCAACCCCACACTTCTCCCTGCACTTCCAACACACACTTCCTGTCCTTGTTTGAGAGCCCTGGTCTATGGTGGTGTGGTGAATGTCCTTAAAGGCAGGGGTACTTAGTCTGTCACAGTGTTACTGAGAATGACACCTTTAACTGACACAGGCCACAATCCACACCTGCATGACGTTTTCCTGTGTGAAGTAGGTTTCTTTTTCTGACTTACATACAGTGGGGTACAAAAGTCTGAGACCACACTGAACATTTTTTTTCAAACGTTTTTCATTTAAACCTGGAAATAATCTGAAAGTTTTAGGATTTTGAAACACTTAAAGCAAAGAAAAGTTATGACATTTAAAATGAAGAAGAAATATTGAAGATTCTGCACAATGTCTCGGTCAAATTTAAGCAAACGTGTGACACTGACCGTCAATCCCTTTGTAGAAAATGTCAGACCCCATCGAACATTTATTAGGGCACTTAAAGGCCAAGAAAGTTTTGTGCACTTTCTCCACAAATTTGTGAAGTCCATGCTAACTCCAGTGCACCCTATCATTAAAGCAAAAGGGGGACAAACCAAAAACTAAGACATTCAGAAAATTCATTTAAATTTTTTAATTGTATTAAATTGTTAAAGAATGCAAAATAGAACCTCTTCCATTAGTGGTCTCAGACTTTTGGACCCTGCTGTATATACATACACACACTCATGAATTGACACAAACCATACATGTATGTAAAAATTAAACACACGTACATCTAGAATCAAAACACACACACATGCAAACACACAGTCACAAACCTACGCACAAATACTCGTATAAAGACAAACCTGGACACACATATGTAAAATGTACACATGAATACACACACACACACACACACACACAAGCTCACACACAGACACACAGACTCACATAATCTAAAAAGCGCACACACGCCTAGCGCTAGTCATCTAAAAGCGTCCTGACAGGGGGGATAGCAGCAGGCGAACGAGTGCATTACGTCTGACTCGCAGGAGCGAGAGATCTGACGTGATCTTCGGAGCGCGAGCCCCTCACACTCCTGTTATTAGACACACTCTTCCATCTCCATTTTCCGACTCCCTTCAGCGTACGTACGGCCCCTGGTCTCTTACTCTGTCTCTATCTCTCTCTGTCACTCTCTTTCAGCCTCTCTAGGGATGCTGTTCACACAAGCCTCTCTGGGGTATGAATGCCTTTGAGTGCTCAGGCCTATTTGAACACTGTGAATATTTATTCAGACCCTGCCACCCCATAGGGCCACTTCATAGCAACTCACTCTGCTCTGCTCAGCAACTTACATTAGCTATGAATGGAAGCCTTCAAATCACATTTTTTTTCCAATGGAGCACATCAAGTAAATTACCAAATTGCAATTACAGAACATGACAACTTTAACAACATTCTGAATGATGCTGCATTTCAGCAAGGCATACACATTTTCAACCACAGTCACAATTTCCAGACCTTTGTTGTAGAGTTTGCTGTGTGCCATTATGTATATTCAGAGCAACATTTGGTAAGGAACATGTCTGTGGTTTGTGGAACGTTTGTGGTGGCAGATTCTGTTTGAAAACCCATATGAGAGGGACAGGAGCTCATTTATATCCTGGCCTATTTGAGTGTTCCCTCCTTATGGATCCAGAGCTAACAGCATCCGCTCAGCCCCAGAGCATTAGAGGCTGAAAGGGTGCTCGGAGTGAACTGAGATAAGTGCAGGTGCAGTGCTTCTGAGAGGCTCAGACAGGATACACTCCTGCCACAAGCGCTAGTCATGTCCTGCAGCCTGGACACGACTAATGTCAGTTTGGACTCTGTTTGCTGTTATTTGATTGTGAATTCTGCGATGGTGGGAAAAAAATCCTTTTTCCCACCTGCATAGGGTGGCCATACTGTAAGAGTGTAACTGGGCAGCCGGTAGTCTAATGGCTAAGGTTCAAGCCCCAGTCTAGCCACAGCACAAATGCCATTGCCGTTGGGCCCTGGAGCAAGGCCCTTAACCCCCACTTTGCTCCCTGGGGGGATTGGCCCCTGGTTAGCCTAATCAAATGTAAGTCGCTTCACACAAGCATTGGTTGGGGACTGGTTTATGTTTTCACATACAGCATTGAATGCTAGTAAGTGAGCTGCAGCACGATATTCAATGAATTATTGGAGGGGGTAGATTGCAGTTTTTTGGGCATGGGGGTATATCCCCCCATACCCCCTGCAAATGAGGCCAATGGTGTAATGTATTATGCTATCTGTGTTTCGGGTGGCTGCCACTGTCTGTACGCTTACCTCATAGTGGGCAACTCGCTGGGACTCGGAGATCAGCTGGGCATTGCAGATGTTGCAATAGCTCTCCGTGAAGAGACTTCCGTCGCCAACCCCGGCCGACTTCATCTGTACAGAGACACCCAGGTGAGAGATGAGTATCATACACACACACAACGCACCTCTCTCTGCTCCATCAAACCATTATATTGAATGAAGGTTCAATTTTACTGAGGGGATGGGATTCATGTTACCTGTGTATTTAACACCCCCATTACTTACATAAAATAAAAATCGAGTAACAAAAAATGAATGCTAAATGTAATCCTTTATACACAAACATCTGTTTTCATTACATTGTTCTTTCATGTAATTGTGTGTTTTGGCTCGTAACATCTTTCTTTGAAAGTTCTCAGCAGGAAAATTCTTTGCATGAGTGTTTGTAGATTTCACATTTATTCAATTATATTTATGCATAATAATTATAGAAGAAAGGGTTCCACCCCTGACAATACAGACCATGTATTGTAAGATGTACATTAGCCAACAGTCAAACAATAACCTCTGAAACACTGTGCCTCTCACTGTGTTTTCAGAATTACTGATTGATATAATGACATGCTTCGGACATCTCTGCCCTTCATTACAGTCTTCAACTCAGACCCCAGATTCTGATGAATTCATACGTCATTATATTGATCAAAAAGCACAGCAAGAGACATGCTGCTGTGGAGATTTTAAATCTAAAAAGTCAAAGTGTGTCAAGTGCTAAGAATTTAACTCAGATCTGAGACTGATGCTCACAAACAAAACTAGATGAAAGCAGAACCTTACAGTGTTCTACAAACAACAGTTTCCTAAATGGATACATGCTGCAAGTATCTTGTAAATGCTAATTTGTCTATCCTAACATGGCCTGTGAAGTCTAAATACTTTTCTAAATTACCTTTCATGCAAATGCCATCAAAGGAAAAATGAACATGCTGTAAATTCAGGAACAAGAACCTGCAGGCAGTCAGTTGATCATGGGAGGGCGCTAGAGAGCGATGAAACTGATGAGTGTAACGGGCCCACCTTCTACTTTACCCTGCTGGAGCTGAACTAGTTATCACCTTGCAAATGTGGAGATCGACCATATATGGTAATGGTGTGGCTGAGCTAAAGCACTCCGAAAGGGAGGATGGTGAGCCTCCTAACCCCCATACACCAACCTAGCTGCACCAAAAAAAGGCTGTCCTCCCTGCCAATGAAACCCCTGTACAGCAACGGGAGCATCAAAACAGCACTTTGACAGCGTTTCCACAACATCAAAGAACCACCAAATTCAGTCGGTGCATGATCAGAGGAGTGTGGGTTGGGACAAAAAGCATGCAGGAGTGGACCGTGTGTCCGTGTTTCAAAAATAAAGCCCTCATCACAGTCCAAATGAACTTTCAGACAGTTTGTTATATAAATCATACCCTATCCATTAATTATTAATTTAAAAAAACTGAATAAATCCTTTACTATTTTAAGAGAGTATAAGAAATGAGCTGTCTTCCCAGTCGGTTTTCTAGTTTATTTTGGTCCTGAATATTTCATGATAACTGTGCTTACATTCAAAAGGGAAATTCTCTGCATGCACCTCTCTCATATTGTCACAGGACTACCCACTTCACTAACTTCATATTTATCAAATTAGACACTATTTCAAATACTCCAGACTGTTTTGGATCATCTGGGAAACTTGTCATAAATACCAAATATACCATCTGTACGAGCCGCAAAAATCCTCCAAACCTTTTTAAGCCTGTGGCTGCAACGGGGGCAGAATTAATGAAGCAGCCAATTGCCATGTAATGACAGTTGGCCCTGGCAGTCGTTCCAAACATCCACTGTTTGGCCCTGCCCCTTGGGGGACCACGGTTGATACAAGCTTACAATCCAGTCAGGCATTTTGCCACCTGATTATTCCAATACATACTGACTGTGATCCACTCCACACCTCCCAGTTAAGACACAGATGCGTAATGGTTTGGGTGCAGGTAAGACGATCCAGTACCACCGGACCAGAACTGTGCATTTTCAGTATCTGAAATACTGAGGTCTGGGCTTTGGTGTTACGTATTGTCCCAGCCAATCAGAAGAGTTCCCACCCAAGAATAAATATCACTCATGAGCTTGTGATTGCGTACGGTCTTAGTGTATGGTCTTAAAACTAAGGGACAGTCTTAGTTTTAATTCTTTACTTTTCCTTGGTATGAGACGTCTGTTAACTCTGCCCTTAGCTCCCTGTGTCCTCTTTTGGCTCAGAGTGAGCAGGACCTAACGTGACTTATGGTCCCAACGGAAACATTAGAAGCCATTAGGTCTGCTCCTTTAGCGTTAAGGCTCTGACGGTGGATAAGAGGCTGATTTGTGGCTTAAAAGGGCCAACAAATCTGCAGGAGCATGGCTCTCCTCTGACCTAAACACTGCAGTCATCTAACAGTAATGACCTTTGAAATGATGCGGATATCTAAAGCAGGCCGCAACAAAGCAGCACCACATACCGGTACTACTCCAGCAAGTGTGTGGCACATACACCCCCACAGAGAGAGGCTGGCCCCTGGTAAGCCAACCAAAGCCTGGCCCAGAAAAGGAAATTGCTACAGATATCTGTCATATGAATGGGTGCCAAGCGAATGGTTCAGACAGCTGGTGAAGAAACCAGCAGCTAGCCTTCCTATCTCACCCTTGCTCACTGGAAACAGAGCTGTAAGAGAGGTATAATGGGTATTTTGGTAGTGCGGGTATTGTCTGATGCCTATCAGTTGGAGTCTGGAGTAGGAGAATGCAGCTAAATTGAGCAATGCGAGTCACTATGTGGATACTCCTCTACAGAAGGTACCCTCACACCCTGGAGCTGTGAACAGAACAGTGTGACTCGTTCCCTTGACTGGGGACCTTGAACTTTAGCTCACCAAGATAATCACATCTCTCATCCTGCTATGTGGATGGTGGATAAGTAGCAATAAAATCAGCCAGTGATCATTTTGAGAGGTATAGTCTGTCTCGTGTGCCATGGTCCTCCTGCATCTCATCATCCCGTGGGGTGCACAGTCAGGTCAAACACACTGCCTATGGCAGCAGCAGCAGCTACTGAGACTGGAGGTAAGGGGAGGCGGGTGGTGGACCAATAGAATTGGCACAATGCTACTACTGATATGATCTCCAGTCAATGATTCCCCCGTAACACCTGACTCTACTGCCGTCCTTTCATTTGAACATTGTGTCCACCCCCCCTGCTCAGCTCTGCCAACAGCCTGGCTGTTTGATAAAGGCACCATTGTTCAGTCATGGCACTCTTTGATGGATGCTCTGAAGCCATCTGATCTGAAAAAGACATTCATAAAAAGAGAAAGGCTTTTTTTTTCTAATTCCTTCCCCCCTCCCTGTGTCTCCGAGGACGCCTCCACTCCCCCTTCCCCCTTCCTCCACCCCCCCTCCTCCTGTAAAGCGTACCATAATCACAGCCCAGATATTCTACAAGGATTCTGCTTTCAAAGCCACTGGTATAGTCCCTGCCAAATATATTTCAGCCCAAGAGGAGGCTTTGATTCATCTCTGTGCATCCCAGGTGGCCCCTTAGTGCACATCACGCCCCCTTCAGATTAGAGGGTTTCCCTGCAGGGCTTACAGTGTGGGGAGCAGAGACCCAGCTTCACTCCTCACACTTGAGGCTGAAGATTAAGCCCTCAGTCCCCCCCAGGGCATAACACAGTGAAGGTGTCGAACTTTTCGGTCCCTCCATTCCAAGATGTTCTCTTTCTAATGGGGTCCTGTGCTTTGTGCACACATACAATGGTGTAATGAGTAAACACATGCGCACACACACACACACACACACACGCATGCATGCACACACAATAAACATGCATGTACCCACACACAGAAATATACATACACATGTGCACAAACATACAGACACACGTGTGGACAAACACACACCCACACACGTACATACATAATACACATACACATATGCATACACACAAACATTCACACACACAACACACACACATACATACATGCATACACACACACACACACACACATTCGTACACACACACACACACACACCTGCTCGTCCTTGCTCTGTGTTGTATCTAGGGCAGGCTGCCCTATCAGTGGGGAGAGAGCTATGTGGGACCCAGCGGCCTGCCTCCTCTCCTCTCCACCAAAGCAGACTGCCAGTGCTTTTAAAGCCACTCTGTTGCTCTGGGCTAATCTTCCCCAGTCAGCAGGAGAGGCCAGGGTTTGCCACGGGAACTGCACAACAGCCAAACTACAAATCACACTACCCTGGACACAGTTATGAGGACGTTCAACCTTTTTCAACCTCTCTTCTTGCACTTTTATTTCAATGTGTTCATCTGCTTTTGGATAAAAAATAACAGGGGACATCCGCAATATATGCTGGTCTACGCTGGGGAAACAAACTCATACTGAGAACATCTGTGAAGATCTGTGCTGTGTCTGTGTGCGAGCCTCACAGTCTAAGGGTTATAAATATCTCTTTCACAACTTTCAGTGTGATCTGCAGCACTCAAAAAGCTTGGCTGCTCATGCTCAGTCAAATCTGCATCAGGGATTACAAACCATACAGATACATGGAGCATTTCTGAACATGTGAGACGTCTGAGGGACTTGAATAGGATTTGAATGTCAGTCTATGGACTCCCAATCACATCCTCAACAAGAGAAGATGGTGTACTTACTCAATTCCACGATGAACAACCTTGCCACCACAAACGTAAAGACCCTCAGAAGAGTAACGAAAGCCTGGGTTAAATGAACAGAAGGAGGACGGCTCCATTAAGCCGAAGTTCGCTGGTGTGATGTCTGAATCCAAAACAATGGTCATCGGGAACAATTAGCGACGGTATTCACTGGCCATAGCAAGACCTGCAAGGGGGATACACAGGACCTGCGCCCGTGCCTACAGAGCGACGACACTAAAAAGTCTATGAGGGTGGCTGTGCTAGCGTCTCGTAGAAGATATAAAAAATGTATCCGCGCATGGAGATGAAAAGGATCTGGCATGGCGGAGCAGAGTTCCCGCACACCCACCAAACGCCCCCCCCCCCGGATGTCACTCCTCTCCCGTTCCTTTGATGTAAATGAAGAGGTTTCAAACCCTTTGTGTCTCGGCAGGGCTCAATAATTTATGCGTTTAAGATGCTCCAATCTCGACTTCATCCCCCAGGGCTGTTGGTTTTTTCGTTAAAAGAGCAGCGCATTACGCCATCGCTGCCTCACTCTCCTGCTTCCTTTTCGCATGTGGAAAATTAGGCAGCTGGACTCAAAGTGGTGTCACGGTTGCTGGTCCTTTTTTCACCCTCCCTACCCAATTGTCTCTCTCACAGGTTGGGGTCACTGTACAGGTCTCCACAATCACAGGTAGGGGCAGGGGACATCACTGATTATCCTGGAACACGCAAGAGGACCTTACGAAGGCCTAGTACTGCTTTCTTATATGTGGAAGAAAGGTATATTACTCCCTTGATCCTCCCCAACACACACTGCAGCCTAACCAACAGGGAACAACCATGGTAAAGGAAATGAAGAACAGCTGGCAAATCTGTACTATTGAATGCTGATAGTTTTCATTTTTTATGGTCCATTGTTACTTATTTACCTCATTTTGTAAAGCTCAATCGTATTTGTTAACCTATTCCATCACTGCAATTTCCACTGTCAAATTAGGGACAGCGCAGCCCACCGTCTCTGTTTTGAGATGCACATGCTGCCAGCTGTTTGTATTTCAGTGCACAATCACCGTCATGGAGCACTGCACTTCCTTTGCAGTCGGAATTAACAGCGTCCACCCAATAACCAGTCAAACAGCTTCTTGATTCTCAGAACTTTCCCAGAACCTCATGAGGTTCACTGTAAATGCATGCATACGTGTCCCAGATGTCCCCTAAACATCACCTTTAGGTTGCATGGTGCACTGCAGGGATGTTATTCAGTTTCATCACTGAAGTTAAAAGGGAATACATTGTGAGTGAGTTTGGGGGTTGTTTTTATAGTCTCGACCAGAGTTTCCACTCATGCATCCATACATTACATTAACAATAAAGCTAACCACAGCAGACTGACATGTTTACTACAGATTTATCATTTCAGCTGATGGTGGTAATTATTTTGCAATGAGAACAGGGAGATTTTACTTTCCTGACTGAGAACATTCTTTTGAGAGGATAATAGATGTTTCAATTTTTTTCTAAAGAATTTGGATGAATATATTATTGTGATAGTCCAGTCATCAGAGCGATTCTCATATCCATAAGAGCCATGCAATCAACATATTCCCATCTCACAATAATTCAAATGTATAGAAGGTGGCTTTGAGTACCAAATGTGTTCCTACTTTCAGTACTGAAAAAAGTAATACACTTGGCTATTATTGAAAATGGTGATAAAAAATGTATGAATTAGACAATGCTGCATCGGCAATGCTGGTTAAACCTATACTCAAAACTTAAAAGCAAAGCAGAGAATACTGCAGTAAGATTGAATTTGGGATGTTTTCTCCTCTCAGACCTGCTGAGGTAATTCCAGGCGATGGTACCCCTTTCAGCAGATGGATCATGCTCTGGGGTGTCTGTGTGAGAATGATAAGGGCAGGGTGTGCTGATCCAGGTAGGCCCAAATTCAGGGAGCTGCCTTTCAGTCCAGCAACAGTCAGGATTCCTGAATCACTGCGGCTGTCAGAAAGCCTGAGGATCATGGGTAAAAGCCCGCTGTGGAGATGCTGGAAATCCTCTCTCTATAAGGACAGGGTGCCCTGGGATGCCCCACAAGCCCCCTGACACGATTGACAGTTTTGGGAAAGCAGGGTGACGAGGGTGACGAACCGCTGTGTCCCTGGGGGGCGGGTTTCAGTCTGCCGGTCTGGCCAGTGAGCAGTGGCTTGCCATTCCACATCACCATCACAAACACATACCCAAACATCACAGACACATACGCAAATAACATCACAGACACATACCCAAACATCACAGACACATACGCAAATAACATCACAGACACATACCCAAACATCACAGACACATACGCAAATAACATCACAGACACATACCCAAACATCACAGACACATACGCAAATAACATCACAGACTCATCCACAAATCAAATCACAAAGAAACACTCATCCCAAACACAAGCCCACACATACAAATCACATCTCAAACACAAACAAACCACATCACAAACACGAATCCCAAACACAAACACTCCCGCAAATCACCACAAACACATACACAAACAACATGACAAACAGATACATAAACAACATTACAAACACTAATCCCAAACACAAACAAACACACAAATCACATCGCAAACACATTCACAGACAACATCACAAACACACAATAATCCCCATCACAAACAAACAAGCACACACACACGCAAATACACTCACTGATCCCCATCACACCCACCCCACAACTCAAACACACACTCATCCCCAACATAATCACCACCACAAACTCACCTTACACTGAGAGCCTTAGAGAGAGGTAGAATACATGTCTATGAAGAAGGCATACAGAGAGATGGAGTAAGAGAGTGACCGATACCCTTTATTCCTAAACCAAACTACAGCCAATTATGCGTCCCCCCTGTGGGGCTGCCAGCCGTAAACAACACTGCTACATACAAACCTTTTTCTGTATTACGCTTTCATTTCCACAAACACACCACAACAATCTGAGATCCTCAGCCAAAGAGCAAAACAAATCGCTGTGAAAAACTCATCATCGGATGCCTTCTGCATCTCCTGCCAGATATCCCTCCTCCATGTGCATTCAATAGATTTACCTCAGGTAGAGCTCAATCCATTATGGAGCCTGTGGTCAAACTGCCATAGATCCTCAGCGAAAAGTTAAGCCTGAGTCTCACACTTGTAATCTTAAGGCAAAAATCGATGCAAGCAAGCACATTCTCCGGCCAAGCCCACAGAGGGACAGGGTAATATCAGATGCCACTGGATACAATCATGCTTCAACAACTTTTTTGCCAGACCAGCAGTAAATTGTGGGGAAGTTCTGATGGAGTTTTATACTACACAAATGGATGTTCAGAAGTGTGTTCAGGACAGTATGTAAAAAAAAAGCAATCTAATCCCCCAGTAAAAGCACATGGTGAGTTAGATACTTATTTCAGCAACATAATCATTTATGTAATTACACATTCCTATCCAGAAGCTGCTGCATGACAACTTGGCCCATGGTCCTAGAAGCAATGCATTATGGGCCTTTGTAGGACCAAGAGAGAACCACAAGGAGGGGAATGCCTGAGTCCCGGTGTAAATACTTCCCATCGGTGGCTGCTTTCATGAAACACCCAAGCTCGATGCTTGTGCTTTAATTTATTATTATTATAAAAACAAGGCCAATAAATGTAATGGGAAGCCCAGTGTCCAGGCAACAAAGACAGTTTATGGTGTTAATAGCCTCTGCCTCCAGGGTGATAAGTGATAACTGTGAGTGATGGGGGAGCAGACAGGGACTGAAATAGAAAGGCTTCAGTGTACTGATGGAGAGTGGTAGTACCAGGAACTGCATGTATTGGTAGTTCACATTTAGAAGTGTGCCTCCCTTTAGATGCTGATTGTGAGAGATGCTCAATTTTATTGTCATTATCTTAAAATAAACTGTGACTCCTTTTTACAATGAACCAAGCATTCAATATCAATGTCAAGATCAAGATCAAGACCAATAGCATCATGAACTCCCAGGACATTTTTTCCTCTGCCTGGAGGATGAGACTTGACTACAGGTAGAACTTCCAGCACATCAATGGCCGCAAGCACACCTCAGAATCAACAAAGAAACAGCTGATTGAATACCTGTGGTCTGACCTGGAGAATAAACCTAAGAACTGCAGAAATCTCAACGATTCTGAATGGATGAATGCTCCAAGCTTCGTCCCAATGTGTCTTTTCTCCAGCCTTATTGAACATCATTCTATAGGAAAAGGCTTGGTGCCATTATTTTTACCATGGGAGGCTGCACCAAAAAGTAAAATAATATGTATGATGTATCATCATGTCAGTATGGTCATATAGTATGTGTATGTGTGTGAGCATGTGTGTGTGTAAAAATGCCACATAGCCCAAAGTGAGAAATATATTTTGAAGTGCTCCACCAATTCAACTCAGAATAGAGCAGTGCCTCTCATAAGGATTAGTAGTGTGATTTACTGACAGAGCTTTACCTCTGTAACTGCAGTCAGTTAAAGCAGACCCCTGTATACATCAGGCTTAGGGCACTGATCATGTGTGGACAGGCTGTCAGTCACTGTGCCACTCCTATTCCCCGTGTCTCTAAAGCAAGGTCGGCCGCGGGGCAGGGCAGCAAACTGACAGTGTGGCAGACTGACCGTTCAGGGTGTAAAGAAATGGCCCCACTGTGACATTTAAATCTCTGGGGGGGGGGGTTGCTGTTCCACGGGGGTGCCAGTTCCCAAAAGGCCTTTCCAAGATGTACAACGACCCCCTTGTAACGCCGCATTGACCTCCTAGCGTGCCAAATCATCAGCGATGGTTTTGAGCCAATGCACATCCATTGCATGAGACAATGAGACTGAGGTCACGACTTAATGTGGTTATTAAAATCCTCTATCGCTTTCTTAAAGTGTAAAAGTGTTAACCGCAATGTCTTAGTCAAAGTCACACTGAAACTTTCTCTCTGCTTGCAACAGAGCATCAACACTATTATCAACACTGATTGGCTAAACTGTCCCTTGCAAACAGACCCGGTATGATTTCCCAACTCATCTTTACATACAGGTAAAAAAATATTTATTGTATTTCTGCTGGCCCCTGGCACGGCAACACCTATGGGAATGAGCCAATAGGGGATGACCTGCCTCGCTGAATGAGAGTGACCCCATACAGAGGGTTTCTCACTAATGCTGCACATATACTGAGTGCCACGTGATGTTACAGAATGGGACATCATCAGTCAGGTGACCTTCAGTCAGGTGACTTGATCAGTCTGGTGACTTCATTAAGGTAAGCCCAATGGAGAAGTGACTCTTCTTAAATTCTCAAAAGTGAAAATGTTGTGACAAGATTATGTGACAATGTTGTTAATTGCGGAAAGGGACAGAAACAGAGTATGAACAAGAGAGAAAACAGGAGGAGACTGGAGGAAAAGAAGACAAAAACTTGTGAGGGAATGATTGTGTGCTTCTATCCTTCTGAGTTGTGGAGCAAAAGAGCAACTCACCCCTGCCTGTGACTCACAGAGACCCAGCTCTCATCTGTTCTGCTAGTCCTCCCTGAAACAGGACAGAGGGCAGAGAGAAATGTCAGACACACACAAACACACACACACACACACACACACACACACACACACACACACACACACACACACACACACACACACTTGTGTGCCTTTGCACTGGAACAGAAACCATCTTCCAGACAAGCTTAAAAAGCACAGAAAGCTCCTGCCTTTCCTTTCTTGTACTGTTGTTTTCCTGAATCTGACTTGCAAAAAAAACTTATAATAAAAATTAAAGATATGAAATGGCATATACGTATTCAACCCTCACTTCAGGAACTCGAGAACAAAGGCCTGTTTGAGTCACACAGTGACAGCGCACAGCCTCAGTCTCTACACTCCTCTGTTGAATGTCTTGTGTTTTTCAGGCGCCGCACCACCAAGCAGAGTCACAGCGCCGATGCTAATCAATAGGCAGCTACGGCTCGCTCTGAACGATAGCGGCTCCGACTGTAAACTCGTCTCCTACGCACGATCTTCCTCTACGCTGACAGAACATCAACGCTCGGCTCTCTCTCTCTCTTCCTCTCTCTCTATCTCTCTCTCTGGAGGTCTGCCAATCGGCGGCACAGGTTCGCCATGAGAGCTGCGAGGCGGCCAACGCAAAGCAGAGGTGCCCTTAATCTTACACCGTGATGCAACCGAACCGTGCCTAACAATGCAGGGTAAACAAACAAGGTTTAAATAATGGCCCGTTATCATTCACTGAACTCTGTCTCCCTCTCTGATTACTCAACAAAATCAACACAATTAAAAATGTCAATGATACAGTCTTCAAAATTATAATACTTTTAAAAACACTCAGGCTATTGATTAGAAATAAAACAAAACACAAAAAAGTGGTCCAGATTGGGCTCTGCTGCATATTACAGTGGTACAGTAACATGCGGGAGACATTTCTGGATTGCTGTAGTGAAGCGATCGCATTAGTTTTAGAGAGGTAATGAAGATGTAGCTCACAGACTGTAAAGGTCACAGAGTGCTGCTCATGACTGATATTCTGAGAAATATGACTGTGCGTTGCTATGACACACATGTGCTGAACTGAGATAAATATGAAAAGCAATGGCTCAGGTCTTTTCATTACACAGGACAAAAAGGAACTCCGAGCTCCCATTCAAAGAACAATTAAGACAGCCAGACCCATTCATTCCTCCTCCACTTTCCCATCTTTTCTCTATCTTTCACCTTCCCTCCTTCTCTCTCTTGCACACAAGCACTCACATGCATGACTAAGACACATATACACGTGCAAACACATGTACAAACGCATTTGTACACAAACACATACGCACATTAATAAGACCTCATACAAACACAATCATGCTGACCCACACACCCACTCACATACGCACACAAGCAGTAACACACGTACACAAATACAAACAAGTGCGAGTCAGCTTTCGAGGAATTACATTGTACATCACTTTCCTGTGGTCTGTGGTTTGTGCTGCAGGGGTAGGCAGAACACAGCACCACTTTCACCGCAACCATCATTAGTGGTTCAGGATTAAACAGAAGAACCATTAACTTCAAAAATAGCACAGTATTAGTACTTGCTCAATAAATTTGAGATTATCATGTAATGTCGTTCTCTATTTTTTTCTCTCTCACTGTCTTTAATATTGATTTTGGAGGCAGTGAATGCATTTTTTTCATGGATAAGAGACAGGCAGTTGTAGCCTCTGGGTGCTTTGGACCAAATTCAAAACAAAATTCACATCAACTCCTACAGTATAAAAGACAGTAAATATGCGATTGTGTAAAGTTAACTCCACACAGTGTGACCAAATCTGCACTGGCACCAGTGCTAATAGTCAATTGGTTCAAGCCATTCCTTGCAAATGAGCCAGTGGGTCCCTGCGTTAATGCACCCACTGTAATCCTCATAATGAAAGTCTATAACTTCTGCACCGCTGACTTCAGAACCCTTAAAAGGCTGTTATTATTTCACCATTAAACCATTCACACCACTTTCCCTCAGCCCAACAAAGATGTTTTAATGCTGATTGAAATATTAATAGAGTGACCCTGATTCCCCCTCCATCTACTACCAGCACCAGAGAGATACAGAGAGAGAGAGGAAAAGATTTTCACTTTCTGGTATAATAATGGACCTGTCTCCCTGTCTTTACCTCTAACTTTGGGGGACATTATCAATCAGAAAACTGGTATAATGTTTGCTTTCTAACATTAAAGCACAACTGCTATCAATACCTTAAATATTGAAAGTTTTATTTGAAACAAATTTGTTTTCTCGCACATTCTGATGTGCGTCTAATGAAAGGAATAAATTTAAATAACAAAATTCGCAGGTGATGCCAAATAAGACTTCAGGAGAGCCAGACTTGGGGAAAAAAAGCAGATACAAAAACTGATAACCCAAAGTTTGCAAGCTGAAACAAAGTACTATGTCTCTGGAGAAAACATCCTGCTTTGAAATTTCCACACGTCCAACCCTTGCAAGAGAACCCCCACACCTCCCACCCTCCTGTGCTGACTGCATTGTTTCCTTCCGACATTCTTACAAGAGAGGGTGAAAAAATTCCGAAGTCCCCCCATTTCAAATGAAACTGCATGTCACATTTGCCCGTATGGTAAACAAGCTTCAGTGCCTTAAACAAGCATTTGTCTGTTTGGTTTAAGAAGCTGATCCCTGAGAAGAATAACCCGACAGTTCAACAGTGTCTCCTTTGACGCTGTTAAATAATATATAAGTATGTGAGACGAGACTCCACAGTAATTAATGGTGTGGATCAGTTTCATTAGTCCTCAGAGTCCAAAGTGATTTCAGCAGTGTGACATGAAAGAGACTGCAGGTATTAGTGTTGCAATGAAGACGGTGGGGGGCATGTATACCACTTCTGAAAGACCACCTGTTCACTTTACAGTACACTACTATACAGAAACTGTATCAGCTATATCAAGCTAGTTCACTATATAATGAAGTTGACATCACATCAATTGTCCATGTAGTGATGATCGCATTAAAAAGCACAAAAATTTGTAAAAGGTGCACAAAGTTGGACACAGAACTTTGTCTACGCAAACCTGTCTGTCCAGATCAGAGGGTCATTTTAAAGACCTTCCATACCCCTTCTCACCTGATCTAACAGCACAACAATATCCTCTGAAGTAATAAGTAAGAAGTAACTACCCCCAGCCATACCATATAAAGTATGGTAGAATACTGCATGATGCTTATCGTTTGAATTTATTAGTTATAAATTACTGTAATGTAAGTCATGCACATCTCATGTATGAACTCATGTTTCCAAGTTGAAAGGTTTTTTTTTTTTTTTTTTTGCATTTTTAACAACTTCAAAATACTCTGGTCTCCACGGAGTGCCAGAGTGGCTATGTACTGAGATGTGTGAAGCGTGAGTAAAACGGTTACTTTTTTACTGGATGACCATACAGAGCACAACTTGATGCAAATGATGATTCACTATGCCTCCATTCTGTAACAATGTAAACTCCAGTTTGTGTCTTGGTTCACGAGCTTAACTCTTACAATAAGATATAGTCTCATTCCTTTCATGCTCATGTAAAAATCTCAGGTGGAATTTTTGCATATTACTGTTGAGTATGCACGTGCATATGACTCATGTATTCAACTTTACTATCCATTCTCATACAGCACGCGTCCTTGTTTTCACCGAATTGTTTTCCTTTCTGCTATCCGCCTCCAGAAAGTCGAATATGAATGAAACAGAACCCATCTTTTACGTATAATGTTCTTGCAGAACCACGGTAACAAGGAGAGTAACCAGCACTGATTATACATGCGGCAAGTGCCGAGCAACAGCTAGTTACACATTGAACCCTTGGCGCATTCTGGGTCTTAACATACAGATTCAGTACAGATACACGGTCCCGAGCCATTCAACTTACCCTGGACGTGCCTTTTCAAGAACACGTACCAAATCTCAAACTCATCCAAGTGTGAAGTTTCAAAAATTGCACATGCATCCAGAAAAGTTCAGGTGCGCTGGTGCTGGATAACGAATTTGTTTTCCTCTCATCCCCTCCAACAGGCGCACAGGATTTTGAAAACAATGCAATGGCAATGTTATCGGTTTATGGTTGCCAAAATTTCTGTCCCGCTTTTCCACTTGAGCCGCTGGATCGTTTGATCATGCAACCTAACATCTCTCCAATACTACAGGTAAGTCACCGCGAAGGCAGAGCGTTGACTCTACTCAGCTCCGACTTCTTTCGCATTGCATTGACAGTGAAACGGCTGGTCCGGGGTGTATTTCACAAGTGTCTGTGAGCGTGAGCGAGAGCGAGAGGGGAGTGCGCGCAAGAGAGAGATCGCGCCAGCGAGGGCGAGAGCAAGAATAATACAGTTACGGGAATATACAGGTTACAGACATAAGGTGCGTAGCTAAAAGCAGTAGCCCACGTAACACCCTCCCGCACAATGATCACTCCAGCAGACTGAGGAATATCTCGCCTACTGTCACTAAGCGGTAGCTTCACTTTGACAGCAATATCAGAAGCAGAGTGACTGCCGACTAGTGAATGCACCGTTAGAGCACGTGATATTTCCTACGTGACATATGTTGCGTGATGCAGGTTTAATGTACTTGTAAGGATGGAACAGCTTTTTCAGTTACGTGTTTTTTGAGAGACGGCGCAGAGTAATCAATCACCATTTTGCTTCGGATGGTGCTAGAGGTCATTGCTAATGGTGAGTCTAATCGTCCATATTACTAGCTGTCAGTCAATGCAAGTCGTAATCTGCGTCTGATCTATTCGGAAATGGGGTGAAGATAGATTTTATATGTGGTGTGCTGATGGGACAGTAGATAATGGAGTTCTGCATTACCCATGTACAATAATCTATAAAAGGCACCCTATAGTAAAGTGAAAAAAAATGGAATATCAAGTTTAAGATTGTCCAGTTTGAATAGCCATAGTTTTTAGATAGGACTCATAATAAAAGTAATATTTTTCTGGCCAGCATGACTTACAGTACATTGTATAGTACCTATCAAAATCTGGACTTATCAAAACCTTCTCTCATCTGGACCTATCAAAGCCCACCTCACCTCACACTGTGTAGGTCATTTAGAATAGTTCCTTTGAAATCAATAGGTGTAGGGAAGATTTGAACACACACACACACACACCCTTCCAGAGCTGGAATCCCTCATAAACAGGAAAACTCAACGATGGGGGGAGAATTGAATTCCTGGTCAAGCAGAACCTGCAAATAGCCATCAATACCACTGGTGACGTCTGAGACACCTTGGCCTGAGTCCCAGTTCACTACAGCAACACCACAGAGCACAAAATGACTGAAGCTGCATTTTGGACATCGCATAGAGGAATCTATCTAAAGCAAGCAGAGAGGCAATGCTCATCTGCATTCTCACAGCTGAGATATTATGACATTTATTCATTCACATTGGCTTTGAAACCCTAAATCTGCCCAAGAGCTGTGTATTCACATGCATGGCACAGAGGAAGCTATTCAGAAAATGCCACACATCTCATTACCGTTGTCCCATTACCATATTATGTATAGCTGAGGGACATTTTATGCAGCAATTGGGGATAAATTGTGCTTTTACTACTATCCCCTTCTCTAAATATAGTTTTCATCATCATGCTCTTTTAACAGAATTTGCACGCCTCTTTTGTTCGGTGTTTCATGGCACCATCAGATATTTTGTTTTATTTTATTCAAAGTTGAAATCCTTACTGTTGTTAGATTTGAAATTCTAAAAATGGTTGTTACCGCAGTGCCAAGAAGCACACTAGGCATGTATAGGAAGGCTACATGGCTACATTTAGCATACCTCACATGTATTGTTAGCACAAAGGGCAGTTTTGTGAAATGAGGATGCTACAGCTCTCAGCTCTGTGTTGTGCTGAAGAATGTTTTGTTTGCCAATAAATGGGTGCGAAAACACCCCTACACTTCCCAAAGCCTCAAGAGCATGCTCCCAATTCAGAAACTATTTTAATTCAGCTACTGTACAATACAGTCTTCTTTCACTTTAAATAAAAAACAGCTTTATGGAGTAGGACATTATTTATATATTTATTACCGCATAATGAATGCCAGATCTAATTTAAACAGTTGAGGCGTATGATGCAGAGGTGTTGAATTGTTTGGATTTGATATCATTTGCATTATTCTTGACATTTAGAGTTTCTGCAAGTTCAGCAATGGGGCCTGACTTGTTGCATTCAATTATCTCAATAAATGCTAAAGATAGAGCAGCTTTGCTGACTTCCGTGTGATATTTTCCAGGGAAGAAATATATGCAAACTCTTGGCAGTGACCCTAATGCTGTGAAACTACTCTGTGCAGGAATTCAGAGTGCTAAAGCCAAAGCTATTATTGAAAGGAAATCCCCTATCTCAGTATCAGATTTGGTGGTTGAGTAGTAAATAAGCTGTTCTAGTATGACTTGATTGAGGCTGAAATGTGACTGGGGATTTTTTTTTTACTGACTGGAGATCCGTGCTTGGAATGCCAGGGTTCCAGAGTTCTGGCGTCTGCCCTTGGCATTTCGCCCTCCCTCTCTCCTTTGTCTCAAACACCTGCGGCGGGACAGCTGGTCATGTGACCCCCATGGCACAAGGGCAGCTGAGGTTTTTGGGTACCCGGCAGCCCGGCGGACAGGCTTGGCAGGAGCGACATGGAGCAGGTGCCACCCAGTGATGCCCGCCGTTCTCTGATGCTGGAGGAGCCTTCATTAATGCAGCTGGTCTGCCACAGAAATCCCCGCACCGGACACGGAGCGCAGCTCATTAGGCCCTCTGACGAATGAGGAGAGCTGACCCCCCCCATCACCCCATCCCACCCCCACCCAACACTTCCTCCAGAACAGCCTGCTTTTATTAAGCAGAGCAACTAACTGGCCTGTTGGACTGGAAATCACTGTCTCAATACAAATTTGACAGGTCTGTTTTCTCAGCAGTGAATAAAGTGTTGCACTTCCAGCTCAACAATCATGACCGCCTGTGGAGTGGAAGACTCAATTGTGAAAAAAGTGAAGGGGCAAACTGTTATTTTTTGGGGGAAAGGGGGAGGGTTTGTTTTGTTATCACTGTGATGTAATGATGGTGTAATGAAATCTTTCCTCCTGCAGATTTCATTATCATTGGCCGATGGTACATTTGACCTGTACGGACAGAGATTGTCATGATTTAACAGTGTTTAGGCACAATAGCCCTGATTTATTTATTTAGCTATTTTTCTTCCATCGGAAGAGGACAGGGAGGAAGGCAGATTGCTGCCTCCTGTCCGTTACTTCAGCCCTAGGACATACTTTCACTGAGTCCTATCGAGTGCAGCTGGTGCTTATCTAGCTAATTTACTGTGTTCCGGGCTGCTCTCTGTTTTTCTAATTCTGAGCTCCATTGATTTTTCAGGGCGCAAATTTAGTATGCACATGGACAAAATGCTGAATATCTGCAAATAGGTTTTTTTGTATAAAGCAAAAAAAATTGTCTTTAATTTCTTCAGTACAAACCATTTGGATGATTAGTGATGGTACTCTGCAGTCCATTAGCATTAATTCAAAATGAAATCATTAGCATTTTCCTCCAAATGGTTTAGCAATTACTATTTGCAGCCGTGATATACTTTATAACATGCGCTATCATGATATTTGTGAAGGCATTCACAAAGCTAAAATTGTATTGACTGAATTAGCATAGCTATTGACTTTCTTCATGTTGTACATGCAATGTAAAGATGAGCAAACAAATTGCATTATTTATATTCAATTAAATAAAAACTTTTCCACTGTGCCAACAGATCAATGCTCTATAGCATCCATTGTTTTTAACCATCATTACATGGATAAATTGAAACACCCCTCAACGGATGTGCTATCCGTTGGGTCTTAAACAGCATTGAGAAAAACTAAAATGACAAAAATATAAACTAGGAAGTATTGACCCACACTGTTTAATAGGATCAATATAGGACTATTACAGCCAGAGACATCATTCACGTGCGCTCAGCTTCATTCCCATGCACCATGGCTTGCATTCAAAGTTGATAATGAAGCTGCTTTCGCATTGGCGGGGGACTAACGATTGCTGCAGTGAAGGCTGATGAAACACATGGAAGCACGAGAATAAAAGGCATGACATTCTCGTCGAAGCCCTGACCTTAAACTCATTGATCTATTGTAAAATGTGTTAGGGGGCCACTGAGTGACATGATGTATGCAAGCTCTGAATCCATAACACAATAAGTGTTCCTCAAAGGGAAATACATTAGGTATTCCGTATATCTGTAGTATTTTTCCTTCCCTCTGCAGAATTAGAACTCACTTTGAACCTAGCCGAGAGCACCACATCTTTGCTTTCATACGAAGTGAAATAAAAACAAATAAATATTAAATTAGAAGCCTTGTTTGTCTTATTTCAGGTCATGACATAGCCAAGGGTATACTCACATATACAAAGCATACCAACCTACATTTTTGGGGATGCATAATGCACCCACCTATAAGTCTTGTTATAGTTTTATGATTATTTTTATGCGATATGACAACCACATATTTAAAATTGATTTACACACTCACATGCCCTCTCAACAGAACAAGTTGACATGGTATTTATTTCAAACTGTACTCTATTTTGGGACCTTTAATTGACCAAAACATTACGTGCATTCCCGTGTCAATACCCAAGTCTATATTGTACTCAATGCACTGAATACTGTATGTCATTTCCAGCATATGTCAGGAAACATTTTAATGGACGAATTGTGAATTTTACTGACAAAAACTGAGCGTTGAGGACATCTAGTGGCTGTAGACCGGCATGTTAAGCGAGGAGTTTTTCTTCCTGATTCCCAAAACAGATAAAAGATGCTTCGCAACTGTATCTTTCATGTAAGCAAGTTATTTCTTAAGCATATTTTCCTCTAGAGATTATTTATGCATATTTCATCAACATCCAGACGATTGATTTGAAAATCCAAAGTGCCAGTGTTCTTTCTGTGACATCGATGTATTCTAGCATCATCCTGATTCCCTATTACATTACGTTCCAATTGTTGTTTTCGGTTATCTACATTTCTCCCTGATTCTGTGCGGAAGCTACTGTTCAATAAGTTACAAGGTAGCTGGAAAAGACAACACGTTTAGCTAAACATCTGTCGAACGTTGGGATAATCACAGAAATTACTTAAGATAGTCATAATAAATATATAAATCACGGTTGATCTACAATCTTCCCACAAGTTAAATGACTTTGCCACATAAGGAGGAGGAGTACGCAGCTTAGCAACTGCAGGTTAGCTGATGTCACTTTTCGATTGTTTTCTCTACAGTGTCTGTTGTTGGTTTTGCTGTCCTCGCTAGTATGCCAGGTGTTTTCATAAGGGTTTGATCTATAGAACTGAAATTTGTTAGTTCAAAAGTCAATTTGCTAAATACTTGTATCGATCATTCTAAGTAGCTAACGTCACAGTTACTCTGGCTAGTTCACAGGTTAAAAGCTGCCTAGCATCCAAATTGACATGTAGCCAGATGTCAGTTTAAAGTAGTATGACAAACGTTAGTGATGGCAACATAGCTCCTTGGTAGCCAGATTTGTAAATATTAAGCGTGTGGTTTGAGTTTCACAGTTTAACACTTTCAGCTAGCTAGCTTAAATACTTATCGTTTGTGGTTTTTCTTTGTTTGCTAAAGCAAGCATTTAGAAATGCGAAACGGTTGTAATTTTTTAAAATAGTAAAATAGTACTTAATTCCTCTCTGTACCATGTGTGTTGGATTGCAGAATGCCCTGTCCAAGCCACGCACGTTTTCACATTTTAAGTGTCTGTAGTTTCTAATTTTGGTGTGCAGTAAGCACATACAATACACGCCAAACAGGAAACGCTTACAAAAACAAAGTTTATGTAAGCCTTGCAGGTAACTGCGGTATTTTCTGAGTACATTAATAAACCTATAACCTAATAACTTATATTTCATTAATACAGTTGATCAGGATATAAAGAAATGTGCCTGGTGCTTTGGTTCCTTATTCATAATTATCCTCACAAAGCTTTTATTGGTGGAGTAAAATGTACCATTATTCTTCAGTTCAATAAAAGCCCACAAAGTGTGACGCCCTATTCACAAACCATAACACTGTAGGCACAACTGACCATTAACCTGATGAGTTTTTCCACAGACAGGCAGGATGCAGCCAAGCGCAGGGGTGTCCCAAGAGAGCCCCCAAGGTGGGGAAGGTCGCGGGGAGCTTGTCCAGCTTCCATCCAAGGACACGGGAAGCTGCGAACTCACGGACTTGAACAGCCCCAAAACTTTGACCTTCGACCTCATGAATATGGTCATCTCATTCAAGCGCATGGTGATCTTCCTGGAGCCCGTAAACGACACTGTTGAGCTGGTCAGGTACCTGCTGGGGTGAGTGTGTTGGAAGAGTCTCAAGTGTGACTCAGCCTAGCACCCGTAGATCAGTTAGGTTTAAAAAAAATAAGCTTATCCTGTGTGAAACATTGATTCTGTTGTTGTATACAAAGTAACACCACAGAGAACTTTACATGTGTTAGGTATTTGCACAAAATCGTGACGTCAAAGATGGCCTTCTGTCATGTAAAGACTGGTAACTCTTGATATTTCTCCCTTTTGCTATGTGTCAACCAGATGGAAGATGCCTATATTCTCTCTGCTCTTCTGTGTCCTCCTCAACATCCTGTTCCTAACCCTGAGTGAAGGTAAGAAAATATCTAAAAATTGTGATTGGACTGCATAAAACTACAATTTATAATCAACTCAAGAGGCAAGGAGCTAAACACAGTTTATCTCTATATGGTTTTAGCTCCTCATCCACTTGGCAACAACAGCTAGGAGCTTCTTTACAATCCGAAAAAAAGGAAATTAAAGTTTAAAAAAGATTATAATTAAAGAAAATATTTCACATTTGTTAAAAAGAACAGGTGGAAATGAAGGGTTGGGGGCACAGGTAGTTTATCCTCCCATGATAGCAGCTATTATCATTATTATTATTAAGAATAAGAATGATACATAAATACGAATAAGCAGTCCACTGTGTGTTGCAGTGGCGTGGTTCTCCCTGCTATTGTTGGGGATCTCCACCCCAGCGGCCCTGGGGTACCTCCAGGACCGCTGCCAGAGCCAGGTTGGGGAGACGGCCCTGCAGAGGAAGAGACACCACGCAGTGCAGAGGAGAGATCTGCAGACCGTACACCTCACCAGACAGGAGGCCATGCTGGAGGTCAAAGGCCTGTGAGTGGAGACAATATGAACATCACATGGTTTACTGTTTCATCATAACTATGTAGTGTCTGTTTCTATTGTTTTGTTTGTTAATATAATGCAGTTTTCAGCTCCATTATATGACCAAATTCACATTTATTCAGCTACATTGATTATATACAATGTCAGGGTAATTCCTTTTAATTCAAAATGGACAAGAACTTTTAAATCTTAATTGGAGTTTGAGTGCTTTGTGTGAATTTCTAAAACACTTAGGCAGTGAGTCACAAGTGGATACCACCTTTTAGACACACGGTTTTTAACCACATCTCACAAAAAGGAAAGCTTTAGTTTTCTTAACTGTTTTGGGGTATTTTTTCTGATGCTCACCATTCTGCAATGTTTTGTTATGCAAGTTATTAAGCAATCTTTAAGAACCATTTGGTTTTGCTTTGATTCTTCTGAGGGGCACAAAAAAGGCAGTAATTGACAGAATACAGCAGCAATGCCCACCAGAGTGTACAAGCCCCACTCTCCCATCGCTTGTGTTCACAACCCAAAAATAACATGAAACAGAAGGACTAAAATGACGGGAGGTTTCTTATCATGCCTACATTTTCCACTGTGTCTGTGTGAGCTTGTGAGAAATTATTAAGTTTCCTTCCATAAATGATTTGAGGTCATTTTTTGATCATATTTTCCAATGTTTTGAATAAGAACTTGGTTTGCAGACGAGGGGTCAAGATTTAAAAGCGGCACTCATAAGAAGTCCTTTGCCTGAACTTGGAGCCTCCGGGAGCTTTAAAGCAGGAGTAATTTAATCCTCCACTGCACTGGACTCGGTGCCTGAGGGGCGGGGGGCGGGTTGGTGGGGGTGGGGGTGTTCAGTGTGAGGGGTTGAACAGTCTCAAAAGATGTGTGGTCAACAATAACAGCATCATCACTGCTCTTCAACCCCCTTAGGGTGGTTATAAGACCATGTTTGATACAGTGCTCTATATCAGAGGTGGACAACACTTGTCCCGAAGAGCACGATGACTGCTGGTCTGTGTTTTCACCTTAATATCAGCAGCCATTTTAGACTCAAGTAACTAGGGGTGAATTAACCGTTTTGATATCTCAATCAACTGCTGAGTGAGAGCCAAACCTGGAGACAATGGTGCCCTCAAGAGCTATCCTGCTCTAGACCCCTGCTTGAAATGCTTATATGGGCTGGATGGCTGGTTATCCTTACTACACATTCTTCCATTTTAATTCTCTTAACATTTTTAAAGCAGTCATATCACTGTTGTTAATGTTGGCATTTCTTTCAGGTTGAAGCAGCTGGATGATATTCTGTCCCAGGCCTGTGTATCAGCAGAGACTGTGTACAATGTGCTGTACTGGGAGAACCACATGGCCTCATCCTTGTGAGTAACGATGGGCGCGAGACCAAAACTAATTTGCACAGTGCACGCAATTTCCTTGTTGTCCATGCTCCTCGCTATCATTTCTCGATTCTTACGTATTGTCTAGTATTGTCTAGGAGTTGGATCGTGTTGTGGGAAAGAGGGTATCGTAAAGTTAACAAACCTATTGTACTGCCAAACTGAATCAGGTTTTTGTTTGCATGAGCGGTGACATTTTTAAGCCAAATCTACACTCAAAGCAGCTCTAAAGTTGTGCGTGAGAAGCACAGAAGCCACACATCATCAGAATGTTTGTAAACCACACCATCACATTTCAGTTGTCTTCCTCTCTCTGGAAAAAGAATGCTCCTTATTTTCTGAATATTTATCAAGGACCATGACAAAATATTATCTGTCACCCTTAGATGTGTGCATATGCATATTATTATCATAATGTTATATCATAATTGGGACTTTAACACCATATAGGTAGTTCACGGCATGTTGAAACAGACCCTAGTGACTGTATTACCAGCATGGTATGCTAGCCCTTGCTTATGCTAAAGTCAAAGATGTGCTGTCGCTCTTTTTCTTTGCTGCTTTAACGTTAAGCCAAAAAGAAAAGATATGAAAGAAAAGTTTCAAAGTACTGTATGAAGTGCATCAGCAACATGCAGAAAGAGAATTTTACTTGATGTCAGTGCATGCTAACTTGTCACACTGTCAGTGTAGGTTACATAATTGTATCAAATTAGTTTCATAAGCAGCAGGAAAATCATGGTTTTAGTGTCTGTTTGGCTTCAGGTTGTCAGCGGTATACTGAGCAATGCTTGCCTGAAGCTGGGAAAGTAAACCACAAATGAGAGTGTGGAATGTTTCACTGCATTATTTTAAGCTTAATTAACCAACTTATTGTTTCCTGGCGCTGTTAATTAATTGATGCTAAGTTACACTACAATTGGCTGGTAGCTTGTTGCTACCAGGTTGTTGGGGTCTGGACTTGTAACCGAAGGATTGTAATCAAACTTAACTGAAATCCTGTGGTGTTTTATGTTGCTGCTGTTCATCCCTTGCTTGTCTGCATTGCTCACTGGCTTTGCTGTCCACAGGTTTTATGGGGGTCTCCTGGTGATGCTGTGTTTCCTGTACTTTGCCCCTCTGGGCTGGGCACTGGCCATGTTCAACAGCGCCCTCTTCCTGTGGAACAGAGACTTCTGCCGAGGTGAGCACATTCTTCCATGAAGATTGCAAAGCGGCACTGGTGGACGGTGTAACCACTCAAGCTTTAGCTTCCTGGCATATCTCTCCATATCTCACATTTTGAGCAGATTCAGTGCTAAATTAGTCTTCCAAAAAAGAATACTACATTCACCAAGAGCCATCAAGGTTTCAGGGATGTATTTTGTCTGTGAACATACCTTTCTAACGTGTCCCCAGACTACAAAATGCATTTTGGGTTTTCAAATTTCACCTGCATTCCCAGAGGCAGCAACCACTAATCCAACAAAAGCTGAATTGCATAACGGATTTGAAAATAGTACTCTAAATTGATTACCTCTCAACTACTGTCTGCACTCTCTGTGCAAAATAAGCAGACTGTGCTTCACTTAATCCTAGAAAATGGTACTTTATTGCCTCGTACACTACATTTAAAAATCTAATCTAATTCCAGTTCCGAAGCTCTGAATCCTTACAGAATCTGATTTCAGTTTTGGGCCTTAGTTGAATTGACCACTTATTGTTCGTAGTGGAACTTCCAGTATCAGTTTGGAGGCCATTTTTTAGCTTTAAGCTGGAGAGCGGAATGTATTTTTTTTGACCAGGTCCCTTACAATATATTCCCTCATGTGGATTGTGGACATACATTGAGCATGCTAAAATTTTGATTGCCAAAAAACCAGTAGACATTGCGCTTGATCTTTTCAGTTTTTATACTCTTCTGTCATGTTGAAACTTGACATGGCATGATGACACATGTCACAAAGTGGGTGAATGTATCATCAGTTGAGAGAAAACTGGTTTCATAGGCATTCTAAGTAATGACCACATATGCATGGCTAGGGGTCAAAGTAATCCAAGATTCAAAGTTCTCCGTTGACCTTTGGCCCAGCTGTGACCTCTGCTCTGCTCTTCATTGATTGGTACCTACTCTCATAGATTATCCACCATCCAAGTAATCTGATATGGCCTCTTCAACGATCCTTGCTCAACTGACGGAAAAAGGCTATTTATCGGAGCAACATCCAGCAATATAAAAATGGAGGAAATTCTTGTAGATTAAGGGGATGTAAGAGTTTCTTTTGAGGGGAAAGACTCGTTTTACAGCATAAATTCAGTGGTTGGAACGGTGCAGAGATTTTATGGAGACTTTGTAGTCTGGCACATTCCTGGTTGTATATTCACTGTACACATCGGGTTGGTGCCTGGATCCTATCCCAGCATCTCCTTTAGCACTCTGTCCATGGGATAATCACATTAGTGGTTTTGGGAGACCCGCTGGGTCTCAGGCATGGGGAAGCTGGAAAGTCCTAAACGCTTCGGCAGGTGGGGCTTTATTCCGTGTTGGTAAAGCCATCAGACTGTTACCTGTAAAGCGTTACGATCCCGCACCTCGTCCCCTTCATCTCCAGCACAGTAGCCATCTTTTCCAGCTGCTTCCACTAATACAGACATCCTTACCGGGAATCATAATTTGGGCCCTAGACAAAACACTAGATTCCATCCAACATTATTCTCACCCTCAACTGGAATCATGAATACATTGTGTATTGTTTTTTTGTGATTTTAATTTATTTCATTTTTGACATTCCTGGTGTGGGTGGGCTGAGGAGTACTCAGACTCAAACTGTAATTGGCCTGTCATAGAATACAGCTGACGCCAGAAGCTCTAATCCTCCACATGGCCAGGAGAACTTAGCTTGCCTGTGCCCACAAATACCGAAGACCTGGACAGATTTGTGGACCCCATGGCTGACTTAAATCTTCTCATAGATTTACTAGCTAGCTACCTTGCTGTCAGCTGAATTAAATGCAGAATGGAAGGAGGCCATTGTCTTAAAATTGACTGATGGACCCAACTTTCAAATCTTTCTTCTAATTCCTTCTCAAAAGTTTACTAGGTTGCTTGTTAGTCTTCTTTGGTTTTCAATGATGCACAAACTCTCTACGTTTGGCTGCCCTCATTGCTGTTTATGATGGGATATTTGTTGGCCTGGCAGAATCATGTGACTGCTTCATTGATAAGTGGATCATGTGTAGCAGACAGTACTACTCAGTCGGGCGTTATTTAAAGCTACCTTTGATGCTTGTATTTTTATTTTTATTTTTTTTACAAGAACCTGACCGTTTTGTACATTTCATACCAAAACCTATACCTTGTGTGCCATCTGTATCTTTGATGAGAACAAGAGAGGAAATGATATTTGTGAAACTCCTGATGGTTCTCTGATAAGCATGTCTTTTAGCCAGCAGGACCTTTGGTAATTCTGTGCTTCTCTGCAGTCCTTCTGGAGTTCAGGGAGATGTTCCGTCAAGGTGAGGCCGCACCTGCCGAGGGAGAGCCGGAGAACCCGGAGCCCGAACCGACCAGCTTTGTGGATCAGACACCGACTCCCCCCAGCATGGAGGTGAGCATGTGTGATGAGGATGGACACGCCCCGTGTAGGCCCCCACAGCATCTGTGGCATTGCGTTTAAATGGGCCTCGAGTCATTCCCAGTAAAAGTAGCCGGACTGGCTGGAACTAATCCCAGTGTTTTAAATGGAAGGGACTAGGATTTGCGGTAGCTCTTGATTTTGGCGGATGAAGGAAATGAAAGGAGATGTGAAGCATTAATGTAATTTGTCAAAGACGGAAATGGGTTTTTCAGTATTTTGGCCTGGTCCACTATTTTGTGAACAGGCTCATCACTCACAGTGGAAAGCTGTAGAGTTTTTGAATCAGCTCAGACTGTTGTCTTAGTGTATAATTTAGGACAGCAGCTTTTGTTGCAATGGTTGCCCATTTCTGCACCGTAACAATAAGATGGGAGACTTAAAAGGTCTCTTCAGTGCAGTCAGTAACACACGTCAGTAGCCTCATTAGCACTGCATATGCTAACACTTTAACCACAAGGCCTGTCACGGTATGCTCTGGTTACCGAATGGGGCGCGGCGCAACTCGAACTGCCTGCGGTCAGGGGCTCCAGGGCCACCGTCCAGCACATTTGGTCTGAGAAAGCTATCAAGGCTGTGGACCAGATGGAAGGGTGCGATGGAGAGGAATGAGGGAAGGTATGGTTTGATGAAGGAACAGCTAGTTCCCTCTGTCCTGAGAACTCGGGCTGCAGTAGGGCCAGCCCTCTGCCATTGAAGCCATTCACCATCTCTGAAATTCTACAAAGGACAGACAGATTATACTCCAGAGCAGCCAATGGCCCTCATGGAGGAGTGGGGCTCATTCCACCAAATGCCCTGGCCCATTCAGAGCTGGTGCACCTGTCATGCCTTAAGTCTGTTCTGGCTGCCCAGTGGTGAACTGGGCTTATCATGACAGCGTGAAGAGGAGTAGACTAAATGGTAGAGAGACATCCTCAGAAGAAGACTAAAGACCTTCCTCATCAGGCTATATCCAGGCTCTCCAGACTGTGGCACTCCTTACAAGGGTTTCTGCCACTCTTAGTTTAACACTGGACATTACCCTTGGAGAGTACAATAGTGGCAAGGGGATCATTTATTATGCTAGCAGCATGTTTGATTATAAAATGTTTTGTTGCCCAGTTACCAACTCTTCAGCATTAATGCAGTAATTCTATAATTATAACTATTGTTATAACTGGGTAATGCAAGACACAAATACAAATTGCACCATTGTTTCAGGAGAGGGGTTGGGTGAGCTTGTGAACATGTGTGTTTTTATGTTTCCACATTACAATTTTGGCTTGTCTTGTCTAAAGCACTAATTCTGTTTCATTCTCTCTCTTCTTTTGTCGCATTTTGTTTTTGGCAGGAATTTGAGTGGCATATAAAACAGAGTTATAAATTATTAGTATCATTGTTGAGTTTTGTTAACAAGAGAAATGCTCGTTATTGTTGTTGTTGTTATTATTATTGTTATCGTTCACCCAGGTCAGTGTATTCGCACGCTCCAACCGGAAAGCCGTATCTGCATTTTAGCTCACCGCAGAGCCGTGAACACTGGCCAACTGTTCATGTTGGGTTTCATAAATATAAGTAACACTTTCCCCACCCGGTTCCCAATCTGAACTGAATTAGCCAAACCCGCACAATCTGACAAATGTTTTTATGGCTCAAATTAGACAGTGAGGGAAGTGATGAGAAGAATTAAGATGGTTGATTTATTGGTGGTCCTGAACCACATGACGCCGCCTTGATCTGCTGCATTGTTCTGTGATCTATGTTGTTTTTAATAGATTCAAATAACTTTTCTTTTCCTAGCCTTGCATGTCTGTATAATATCTGGCAATGTATTTCCTTTTGAATTACTTTATGAATCATTCAAGTTTAAATTGGCTCAATTAGCCTTGAAATTTATGATTCCAAATGTGCTGCATGAAGAATTTGTCTTTGGCCCGTTTTATCAAAGGTTCTCTTTAACGGGGCCTAAATGAACCCAGGCCTCCCCATCGATGCTTAGTGCCTCTCTGTTTGAACAGACATGCTGTAGAATGTCTCTCCAGCACTGTCCAATCACAGCAGAGTGTGGGTTTGTCATGTGACTCATTAATGATATAAGCCTGAGTAAATAATTCATTGATTGTGTTTTTCACTTTGGAACATTAAAGGTGGGCAGTGGTCACAATCACTGTGAAAGTGTTGATGGTGTAGTGACACATGTTGCTGAAAGCATTCAGGGTATAGTGACACACTATTAAGACCCCTAATTGTGTAGTCACACACTATGCTGGAAGTACTGAGTGTGTAGTGACACACTGATGTGTGCTGAGGGCATGATGACACACTCTGATGGTAGCGCCAAGCCTGAGTTCATTGTGAGCATCGGGAGAGGAACTCCTCGTTGGGTGACGCGTGCTAACATCCTGTCTGCTCGTCCGCAGGACCTCTCCCCAGGCAGCATCGAGGAGGCAGAGGAAGCCGAACCAGACGAGGAGTTTAAAGACGCCATTGAGGTAAGACCAGATGTAGGAGCAGGAACACTGTAATCCCCTTTGAGCCATCGCTCAAACCGCGCTGACGCCTGTGACTGGACTCCAGATTGTGTCATTTTATACTGTATCTGTTTGCCGCCTATGGTTTAGGCCCTCATAACTGAGCACTTACACTAACTCATCAATCCTTTAAGCCGGTGGATCTCAACCTCCTGGCAGACCCCTGTGTATGCTGGTTTTCTGTCTAACCGCAGTTACATTCCCTAAATTGTTACAAGCTGGTAATTGCTCTTAATTAGTCATTTTTAATGTCCATTAGGGGACAGTTTGCTCTCTTAAGGCACATTATGTCAGCAATAGCAATGCACATTATGAAGAATTGATGTTCTGTTTTCACACCCCAGAACTTTTAATCATCCCGATGAACTAATGCTTTAAGCCTTTTATTATTATGCATATATATATGCCCATATATGGCAAATGGGTCTGCTAGAAAGAGTTAATGTTTTTGAGCTGATTATATTTTAGACAGAAAGATGAAATCAGCAAGGGCCCAACTGGGAAAAGTGTGAACATCTGGTCACTGAAACTGGACCATTTGTTGAATAATGAAGATTTTCGAAGAACAGCTAAATTACAGTGAGACAACCCTGCACTGCGTTAATAAGTTCAAGGAAAAAATTGTGAAAGAGCTCAAAGACTGGATGTAACACAAACCAGAATTCACAGGGGTCCCAAGGACTGAGAATGAGAACCAAAAATTTATGCTCATTTCATACAACAGTTATACTGGAAAATATGTTCTTGCTGCCATCACACAACAGGAGAAATGCCTATGGAAAAGTGTGCACACACACACACACACACACACACACACACACACACACACACACACACACACACACAACACCACCTACAGTACCACTTGAAAGTTTCTGAACTTCTTTGAGATTCTTTGCATTTCCACATATTTTATTCTGAAATCCAGATTAGATCTTCATCAAAGTCTCAATTATCAAAAACCAATCCGCTTTATGGGAAGTCATCAAAACACAAGATACACTTTGATTATTTATTCATTGAAATTATTCAACCTTAGATATTTTGTGTGCAAAAATATGTAAATATTTACAACTGGTGGCACCGTCTTGATCAGCATTGGCTTCACATAATCATTGCATATAGCTGTGTATCTGTGTCTGGCATCTCCTTTGAGCAGTTTTACCCCATTCTTGCTTAGAGACTTAAAGCAATTTGTGACTTGTAAGGACATCCTTGCATGTGTTTGCTTCAAGTATGGGTCCCATAATCAACTTGGATAAACCTAAATATAAATATTATTCTACTTAAAAAGTTATTTTACTTTGTTAAGACCTAAAGCTTAAAGGTTTCCTTACCTCCGGCGTGTCTTCATGAAAGAGCTTGAATCATTTTGTGTTCTTCCAGGGTTCCGAACGAACCAGGTTTTATGCCAGTAGTTTTTGGCCTTCAGTTGCTGCCAGTTCTCTTGCATGCACTTCCCAAAACTGGCCAGAAAACATACCACTCTGAAGCACTCTGTTGTAGGTCTGCTTGGGTATTTTGGATATTTCTCTGCCTGCATGACCCACTTTTTCACAGCTTCAGCACACAGAGAGATGACCAGACACACTCCTCTAGATTTTTAGCAAACAATTACAGAATTCATGGCTCAATCTGTAATGACAAAGAATACAACTTTTTTGTGATAAAAGATTTGGTAGGATTTCAGTCTGTGTGTGTGGCTGTGTGCATGCACACATGTATGTATGTGTGTGTGTGTGTGTGTCTATCTATGTCTTTGTGCGCACACGTGTTTGTGTGAGGGTGTGTGTGCACATGCATACACGCAAATCCCCATAGAATTCCGGAGTGACACGGACGTGCAGTTTTTTGCAAAGCTGAGTAGTTGAGTCTGGCTGCTCTCCAGTGCTCACCATGGATGAATTAGTCTGTGCTGTAGATTGTAATACTGTTTTAACAGAAAAATGTTATTTATAGTCATGGGTTTTTCCTATCTCAAGTATCTGTCCACCAGCATACCTGTTCAGGGAACTACAAGTGATGGTTTGTAACCTGAAACCTGTCCGACACAATTTGAACACACACATACACATTTCCTTGCAGATATGGGCGCATGCACTTATCACTCACACGCAGTAATATATGTCTGTCTTTTCGTGTCTGATTTGATGTTTTTGTTTCTTTTACCTCCTTGCCCTCCAAGGAGCCCCCTCTTGTCTTGGTGGTAAGTAACAACCCCTCCCCCCACCCCCTTCTCAAGAGGGTTAGGAGGAGAAATGCTCCAGGACAATGAATCTTCTATTTCTTTCCAAAATTTACGGCTTGTAAAAATTAGCACCACTGACAACGCACAGGAAAACTTTCACACTTTGCACATGGCCATTCCAAAGAGGAGAACAGGGATGCCAAAGAATGGGGGAGGGAGGGGGTTTGAATGGATGGAGGGAGAGAGAGAATAAGAGAGACTGGAAGAGTGAAAGAGGGAGACTACTCTTGTCCTCATCTGTGCTGAATGAACAACACACTAATTATTCATTTACTAGAGGTTTAATGGAGGGTTCTGTTTAGCATGACTACATTTACAAAATGGCAACTGTAATATTCTAGAAATTCTTTCCACTGCTGTTTTTTTAAAAAACTATTAAAACATAGTTTAACAGTTAACCGCTATTCAATTGAGATGTCGTTTTTTGTTATTTAAAGTTTGCTGGGGTGGAAATATCCCATGCAGAAGAGTACATGAGCTAACCCCCCCTTTCCTATTTTATCAGTATCTTGAGTTGATGGATAATGAAGCAGAAAACATGTGTGTTTAATTCCCCTAATGCCATGAGCAGTATGTGTAGTAAACTGTCTGTTTTATTTTACCCTGCTTTCCGAGGACGCCCCCCTGGCCTTAGTGGTAAGTGCCCATGCTGTTTTTCGGGTTAACGGGTCGCACCACGTTTTTGACCAGGGAATCATTCTTTCACTTCATAACCAAGCACTATAAAACACCTGGAATATCTGCGGCACGTCACGGGGGGCCTTTTCAGCCCACTAACTTAAGATGACAAAGCTTTTAATGTGTCGTGAAACGGCCGGGAATCGCGTGTTAATGTTGCATGCCACTTACCATGTGCAAGTGGAGATGAAGAGTCTGGTGTGGAAGGTAGGGTGGTATCCAGGGGTGGAGTCAGGTTACCATGTACTGATTGCCACACCCTCAGAGATCAGCTGGGTCTTGGTGGTGGCACGATACCATGTGCATCACGGTTGAGCTCCCGTCCCGGTGTGGCCTTTCTGTAGCAGGGGATTATTTACGATCGTGTGAGGTGATAGGGCCTGAAAATGACTTTCCCAGACTCCTCCAGGGCTGCGGGAGACACCCTGCCGCTAGGCGAAGGGGGCCCCATGAATTATCGCCCCCTCGGCTTATTTACGCAGGTGAAACCCACCGACTGGCTGCCAGATCTACCCTGGAGACACATAGCCCCGCCTCCCAGCACGGAGACAAAGGTGCCTTGTCCGTCGTCAGTGGCGACATCCTTAGCAGAAAGGCACTTTTCCTCCAGGGGCTGGTACTTGGAACGTCCTGCCTTTGTCCTGCCTCCTTTTCCCATGCGTGGAGGTGGGGGGCGGCAAAGTGCTGTTCGAGATGATCACCTCTTTGCAGACCAAACAGCTGCTGACACTCTATCGGTCACAAGTTTTGGGTTGTGCACTTGGTGGTGCTGGGTCCCGAGAGAGCCACTCTTTTTCTGCTGGGGACACTAGCAGAGGCCTTTGTGGTTAGCGTCTTGTATCACTTGCCTGGTAAATGTGCTTTCACACACCGCTGTAGTTCACGGTGATTTGGTTTGACATCATTATAGGAGGTGCTTGAATAGGGTGGGAAGTGGGAGATATAAATTGGTACAGTGTGTATGTGGATTTCCCCCATGTATAATATGCCATCCTCTATTCCCCCTCCAAAATCCTTTGTTTACCTTGCTAGATGCAAGCATTCGTGGGTCATGGAGTCCAGTGTTGTAGCCTAACATCCATGCTCCCCTGTTCATGTAATCTGTTTTACACTTTTTTTTTTGACAGGAGGACGATGACGTGCCCCCAGGGGTCCCCGAGTTCGACACGTTCTCTGACAACGGCCTCCTGAGTCGCAACGAGCCAATCCGGAGCAAGGTGTCCAAACTGACGGAGAAACTCCGCAAGCGCTACCCCACCAACAACGCAGGTACAGTCACCTCCCCACTTCACAGCATGCTACTGGTCTTACACCGGGCCAGCTAAGAACCACTCATCCCCCCCTTTAATCAACAGTATGGGCTTCAGCCCTGATTTTCCCCTCCGTAATCAGCAGAACAGCTCCTCTCTCGCCTGCCTAGCCTCCCTCGAACTGTAGTAATCACAATAGGCCTCAGGCAGAATCTCCCGCTGTAATCATTAGACCGGGCCCTCTCCAAACTTCCCAGTCCGCCAGCTCTGACTTCCCCACTAAAAAATCACCAGACCGGGCTTCTTCCCAGCCCCCGAACCTTAATCATTAGACCCAGCCTTCCCGGATCCGCTCCCAGCCCTTTCAGCTTCGACACCCCTGGGCTGCAACCATCAGACCGAAGGTCTTTGCCGGTTTTACTGGTCCCCCAGCTCACCGCCCTGCATTTGTAGACCTGCAGCCCCCCCTGACAGGCTTTTCATGGCTGGATGGAAGGGGAGGGCTTCCTTGGCGCGCGTTTTTCGCCAGGCAATTCCGTAGAGATTAGCGTCGTTCCGTTCTAGGGTTACCACACGGACGCCGATCCATGGAAAACCGTATGGAATAACTTCAACAATCCTAATCTAATATTCTCGACTATAAACAACTAAATCAAACTAAACAGAAAATAAAAGAGAAAACCATTTCCTTCTTTCTCTCTCTCTATCTGTCTCCACTGCTCTCTGAATCGCTGTGCTCCTGAATGGCAGCCAGAGGAACCCAAGGGAGTTTTTCAAAGTCTGTTACTTTCGCCTCTTCCCCCTTGCTCTGGTCCAATAAAGGCGGCTATAGGCTTACATTTGCTGGGAACGAGACAGCTCTTCTACCCCCCCTCAGGACCTTAAATCGCAGCCTACGTTTTTCATCCAGCATACAGGTCAGGGTTAACTGGACAGTTAGACCACGTTCCATTCACGGTCACCGGCAACCCTGGCGAAACTTGAAATTTGAACTTGGTTGACAGCAGGTCAGGAATCACGGGCATGGAGGGACCTGAAAAACGCTGTGGTGAAAAGCGGTTGTCCCCGCGACCCAAAACCGTCAGATGCTGCTGCCAGCGGTCTGCTTCACTCTCATTAGTCCTCATGGAGCCGTTTAAATAGTCCACTGATGAAGTGGCTAATGAGGAGCCGGCTTAGGAGACAAGACTGAAAAGCAGACAGTTGTGGAGCCTGTATTTCATACTGCGCAGTGATTTGGAGATAGTGGTCACGGAGCAGACAGGGTCATTTTTTGTGGCTTTAAGCAATGTCCTTAATGTTAGCAAATGCCTGGCCTATCCTCTCACAGTAACACAGGATTAGAGGGAGAGTGAGGGAGAGAGAGCATGTGTTTCAGTGTAGGATCTGAGCTACCGTCAGCAGAGGTCAGTGTGGTACAGTAAGAAGCTGGAAGCTAGTTATTAATTAGACTGTGGTGTCCACATACCTGCTTCTCTGATCTCTGTTGGTGAAGCTGTAGAGGCACCTTCATAATATGAATTAAATAACCCCTTATTGCCCCTACTGTCACTTTAATAGAGTTTTACCCCAGGCTTGTTCCCCATCAGAGGTCTACATGGATGGAGATTCTCCACCGTACTCACATGTTGTAACTAGGAGCGCAGTGGTTCCCGTGCCTAGCTCTAGTCTCGAATGAGGATGGGTGGGGCTATCATATGCTGCATATCTGCAAGTTACAACTTTTAAACAGTCACAGTATTTTGCTGTGGAGAGCGAAATCTTTAGGTTCAGTGCGGTAAGTGATTGACACCACTCCGCTAATCGGGACTGAGGGATGCAGTTCTGGCTGTCTCAGCGTTGTCCGTCAGGAGTATCTGAAAGAAAAGCCATCTCAGCCTTTCACCCTTTCAGTGCTTGATCTGCTTACCGCTCAGCAGCTGTTAATGAGTGCTTATGACATATTAAATAAAGCCGTCATCTTTATTTAATTTAATTTCAATTTTATTTAAAGATCACTTTATTTGTAGCAGAACTAGAGTTTTCATCATTACTCTGTACTAAATTTATCAATCAAATAACCTGCTTACACAGTGAGCTGATCACACGTGGACACTTGGGTGAGAATCTGTTTGAGGAGAAATCTAAAACCAGCACACACTGCGTCACACTGTGACCAGCGTTGAGGATGACTGCGCTAAGATAAACACAGCGGGTTGTGTCACGTAATGTGTCCAAACACTGCAGGAGGGACAGCAGGGCCTGAGGTAGTAGTAACCGTAGTGGTGTAGAGAACGGCACTCCTGGGAACATTTGAGAAAGCAGAGCGGTTAAGCACTCAGTCCACTCTGACCTTTGACCTTGTGAGAGTGGCCAGTCCGTCAGAGACCGTGGCCGGACCTTTGCATGCCAAGTGGAAATGAAGCATGGTGGCCTTCATGCCCCTCAGCTTTCCGCTCTGACCCCTCCTGCGAAAAAGGAGGACCCCAGGCACACCACAACCCTACAAAGCTCACGCTGTACCAAGCCACGATCCATTTCACTCAGGCGGAGTAAATCTGCCGCAGAACGCGGAGTCCTAAATCATCGCACAAGGGGTTTTATGGACGCACTGTGCTGCGGGGGCCGAGTGGACGGATTTACACAGTTTCAGAACGTCTTAACACACTCGCAGCCCCAGCTAACAGCCTCATGGTCCTTCTCTCTGTCCTTTCCTTATTTTAATTCTTCGTATCTTTCGTCCTGCCTGCCAGCCTTACTTCCTTGCTTTCTCCCTCTCCCTTTCGGCCTTTTTAAGGCCTGAGTCAGATATCGACCGTTCTTAAGTGCCCCTGTTGGAATTCCGAAAACAGAATTAAAATGTTTTGAACATGTAGCTAGCGCCGCGCATATTTCCCCTGAGATTTTGTTTGGACGTGGTCTTTCAGTAAGGGCAGTACATTTGTGTTCTGCGTCTGATCCGTTTATCTGTACTCTGCTGTGATTAATGGCTGCGCTCTCTGGGTAGCGCTGAAGCCGGGCAGCAGGGATGAGCAGTGGTTATCTTTGGGCGCTGGGACTCATTCATCCTGCCCATCGCGGTAATGGCTGCCCCGCTGGACCTACAGGTCTGCTTCCCCCCTCCACAAAAACACTCAGACTAATGATTATCGGACTGAGGAGAACGGAGGGTCCTGAACGCGCCTGACTCATCCACTGTGTCTACTGTAAACACTGTAATGGTGTAAATATTGGAGAGCTGTTGAGCTAATGCACACAAGTGGATCTTCACAAACACACAGAGGCACTACACACAGACCCTGCTACTCCCACACACACTCACAAACACAGACACACACACACTAAATTGGCACAAAAAGTCAGTTCCGTTGATATATGCTATTTATATTTCTGACCTCTGCTGCGTCAGTAAGGGTAAGATTTATCAGCTGATCGATTACGGTGGCGATCGATCCCTCGACAGCATGAGAAGATTATGTTGTGCTCTAGAGTGTGCTGTCATGGAGACCAGGCAGAACTTAAGAGACATGATTCAAAAATCAATAAGAGATTGATGGACTGTGTCCATGTAAGCAGTGTTTTGCTATTTTAATTAATAGCAGAGCTGCTGAATGGAACAAAGCTGTGCTGGAGAGACAGTTTTTGAAATGGCCGTGTCGGAGATGATCACAGTGACCGCAGTGATCCACAATTAAACTGAATTTATTTTTCCCTCTTTCCAAAGAGGGGGTGTGCCCAGTGAACTCCAGCATATTAGAGTACATCAAAGAGACACATTTTCTTAAGTTTAGACAAATACGTTCTGTATCTTTGACATCTCAGCTCACCGTTTGTAATTGTGTTCATTTTTCAGAGCCACAGACTGATGATGTTTTGGCTGCACCCACTTTCCAATTTCGGAGCATCGCAGTAAATTGAGAGTGAACTCCACAAGAATGTGTTATCCAAATTTATTAGCGGTCAGGGGGTGTGATTTAGAGGAGGGAGGTGTGAGGGAAGGAGCGCTTAGCCAGCGGGAATCACACGCGTGGACTGGAGCGTCTGGACGTGGGTGACCTTTCAGCTCAGATCTGCAGCCAGCACTCAGCTCAACAGCTCAGCCTTCCGGTCACTGACCAGAGGAAATCCGTTTGCCAACTTTCCGCAAAGTCTGAGAGAGGGTTCCGCCAAAGTCTAGCTGGTCGATCAATCACAGCCTCACAGATTAACAGAACGTGCATATTTTCGGATTTTCATGAGGTGAGCTCGCTGTCGAAAGAGCTCCCAACTACACGGCTTTTTCAATTACACTGCATTACCTTTTGGCATTTAGCAGGCTCCCTTACCCAAAGCGACTTACAGACAGACTTGCATTTGTAAACACTATCTGTTTCTAGAGCTGGATATTTTAAGAAGCAATGTGGGTTAAAAACCTTGCTTAAGGTTACATCAGCAGTACACCGCATCGAACCCACAATCTACAAGAGCCTTTGAAGACCAGTCCCTTCAATTTAATTAAGGGTAGAGCAACTGTCAATCATTTGTCATCATTGTTTCAGCACTTTTGTGAGGTTTTGTAAGTATATGTCTACAAAACAGTGGATTGGACCCCCCCCCAATTTGACTGGAGATACACACAGTTATGCACACAAACAGCATACACACACACATATATAAACAAATAAACATAAATTCCTACCGTATGACTACTTCCAGGTGTGGACTTCATCATGAGTGGTAACATGTTCAGAGAGAGAGAGAGAGAGAGATACTGCAGAGTTATATAAACACTGGGCAGAGTCAGAGACGAGAACGGCAATCAGAGAGACGTACAGCAGATGATTAATGGTGAGGAAAATAGAGCTGATAAAACGTATTAAAACAACGCTGTTTTGGGGATTCTATGGGCGCCTGTTTGGTCCGTGTGTCAGGGCCGACCAGACGGCTAATCTCTGACTTTGTGTCATAGGCGGGGGTGATGAAAAGTGTGGGTCAGGGTTTGTTAGCGGTATGCGCGTTGCGATAGATGTAACGAGGACGGCGGGCCAATGTTTGTGGCTGTGTTGTGCTGGACACGAGAGGACACCATGCCAAGGCCACATCAACACATCTTGGGCTGTAATGCGCCAACCAATCACAAGGCAGAGGAGGAGAATCCTGGGGGATGTAGTCATTCAGGGTGACCCCATGGGCACATGAGTTCCAGGAAGTCTTGCATCCCCCACCCCACCCCACCGATTGCACCTAACACTCAGCACTCACCAAGAACCCCAACCACTCCACCCCCCCTCTCCCACAAAGCATTGCACAACGGAAGGGACACAGTCCTCTCTCGGGCGGTGCTTGCAGTAATCCGACACGGCCCCATGGTTTTTACTGCAGGATATTGTGAGCAATTCCAAAATGACTCGAACCGGTTCATGAATTTAACAGCCGTTTTAAACACTTATTCCGTCAAGGGGGTTGCGTCTCGTCTAGGCTGTTTCCAAATGCACTTTTGGAGTTAACACTGTTTTGCCGTACGTCTGTCACTCTTCTCAAGTACTCGGTGATTGAAAGCCATTGTATGTCACCTGGATCAAGTCACCTGCTGGGAACTGGAATTATGGCTCTTATTGTGCATTAAGCAATTTACCTTTAAATGACTACTTGATATATGTGAAGTAATTGACATCCATCCAGTGTGCTTATACTGCATGTTTAAGGTCTTTATGGGTGAATAAGTGTGGATGCCTTAACCCAAAACACAGTTAGAACACATACACTCCTGTTTCTGTCATCCTCAGGAAACTGCTCAAACTGCAATGCTGTCTTCTCTGTGCTGAAGAAAAGGGTGAGCACATAGCTTCTACCATTATAAACCCTTATTTCAGAAACCTGTTATTACTCTGTATGTTGATGTCATATTAGCCTGCCATAAAGTATTCGTAAGGCCTTCATAGTGGCTTTATTAAGCATTTATAATGATTCATAGGGGTTGTCATGATTGACGCGTTCCTCTCCATTACAGAGAAACTGCAGCAACTGTGGCAACAGTTTCTGTTCGCGCTGCTGTTCTTACAAAGTGCTCAAGTCGTGCATGGGAGCTACAGGTGAGTGCAGTCACTGACAGAGCCTCCTACTGTCACTACAGTCCCCACTGTTGTCCCAATCGAGAATTCATTAGTGAAAATCAAGCTCGTCACAACTGTGACACACCAAAGAGAGGGCCCAGAGATTGCTGAATCCAGTATCATCTGTCAGTGGTTGTTAATTTCGTGTTTCATTTTTTCTTTAGTTTGAAAGGGTGGATTTTACAAACTCTGCCCTGGGGACCCATTGTGAAAGCTTGTTTTCATTGTAGTCAATCTCTTGCTCAATTAACATGTGTTTAAGTTTTACTCTAATTTTTTCCATACACATATTTTAATGCAGTGCAGGTTTACCTCTTTAACATTTTTGCTATCATTGAAATCCTCATTTTCCACAGATGGTTTAGTTTCAGTGACCAAGCATGCATACTTCCAGCAGTTAGCACCCATCTGAATTCACTTGCTCCAAGTCTGTAATTGAATAAATTGTAATTAGATGTAGCCTCCTTCCAAAGGAAGCATTAGCCATACAACACAGCAGAGAAAATGTGAAAGCATTAGTTGATTTCACTTCCCATTTTCTGTACTGTGATTGTCACATTTGTTATATCTCATGGAATTCATAGTGATATCTGACATAATGTAGCCTTAAGACAGTATTCCGTACATCAGCAGACATTAAGTTGGTTAATTAAAAACCCTTAAATGTTTCTTGCTGTCGGGTTAGTCATGGTTGGAATGAAAATCAGTTCACAGAGTGTGGCCATGGGGTCGAGCTTGAAGCTCCCTGCTTTAAAGTATTACTTGTGATTGGTTGTGGTCGTGGTCACACCTGACTTGAATACTTACGCTGAGGTATAATCCAGTTTCCCTTTCATCCTTTGTGTTGCCAGCTCCGGAAGCCCAGAGAGAGACGGTGTTTGTGTGCGGAGCGTGCAACTTGTCCCTCAGCAAGTAGGATTGATGGAGGACTCTGTGTCCTCTCTGTCGTTCCGGGATCTCCACCTTCCCTCCCCCCTCCCTGTTTCCACACCCCCACCGCCGGCGACGCACGTCCTGTCCCTCAGCAGGAATGATTAAGAGAAGACGTTTTTTTTTTTCTTTCCAAACACACCCCCACCCCGTCCCATGTCCTCTGCACGTCATTCTTAAAGCGAAAAGGACTTAGAGATTCTCTCTCTCTCGATGTTTACGCAGTTTACTCTCTCTCAGTCTTTCTCACTCTCTTTCTTTCTTTCCCTTTTTTGCATACCCTCATTCTCTCTCTTATTCTCTCTTATGCGTATGGTCTCCTACTCTCTTACTCTTTCTCCCTCCTCTCTCTCATGCTCACTTTCCTTCTTTTTCTCTCTGCTCTTCTAATTTTTCATCCGTGAAATTTTTCATCTCAGTCACTCTTATTCTGGGAGGCCACTGACAGGACTTGGATGAATGTAGCCTGGCCTCTTTTCTGATAAGAAGCCCCATTGGCCAGCTCTCTGCCGGTTACCATGCTTTCAGTGATGTCAGACGCAAGCATGACGACAGCATGGCCACACCCAGAGCTCCTTCTAAAACACACTTTATTCATTAATTGTGTGCTGTCAGGGAAAACAGTCGTAAATTTGGAAAATGAACTTTGAATGCCTATGTGGGGAATTGGGAATTATAGTGGTCTATAGTGGGATTATAGTGTGGTGGGACTCAGCGCAGGGGGATTAAGGCTCCAACATGCTTCACACAAGTACATGAACTCAAATGAGAGTGCAAGGCAAACGCAAAGCAAATTTGCACATACTCAGTGTGTTTGATTATGTCCCTGTAGAGGTAAAAAACCACCGTCCTCAAGGGGCACTGTGGGACAAACCAACAAATAGTTTAAAAGTGTTTGTAAACAAAGGTCGTACTGATATTTACATTTTGATAATGAGATCATTACATATCCTGCTGCCTACTATATCGCCCCTTGTTGCCACGCGAAAGTTGCAAAAATTGCAGCTGCGACTTCACAAAATTTGTGTGGCACATTTTCAGATTGAACAATTAGAGAAATTGACTTTGCGTAGCTAGAAGCTTCTGTGTACAGGTGCTTTTGTGAGGTATGTTTCAGCTCTGACCATATGCCCTTGTCCTTGGATAATTCAAGTTTTGATCACAAATAGCTGTTACAGCACTCACTCCTGTTTAATGCGTTGATTTGGAAATACCTGGGTAAACTGGATGGCTTTGTCATTGGTCAATTAAAGTTTCAGTCACAATTAGCTGTTACAACACTCCTGTTTTATCTGTTAAATTCAAGTGTGCCCAGGTAAAATGTTTGCTCTGTGAACTGTAGTTACCTTAAGTGTCTGTAATGAGCAGATGTGACAGACCTCACCTTCCTTTTTGTTTTTTATCTGTTCGATTCGGGCAGAACTGCGATGGCACTCTGTCCTTTGTTTCACCTTTGTTTCCTGATCACAGTGGTGCGTCCCCATATTCAGTCTGACTGTGTCATCAGTCCTACCCCTTTCTCACTCAAAGAAGCCTTTTCCTTTATGTATTTCTTATACGATCACAATTTTTATTGTAATGTTATAATTTCTGTGTAGCTCTCAACAAAAAAAAAAATCCCAGAGTTCTTTGTGTGAGCTAGACAGGAGGGATTGTGGTGCTACAGCTGCCTAAGTGGAATGTAAACAAGATATCCAGTGTGATGCGGCGGAATGCAGCGAGCATGTCAAACCATCAAAAAATGGAAAATTGCACAGCCCACAGCATGGCCCGCCAGCCAGCCGAACAGCTCCCATAAAGGAGTCATATTCAAAGCCCAGTTAACTGTAGCCTCTCCATCCTCCTGGCTGGGGGTCAGAGCTGTCACTGGGGGTCTGATTTTGGGTTTTTGAATGCACCGGGTCTCTCAAGTCCTTAAGCTAAGCTGATATCAGGGTCAGTGGTGGACAGATGGGATCCAAACGTGCAGGTCGCACGAGACCTCAAGCTGGCTGACCCACCGTGTCGGTGTTAGGAGTCATGGCGACGGTTGTCACGTGGCACGTTCATTCTGTTTATGACTCATAATGAATACCTGGAAGGGCAATATCGGGATCATGGTCCAGTCATTTTCACAGGGTTAGGACCCTGAAGCAATTCAGCCCCATCCTTTGACTTACTGTGGTGGGTAGTTTTTTCAAGCACAGTCTGGGCAATACATCCAACTATCTCTGATGACTGGTGCTGTAGCTGAGCCCTGCTTGGTGGGCGAGTTGGTCAGGGTTTGGTTCTCTCACACGGGGTTCTTAGAAGGAAAGCCTCACGAGGGCCAATCGCTGATCAAGCACATCGTAAGCGTATCTGACCGTTGGCGTCCCATTTCTGTTATTTATTCTTTTCTCCCTTCAGACAGTAGCGATCATGACCAGCCTCTGCTCAGAGTGAGGAATCATGAACCTCAGGATGTAGCCAGGATGGCAGCTCATGGTAGATGTACTATGAGCCGTCAGTCACTTAAACACATCAAAAATCTTTGCTCTCCAGAGAAATACACTTCTCCATTCATTAGTCACAAATGCCACTTCATGGCATCATAATTGGTAGAGTTCTTGCACAGATGTTCTGCATACAAACCAGATGGTCAGCTCCTATGTTCCTGCTATTTTTGCCGTTCAATATTTTAAAGTGTTCTCTTTGGTAAAACAAGATTCTGGTGAGCTGTTTCAGCAACATTACTGTGCAAGATATTGGTCTGTTTCTAACCATACCCCAATATACAACATCACTAACACTCAGACAAAAACGTGCAATGTAACTTAACCAGTTCTGACCATGTTAACCAGTTCTGACTATGTTGACATCCTTTGGTTCATGAAGCATTACTCTCGATTCCCAGTATGTTCTTCCCACAACTGGGCCAGGATCAGATCCCAATCCCCCCCAACTGTAAATATAACCCTCACCAATTTACCGAAAAACAAAACCTGAAAACTGATCCTGGGTCAGTGCCTGAGGCCGTGCCTCATGTGAATATCCTTGTGGAGGAGACGCATCTCATCGTGGCACGGAGCAGACCGCCGGGCTTCTGATTGGCAGTCGCTGTGATATAGCTGCGGTCAGGGCTCCGTTCCCACCCCTTCCCATCACACCGAGCGCCCCTCGGGCACGCGTCCAAGACGAGAGACCTCATCGTGCGAAAACGACCCAGCGCCGCTCCGCCGCCCTCAGACTGGGCTAGCAGAGCCCAGCCAGAACTTTGATTTAAATTCCTGTTGTGATTCGCTAATCAAAATGTGGCCTTTTTCCTTTTCTGAAATGCATCTTGATGCGTGAGGAAGGATGGTTGAGAAGCTGGATAAGAAAATGGCTCTCCTTTTTTCTCTTGTGAATACAAAACATGTCCATCCTTATTTTAGTGGAGAATTTTAAAATGCATAAGGACCTTGATGTGTTTGGCAAACCGTCCTGAAGGATGTGGATTTTTTTTATTTGCATATCCTAATGGGATTTGGGAAGGGGGAAAACAGTATTGTCTTGGCTACCCTCTCTGTATTTCTGCCTAATTCATGGTAAGCCCTTTAATTAAATGACAGACTGAGTAGCATTCTGCATCCCAACAAGTGTTCCCAAACAATATGATGTACCTTATTTATCAGTGTAGAGAGCTTAAGTCGCAACGAAGTGTTGGACTTAACATTTTTAGCACAACCCGACAGGATTGTACCGTACTGTGTACTACTGAAACCATACTGTATCTTGAATCTTCAAACTGTACACTTCCTGTATATTTGATCATTTCTGTATATTTTGAATTGGGAAAACCACCCAGTTTCATGTACTTCAAATAAATGCTTCCAGCAGTGTGATGGATATTTAAATGTTTCATTGTGACCGTTTTTTGCATAATCATTAGCATATAATTTAAAAGCATTCATTTTTGGGGCATTGCTCATCCTTTTAAGCTTATTTCCAGTATGTGGACAGACCCCACGGTTTGGTATTTTGGCCCACCGAAATGCCAGCCATGACGCTAATGCCACCAGGATTCATACGTGTAGGAGAGAGGCAGCGAGCAGGAATGTACTTTCTCCTCTGTCAGGTACGAGCAGCCCCTGCCAGTCAATCAGAGGTCCTCAGCCTCTGGCTAAAAACTGTGCAAGCACATTTTATGGACTGTGCTGTGAACAGAAGCAGTGGCTGTTATATGTTTCAGAGAGGTGCTGTCTGCACTCTCCTGGACTAATAGCACAAGTTGTTCTTCAGATGGTGAGTATTACTGTGCTGACACATTGGAAAAAAGGGGGGGAAAGTGGAAAAAAAGCATTCATGCTATCGCTAAAAAGTAAATCAGTGAAGCAGCACTAGCCATGCTATGCTGCTGTGTTTGAGGTGTGGATGGTCTCTGCTGTTCATCATTCATCCTGGGTAGGATTTCGGGGGTGCCAGAGAGCTGTTTGGCAGGAGGGCACAGCTGGCATTGAGCTGTGATCTTATCAGAGTTGATGACTGCAAACTAAAGCCTCCATTCGGGTTTTATTAACTTATTCTTATCTGCTCAGATAAAAACTGAGATCACAGTTCCTGCTTGCAGTCATGCACCATTAAAGGTGAGTTGCTTGCCTCCATTCAGCGCTGAACCCCTATCTGTCAACCCCGCAGGCCTTTCCCATTATCTGGGCCATCCTGATGAATAAAGGTGAGTTTGGGGCAGTGGTGGTCAGTCCCCTCCGGGCCACCAGAAGGAAGATGAGGGCGAGCATTTTCTTTTTTTGTGAGCACCCCCTAAAAATTGCATGAAGGCTGAAGTAAGCAACCGTCCACAAAAAAAAAAAAAATCATTCTTTTCCATGAACATCTCAGGACACAAAAATACTTTTCATAGTGGATCATGACAGCTAACGGAAAACTCCAGGGTCATGTTTTCCTGTTTGGTTTTCTGTTTATGCTTGCTAGATTGTGATGGAGAGGACAGAGTTGTTTTTTTTGTAAATACAGGGTTGGTTCCTTTCCTGAAAAGATGCAATCGACTATCCACGTCTCACCACCATGCAGTGCATCCTGTTACTGTCTCCTCACAAACAGAGGAAAAAACGTAGTGCCATTACAGCACTGAGTTTCCGCAGATCAACAGTCATACAACCATAGATCAGGAATCGCTGGATTACTTGAAAGTTGTATCAGAGTGATGTGAAACTCCTATTCCTTACAGCATCTGAAATGTACCTGTGCAGAGTGAGAATGTTGACAGTTTTGATCCCTGCACAAGCTGAAATTTGAATTAAAAAATTTAATTAAATTTTATGCACAATGTTTTTTTTTCAATTCTTTTCAATGGAGCAATTAAACTTTGGGGTGCTTTTCAAGTGCGTTGGCGATCTAATGAAATATTCTTGGGGTCTTCTATTCAGACTTCAGTATTTCAGTGGCATGTGGTAAGAGGTTAAGTATAAGGTGGCAGCAGGGCCTGCTTCAGGAAGGGATCGTGGTAAATGGAGTAGGATAGGGTCAATGATGTTGGCAGTGGGGGAAAGACAAGGTTGAAGAGGTAAATGAATAGGTAGGTATGACATGTGCATGTGTCATAGGTTATATTGTCTGCCCATTATCCTTGATGTACACTCCAAAAACAAATTAACAGTAGTGAGGCCTAAACTGCCTCCTGCTTTCAAAGCATTTGGACCAGGCCTAGGGAGTCAGGCTGGTTACCAGGGCAGACATAGCTACAGCAGGGTTCACGTACCACCCTGCCTCTCTCATGAGCTGGAGGAGGCTAGGCTGTCCACTTCAGCAGGCCTTTTCAGAATCCTACTGCATCCTGTTTATGTCTTCCATACTGCCTGCTTGATTTATTCCCTATTCCCCAGTGATTCCGAGTGGAACATATGGTGTAGAGATTCTGTCATACTTTTCGTTCGTTCCCCACAACGACATCATGCAATTGCTAACCAAATAAAAAAAAACGTAGCAAGTGGTGGGAAAGCTAATTAAGGTTTTACAAATGTTTTTGTATTTGGATGGCTGTTGGCTCAGACCACAGACAGTATGCTGCAGTGCTTCGTATGTCTGGCAATCATGGGAAAAGATTTGATGATTAAAAGATGAGTATTATCATTTCAGTGTCAACCACATAGTTTTCCTTGAAATGAATTGGTTGCATAAGTGCGGTCGTTTAATTGAGTGGTTTGGTTTATATAGCTACCTCTTAAATGACAGCAGGGTTTCCTTGACTTCCTTCAGCATCTCTCCTTCATTATTTACTCCCCACTTTGTTTTCATTCTTTTCAACTAGGTAATGCATGAAAATAGGTTGCTTTATTTGTTTTTTTCCTTTCTGGTCCCAATAAGAAAAAAAACCTCTTTATGTGATGTTACGGGCTCCGTTCTTCGAGTACACAAAGCAGAATAATGGTGGCTGGGGTAGAAACTTTGGAAAAAAAAGTCCCCACTCTCCAACTCCAAGAGTGCAACTCCCATAAGCTTGGCTACATATAGTTTGTTTGAAGCAATATGCATATGTTTTTCATTTTTATGCATATTTTGTAGCTATGTTATCTTGTACATTATTTTTTAGAGGTTAAGACAGTCTCTGGCTTTCATCTGCTTCCTTCACAGCAGTATGATCATAAAGTTTACTCATGCCAGGGTATTCTACAATCAACCATCTGGAAAATACCTAATTGTACTTGAACAATTTTTTAAAACGTTACCCAACTGCAGAAAAACTCAAACTGGACCTTTCCCTTTGAAATGGTTTTCCTGAAGAGTCAGAAACTTATTAGAATTGGCCAGGTCTTTCAAACATTTCCCATTCTTTTTTTGTGGTGGAAAAACCCCAGCTTCTTGCTTTATTTTATTTCAGGGAAAGGCAAGTTAATATTTTATGGAAATACCGTAATCCCGGTTACTGACTGTCGATTCCAATCCGGCGTCCGCTTCACGGAAGACAATCCGGACATTTGTCGAATCATGCGTCTGATTCATTCGGTTTGATTCATGCGTCGCCAAGCACTCTGCCAGAGGAACCCTGGGTCATACATCGAGCGCACCCATTGACTAAATCCGCCGTCACTGGTTGGAAGGTGGCAGACCTGCTGACCTGATAGCATGTGTGTGGCCAGGTCACTGTGGAGCTCAGACAAAAGCAGCATGGTGGACATTCACTGGGGCTGGTCATAGCCAATTCTCCTCTCTCTCTCTGTCCGCCCTATCCCTTCACTGGACCATCGGCCTGTGCGATCTTTACAATTTTTGAGTCGCTTTCTTCAACTGAAATTTCATTTTCCTTTTTTTTCTTTACTTTTTCCAAATAGCCTTCTGTTCCCCTGCCAAACATCTGCTGCCGTTTTACAGTTTGGATCATTAAAATCTATAAAATGTAAACACTTAAAAAATAAATTAAAGGCAGCAGTTTTATGTAAGGGTAACTTATTACAGCTAACTTTCGTAAAGTGAGACGTACCTCATTTAAAAAACAATGGTTTGGGGGGAAAAAACATATGGACTTTGCCTGATTGCCTTACATGTCCTTAATACCCCATGTATTGTTGCTGAAAACTGTCTGTACTTTCAGCAAGGGATCTGAGCTTCACTGCACAGCCTGGATGTTCTGATGAAACAGTCAGAGCGTAGACAGATATTCCTGCTCAAACATTCACTCTGTACTCGTATTACTGTCATGACCAGTATCGCGTCAGCACTGAAAGTGATTTACATCACTCAAATAAACTTGTTTTAATCGCTCTCGTAAAATGTCATGTATGATAAGTCATTTTTGACAACGTTTTGTATGGTCCCTTTAATATTTTGTGACCGAATGGTAGCTGCTTCCAAAGGTGCCAGTCCCTGTATATCCCTTTGCTTTTGATAAGAGTGTGACTGCTCAATTATTTGCTTACCTTCCATTCTACAGAACTGTATGGTCACTCTTTACTGTGCCCACCCACTCAGGCAGTGCCAAGTAGTCTGTATGTCTTAATTGTTTCTAGACAGAGGCATCCTTAATGTTCTGTCAGATACGCACACCTGTTCTTTGGGTGGACCTGCAGGAAGAGAGGGGGTTGGGTTGCTTTCATAGCCATTAAACTCACAGGAAAGAAACTTAGAGGATGGAAAGGAGGAGGGGGAGAGAGGGAGAGGGGAAAGGAGCCCCAGGCCCCAGTGACCCTGATTCCTACCAGCCGACAGGCCCCCGAATGCTCCCCCTGAGGTGGCATTGTGCTGCTCCGCGCTCTCCATGTGGGAATGCAGTCTGAGAAAGGGAGAGGAGAGGGCTGGGGTCTGCCTGCAGTTCCCACCCAAACAATGACACGCAACGCTTTCTGTTTGTCAAGACTTCCCCTGGCAGTGAATGAGGCCCTTTAAAGAGCCCTCAATGGGTCTGGTCGACCCATTGATTAACCTGACCGCGCGGGCCGAGGCAGGGAGGGCAGGGAGCGGAGTAGAGGGTGGGTGGCTGGTTTTTTTCGGGAGATGGGGAGTCTAAAGGTCAGCATCAATTAGTGGTCTCACGGTGAGCCACAGGAGGGGGGTGTCAGTCCCGTTCTGCCCCTGCCTGCTGCGTTCAGCGACGGGGCGGTCAGGGGGGCACGACCCCGTTGCTGAAACACGGAGGCTTTTACTGACAAGGTCAGCCCTCGCGGCTTTGTCTGGTGACCTTGACGACCGGTGGGGGCCGTGCCGTGCCGGGTCCCCGCGGAGACGCACAGGCAGCACCGCCGGATGATCTGCAACCACAAGCTTGTGGAGAAACTCTGCCCTTCCGTTTCACGGAAATGCGCCGATGCTTGTTCTCTCATTGACCTGCGAAGTGTCTCCAGGATACATACACTGTGCGTGTTTTGTTAAAATGTTAGGGCAGACAAAATTATTTTTCTTTTTGTCTGTGACTCAAGCCTCAGTATTGGATATATCTTTTATCACCTGGTTAGGAGATTTGGTAGAGTTCACCCACCCACAATTCTCAGTGGCTCAGTTTTCTCCCTCTTCATTGACAGTGATGGTGGCTGCAGATGTCCTTACTAAAGGCTAGCTAGGAAATGATACCCTGCTGCTGTCTGGGGGCCTCATTAAACTAACATTTACATTTTTCTCAGTGTCATAAAATGTACAGTAAAAATTATGATTACAAATAGGATTAATTCAGGGTGGAACAAGGGTCAAACAAAAGAATGTCCAGGTCCCATTCTAAACATTTGCTTTGTATTACCTTGAGAAAACAGGTGCAAATGTTTATGAGTAAAATATTAGTGAATGAGGCCCTAAAAGAGGTGCTTGGTTTACTGCATCACACCTCAATATGAATGATTTATGTATTTATGGTTATGGGCTTTATTAATTCAAAATGTAGGGTTGCTTTTTTGGGTGTCAGCAAAATGAGGTATCAGCTTTTTTATTTTCCAGTGCAGTGTGCTTACAGGAGCTCTGAAACAACCCCATAACCACCCCCCCTTTCTCCAGCCATCCCAAACAAAGACTTCTTCATCACTAACTGGGGGTTCCTTCAGGGACTCATTAGTGCCTCAATACTGTGTGCAGAAAGGCAAAGGAGAACTGCTTTTTCAATACACGACAGCACTTCTCAGCTCCAACATTGTGTGTGTGTGTGCGTGTGTGTGCGTGTGTGTGCGTGTGTGTGCGCGCGTGTGGTGGTGTGCGTGCGAGTGAATATGTGTCGGAAACTACATTCACACTCACCTTCCAAGTTCTATACTTGCCTTTCCCTTATATATATATATATATATATACCCATATATATATTTCAGTCTTCTTCCTTGTTGTTCTTACACTGGTCATCTCATTATTAGTGCAGCCATGTCATTTCGTGGACACCTTTATTCATAGACACTGACAGAGTATTTAACAGGAACTCAAATATAATCAAATGCTGCGTCTGGTTAAGTAATACTTGCCACAAATTACAGTATTCATGACAGTAGTCCTAAAGTGAAGCAGGCAGAGCTGGCACTGGGAGTGTGTTCCACCCTGGCCTCCATAGGATTTGCTCTGGAGCTCTCAGAGATGGATGTTTGTAATGAGGGGATCTTCACGGACTACTGTATACACCTGCTGGCTAACTAGCTGCACATAAAAACGGTAGCTATAACAAGTGAAGTCACGCAACAGGGTGAAGAACAGGTCAGCAGTAACTGCTTCCACATATATGCTGTTGAGAATAATAATTATATTCTAATAATAATTAATGTGTGAAATATTCCATACCCCTATGTCTTTTTGCCTGCTTCCCACGTAAGTCCGTGTTGTTCTGTTAAAGGTGTCAGTACCAACCGGAACAGGGACATTGGCCAAAGAGGCGGATGGGAATAGTGTGCTCTCTCATGAAGACGTGTAAAGCTTTGTGGGTTTTTTTTCTTTCCAGATCTCAAACTGACTACCCTTGGCACAGACTAATACACTTTAACTTTATTTTTTTAATTTGATTTTATTTTCCCCCAAAACCCAGAAGAATTTTCCATCCAGATGATATCACTGAAGTTATATATACAGCTAGACTGATCACGGGCTGAGATTGCCCGATCTCTTAAAAGGGTTTTCAGGCCCAGATATGTATTTCTGCAATCTCAGCTCTTTTGAGTTACTATATTAATATGGTGCTGCTTTTTGGCTTTACCCAGATGGCACCACATAAACCTTTTGAAGTTGATGGTTATTTACAAATATGTTTTGATGTGCTGATTGCACGGAAGAAATTTTAATAAGGTCAGTATCAGTCCACAGGGCTGAAACCTAATTAAACATGTACAGTAATGAGAGCCACAAACAAAGTCTTCAGAGGACATAAGGAATGCTTACTTGATATATTTAGGAAGAATTCCTAATTCCTATGACAGAGATATTATACCAAAAAAGGGATCCGGCTGGAGGATTGAACTTTATGACACTGTAAGTCATGTGTGATTTTCTTTTGAAATAGGAATGTGCGCTGTGTTTGTGTGCTGTCACAATTTTAATGTATTTAAAGCTAAATAACTGAATATACGATTAAGAAAGTAAGTCTATTATAAAATATGGGGCTCAAAGGAATCTGAATTTGACATCCCCTTGAGCCCAGTGAGGTATACAGTCAGTCATTGAAAATGTCAACGTTGGACAGGGTGGGCAAGCATTAGGAGGAAGTTGATGCGGTGTTGTAGTTACCTTCTGTTATTTGGATCCTAGTTTTGTTTCAGTTCTGTATGTGTTTCTTTGTTTCTTCAGGTAACCAAAGAGCCATACCTGTGCTTACCTGCTTTTTAATTGGGTGCTGGATTTCTCATTTCGTTTTAATGAAAGGCTGTGATTGGTGGTCGGGCCATCAGCTGTAGGAGGAATAGGAGGTACTCTGGGCTGTAAGTATACCGGCCTCTTTGGAAATGATTAGTCAAGCATGTAGCCTGTCCACAGCATGCGACACCTGTCACACATATGTAGCAAAGTATCTTTTCAAAGGGGAATTTATGTAAGGTGCTCTGCAATGCATCAACACTATGATGGCATGCAGTGTTATGCTGCCCCAGTCTGAAGAATTCCATAAACCATTTTGTGTTGCTAACATCCTGGACTTTGTGCAGTACAGTTTAATGCTTTATGTATCTGAGCTGCATCTGAGCCTTAAAATGTGTCACGTCATGCTACTCCACTAGTTCACTATAGTCATAGTCAAACACTTACACAGCAGAGATTTGTCATGCTTGTGTTTGAAGTTTATAATGGGCTCTTCAACTTGGTATGTAGGCTAATGCTTAGGTAAGTGTAATGTAGCACAGTTTTTTGCTGATTTTTTTTGCAAATATATCATGTCATGTCATTTTACCTTCACAATTTTGGATCTTGGTGAACTATTTTGCAATGCTGTCGTGTTTCCTCATCTGTGCCCGAGACCTTTTGCTCCTTAATGTCCACCGAGTAAGTTTTTAAAAAAACAGACAAAGGGGCCATGGCTGCCTCGGGGGACAGTGGCAGGTCCTGATTACCCTGATGATGAGAGAGTGAGGAGAATCCTTGGCCTGGCCCTGACTGCAGCCTCTGTGTGCTTACCTACCGGCGAGATCGGCGTCCAGCGGACACTGATAGGGATATAAATAAATGGCGCAGTAGCCTCTCACACCGCGGCTCATATCCTGGCTCGTTCGTCCCACAAGCGCCCGCTACAAAGGAGGCCCCTGTTCTCCTCTTAAAGCCTTCGACAACCTTTTATTAGTCGTAATAAGTGACCTATAATCAGGTGTTGACATCTCTCTGGCTGTCCGTGGCTCTGCTCTCCGTTAAAAAAAACATGTTCTCCTCCATGGCCCATCCAGAGGGAGTGCCCGTGTATTTTTTTGGGGAATTTCCTGGGCCCCAGTGCCTGCCACATGGGCGGTCTCAGAGCCTTGTGATGTCAGTGCTGGAGCCCAACAAAGCGATGCAGTCTGACACTAACACTTAAAGGAAATTTACTGATACAAGCCTGGCAGATGTTGTACCTTAAGGGACCATCGTTTTATTTTTGTTTCAGGTTTTTTTTTTCCACCTCCACTGGCTTTGGTGTTTGAGCTCCTCCCCATTTCCGCAAAGAGGTAAGCGGTTTAGAGCCATTTCCTGCTCTGGGCACCATCTTAGACCAAGTTTTGAACCTACAACATAGCACCAATTAAAAACGCTGCAGTTGTTGGACCGTGCAGTAGCAGCTGTATTTCACCAAATGTGAAGGGATTTTCTGTATCAGAATTAAATCTAAATGTTATTTATTTATTTATTTTGCAAAAAAAGTTGACAGGATAACAATATTTTCAATTATTTACCGACGTAAAATTTCTTATTGGAAAAAAAACAACAGTCATAGTAGTTAAAGGATTTCTAATTTATTACAGTGAATGCAGGTGCTATTTTCATGGATTCTGTGAATGGTATTTGAAGCTAATTACAAACAAAACCTGTAAAAAAAAAAAAAAACAATATGCTCTTTTATAGGAGTGAAAAATAATGACCAGAGTGATCTCACAATCTAATGAACAGATTTCATCCAGAGTCTGTCATGTTCCAGGCCAGCGGCCCAGGGCTCATTTACTTCCTCCTCTTTGAGAGTGGGAGTGACCCTAGTGCTGCTTGCAGTCCCGCCACTGGCCAACAGTGGCCGCTGTGCTGAAGAACACTCATTGGCATCTTCGGTGGCAAAGAGAATTCCCTTTCACCTTCTTTGCAGAATGCATTCTATCTTTTCTGGGTTTATATCTATGCTTATATTTTCCCCATATCTACATAAAATGAAACTGGAGCTTCCATATAAATTCCAGAAGGGTTGGTGGAGTCTTCTGCATTGGCATTGTCTTTGTTTCCACATAGCGGAGTCTCCCCTAAATTTCCAGCAAACATCTCAAGGGCCCTTAAATCGAGAGGTACATTTTGTCTCTCATCGTCAGAATGACATCCATTATGGTTTTCGTCCCACCCTGTCTGCTCCTTCCTTGCCATGACTATGACCAGTTTGTCTTGTCTTTTTGACAATTTCCTCTCCTGTGCCATCTCACTGTGTCCTTTCTCCACATTGTGGTCTTCATCATATGAAAAAAAATCTGAAAAAACACCAAAAACAAAAAAAACAATCCCATACAAAAAAATGGCCAAAAATATTTATGTACTGCTTCTTTCATGGTTATTATAGTAGGAAAAGCGTTAACCTCTTCTTGAGTATAAAAAATTGTTTTGTAATTTTTGCCTTAGCCTTGCGAAAAAAAGATTGACAGCTCCATGTGAGATCACATCGTACCAAGAGACGCGGTTCCTCGCTGCTGCAAGCTGATACCATCAATATATCACATCTATAGCACTGGATCTTCCCATTATAGATACTGAAGTATTGATAAAAAATATACATGGAATAATGTGATTTTTTTTTTTTTGGTGAAGAGGGGTGGTGGAGAGGGGGCGGGGTCGTTCTGGGATTTGGGGGAGGGGCATTCAGGGGGCGGAGTAGGAAGGTGGAGGGGGCAGGGGATCACTGGAAAACAGTGTGGAAAGTGGGACACTGTTGTGACTTCATGTACTTAATGGCGAACTTGAGCTCCTTGCTCTTCTTGTCCCACTTGTGGATGGAGGTGAGCAGCAGCTGCTGGTCCACCTTGCGGCCCATGATCAGGAAGCTGCTGCTCAGGCTGTCCAGCTGTGCGCACGGGCAGTCCGCCCCGTTCTTTATGTACAGCACCAGCTTCTTCAGGTCCTTCTTCCGCAGAGCACCCATCTTCAGCACCTTCTTCTTCTTCTGTGCCGCCACCAGCTTGCGGTCCCCGTTCTCCCTCTTCACCTCTTTGATCTTCATCTTCAGTGCTGAGAAGAAGGTGCAGACCACAACAAGTGATTAGTGATTTCAACATTGGTCTCACTCAAACCATAGCTGTCTCCTTCCCTGTTCTTTAGATCTGTAAAATTATGATTATGTGAAGTACTTTGAATCTGAGAAAGCTACTGTAAAAACAGAATAATTGTACAATTATGGCTATTAGTGGTAGTTTTAGCAGTATTGGTAGTAGTTGTAGCATTAGCTGTAGCACTATTAGTATGATCATTTAAACTGATACTCATATGTTTAGATGTACTATTAAAAGTAAAAACATATGCTGGACTCATACATACATGTGCAGTATTTTAAAAAATTGAAAACCTAAAAAGGACTCCTACTGCAATTGACCACCGCATAGCAACAGCAACAGCAACGCTTTTTTCCAACACGTGTCACCTGTCCTTTTCTCACAAACATATATTATGAATCTTTCCTGCCCTTTGTCACAATCTGGTTCTCTCATTTAGCGTTGGCCTTTTGAAGTATTCAGCGCCCTACAGCGAATGCAGGAAGAGGTAGCTGCTTGCCGGCCTGTCCAAGCAATCTGGCTGTTTGAACCGCCCTAGAGTGGCATCAATCACCCCGGACCGCACTAATTCTCCTCACTCATGGGAGACGGACAGGGCTGCACTAACGCAGAACTCCCCCTCGCCGCGGAGGAGACTCCTCAGCCTCTGTAGAGCTGTAACCTGGAAGGAACACACTTGCTCAGGGAGCCGGCACTTGATTATTCGCTTATTTGCAACATCTGTTGCCGAAGGACACTGATGTGGAGATTCCACCTCCTCTCCATCTGTGGAGATACAGTATGAAATTCAGCTATGATGCAGAGGAGCGCAGCTGTCCTGCCTTGCAAAGCTATTCACGGAGCATAATGCCATGAGTGACCAAGGCCAACTCACCACTGTCGGAAATCCGTAGATACAGTATATCAGTGTGCACCTTCTATTATCTCCCAAATCCCGCCAAAAATGCAATAATCCCCCCAGTAAACTTTAAACATTCCTTTCAATGTTTGTGTCACGGGTTTTCCAAGCCCACCCAAGCAGCCCATAACCCAAATAACTTGAGGGTCAGCAAGCCCTCCACCCCCCCCCCAACCCCCATCTCCCTTCAATCCCTTCAATCAACGTCATTCTGCCACTAAACTTGCAGATCTTTGTTTACCAGCGCTTTGCTTTATGTGAAAGTCCATATGTTCATATAGGCAGTAGAAATAAGCAGAACATGTAATATATCAAAATCAAAAAGTGTGTTAATCTGGAAAAACTCATGTGGAAGTCGTGTTTGACAGTAACATAATTCATATTCGTAATTTGTCCTCGGTACAATGTACCATTCTGTGGAAACGTGGGGTGCAAAAATATGAAAAATGGACCATTTCTATCAGCAGGCCAGTTATGTTATCAGTTATGAGCCATGCTGTTATTCGGTACAAATATTGATTGATTTTCAGAAGTGATATACATTGAACTGTTCATTTTCATAGCGTGTAGAAAATGTAGCAATTGAGACATTCTGCTTTGAGGAGGTATTTTAAAAAGCTTTTCGTAAATTTCCGACTCCATAATGTAACAAAAGAACCAGGAACACAATACTAATACTCAATTTTATATAAAGACCTAAGTTTCAGTAGCCATTTTAATAAAGGCTTGTTCATATATTACTCATCTAAGGCTACTCCCCCAGAGCTCCTTCATTCTGTATGTAGCTACCTTTGGAGTCTTTCAGGGGCTCTGAATATCTGCTTTAGCAGTTGTTGCAGTTGATGGCATGGGATTATGTGACCCACCTGTGAAGGGACTGGCCTCTTCTGGCCCCTGTTTATATATGGCCTATGCTACATGTAAGTAAGACTGTAGCATAGGCCATAAGTTTACAATATGTCGTGTCCTGACAAAAAGCAAACAGTGTGGAAGCACAGACATGATTTATAGGTGTTGTCTAGTAAAATTAAAAATGCAATAAGCCAGTCCGTACAGGGCTGTAATTTGAGTAGAATGTTTCTTGCTTCTTTGGAAGTTACTTTGCCCTAAATTTTCTGAATTGAGGAGCACACTTAACCCTTCCCTTCTAATATAATGATGCCTCAGCAGAGCTACTGTAGTTTAAACATTTATAATGCATAGGTAAGTCATAAACCAGCAGTTCATTCTTGCATTATGGAATAGACACCTTTGCTAATGGCAAAGGATTTGAGACACACTATGAGGGTTGGATGACATCAACCACAGCATCTGAGTGACACACAGTGAGTCAGAAATAAACACATCAAATGGTTGGTTCATGGCTACAAGTACACTCATAAAGTGTCTCCCGGTGTCAGTTCCCAGTGAAGGTGGTGACTCCGGTCACCATTGTTTTAATGGAAATGAGAAATTTCTGAGACAGTCACAAGGACCTCTGACAATATTCTACCAGGGGAAGGTGACATGAGGCTCCTTAGAAGGATGCGTTTTTGATTACTTTGTTTTGGGACATGCCCACAGAGGATAAAACTGCATGTGCAGAAGTGTGCAAATGCTCCCTTAAAGCTGGGCCTTCATTGGCAGCTGCCTTTGGATTGGGACACAGCCAGTGTCACTATCAGCCGAGGGATGATATGGATCCACTTTTAATCAATGAACAGTACTGTGCGCTGAGCTTGTGCTCAAGTTCAAATCCAGTTGATTAGCAGTGAACAAATGCTACTTTCATTGATGTTTTATACAACACACATTGTATACTCTCCAGATCTGACTGGTTATGATTATTCGGTACAAAGTAAATACAGAAGCTCAGCCAAGATCAACACTACTACAACACTATATGTTTATATTTATTATTTTCGGGATGAACAAAGTTATTTATGTTATCTCTTATCTCTTCAGATGACATAAAAGGAGAAAGTGTCCGAGGATGATCCAAGATTAAAATGAGACGTGCTAACATCACAGTTGTCTACAAACAAACAGCTGAGATCAGACACGAACAAAAGTAAGACACAAGTAAATAAACTGCAAAGAAATTTAGCTCCATTTGTGAACACACTGAGTTTGGGGCATTGCAGCTCTTGGCCCTGTGAATAGTCATTACAACCAAAAATCACCTTCTGTTGACTGTACAAATTTTCCTCATCTGTGAAGCAATTGCTCTGTAATTATGTATAATACATATATGTATGAAGGCTTATAACATAGCACAGTATTATTGTGGGCACTGCAGATGTAGAACAATAGAACTTGATTCTCTGATGCAAGAATTACTCCAGCATCCACTCCGAAAATTGGTAGGAGAGTTCAATCTGTCTACTGGCAATGTGCAAAATCCCACTCAGGGCACAGTGTAATAAAATATCTGCATTTATATTGGAACATCTACAGCTATGTTGACAAACGCCAGGTTAGGGACACCTGAGAAGCTCAAAGCAGGAGCTCAAAGACTAATCACAGAAAATTATAGGAAGGAAAGTATTCAGTTCAGTCTCAAACATCACAGCCATCAATAAAACAGCACAGCTATTACTCTATTTGGACATCTGCCTGATCTAAATTTGCTCTCTCTCTCTCTCTCTCTCTCTCTCTCTCTCTCTTCACAGAGAGCTGCCTGCTAATCTTCCACAGAAATGAAAAACATAACTCCTCTAAACTGGAGAGCAACATCTGCACAGAGGGATGTCCCAACCTAGACAAATATTTAAATAAATAAACAGTTATTTGTCATGAATATTTGGGTTTTACCACTCTCATACACAGGTAACGAGGCAATGTTTTTTTTTTTCATTTTGCCTGAGAAGGAAGCAAAGTCCAGCATCCCTGCAATTGGTTCTGCTTCAGTCAAACTCAGAGCCAAGAACAAAAGATTGGTTAATAACATATTTTATGTGTTTGAGTGACTCATCACCCAGAGAGATTTTATTTTCAAAAATACATGGGCCAAATCTGGTCCCGCCCCCCTCTGCCTGTAGCCAGTACAGGATTTATAAAGCCAATGGACAGGTCCTGTCCAAAGATCTCCAACAGCACATGATCAAATACAGGCCCAAGACAGAGGCCCATAAAATCTGCCTTACTGATGTGAGTGATTAGTCAGATTTATGGTGAAAATAAAGACATGCAGTGAAACACCACTGAGATAACTTCCCCATCCCAACCCCCACCCCCACCCCCAAGCTCAAAACTTCTTAGTTGAGCCTGGAACTATATTAAACTCGTCGATGGAGGGTTTGGAAGATGGAGAGGGACTGTTTTTTTTTAGCAGGCGTTTTTAATTGCAGGGCCTTCTTCTTAGCTGCCAGCTGGGCTGCTCAACACTTTGTGATTTCCATTTGACAGCTCACCGCTAGCCACCAGCGGAGAGGGACTCATTATACGTGACTGTGATAAAAGACGTTCACTCATACAGGACACATTCCTGGTACTATGTTTGGTATAGAGGTTTCTGATATTGATCTGGAACCCTCATTAGCTTCAGTGCCATCATGAGCTTAGCAAATGGGCAGTAGTTATGGCTGGCATCAGATTTAGGTTCAGTTCCCATAAGGCCAAGCCTGGCATTACACTATTACTGTATGTTAAACATTTCACAGTGTGGTTTTGCCATGGTTTGGCAGCTAGGACTAAAAGACCCTTGACAGATCCAAAGGAACAAGCCATAGGCAAATTTAGCTCAGACTAAGACGACAGCCTTGATCCAGTAGACTATTAATTACTTCATATCAAATTCTGATGGTCATATTATTTTTCACCACAAGGAAATTTAATATGGAATTGGTAAAACACCATACCACATACAGGAACAAAAATGTCCAAGATGGGTAACACACACAAGTAAAAATGGTAATTGGTAATACCACAGTCCATATTCTGCTTTTTTCTGCCATATTAAAGACTTACAAAGTAAATCTTGTCTCAGTCTTGTTGTGAGTTAAAGTGACCAGATCTGAATTTCTGTTAGTTTACTAGCTACCAAGAATGCAGACAAAATTTGGTGGCATTCCGCCATTTAGAGGTGTTTAGAATGATATTGCTTGTCTGTTATAGTACAATTTCATTTTTGGTATTATATGATACATGCAAAATCAGGACAGCAGTTTATTATGCCTTTGATTTATTTTCTGAGGCACCTGGACCCAAAGCACATTCAACCATTGGAACATAATGGTGCATTTAAAAAGCACAACCTCACCACTAATTTTATGTTTTTCATATAAGTAATGCAGCAAGCACAGTCTTTCAGGGCACAGGGTACTTACCAAAATCACTGGCACAAAAATGCTCCATTACAGTATCGGCCGTCAGCTCATTGTCACAAGGTGGGCAGGCTTTGGAAGCTGCAAATAGAAGGGAGAACATCAGGACCGACCTTATTTGTTGAAAAGTCTTATTTGTCAAAATCATAAATGAATTTTCAAAAATTTCAGACAGATGTGACAGTCTTATGAGAGTCAATATCCACCAGCATTGTAGAAGGTGGGCAAAGCATACCTAAGCACATGGTATATAATAGTAATATAGAACAGTAATACCAAGTATAACAATGGTATTACTGTCTTATTATGTGGTAATAAGTACTCTGTTATCTGGAAGACATAAGAGCAGATTTGGTAAGTGATCTAAAAGCAAAAAAATGTGACCAAAAGCAAAAAGCCAAAAGCAGTCACATACAGAGTGTTTCACTAACGGAGAAAGACAGTTTGCAAGAAGTGAAGGCGAAGAATTATTGCCACTTCAAACCACACATTTAACGCATCACAGATTGCCATCGCCAGTGTTATTAGCGTTGTTATTGTGAAGTGAAGCCAAACACAAATTTCCCTTTATTCTGTCCAATAAAGTTATTATCATTCTCTCTTCTATCCTCTGCCCCTGACCTTTTTGCATGAGTTAGCTGTTTCTTCTCAGATAAGACTTGGCAGTAAGATAAGCATTGAGTCTAGATTTCCAAAATATTACTTACTGCCTCATGGTCAGGCAATGGTAGAGACATGAGAGGTGACTTGATAGTGGTTAAACCAGGTAAAATCTCAATAAGGAAATCTGATATAGGTTGCACAGAGGATTTTAGCACAGAGGGTAGTTTCACAAGGCCACAGCTGTGTCCAATCTCATTTGCTGTATGGGTGTAGCTCAGGTTCAAACACCACAAGATCAAACAGCTTTTCCCAGAGCTCTGTGTATGCCGGACTGCTGGACAGCTACACTTTTCAAAGCCTCTGGCCATCTAAGATCATTAGCTACTTGTTGCTGCCAGTTGATTGGAGACTTTACAAATGTAGTGGGGTGGGGGGTGGGTTGAGGTGGGGACACATTAGCAGGCATTTCTGAATAGGGAACTGGCTGCCACAGTGCTTGTTTTGAACTTTGACCCCAGGGGCCTGACGCAGTGAGCACACCCTGGAAACCCTTTCCCTGGGAAAGAGACTGGAAGTCGCTGGCTAGTGGGAGGGGGTCGTCCCTGGACCGAAGTGTAAGGGGGCTGGGTGGAGAGGGGTGAGCTTCCCAGACCCAAAATCACAGAAACGTCCTCACCCAGTGCCAGAGGACTCATCACTGTTTATTTACTGTTGTGTTATTTACAGCAAAAATATTTTCATTTGAAATGGGAGAGGAGAAGGAGCATAGCCAAAGTTAGCACGGTGTGGGCTAACCAATCATTCTCAATTATTTAAGGAGTGGAAAGGTCACATTTTCTCCAGTGTCTACAAAAAAAGAAAAACACTATGTAGTTCAGATTATTTTACCCATTAATTGATGATAACATTTAAACTAATACATAATTATTTTCACAAGGAATACAATGTTGTGAATGCAAAGGGGAGGGGCGAATGATGAAAAAAAGTTTTGTTTTTGTTTTTTTGTTTTTTTCAATGAAATGCCAGGCCTGGGTTCCACCCTCAGTGTCAGACAACCATGGGAAAAGTCAGTCAAAAACAGATCTGCAGCGGAAGAAAGAGGAGGGGTAGAAAAAAAAGCTTTAAAGTGCTTATTTTTTGTTCAAAGGGAGAGGGACATTAATCCTGTTTTGAAACGGAGCCGCTTTCTCCTCGTCGGTCCCCAGGAGCTGTGGCTTGCGCTCATACAGTGCCAGCGAATTGTAACGCAATAAATTCTGCGATTAATCACGCCCATTCGAAATGCACGCTCAACAATGCCCACGTTGTACCGGCTTTGATATACAGCACTATAAAGTAGCATTCATGGGCTGACATGCCTGATAAATAGTGACATTCGCCGAGCCCCTTCGCCAAGCGTGGAAAAGAGTTGGCCACTCAAGCGATCGGCCCTTCCGTTGTGCCAATTTTTGTGCTGGAAGAGATCATGACACCAATTTTATAACCAAATTTATTTTCCCCTGCCTGCTGTTATCAATACTGATATATAGCTTGGAGAACACATATTTGAATTCATATTTGAATCACAAGGACTATATCACTGTTATGAGTTCATCAAATTAGATACAGTTCAGCTATGTGTCAAGAAGAAAAGACATTACCACCTCCAATGTTTGGGCATATAATTTTGAACTTTTAGATAAATCTCTACAACAGCAAAACACTGCAGTGCCGAGCATATTATATTGACTATATATGAAGATGCTGAGGTCAACATTTTGCTGACATTATTTTAAAAAATTTCACTGTCAACATTTTCAGCTGGTCCAGCCTTTCCAGAAATGTAGATATGTATACAGTATACAGACTGTGCACACACTGGTTTGGGTCGTAGGGGTCATTGGCTCAGTGTATGCTTGCTTTGTCCAACTAAATGCTTTCCCTGGGGTACGATTTCAAACACTTATTGACTTTATCCAGAAGGTTCAAATTCCAATGAGATATTTAGGTTAAATGTTAAATGTAAAATAAACTATATTCTGTACAGTATACAGTCCGCTGTATGCCGTAGTCATGATATATTAGTAAAAAAAAATCCCAGCTTCCCTTTAGCCACATCGTAAAGCTGTCCTCTGGGGTGTAAACAGGAGCTGGCCATTTATAATGAATGATGTCTCTGAAAAAAACATAATCATAATATTGACTGAAGCACATTCCTCCCTTCCTTTGGGCAAAATGCAAAAGACCTTCCTGGATGACCACCTGTCCGTGATGCTTACTCTGAGTTTCTTCATTGATATCTACTGGGAAAGGAAGTCCTAGAACATTCTGCTCCAAAATGCCTAACATGTGACTCGTTAGGCTGCTCGTTTTTAAAAACGCTCCAAATTTACATCCTGTACATCTAAAAATCTTCCAACAAATTGTGGGGTTTCCCAGTCATTCTGGAGTTTGATTCTCAAGTGGAGTTTATTGATCCAGCAAACAGTTTAGGAATATTTTCAGGAAATGCTTTGGACTCAGTAATGAAGGAAACAACATTCCTCATGATCGTTGCTCTCTCAATCTTCTCAGGACTCTTTCATTATTTGCTGTTTTACTTTTACATGTGTAAGTAGTATCTACTTAGAATATAGTATGTATGCAGTATATTTATATAATATAATTCCCCATGGACCAGGGGTGGTTTGGATTACCCACTGTTCTGTATTATTGAAAGTGTTGTCAAAATACAATAAAAAGAGTTTTAATCATTTGAAACCACACCTTACAGACGTTTTGGCTTATTTTTTAATAGGCTACTCTGCCTTTTGTGGCTTCCAATGATTGAAACAACAGTAAGAGTTCCTGTCAACTAACACAGATGCAAAACTTAAATACAAGTGTATTTAAAAATGTAACAAACCATAACTCAAACTGGCAAATGGAAAGAACACACGTGTATATTTCAGAGTAACTGGAGGCTATTAACCAATAAATGTGCTTCCTAGAGGGTTAAGAGTTCAAGGCAAATGAGGATCCTATAAATAGGAAGGGGCAGTCAACGAACAGGCAGCTCCTGAGACATTAAGTAAACAGTTCAAGAACATATGTTTTAATTGAAGCCTGCAGGTACTGTTGTTTCTACTGATTATGCTGTCGTAAAACTCTGCATTTCCCTAACACATGCAACTTATGTCCGGCGAGTTTTATTTTGAACATTTATTGTCACTGGGATGCATGATTTGTTTTAGACTGGTGGTAATAATTACAACAAGAACCTAGATATTTGTAGTTCATTCTTGTGGCTGTGTACTTAGGATCCTTTTTTTAATTGTTTCCAGTATTCTACACTCTAGCTGTCTGTCATTAATTTTCTTCATATAACTGTCTAGTTTGTTCAACTAGCCTTTAGATGGGTAAGCCCAAATAGTATCTCAGAATTTATCAGGTATAACAATGATCCCTTCACGATATTTGATATAAAATAATGCACTGAGTTTATTATGGAGTTTAATGGTCATGGTGAATTTATCTGACACAAGGGGCTTATCTTATACAAGAACCACTCAGTTCCTAACATGAAAACAATCATCTGAGTTGGCATGAGACATTATTTTCCTGTTAAAAAGCAAAACTGTTGAGGGCATACTTGCTCCAAGTCTAAAAAAAAAAAAAAAAACAGCCAAGCAACAGGGACATAATGAGAGGTCAAAGTTCATTGCCACTCAATGCCTAGGTCATGGGGTCGTAACCCTTGCTGCCGGAGCAGATCGTCTGTGGCCCTCCGAGGCCCAGGGATCTGTCAGTCCCCACCAGCATTCCCATGTGTTTTGGGCCACATCGCGGCTGAGAGGCCGACGAGGGTTTAATTGTCCTGTAGTGACACTTAAACACAGGGACAGCGAATGTCTCGCCTGCCAAAATTCAGAGCTCCATTGTTGCCTTGGCTCCATTGAACCCAGATTCATTTGGAGCTGTAACGTCTTATTTGGACTTTAAAGCAGTTTATTCAAATCCATGGGGGTAATATTTTGGCAGACGCCCTGTTTTGTTACAATGCCAAAGCAGGCGCAAGGAGAATGCATTCTTTCAGCATTACGAGCTACGGCTTGCATTTGTGCCGCTTTGTCTTTTTTTAGCCTAGATTATCTTTTCAGGTCTAGCATTTGATGAAGAGGCTGAAATATTTGTTGTTAAAGAGACTGTAAACAGTGTATCTCAAGATTTAATTGAAACCAATTGCTCTTCAAACGATCTTAATTTCTTTCCATAAAAATGAAAGAAGTTGATTGCTCCAATCTTTATTGTACTGTGTGTTGTGCTCTATTTGATTAACATCATATTTTAGATTGCTGAGTTCATTGCGTGACAAATTAACTAGATTTTCACAATATTTCCTTTGTATTCCATATTCCCACTGCATTTTTCCTTGAAGTGTTGTGTTGGTAGTAACCACATGCAAAAATGTGCCAACTGTAAAAAAAAAAAAAAAAAAAAAAAAAAAAAAGATCACAGCTGGACAAATTAGTAGTAACATGTTTGCTTGCCACTGTAAATATTCAAAATTTTGGCAAGACACTATCCTTTGTGTGTAGTTTTTAAAAATTTACTTTGTAGATGCATTGTCCAAAAACCTCATATATGGGGTTTTTGTGCTCATTTGATTTGTTTTGACAGCTAGGATTGTATTCATGCAGTCAGGTTATGTACCCTAATACTTAATACTTAAATAGAAGGCTGAAGTCATTATTCTTTTGCCGACACTGCCACCTTTGAAGGCAGTTTTTGGTACAGTATGTAACCTGAGGGGTAAAACATTACCCTTTTGATGCATTCTCACACACTCATATGTAACATTTGTTTGTTTTTCAAGTATTCCTTTGGATTTATCATAGAACATCTTTATGTGGCTTTTAAAAGGCCTGGAAGACTGGTTAAGTGGTTGTGGTACAGTTTTGGGGCATTAGTTATGGGGAAAGGAGTCAAGAAGTTATGGGTCATAGACAGAGTGAGGCTCTACCACCTCTCCCCATTTATATACCTTGAAGAGGAGAGTGTGTGTGTGCGTGCGTGCGTGCGTGCATGCGTGCGTGGGTGCGTGTGTCAGTGTGTGTGTGACTAAGGCAGGTATAGGTCCTTTGAGGGAATGCTGCAACTGACCCAACCAAAATGTAAAATTCAGACTCCACTTTCACCGCTTCTCGTCACAAAAATACAGAGCCTCCCATCAACGCCCCTCCCCTCCATTTCAGAACATGATTTTGGGAGATTTTGGGTGATCAGGGTGACTTTCAAAGGGACAATTTTCCATTTATTAACATGTTCAGGTCATAGCTTTACAACTCATTTGGACTGTTAAGTTGCAAGTGCTAAGATGTATGACATAAAATATTACTACACCCTGATAGAATCATAGAATCTCTATGATTTATATTTAAAATCCCAACATCTGTTTAAATGTACAGTGGACATTGCTCCCTTTCAGTCCCCCTGGATCCTTTCAAAATAGCATGCTTCTCACATTTGTAGCTGAGATCCTATAAATCAAAGAAACATACATCGTTATTTAGTCAATTAGCTTGCATGCTAGATCAGTCAATGCAAGGTGGCTGAACAAATCTATTTTCCTTCAATGTCTTTTCTCTTTTTACTTTGTACTTTATCTTTGTAAAAAGATACTTTGTATCTTTAAGTTTACATTTTTGTGCCACATGAAACAGAAACAGACAGAAGCAGACTAAATTAAAAACAGAATACTCCCACTTATAAAAAATAGTCCTAATCAAATAGGACTCAGCCGGAAGATACATATCACTCTGTTGTTACAACATGCACCAACATACATAGGAATATACTATGTAGTATTATTGTTTCTCATTTATGCATTTGGAAATTTATTTGAAACAGGATATGAGAAATTTTCCCACTGATGGCTGACACAAAGAGCCGTCGGGTTGGCTTACAAAGGCTATAGCTGTACTGTGGCTAAGTGAAGTAAAACACAGGAAAAAAGAGTCTGCGTTTTGAGTTAATGCTAGCGTGCACATAACTATACAATAATGGCAAGATGAAAGTATACCCACAGAGCATACAGCTTACTGTACGTTAGGAGAAAATCCACATCAGATCTTTCACAAAATCCATTGTGGGGCCATTAAGACAGTGGATTGGATGTGAAATCGTGCATGAAATGTAGAATGACTGAGTGAGCTGGAACTCTTTTGAGGAGAAACGCAGGCAAATTCTGTCCTTCTGTGCCCCTGTCAGGTTTGACAGGTCACGCTCCCAGACCTGCACTATATCCTTAAAGGTGTCAGTCCCACATGTTTATAATGGATGCTCTCAGCGATGTGCAACTTTCCAACTATCCACACCAGTCATACATAACACATTTCACAGCCAAGACACCGCTATAATCTAAGATGTCTTGCTTGTTGGGCTCTGCAGTACAATTAGAAGCCCTTTGGTGTTAAAGAAATACAACATACATTCAAGAAGACAAATGTTAGTTAACATGAAACAACATAAGCCCCATAATCAAACCGTTCATCATGAAAATTCTCCAATGTAAGGTCTAACTGCCATAAAACACTACCAAAGGTTGCAAAGCCAAGAGGAACGATCAACAACAATTTAGCCTGAAATAATTCATTTTAATTGAGGTAATATTTGTTCTTAACTTTGAAAGAAAATCCAAATAATTGTCCACAATTAAAATCATTGTCAGCGTCATTGCCAATCTCATAACCAGTGTCATCAACAAACAACAGCATGAACAATTTCAAATCGTTCAATCATGTACTTTCCTGAACAAATGGCAGGCTTGACACAGTGTGAGACACTCAGTATTAGGTTAACTGACAAGCCTGGGTGGGCTAAATAGGTTGCTTACATTATCAAACATATATTTTTAAAAGGTAAGAAACACAAGTTAGCCATGCATGCTTCACTTATTAATTTAACACTATTTTTTTGGCCATTACTATTTATACATAAAGAAACCTAGCTTTAGAGCAGATTTTTAAAAATGATTTACAGAGATTCTAACCCATAAGCTGTTAACTTTAACTCTACATGGAGACCATCAATGTTGCTCTCCGTAAATTAAACATGAGCGACCAAAATATGGGGTTTGTACGTTTCTGCTCCAGTAGATCTGTTCTTCTCCAGTCCTCATTTATATTATCATTCTGTTTCTAGATTTACATTTGTTATAATTCTACAGCCTCTTCCATGGGTTTCCATGTTCACCCTGTATTCAGTTAGACACAGTGGGCTTGCCACATCGCCTGTGGGTATGGATGCATGTGTAAGCTGTTGGTCCTGCAATGGACTGGTGACCTGTTCAGGGTATCTCCCTGCACTTTACCCAACCAATGGCACTGTATTGCTGGAATAATACGCCCTCCATGACCCCAATAGCTGGGATGAAACTGGTACAGACAATGAACAGATGAATGGAAAAATCAGTCGTATAATGACTCACAGCAGTAGAGTTGATTGTTCAACGATCAGCCCGTGATAATGACATTACTCCTGCTAAGCTGTCTGCTGGCCATGGAGAGGTCAGACCTGCTTTCCGTTCTACATGGGGATCATTACTGTTAGCATTGATCGGCTGCCATGTTTCTCACTCTGTTAGCTTTGGGTATGACCTCATGTCTTTAACAAGAGGCTAACAGCATCTGAGAATCTGAGTGGCGTTAAGCCACAAGTGGATTGTGGGATCTTTTTTTATTTTCTTTTACGTTTGTAAGTGAGTCCCAGTCAATGACCTCCAGGGCAATATCTGTTGGAGTAAGATGAAGTGTTTCTTTCTCTATCTGGAGCAAAAAGAACTGCCACGTCTCTCAGTGAATCCCTGCGTAGCTTCAAAGTGTCACTGTCAACGCATGCAAACACCTCAGCCCATTTCACAATGTGGCCCGAATGCTCCCGATTCTCCGCGCTCTCATGATCATGAGCAGACTCTCTGTTTGTCTGCTCATGATTTACAAAAACAAGAGAGTTCCTCTGAGAACTCCAGCCTCCAAATGGGTGTAAAATAGTCACTGTAACTTAAGTAATTTAGAAACTGTGGCTGTATGTCCCAAACAGGAAATCGCACATTTAACGTCATAATATTTAATCCTACGATAAACTGAAAACACAGTTTGCAGGCCAAGCATCCGTCTCTTGCTTTAAAAGTACTTGAGCCACTGGTACACATAACCAAATACTGAAGCAGCTTTTAGTACACTTGTGTAATCGAAATGCAGCATTCTTTCAATTCTCTGCAGATGCTAAATTTGTTTACTTGTTGTTAATAGATGTCTCCTCTCAATAACCAACCTGAATAACCTTTAATTGTCCAAAATTGAAATTAAGAGAAAGCAGGTTTGTTTTGTGTTTTGTCCTCATAAGAAAGACATATAATCACAATCAGTAGGTAAAAGAGGATATATGATGAATGGAATATCGCAAATGTTGTAGCACTTAATAGTATTTTTATATTATCAGTAAGCAGCTTTTATAACCACTTTTCAGCATTTTTGCGCTGGAGCATAAAGAACAATGTAAATCAAGCCTTTTAAATTCAAGTGTTAATCACTTTCCCCCCCATTATCTTTCCTTTTCCTCTCTGTCTGCCCTGCATACGGATGACCTTTTGCCTTTTCCCTTGTTCACACATAGCACTTTCTTTCTACGCGGCCCCATTTTCTTATCCCTATCCTATCTTTTATATTTCTCCCCTGTTCCTTTTCAGATAATCCTTCCAACCTTTCAACAGAACCTCCTAATTATCTCTCATTCAGAATAATTAGTAATCCACAGAAATTGGCCCCCTACCTAATTGGCTAACCAACTGCCAGACAAAATAAAAGGAGGAGTTAGTTCAGTCACAGCTGGGTCTGGGCTTCTTTCATTCCCAGTGAGGGTTTTCCCCCCTTTTTCTCTTAAATAATGGAAGCAGACAGAAAGGGGAGAAGGTTTTGTTTCGTCCAGGAAAAAAAAAGCAAATTCCCTCATGTCAGGACTTACTTTCAAATGATTTCCAAAAGAGCTGGATTTAAAACAAAAAGTCTCTTTTTCTGAAAGACAGCGTTCAACCGTTCAGATGAGATCACACCCCTATGCATGTTCGGTCATTTAGTTATTTAGTAAGATCGTGTCATTTGTTCAAATTCTATCCATTCAGTCACATATTTACCAGACCCCAACAGCATTTATATGTAAGATAACTTATGTATATATTTTGTGTTTGTTTTGGCTTGGAAGGTGTATAATTTTTAAGCGTCCCTTAAAGCTTGTTCATCCTATTGATACATAAATATTTGTACAATTAATAAGCCATTATGTGCCCGAGTAAATGCTCATTCACAAATAAAAGCAGTAAAGTCAAATGCAGCGAAAACAACTTATAGTTCAATGCACTGAGCTGAAATGGCTCAGAATACCTTAAATCCAACTGCAGTTTACTCGCAGTTACTCAAGCTATGGAGCCCCCGTTTTCACAGACCATAACTCATAATGAAATAAAATATGAAGTCATTTAATAACTTCTCCTTTCTCTTCATATCAGAGTGTAACAGGCTACAGACAGACCCTATGTCATCCAGTTTATTATGATTAAGGACTGCTACATTTAGTTGAACAGCCTTTTTCGAATTTAACTTTTACTTATCAGTAGTGCCTTTGTCCAAAACTTAGTCCCGGACTTTCCAAAGTCAACAATACTGCTTGTCATCTGTATGTTTTCACATTACAGGCAATGGTTAATTTGTCTAAGTTGCAAGAATATGACTTTGAAAATTTGTCTAGCATCTAAATTTACAGCCAGTACAAACCACAAATGCCAACTCACTTCTATACACACTTACAAACATACATATTTTAAATGGATTGAAAAGGTCTAATAATTATTTAATTCAATCCCATGTATTATTTTATATTTTGTGTGTGCACTGCAATCATTTGTTAATGTTTTTACAATATTTTTGAAAATATATTTTAAATAACAAATTATGAAAAAATTAGATGAACTTTTGCCATTTGCATTAATCGATAAGTTATAAATAATTAAAGTTGACGCTAGGTCTGTGTGCATAACGGGGAGCGCGGAGCATTAGAAACGGCGAAAGGAAACTGGCGGAACTCGGTAGGCAGCAGGGTTACCTGGGAGCAGGGTGGCGGGGCCGCCGGCTGACTGCATGGGAATGCACAGGTCGTTATCGATGGGGAACTTGTTGCACTGCAGCATGTCAGGCCAGGGGAACCCATACGCCTCCATGACGGGGGCGCAGCTGTCCCGCACGGCCTCGCACAGCGACCGGCACGGGTAGATGGGCCGGTCCAGGCACACGGGCGCGAACAGGGAGCAGAGGAAGACTTGCGTGTCGCCGTGGCAGCGCTTGGCCAGGAGGGGCACCCAGCTGCCGGCCTGCTGCTTGACCTCTGGCATGGTCTCGTGATCCAGCAGGTTGGGCAGCCGCATCCTCTTGTAGCCGACGTCGTGGCACAGCCGCAGGTCGGCGGGGATGTCCACGCACTGCGGCTGCTTGGCGTAGAAGCGTCCGTGGTGGACGTTGTCCGCCTGCCAGCTGTAGTAGTCATACTCCTCGGCCGAGGTGAGGAGGAGGAAGAGGAGAAGGAGGAAGGGCCCGTGTAACGAAGTGATGGCCTTGGTTGTGCTCTCCTGGTTTCTGTGTCTCGCCATACCTTTTGAAAAATTCTTAATTTTTGAAAAAGAATACTAAACAAAACCTGAGAATTACCAAGTAAAAAAAAGTTTCCCAAAATCCTTCTTGTTGAAAAGTAAAAGTTTGGACCAGTGCTGTGTGAAGGCTCTGGTCTTCCCTACTGCCCTGTAGCCAGCTGGGGCTTCCTTCCTGTGTGCTGGGCTCTCTCAGGTGGCTCTGCTAAAGTATCCAAGAGCCTTGCACTGCACTTCTCTGCTCTGCTCTGGCCTCTCTGAGGTGCACCTACTGTATAAGAAGCACTGGATGGCTGTGTCTACCAGCCTCCGGCCCCCTAGCAAGCCACCGTCCCAGCTCACCTCCCACAGGCTTCTCCCCCCACCTTCCACAAACCCTGCCTCGGCCAATCACAGAGCAGAGGCAGGGACTCTGTTCAGCTTGACACTCCCACCCACCCCCCTGCCTGCAACCACTTCTTGAGTCACTGACAGGCTTTCTTGGAACACAATGCGACTGGACTCTCTATCCTCATTCTTTTCTACTTCTTTCTCACAGACACACACACACACTCTTTCACTCACTCACTCACACACACACATACGAACACACACTCTCCCTCCTGCCCTTGGTTCTTCCCTCATTAAGGAAGTAAACAGTTGGGAGTGAAAAGTTTTCGCTGGCACAGAGAGAGAGTAAGAGCAGCTACAGGTGGTCGGCTCCCTCCGGCCAGCACTGTATAAGATATGCTAATGGGAGCCCCGTGCATGAATAGAGCCGGTTTCCCTCTCTGTCTCTTCCCATCAGTCCCAGTCACAGAGAGGGGGCCTTGCTGTTGCTTTCTAGGGCCCCCCCCACAGCAGGGGTGCCCTGGTGCCTGTCAGGGGAGTCTCAATACACGCTTTTCACTTCACCTGCTTCCCCCCCATCACTGGCATTTCACATTAACTGTAACCAGAAAGCCGTCCCCCCCACCTCCCTCCCTCTCTCCCTCCCTCCCTCCTCCTTCTCCATATTGACTTGTATGACTGTGTATCTGCACTACTGTACTGCTTTTGTCTTGTCTAAACTGTTACTGGTTTATTAAGAAAGGTGCCTGTATTATATGCATGTACTGGCCATCTCAGCGGTTAATATGAGTCAAATATTTTACAGTTGCATTTCTTTTCTGGTGACGTGATTTGGTAATGGAAGAATTATGACTGGTCACAATGTAAACTGGATAAATGTCTGTCCAAAAGAAGGGAAAAAAGTTTTGAACTTCTGACTGTGCTGGGAACTGCTTTGTTTGAAGTTCATTAATGTGATTTTTGTCTGCCAGTAAAGAAGTGACTAAACTGTCAGTCTTGAACTTAAGATTAAAAGGGTAAATGAAGTGGAATTGGAGAGATTTAAATGAAACAGTTTCGTAAGTGCTGTTTTATCTGAGTGGGCTGGAGTGGTATTTCTTGTTAACTGAGACCGTCATTCGTTTTATGATTGCTCTTTGTCCAAAGACAGTGTGTGAGTGTGTGTGTGTGTGTGTGTGTGTGTGTGTGTGTGTGTGTGTGTCTGGCCATGGGAAACATCATCGACATTTAAGAGGAAACACGATTATGATTTATGCCACAATATCAATCGCCAACGGCAGTATTTTGATAGGAATTTCCTTAGCTTTTTTTAAACTTTGATGAGAATGTCTGGGGACAGAGAATGACTCTGTGCAATGCGAGGCTGTGCAGATAACAGATGTGGAATGAGGTTCTGCTCCGCACCACACGGGGGAGGCGCTGAAATGACCTGTCAGTGGTGCTGGGTCCCTCTCACTGAACATCGCTGATAATTGCATCTTTCAGAAGGGAAGCACCATCCCCAACATCTGCAGTCACTGAAATAAGAGCAATACTGCAGTCAAACGACCCGCAGGTCACGGGTTCAGACCCAAGAAGGATACATCTGTTGTGTCCTTGAGAGAAACTATTTTAAAGTCAATTTTGTTACAATGGAAATCACATTTTCCACACAGTTCTGTATCATCTTCCCAGAATGTGTGATTACAATGTGTGAATAGAGACCCCTTGAGTTCCAGAACAGGTTTGATGCAAAATGGCAAAATGACAAGCCCAGATGGACTGAATGGCCGGTTCTTGTGTTTACATATTCCCATTTCTCGTTTCATTTTATTATATATTATAAGTATTTATAAGTAGTTAAAAGAAACTTAAAGGAGATAGTGAGCCAGACAGAGCAGTATGGACTTCTTGTTTGTGTGACCAAGTGAAGATTCCTGATGTGCAAGTACGTAGAGATAAAATGGAGGACATAAATCAATATATAAACAAACATTTTTTAATGTAAAAATATCAATCATTAATAAATTGGCCATATAAACACAATCGACTTGGATTCGGGTGCATTGGTGTATCCTACCATACAGTTTGCTTTGTTTTAAGTTCCACATATTTTCCATCAGATAACACAGTTGTTCAAGGGTAAAATAAATAACCCTTGTTTAATTATTTTGGAATTTTTTTTCAGTTACACTTCCAAAGAAAATGAATGTGATTGGTTGTGTAAGCTTCACTAATTATGAATTATGTTTTACTGCGCTCTTCATAAGTTTATAATTCTAATGTTCTACACAGTATGAATCCCAAAATCCTAAGAAATCATCAAAATCAACAATACCTGAAAGAGTTTTATATCTGTTTTCTTTGTTTCTCACAGAGACAAGTACCGCACATGATGGGGGTTGAATGGCAAGCAGTTTAGCCATTTCAGATCCAAAAATATAGGAAATAAGCACAAATGTTGATGTTGATGTTTTTGTTGTTAATGATCAAGATGATGATGATATCATCAACAATAAGAATTTCAACAACAATAACAAGTCTATTTCCAAATTTTGAAGATACAGGATTGATGACATGTCAAATGGCCCAATGACTTTTAATTCACATCAAGTCAACACAAGCCACAATATGGTTTTTTTCCCCATCTCTTTTTAAATCTGAACTGAAGCCAAGCAAGCTGAGCCTGGATGCAGTACATATTTAATTAGATAAATTACAGATGGTTGTCAAGGGGCAGGAGGTGAAATGGAAAGGCAAGCTGGTTGGAATTGCTGAAGGGTGGTGCACAGATGCTGGAGAACATTGCGCTGTGAATTAACCCGTATGCTACTTTTCAACAGCTTTCACTGTAGACTAAAATCTGGAATGCAGGTCTTCTATAAGCAATTGGCCGGTACACACACACATACATACAGTACATATATACATACATACAGACAGACATACAGACATGGTTACTATCTCCAAGACATATTGACCGATTGAATACACTTTTTTTTTCTTACAGGCACCACATTAGTCATATGAAAATGGACTTTGAATAAGTCTATTAAGAAATATTACAGACATTAGCCAGTTGGAAAAAAGACTGAAAATAATACAGAAAAACAAATACTGACATACTCATAAACCTTTGTCATATTTCAATATCTGTTGACGTGTCATGCTTGCAAAAACACTGAAAAAAATAAATAGATAGCCAGACAATAATTTAAAAAAGATGAGTTACTGGAAGTACTGTACCCTCATTCATAGAAAATTGGCAAAAAGTACAGGGGCTTTGTGCTTTATTATTTATGTCAGCAAAGTATTGGGAAAAAATTAAATTACTAAAGATATTACGATGAAAAACGTTGACATCTTATGCTGTTTCTCCTAAAATAGTTGTATAATGGTCAGAGCTGAAAAACACAGTGCGCAGCAGTGCCACTACACTACTTCCTTTCAAAGCCCAGGCAAACATAGGACACTTGATGTCATTAATAGATACGCAGCCCTCCACATTTTCCTCCGCTAAGCCTTCCTAATGTGTCACTTTTATTGAGGCCCTGTGTTGTGGAACATATTCACTGGCTTTCAAGCACAGGTACTTTGGGTGCAGATGGAACAGCAGTGACTGAACAGGTGCAGCAACAGACTAGGCCTGAACAATACAAGGGACATATTTTTATGTTTATTGATGTTCGAAACATGAAGAGGACCCCCGATGCAGTGAGAACATAGCTGTGCATGTGTACAGTGGGTGAAGTATAACCGCGGCACACACTTTGATCAAAAGTACATGCTCGTCCAGATTAGCTGTCCTTGACTGGGGGAGGACAGTAAGATAAAATAAAAAAAAGTACAAAGACTGAATAAATAGTCTGTAACATATGAACATGAAATATGTATAATACAATATTTTTAGAAAGTATGTTATTATTTTTTATGGACCCAAAAAATAATAGCCAAAGCACAAAAGACACCTCAGAGTTGTCTAATGAGTATCAGGCTTAATGAAACAATAAGAAGCAAAGGTTTTGAAATAGTGCATTTTTTTTCACTGAATCACGTTTGATGGAATTATCCGGAGAATCGTAGAGCCTAGCGTTGATTCTTTTCCTGCCTTTCCGATGCCAGGACTGCTCATCCTGCCTCGGACCACCCGGTGAGGGGTCGGCGTGGCAACAGGGAGGCCAGGAGTCCGCGAGCCTCGGGGGCTGCACGGTCAGGGCCGTTTCACGTCTCCTCCAATCAGTGACAGCTCCTCATAAAGAGACAGCCGAGCAGAATCGCTGTCATGGAACGGAATGCGTTTTGACGGATCGAGCAACGAGGGGCAGGGGAGACGGCGATCGGCAGCTTAGGGGGAATCTGCGGTTCCTCATTAAGTCATTTGTAGGAGTCACAGAGGTGCATGTATTCCCTTTCCTGAGAACCGTAGCCGAGATCCGTGCGCACGTGACGCTTTCCCCCTGGTGGGTAACACAGCGGTTCATCCACTGGAGTGGGAGGGAGGGAGGGAGGGATGGAGGGGGAGGGAGGGAACTGGGCCTCACTCTTCAGAATGGCTAAATGAATAAAACAGGGACGTCTGAAGCAGTGAGAATCTGTAGGAAATTGTGACACAAGCCGTGCTCTGTACTGACAGAACGAGGCATGAGACACCAGCATTCCTGGTACACGGCAAAAACAGTCAGAAAAACACAGTGCTTAACATTCCCAGAGCTGAGAATCTGGGTTACATGTCACATCTGAGTGCATGCATGAGTTGTAAGCGTGTGTGTGCGCGCGCATGCGTAGTCTACGTCTATCTGATTTTCTATCCCCATAGCCTCAGAAAAATGATTAACAGTACCCTACTGCACGTTGAAGCAACTCAAGCATGCCATTCTTCATTTTAAAATGTATGTTTTCCTGTGGTCGGGCAGCTCTTGTCAGATTTACTCACTCTGATGTTCCTCCATCGCGGGAACGTCTGGAAGGCAAGGATACATGTGACACTGCGCCGGCTCGACGGGGCCAAATAGGAGGATACGAGCAGAACGACCTTTAAAGAAATGAGACCGGCTCTCTAATATTTTTCAGATTTTTGAAACGGTCCCATCCTCCTTTCCCAAACACTTCGCTGTGGTGGAGTGTGGTGGCAGCATATCGAACAGCTGGCTCTTCCCGATGTGGCCTACGCCAAGCGCGACCCGCAGGGGTGGGGGTGCTGGACTCAGCGGATGCTGGTTAGCAGCTTCAGCACTGCTGGCGGGCCAAACCATCTCCGGGCGCTGATACCTAACTGGTATTTGCACTTCATAAATTCCAACTTTCCGGCATTTATCTTCATTGTCCGACAAAGGTACACCCAGTAAACTCTGAAAAGTATCAAATTCCCTCCCTCTTGTTTTCGCTTTCCCCTTTCCCTGTCCCCAGCCGTCTGGACCCCGCAGTTTTGGCAAATTCTGGGGGCGTGTTGTTAGTCTCCAGAGCCCTCTTGTGAAACAACTGAGAGGATCTTAGAGGAGAGCCAGGCCTACAGAGAGACTGACAGCAGCGTGCCAGGGGGTGGGAAGACACACTCAAGTGAGTCATTATCTTTCAGACGGTTCTCAAGTACATTTTAACTGGTTTTTATAGTTTTCTGTGGCTTGTACAGTAGGCCACATACAGAAAAGCAGGCCTGTCGCAACAGGTTCCAGTAGCATTTCCTCAAGCTGCCTTAACTTTGGAAGAAAGGGGATAACTGCCATAAACTTTGACCATGAGCTCCCGCAACCCATCTTTACCTTCAAGACCCCCCTCAAAGGATTTCTTGGTGTATGACTAAGTGGAGTTTGAGAACAACAGAAACAAGAAACTGTCGAGGGAACCTGAGGGAATATGCAAACCTGGACAGACCCAGTGAGCATCCACTTAATCGTCCTTTCCAAGCCTGTTAAATGCTAAAATAAACACTTTGTCCAAATAAGCACTTTCCCTGAGGTTTTGTATCCTTGCTAAACAGCCTCTGACTCTCGTAAAGTTCCTAGTTTACAAGACACTGTAGTCCCAGAATACAAGTTACAGTCTGACCTCCCTTCGTAGTGTTCTGTTAGCCTAACCAGACAACATCTTCTTAAGTCAGTTTGTTTAGCATCTTTTCGGCTTTCCCTAACCTTTGACCCCGGTCACCGGCCCTCACTTTGCCCCTTGGTCAATGGGGAGTCATCGCTTGTGATGGCGTCCCACTTTGCCTCCTCCTGCCAATCTGAGAGGCAGACTTAAACTTTCCCAAGTCGCGAATGTTCACTTGACTGCTCCTCCCTGATGCGTTTTCCTGAAGAACGTCCAAGCTCTGCAGACCATCGCAAACAACCTGAAACAACACTGTGAATCCCAGTCTGTACCCTGCTCAGAGAGGGCTATTTCAAGCCTCATCTCCCACCACCCTCTCTGCTTTAGTAAGAAGACCATGACCCTTACTTAGAATTACCCATCATCCTCTTAGACCTTAATGCCTACATTTGAGAATAATGATTAAGTAATAATAATGGATTTAATTCTCTTACTATAACTCTTGAAAATGAAGAGCAGCTCAACAATAATTGGAGTTCTTCCATTCTCAAATCGGAGTGTAAGGTAGGGTGTAGATTGTCACTAGTTTAAAGGTAAATGTATCAAAATTCCAAGACAAATAAAGACATTGAAAAATACTGGGAAACAATGAATGATGTTAGCAGACAACTCCTCAACAGGATGGTTTTTAGTAAGTACTTGGACATTGGAGATAACGGTACAACTAGTGTTTTTGTCACGGGTCTGTAAGCTGCTTCAAGCTGTGTTGCTTAAAAAAGGAAGAGAGGAATTTGGGTTCCCAATATGAAATCATACCATGTTCCCGTGTTTTTTTTCTGTAAGTTCACTTCCTATACGTCACACACAAGATGACACAGACTATAAAATAATCAAGAGGATGTGGGGTAACAGTGCAGTAATGGCGGCCCCTGTAAATGTCAGCATGTGAACCCAGTCGTGTAATTACTGCCTCACTTTAAAGAGCACGCTTTATCAGATTCAGCTGGCGTGGGATCGTCGTACGGTATGAGGTAAGCACTCAATAAGGGAGAGTGAAACAAGAGTACGACTTCGGCCAGACTTACATTACTCCACATTATGGTACTGACCTGGAAAAGAACCAAACAAATCTGTGATAATAAGCTTAATAAATGTATCTGGCAAATCATGAGAATGTGTTCACAGACAATATTCCTCATTCATGAAAACAAATTTACTGCAGTTATTTTTATCCAGTAATATTTCAGTGTAGGAATGTCTCTGACATCCATCTTCATTACGCTAATAAGACACATAACATGATCAGTAAGACAGATGTCTGCATAGTCAAATAATCAACTCAACCCTTTGGTCTATTATATTATTCTTTTCATTTTACAGGCCACAAATTATTTTACATCAGATTAGTATTTTAATTTATAATAAGTTATATTCCCCCTTAATCTTATAATGGCTTCATTTAAGGTTATAATCTTCGGTACAAATGCATTTCTCTGCTGCTGCGGTTTCTTAGGTTTTTGCCCTATGCTAGAGCTTATTAAAAACCCGACACCCACTTACACGGATAACTTGACTTCCGCTGCCACCACCACATGCTGTTAACTCGCTGCCCACAGCCCGACCCACACATGTGCCTTGAAAGGCTTTTGACAAGAATGGGTCCTTAAAACGGAACGCTGTAATTATGCCAACAACTTGAAAAAAAAATGCTTGAATGGATCTGTCATGGCCTGTCTGACAGGAGCCAGATTTGTTTGTGACAAAATGTTACTTATGTGCAGTATCTTGAATTTTCAGGAGCCACACTTGTCCGTGAAGGTGTCAGCCCCGCAACTTCCTTCCCCGTATAATGATGTGTAATTAAGCGTACATGTGGGTACACGCATTCAGCCTGTGACTTAAACTACACCTCCATCAAACCTAATGCCTTGATGTGGCAGCTTGTAATTTGTAAGTCTTTTTTTAGCTTTCTTCATCGTTAGCTGCCAAAATATGATACACAGACACAAGAAGACAGGAACAGTGGCATTTATTTCGGGAAACTGCAACACATTTTGCCCTTATCTAAAATATGCAAAAATATCTTAATATCGCTTCTCAACTGATATGCCGTGCCATGGAAAATGATTCAAAGCTTGTCAGATTTTCTGTATTTTTGGATATTTTTCACCCCGAATGTAGTTAGATCTTCTGTGAGTTGTAGTAGCGTATAGATAATATGTCTGCTGCATCTGCAATATACTTTAGTGGCGGATGAAGATTATTTAGTACTATTAAAGAACAATTGACAGCAAACTCAAATTCTAATGGTATACATGCACCCAGCCGATCAAAGGAAATTGTATTCAACACTGTTTTCAGAATTATTGCAAAACATAGTACAATCTGAAAAGTTTTAGTCCAGACTTCTAGGATAGTCGGTGCTATTTGGTCCTGGGAACCAACTGTATTTAGACCTGTCTGACCTTTTACCTGAATGCTTATTTAAGGAGCTGGCTAGTCTGCAGAGACAGGTCCCTTTGGCTCTGCTCAAACACACCAGTTATTGACACTGGAGTTTTGGCTCTGACTCTTCACACTGTGAAGTGTTTACCAACAAGACCGTGGACCCCATGGCAAACCTCACAACAGCAAATGGTTCAGAAAAAAATATACTTCCTCCCGCTAAAATTAGCAACTCAACGAAGCTTATGCTAAAAATGGAAACCACTTAAACCTGAGTGTAAAATTAATTAGAATAGCTTTAATTATTCAGACACCAGTCTGTTTTCACCAAATATTCAAAAACGATTCATTATGATTTTGGTAACATGTTTTTTATAAAAATTCTCAAGGTTGTAGAAATATGTTTGGATTTACAGGCATCTGAGTATAATGTTACAAATACATGTTTTATTCAGGTGTAGTGCAATTGTCAGTGGCTCTAACCGTGCTTTCATCATGTCATTAATGTGTGTTTTTTCTTCACGGAGACTACAGCAATGCAGGCAGAGGATCTTGTGAGTTTCAAACCTGGGAAGCAAAACTCCCATAGAGCCATGCCCTCCTGATCTCAGCCGCAGTAATTAGCAACAATCTCGTTAATGTCAGGCAAGTTCAGGGAACTGCTCCTATCACTTACCAATTAGAGCTGGGTAGTAATGAGGTCGACCCCCGTGGGCAGGATACTGCACGGATAGACACTTTCACTGGTGATGGTGGCCAAAATGAGAATTGATTTTAATTTGTTTTATTAAATCAAAATGCTTGAGGCATCTCTAAAAATTATCTCCAGTTCACCTTGATATTGTTTTATTGACCAAAGGTACACCAATAATAGCGTGAATTCCTGTTTGACGCTATGTATGACATTTGAAAGTCCATGGAAGTGTTTGGTTGGAATGACAAAGCTTGCAGGAGATAGATGACCAGTAGCATTCAGTTTCAGACTATAACCCAGTCTGTGCTATTACCTTGGAGGAATGGTCATACTGGTTGATGTTGTAAGATCATGAGGTGAATGTTTAGTTGTGCATGCTTATTCTTCTTCCCCAAATAATTTACTGTTTCTAGTGTTAACAAATGGAGCATAACTCCTTTTTGGAATAGGCTACCAGGCTGCAGAAATAGTGTTCATATGGGTGCTTATATTTTGTTTTCACATTAATGTCATCTCTACATGGCATCATTACTGCCAATGGACTAATCAGTGTGAAATCTCCTCTTTCATGGACTACACCTCATTAATTCGCACACAGTTTTCCTCTTGTTTTAATTTATATGCTTTGTTTTTCCCCAAAAATGACCCTGACTGAACTTTATAGGAGATCTGTGCAGACAAGAAAAGATCGGGTGAGTGATAAGAACGTTCATTTTTACTGTTTTCCAAACTTGAGTTATCTCCACAAAGAGATAGTTAGATCTCAGCAGGTTGGAGGTAAATGTTTTACATCCATTATTGCCCTTAACACAGTCATTACCCCCATGGTTCCAGGCCTCAGGAGATAGGGAGGTACATATACATCCCCAATCAACAGACATGCTGAGACACTGTCCTCCTTCACATATATGAAAACCCAAGGTTTAAGCTTTATCTTCCCCGACCTTGTCCAACATTTATTTCCTGATAGCAATGGCCTAACAACATGGTCTATCTATTTTAGCACATGTTGTCTGTCTGATAACAGTTTTTGGCACTTTCAGACTCTTGAAGTAAAGCACAGTCAGATGCCAAAAAAAGAGAATTACTGCATTTTAATCAGGGCAGGAAATGAGAGAGTGAGAGTTGCCGACAATGGATTACATATACCATGCACATGCTATTAAATTACTCCAAAAATTGAGCAAATTAATCACTATGAGACCTTTGGGTAATAAATATAACATCGAGCAACAGTAGAATAAATTATGTCCTGAGAAAAAGGAAAGAAAAATATTTTAAAGATTTGTGTGTGTGTGTGTGTGTGTGTGTGTGTGTGTGTGTGTGTGTGTGTGTGTGTGTGTGTGTGTGTGTGTGTGTGTGTGTGTGTGTGTGTGTGTGTGAATGACTGATATGGTACCATGTTTTGTCCACAGGGACATACAACCAGACACAGGTGCAATTAAATAAAGCATATTTCATACTAATGCAATAAATGACTTCTTCATGCAGAATTAGAAATGTATAGAATAACATGCAGAGAAATATAGCAGAGTCAGAAAAAACCCTGGGATCCTTCAAGACAGGCCATGCAGTGACAGATTATGGGCTGACTAGAAGCCAGCATCAGATGAATGTCCTGCTCGTTTCATTCAAGTTTTTTTTTTTTATTCCTATGCTGTGTGTTCTTTTCTTTGTTCTTGCACACTCCTATGCACTCACAAGCAACACTACAGGCCACAATGCTACAGGAGAAAACAAGTGGTGAGTGGAGGAGAGGTGTAGCTCTCACTAGCAGGAAATGGTACTGTCTCTCATGAGTGGCTGCCATTTCATTGGGTAATGCTAATGTGACAGTACCCTGAATAATCTTGGCCATACAACCCCCCGCCGTGTTCCTTTGCTTCGAATCCTGGTCATTGTTAGCATGTTAGCACCACATGCTAAGAGTTGAACCTAGACTCCTAGCACGTCATGCTAACTAAATTAGATGTAGCCCAATGTGAATCAGCAGGCTTATGCACGTATATTGTTGACAGGCTTCTACTGCGCAGTGCAGAACATGGAGGAATCACCACATCACTGGTCCAGCCCCTCTGCGTGTCAGGTTGTCTCTCTTTTCATCAGTTGACCGGGTGAGGGTCGCGCGAACAGGGGCAGGAATAAGGGTTGTAAATGAGCTGTTTGTTCACGTTTAGACTGCAGGGCCCTATAACTTATTTGGTTTAGCTGCCCGCATGCAAACAGGGGTGTGCTGGACGCAGAGCGAGGCCTGCGTTTCAGCCACCCCCCTCCCCTTCTCACTTTGATGTGGGGTCCCAGATTTGATGAAGGGGGTCTCAGGGTGGACACTGCCCGTCTTCAGCGATCGGCTTTCCTCCTGCTGCTACGGTGGCTCCACCGAGATGGAAATCTGTCTGTGGAGCACAACGCACACTGAAAATATTATCTTTTTAAAATTAGAGATTTATTTTTGTGAGATGTATTTAGAAACACACCTAAACTAAACAAGACCTGAAATTGCTGTGACCATGTATGTTGTGGTCTTGTGTTTACCTTCCAAAAAAATATGGACGTGTGAGTGTATGTATGTTTGCATTTGAACTTGTGCGAATTTGTGCAGTTTTCATTCTATTTAAAATGCTCTAGCAGAATTCTGGGAAGGTTTGTGGTGTGAAATGCTGGGATGTTGGGAAATTATGCTGAGAAGGGGTGGACAGCCTCCAGGATGAATTCTCAGCACCTGTTTTTCCTCAGTAGTCCAGGGGTCTTTCTGCAAAGCAAGATGCTGCAGGCCAGCTGAGCCAAAAACAAAAGGTAATGATATCAAAAAGTAAGATAAAATCAGCTTATCAATGTATAATAATAATAATAATAATAATAATAATAGACTTCTCTATGGGGTCTTAAAAAGGAATATTTATATAATATACTGAAACAGTGCAGAGCACCAGTGTCCCAGAAACACACTGTTTTGTTTAGTAGGATACCCAGTAATAGTTATCAGGCTGTTGCCGTGACAATTCCACAGTGTTTGGCTTATGAGCTGTGAGATCCTGGGCCAAGACGGGGAGGGATGTGCCTTTTACAATTTGGAAAACGGTTTGGAAAACCCACGTAACGCCGAGGAGCACAAGGTTTGGCAGCTCCGCAACAAGAAGTGAATGAAAAAAGTAACAAAGGAGGAAAATGGAAAAGCGACAGGTTAGTCTGTGATAGAGGAGAGGCCTTTATTCTGGCTGGCCTCTCTGGGGGAGACGAACAAGCCTCTCAGACCAGGGTCATGACTGAAAGAAAGTGAGAATGCTGACTCATTCACGGAAGTGCTCTCTTCAAAAAGCACTCACAGATCCTTTATAAGGAAACCAAACTCAGGGAAAGCACTTGATTTTATACACTATGCATTATGAATTAGCTTTTTAGGGGCATTGACTTGGAGAATGGTTGGCCATAGAAAGCATCAGTCCTGTGTTTCATATATTCCATTTTTACTTCAGACGCTCACATACTTTGGGTGTATTTTGCCTTCCTCTGCATTCTCCTATGAATGAATTTAACAAACTCCACTCTGAGGTCGTCAGCAACGATTGATGGTAGACCTATATCATTTTAAGTGAAACTGACATTTTAAAATCCAGGACTAACATTTCCAGTAATGAGAATAATCCCATTGATGGGAACATCTCGGCTGAAAACTTGGGGTAACAGACTCTATCTGGGGGCTACTTTGAAGAATTCTCTCTAAATACTGGTCAGGTTCCTCTGGGGCAGGTTCGTTTTCAGAAATTGCATTGGACTTATGCTTTTACTGTTCCATCACTTGCATATGTGTTACAATAATTGTAAAATAAACAGCTGATAATTTTACAGGGGCCGGCGGCCGGGTCATGTTTCGTTGCAGAGAAACCCAGACTAATTCCAAGCCAATCACCAGGGACTTTTCTCTGACCAGCCAAAGAGCTCTCCAAAGAGATATCTCTGTGCAATTGTCTCCTAGATCCAACAATAACACAATACAATGATTCTACCCCTGTGTTGGGGTAATGGTCCGTGGAGCTTGGTCATGAACAAGATTTTCCCTGGGTACCTCATTACTGAGGATCTCCCTGAAGAAACTCTGATTTACCTTGGAGTCTACTTTTGAATCGTATCTGTTTCAGTGTCTTGGAGGTTAATGTTGTGTAATCTGTCTATAAAGTGTAACACGGTCGGTTAGGAGGTTTAATGGAGGTTTCATCTTGATTTCAGTGAAGGCGAAGCAGGGGATGCTGTATAGCTCATTAATATTGGTCTGGGGTGTTGTGTAAAGACTGTAACTGCTTCCAGTGGCCCTTACACTGCATTTGTGGTGCATTTAGGAGGCTTAGATTTAATTTATTATTTGATTTTTTTATCATTATGAATACATAGATGCCACAGATGACATGAAAGTATACACATTAAAATCACTTACGAACATCAACCACAGACACGTTCATGGGCTTGATTTTGTAGTGCTATTTTTAGTGTATTATTGATGAGTTGTAAATAACTGTACTTATAATGTTGACCCTTATGATTTTCATATGCTGATCTCTCCACTGGGTCTCTGAAGCAGATCAAAATACTTTCAGAATATCCATGAAGGAATCACGAATCACTTTTTGCATGCAACTTCCTCTTTGAAAGAAAACTGATATCATATGAACGCAATCTAAGCCAGTAATTGGCATGCTAGCGGGATATTGGGCTCATGGCATGGTCACCTAAGTTAGACTCATGAAAGCGTAGGAATCTCAGACTCATCAAAGCTTGTGTATCAGAGCGAATACATACAAAGCGTTTGGCAGGCCGTGCTTGGCTGGAAAACTGAGAAGGGAAAATTCAAATTGGGCCTTGACAAAGACAGACTGGGTCGCCATAGGCGTACTGACAAATTTTCCAAACATGTACACAGAAATACTTTACCATTTCAAACTCATCCTTTTAAATCCTTTTACAAGTCTTTAAACATCTTTTCATTGACTTGGAGAGTTGTTGGTCCCAGATAGCATTTGTTTCTAGGTGGTTCCACAAGAGATTTATGTTGTGGCCATATGTTTACGTGTAGGAGATCGCTCACAAAGATTTTGTGAGCCCCCCATAAGATCCAGTAAAAGTATATAATAAATGTTGGCGGTGTGTCTACTGTATTTTAAATATGTTTTAAATAAACCTGCATTTCAAGGCCCAGTGCCAATATTCCCTGGTCAGTAAACAGAATATCTTCTTTGAAAAACTCTAAGAAGCAGATCCCATCATAGGGTCACTAGGAGATGGAGGCTGAATCCCCCATCAGCCGTCTGAGTCAGTGTGGGAAGTAAAATGGAGGCAATCTGACAGTTTATTTGTGAATAATGAGACTGTTACTGAGGCTAAACTCCCCCTAGATTACTGGTAAAAAGCAGATCAATGAAACGTCGCTATGCAGAGGGACTGGGTGTTTTGGGCTAAATGGGTTTGTCACTCACTCTGCGGTATGCTTGGAGGAGCGCCAGCACGAGCTGTGGGAATTCTAATTTAGCAGCTCAGATATTTACGCTGATGTTGAAGTTTTGGCTCGGGTTTTGACTTTGAAATATTGGAAATTTAGTTGCACAAAACAATTTGAAAATGTCCTTGCTATATGAACTCAGCTGAAAGAAATGTCAGTTAACTGGGCAATGAATTTAAAAATCCTCTAGACCAGGCCATGTGAAATGCACTTTAATGCTGTTGTGTGCGTCACATTCTAACATTGAATTATATTTTCAGTTAAAATTTTAGTGATTCTGCCTTAAATATGGTTTAGATTTTTATAGAAAGAGAGGTTACAAGGACACGCCGCTATAATATTTGCTAACATCGTGACTTAATAGCTAAACTGAGCCAGAGCAAGGCGTTACTTTTACAAGGAGGACATAAAACCACTAGTACAAGAACATGGAACACACATCAAAAGTCGCCAGTTCTACAATGTAAATTCCCTGGATTTTAAATGAATAAGAAACTGAAACATTATAAATCTTTGTTTAATGAATGGTTAATGGCTCTATCAATCTGCAAAATCAATGGCAAACTCAAAGACATTTTAAATTTAAATGCTTCACGATAATCACAATGCGTTACTGTGTGAAGCTTTTGCACATTATCTATCCTCCCGTTAAATGAAATCATGTTTGTAGCTATTAATACCGCTACAGACGAATGATTGCGTCGCGGTTCACTCGCATGCTCGTATGGTCTTTTCAGAGGATTAGTTTAATCTAAATCACACTGCAGTGGGGAGATGTGCCCGGGGGAAATGTTCCTATGTCATTTTTAAACACCTTATTCCGTATTAAGTCTATTTCTGGAAGTATGTAAAAGTGTGCATACGCAGTTTTTCGGTGACCTAAAAAAGATACAATAGGCATCAACGCAACACCAGAATGCATTGCAACAATGTTCTAGCCTGGTGCTCAAACACGTAAGTCCTCGTTAGATTGTTCCAGTAAGGCTCAGAATCTGGAATTGTTCTCTTGAATTTGTCGGTTTGATATGTAAACAAAAAAGGGATAATTTTTTTATATTGAGCAAGTCGAAAGCTATAACTCTTGCCTTCCTTGCTAGACTGCCAAGTCATGTCTCTTATAAGTGAGAGGTGTAAAAAAAAAAAAAAAAAAAAAAAAACCAGAATGGGTTTCAAAAAGAAAAAATAGAGCAATGTCTAGCGCATACTTGGCTATGCTAATATAATGTAGCACATTGTCTGGTACCCCAGTTTTCGTATCCAAGGCTGAAACAGCAAATGGCTGAGATCTGATTTCTCATTCATAGGGTCATAATTCACAGTGTCATAACAATGTTTTGGTGGTGGTGCCCTGGGGTATTCTTATTTTTCATACACTGGACCCACCACAGAAGTACAAACTTTAAAATTTTTCAAATCACACTGAATCTAAACTTTGCAGAGGACAGCATCTACTCTTGCTCAGTAAATGTGGCAACGCTCTCAGCTGATTTCACAATAGTGTCTATTGATAATGACACTGCCATGTGTTTTTATGGCAGCAACAAGAAAATGGCTGACAACTACAGCTCAACTGTGAGGCCAAACTGTTTGTAGAATTTTAGAAAATATACATATATATACTACTTACATATATATTCTTATATGTATCCGCTCAACGTCTCTGGAGAAGACTCTTCTATATGTCACATAGTTGGTGTAAAAATTGTTGGTGCATCATTCACAGACATTGAAAAAGATGTGTCTAAATTCATACATGGCGTGCAAAATATTTTTCAAATTCTTGTGTGTTTTTTCGGCTTTTTGAGTAAATACAACAATCATTGTACGCCAGCAAACCCTCAAATAATTAATTCTGCAACACAACAATGAGCCTCCAATCTTTTTTGGATATTCTTTTACATTTAAAACTGACAGAGGACAACAACACATATGGTTCTGCTGTTAAGCTGTCTCAAATATAACAGGACCCCGACTGTGCGCACACTTTTTGTTTTCATTCTCCTTTATGGCTCCGCTGCTGTTTCAGATGGACGCAATGTTCCTCATTCGCCGCGCCCGAGGAGCTGATGACGTTCTGAGGGAAGACAGACGGAGGAAGATGGATGGACGTCCCGTTTGGGCCTGCCGTTGCGCTGCCGTCCTCTGGGCCAAAGACCTTCGATTCCTGAGCCGCGGAGGCTGGCGGAATGGGCCTGTAAATCACTCAGCCTGTGCTCACTCACTGCTCTCTCATGCAGTGCCTCCCCCAGAAGCTCCTGCTACTGTGGGAAGGGAGGATACTACAGCCTGGGGAGCGACAGGAATCCTGTCTATGTCAGAGCCTGAGGCTGTAACTGCATTGGAGCGTACAGCTCCATATAGGCCAAGGACAGACACGTCGCGCCTCTGAGTGGCCAGGTGAAACTATATCATAAACTTCCCTAATGTTTCCAACAAAGGCCTGGGTTAAATCAACATTTTGGCCTTTTTGATTGCACTGTTTGATTCGTTTTTGAATTCAATGTTTCCTTACATTCAGAGTTTGGCAGGTTTAGCAATCAGAAAAAATGTGTTTGGGTAGGAAAAAACATACTGTTCGCTTTAATTTATGTCAAAATCGGTTTTTTTAATAAAAAAAAAAAAGTAAAAATCGAGGACAAATGTTGATGAAATCAGGTGAACCTAAGTTCACCAACTGTAATTTCAGTGATTTTCTTTGCTTTTCTGAGGAGCTACATACCATCAATACAATTGGTTGATCACACAGGGTACCCGCCATTTCTAGTCTGCATTCCAACGTTTGCGTCATGCCGATGACCTGATGGTTGGAGAGAAACTGCAGCGGCTTTGCCAAGGACCGTTGTTCCGAACACATTAAAATTAATGTGGCTTTCAGGTTCCAGAGACACCAAGGCTCCATGTTTGTGTATTTATTCACTTATTTTTGTTTTTATTTATTTATATGTTTTTTTATTATTTTGAGATCTCCAGTTTTGCTTTTTATTTTCTTGTTTTCAGATTTCTCATTTCCTGCACTACTGGCACAGAGGACGATTTGAGCTGGTCCCAGAAGGCCAGTCCTGGGTCTGAATCAACAACCAAGAGAGGAGGGGATGGGAAGGGGGCGCTGAGGTACCCGTGTTTGTGGTGGCAAGCAGCCTCGCCTACCCTGTGCTCGGATACGCACACTTCATGCACAGACACAGACACGCATGCAAACACATATACACAAACAAACTCACACATCCCTGCATACATGTACACACACATGCATATACACAAACACACACAGACATATAAGTACACAAAAGATACACTCTCACACAAAAGACACATATATACACAGTCATGTGCACACACACAAAAAAACCCCAGAAAGCTCACATTTAAAGAAATGTTGAGAAACTATCCCTCTAGAAACAACGCTTCATACAAGAACTAATAGGCCTTGAGATAAGATTTGGGTGTTCTTGGTTCTTGGTATTTTGTGAAGATATATGGATGTTTGGCTGGGACATTTTCCTCACTTTCTCAGCTCTCCAAAAAAAGCTTATTCTGTTTATTATACAGAATCCTGGTCTGAATGCAGAACAGTCCAATTAGTGACAGTAAACTCAATACCCCGACCAAACTATCGTCTAATTATAATTTTTTTTAGCTATTTGCACCATTTGTCATCTCAGCACTTCCTTTTTTTCATTTCATCAAATAGGACCACTAGTCTTCCTATTTACCATGCAGACTCTTTCCAACTTTTCTTTGACTCACATCTGTTCTTCATTGGTGCTATCACCAGAATCATCATCATCATCATCTGCTTCACCATTACATTCATCCTCTTCTTCTTTGTCTTTTCTTGTACTTGTTATTTTAGTTTTATATTTTGTGTTTTTGCTCATGGATTCAATTTAGGCCAAATTTTGACAACACAAGCATAAAAAATGAATGAATGTCAGATTTCATTACATTTTGCTCCGGTCCATTAAAAGTTACTGTATGCTTTCTTGAGAAACTGGTACACTTACCTAAAGATACTTTTGCCATGTAATTCCTGAGAGTTTTGTGCTGATCCAATTTACAGTCATAACTCATAGATCACTGACTGCCGTTTGCCGTTTTCAGAGCCCTATCTCAGCTTAGAACTTAGCACAGCTGTGAGAACACCCCTTGCACATCAAAACCATAAATCTTTAGGGGACCATCAACCAAAGGCAAACTTACTGTAAGGCCATGGTAAATTCTGTAAAATGCTATGAAAAATCCCCTTTGTTTGTCCAACAAAAACATTTTGATAAACTGGAGTGATACTGTATGCAGATTTGTGTGCCTGCTTGAGAATATCTGCGTATATGTGCAGTTGTGTATCTGTGTCTGTGTTTGAAAGTGTGTCAGTAGGTATTGGTTGCCAAATATGTACACCTGCTGACACATTTAATAACACAACCACATGCATTGCATGCATACATACGTACATAAACACTCTCTTGAATGCATGCACGTGTGCGTGTGTGAATATATGTATGTGTGCATGTCAGCGTGTGTTTGTGCATGCATCTTTTTCCTTGAAAATCATTTCTGTTTGCAGAAGGCTCATTGACAGAGGGTGTATTAAAGTCTATGGTATGACTCAGCTGAGCTCAGACCCCAAAACCTACCGGTGGCCAGGGAAGTCACACAGTAAGGCCACTGAATCAGACCCAGGAGAGCAGCCTAACAGTCATCCACATATAGAGCTAGACCAGACCCTGACAGCAGCTCGGTGTCAGAGGAATGAGCTGTCTGCAGTCAGCCAGATACTCAGCTACGAGCCGTCTACTGGGAACACTCCACACCCACGAGGGTCACAATCATAAAAGGCATGTTTCACATCAACTGCGATTCACAAGTAACGATAATCACGGAAATATGTACCAAAGCTGAAGATACTGGCTGACTGGAAAAATAACATATAATTGGTTTTTAACTGAAAAGCTCCCTATGCTTATACAAGAATGAACTGCAGGGATCAAGAGTGAGGTGTCTGGAGTATTGAGCAAGTAAAGGGAGAATAGAATCAGGGAGTGTGGTTTTAATGGACATAAAATTCAAGGTGGGGTCCTCATGCATCTGCCAAATTAGCTGATGCTCTATATCATAGATCAATGCAGACAAAGAAACAGCATGACACAACCTCCTTACTGAGGGCTGAGCCTTCTGGATGGGTGTGGCTGCTGTCAGTTGAAAATCAACAGACCGTTTTTATTTCTTCCAAAAGCACCCACAGCTCCGAGGACCAAAGAGCTAGTAACCATATCTTGTTGTAGCACAGAATGCATCTACCAAAAGGCATGTTAGTGAAAATATATCAGCAATTGCCAACAGCAAGCTGACATTGTGAGCTACTGTACCAGGAATGTTTTAAGTGTGAAATCAAACATCTGAACTCCTGCACTCGGGTATAGCAAAAGAAATTGCACTGTGCTTAAATACATATTGGTTACAAAATGTATACTAAATATATTTTATGTACATTTTACTTTTGGAGAGTAAAATGTCATTTTATGACTTCTTTTTTATCATAATTAGCAGTGCAATTGAATCATTTTCTCTTAGCAAAGCTCTAATGCTCAGTTCTTTATGAAATTAAATATTAAATATTTTGGAAATTAAGCATTTTGTTTAGTCTGCCTACCCAGACTGCCCACACTGAGACCAACAATTTCATTTTTAACATGGGTGCAATAGGATTTATCACTGTCTTGACTTGGTGACAATGAGCCGAGCAAAACCCAACATTAACCTGAATTGTAAAGATTGTCTAACACATTATGATCATGAAATGTGATATACAGTAAATGTACATCGAAACTCACAGAACCTGCAAGAATTCACAACAATCCACCTCATGGGGATGCTATAGCATGAAAATTATGGTGACTTCAAATGATATTTTTTCCCAAACTTAGGATGCTTAAGGGTGGCGTTTAGCGGTAACTCAACGAAACATTGGGGCTGTATATGTCGGCTGTGTATTAATTGTCTTCATTATAGCTATTGAACACTTGGATCCTGTTTACAGGTATATATGATATGTTCTTTGTGGGAGTTTTTCCATGAACAATGCAATTTCTCTTGTTTTATACTGTAAACTAAAGGCACACGTTTAGAAAAATGAGGCTCGTTTGCAACTATGGCAGTGGGAGCAATTCCTATATTGCATCACTTATGTTAAAGGCTGCCTGAAGCACAGGGCCATTGTCTCAAGAGCTGAGCTTCTGCCAGGATGGCCAGCTCACCTGATGCCTAAAAAGAGTACTTTAATTTCTCTGGGTATGTTCCAGTCTCCCTATGCCATCTACACTTGAAATATTAATGTTTTGTGAGCACAAACAGGTGTAGGAGCACAGCAGGAAATTCACAGACCACCTGCAGGCTCACACTGCACACAATGTTTTTTTCTCAGTTGGGGGCCCTCTGGCTTTTAAGGAAACACAATTACATATGATAATTGTCCTGATTGTCCTGAAACTTCAGTATCCCTGGGTTATTAATATCATAGTGGGTGATTGATACTGTACCTGTAAATGGAGCAGCTTCATTTTCCACCATTTTTTAAAAAGACTACCATTCCCAGAAACGTTAGGTAATCCTCACCGTCCTCTGATGTTTTTTGATCATTTATTCCAGACTCAGTGACTCAGCAGAACACTGACTCCTACCTGACTGTACCATGGCTCCAGTCTTAGCACCTATCTATACAGCTAGTGATCTCATTGGATTGGCACGATATCATAATTAATATTCCATAGACTCTTTCTGTGGACCAGGTTCTTTTGCAGACCTAGTGCCAAAAACCATTATTTTAGAATTTCTTCATTTTCGGATTTCTTCCTCTACCTTCATTACTCCCAATTTTGGAATCTAATCCAACTGTGTATCTTGAGCTAATTCTCTGGTACCCCTAGAGGATGCACTGTAGGTGCACAGTTTGCACTCCTCCATTACACTTACTATTAAATTGCCGAATAGCCTCTACCCTGCAAGCTACACTGTACTACAGGAAGGATATAGCACTAATATGAGAGGCATTTTCCTCAGTGACAAAGACTGATTACCTGTGGATTCCAAATTATCCACAAAAATTAAAGTAACCAAATTATGCCACATGATTGGGAGAATCTAATACAGCAGTACCCAAATGAACTCCAGCTGATAATGAACCCAATCTCCTGTAGGACAAGGCTAGTTTTATCTCAGTCCAGACCCCAGTTTATATTCAGCTGGTGACTTAGCCCAGGCTGGAAAGAGTGAGGGTTTATGGGAAGCCATGATCCTCGGGAGCCTGCAGTCCATTTCTACAACGCCTTCCAAGCAATGGGGCAAACGAGAATCTTTCAGTGAGCCTTGGGTTTGATTGGTTGCGGACTATGCATACCATGCTCTGTTGCCAGGACAGGAACTCTGACACAGATGTTTCAACTATATTTTCATGTATACTGAAAATATCTACTGAATTTCATTGTAACTCCTTAGTTTCACCCATGTAAGCCATCAGTCAGTGGTTAGATTCTTATATCACCATTTCCTATATTATCATAAGCCATACAAGTCAAATCAACGTGGTCATGATGAATTAAAATATCCCAGCTGCTCATTATAGATGTGACCCCCCAACCCCCGCCCCCAAACCCTCCACTCCTCCCCCCTTCTTTCGGCACTCTGCTTCAATGAGGGATTCTGTTTTCATCACAGACAAATGAGGCTCCCGTTAAATCCCTTCTGAATGCTTTGGTTAAACCCCCGACAGCTGCTCGCTCCACCCTCGCCAGCTTCGTCCCTCCCTCAATCCCGCGAAGCTCCGTCCTGCACTGTCCCACAACAGCGAGTAGACACGATTTCAGCACCGGGACAGAGCCCATTCCGTCTAATGGCAACATGGCGACAGAGGTAAGAGACGGCGTATATAGCCTACTGTATTATTTTGGGGTTTGGTCTGACTTGACAGTCACAATGTTTATTAAAGATACAGTGCTTACTTGGCACCTTCTAATGGTTTTGGGCGATAAATGATACGGAGTTTGTGCGCAGTTGTGTACAGATTAATGTGGATTGAATGGAGAGCTAGTGTATTACTGTGGCTAAATATACAAGCTCTATCCCTACAGGTTTGTAAGGACAACAGATAAAAACAAACTGAAAAAAAAAACAGTTTTTGTGAGTCAAATGTGTGAGAGTAGTAGCTAAACATTTCAGTAATATGAGAATTGTGTTAAAAAGAAGAAACGATGAAACCCACAAGTGTATGCCTAACCGTGATGCTTTAACTGTAGAAGCATGATATTGTACTTAATTAAACTCCGAGAATGCCTTAAAATGTTTATTTATCGGACGTCTGTGTTCTGGGTTACACTAAAAGTACGTTACACTGTATCACCAATGTAGGTAAGATGAATAATCATGTATAGGAACCGTTGAACGCGAGAGAAGTGCTTTACCCTTCTCATCTCACGAGCAACAATACGTGGATGAATTAAACATACAATTTACGAATGAAATGTCCATGGTCTCAAAACAACATGTGCGGGTTTTTTTGTCAAATTTATGAAATTAGAAATTAGCGGGTTCAGGTAGCACTGAAGCGCTTCCTGTTTGTATGTTTTATCCTAGCCATCTACTGTATGTAGCGCTGATGAGTGACGTAATTACAATACACTGCTGGGATATTAAAGAGGATAGAAATGCCAACCACGTAACGTTAAGCTTTTTTTGGTTGGGAGGACAGACCTTTGTCTCACGAGTCCGGGCGATGATAAATGTAGGAGAGCGTGTGGGCGCACAGCGCTGTACGCGGTACTGAGGTGGAAAACGACTATATGCCAGAGGGACAGTTCTCAGCACCGCGGACAGTTGCCCCTCGAGCAGACAGCCACCGCGTGTGTTGCAATGGAGTTTATCACTCACACGTACAAGTCGTTCACTTTCTCCACAAGAAAGGTTTTATTTCCAGTCACCTAATAATGTATGAAAATTATTTTATTACAATTTCAATATGTTTGGTCCTTATAAGCAACCACATGTCAATCAAATGTTGTAAGTTACATCTCAAATATGAACGGGACTTGGTCGATGGCCACTTGATATATTCAGACAGGGTCAGCTGTAGAGGACGCGATGACGTGTTAATGGAATGAAGAAACACGTGCTGACATTGAAAATTTAATGGAAATTGTGCTGACTACTCTGGGATCCGAAGGCTGGGGGCGTTTTTGTGGCTCACTGGGGAAAATGCTAAATACAATGGTTTGAGTTATGGATGTCTGGCTTTATCAGCCTTGCCAGTGTGTTGTAATGGTCAAGGAAAATGGCTAATAACCAATATGGTTCTTGTCCCAGAAGTTGTACTGGTGCTATGCCCTTGAGCAAGCTACTTACCCTTAATTTAGTTAATAAATTGGATATATGTAAGGTGTACATTGTGTTAAAATGATCTTTGCAGTCATGCTAAAAATTGATAGCAATTATGTTCTGTGAAAGGGCAATGTTCTCTTTGAATTAAACAGGAAGCAGCTAGCTACCTCATAGAAGATCAAAACCATTTATCTCTCACTGGAATTGTTCTTATGCGTGGGTTTACTTGCTTTGGGGTAGTACAGCCAAGAAGCCAATAGGTTGAGTCACAATATGTATGTATTCTCTATAAAATATTTGCTTGAAGGTTTGACCTTCTCACCCACAAAAAAAAAAAAAAAAAAAAATTAGTGTGGCATAATTTCTATCATGTTTAGTTTAGCTTTTGTCGGAGCCTGGTCTGCTCAAGATGAGCATGTTATGTACAACAATTTTATGTTTTATTTGTTATGTCATATTATTATTACTGTTATTATTATGTAATAATAACATAAAAATATTAATAACACATAAAAAGACAAAAAGCAACTTAAACAAACAACATTACTACATTCTGAGGGAGAATTCAGACTTGTGCTTAAGTGCATTTTCCATGTAAGTCTCCCATTATTGCAATAAGGTAAGTGTAGGTCTGAATTAGGCCCTAAGTGAATAAGTCAGTTTGTCTCCTTCCACACCCATCTTCAGGGCCCCTTCCAGAAGAGTGGGACCCCTGGGCGTGTATATGCTGCTGTACCGAGTTCTCCTGGCACTCCTCCAGCACTCAGGCCTGCTGTGACGTTTCAGCAGAGGCGAATCAGTACTACACTCCCATGTAAATGTGTTGCTGAGGAAATATGACAGCAATTAGGCCGGCCTCCAGCACGGTTAGACAGAACTTGATTAATAACTCGCCGAGCACCCTGAATAATTATCATTCCACATCCTTTCCGAACGGTACGAAGAGGCAGACTATTTCTGGACATTGTCATGAAACAACTGCACTTTGCACAGTGACCTGGGTCATTTAATGTCCCATTTTTCCCCACAGTATTGTAGGTTTCCATTACAGATACTCAGAGGAGCGGAAAAGGAGAACACAGATCAGGACCTTCAGAGACATTGATTGGTCTAACATTCCTCAGACATAGATCAGAGATGACAGAAATCATAACACTGAAGATTCAGGCCTTGCAGTACTGATGATGAGTCATTGTAAGAATACAGACATAATTGTGTTTTGTGTATAATTCAGTACGGGTACCTTACATTACCAGCTTCCAATCCAGTTACATTATTTACATCAGGGGTTCCCAGCCCTGAGTCTGGAGGAGTCTTGCAGTGTGCTGGTTTTCGTTCCCATGAATGCCTTCATGAAGGCTGTTGACAACGTATATTTCAGTTTCATCAGAATGACAATATAAATTCACAAATTTTGACATTATGCAGGTTTGGTTCATAACCATTTTCTTTATCTTTGAACTCTTCCCCTTTCCACTAATGGTTTAGTTTTAATGTCCTGGCGTTCACTTCACACTTCAACATTTTGAACCTCATCTATTTCAGCTGTATGGTAATCAATTAATCAATTAAAAAGCATAATCTCATAAGGGAATCATTACCACACTGCATTAAAGTAAGCAAAGGCATTAGTTGTCTGAGGAATGATGTCCAATTAGAAGTCCGTAAAGAACAAAGGATGTTCATAACTGAACAAATATCCGAGCTGTTTTGGGCATATTGTGCTGGAAATAGGGTAAATTACCATTTTCCCATGAATCTTTGCAACATGTATTGTTTATCCTTTGTTTCTGTAGTACAGGAATTGGCACCGTACAGCTGTACAATGGTGTAGTCAGTTCAGCTTTATCGATCGGTCATGTTTCCAGCTCTGTGAGAAGGCGGATTGGGAGGGTGGGAGGGGCGGTGGGGTGGATTACGGGTATTGTTCGCCCGGTGATGGTAGCGCAGTCCTTGATGGAGGATTTTTTTGGTGTTCAGTTTGTGTTATGACACAAACTTTGTATATATACATATATATATATTACATGTCACCTATTTATTGTTATCAATTGAGAGGAGTTCTGCTCATGACAAGGATTCTTAATCAACACTTATTCTCTCCAGAATGTTCTTTTTATAGATTTCCAAGCAGACTGTCATCACTGTGAACACACCCTATGAATTATACCTGAAATTAGGGAACTTTGCATACAAACCTGGCTGTACCCATAAGTAGACTCTGTATGACTCTGTACACTTTGATTAATGATCACACCTATCAGGACTTGTTGTCATATTAAGCATTTGACGTCCTTCCTGCTGCAGAGGACATTGACAGCTCTCCTCAGCTTGGCTCTGTCTGCAAGACAAAACGTTCAGCAATCAGGAATCTGCTAGAACACATTTCCCTACAGGGCAGTCTCTGCTAGCATGTCCATACTGCAGCACAGAACATTCAGACCAGCAGGAGCTCCCATTTCACTCAATTATTAGCAGAGAGTCAGACATATATTTATGTTACTTACATGTTTTGGGCTTTTAACCTCAGGGTCATGAGCATCCCAATGACCCTATTCTCACAAAGCTCTTAGCCAAAAGCGTCGAAGGCCAGGAAAAAATGTTAAACTGGTCCGACAAGCTGGCAGCTTGGAGCGCACATCACTATTAGGGCCCTCCTTCTGCATGTGTGCTCAAATAAATAAAAGGAATGTGTGAATCTAGCAGACTGACAGTATGATGCAGACAGTTCATTTTATTAAACTTTTATTTAACCTGATAATTTATCAAGAACATATTTTCCTTTTCCATCCATGAACAGGCTTCTTAGTTGTGTGAGATTCATAAGCATTACAAGTCATGTGTCATTCAAAGAATGTATCTCCATTCAATATGGGCCTCGTATGGGCAAAGAGGATGAACATATGTACATGTAAGTGATTTACTATACCCTGTCAAGTACTAAAAGATATTACCTTATTATTAATGTGTTATAAACAGTGACCTGATATATATGAAAGGATATCAAAGGGTATCCTAAGGGTCTTTAGGACAATGTAATTACACTGCAAAGTGTTCAGTGCTGGACTCTCATAGAGTTTGAAACGACACTGACAGCGTTTCTGCGTGCAGACCGGACCATGGCGGTGCATTTGCCTCTGTGATGAGGGCGTTCAGCCGATGAGGCCATCTTAAGCGGCTGAATCGGAGCGTACCCCGTCAGACAAATGGCAAACGGCAAACGCTTCCATCAGGAGGACGAGATCATGCGACGCACTGCATACGCTCTGGGTCATTGTGACTCAACGCATCAGCCCGCTCTTGGGTGGGTGTGCCAGCATGTCAAAACCGGGAGACTCGTCATCCCGAACGGGTGATTGAAGTGTACAGTCACAGGCTGACCGGAGAGACTCTCGGGAGAGCAGGAGAAGGGAAGGAAAGGAGGAGAGGAGATTGACGGAGAAATTGAGTCCCCGAGACAGTGAGCAGCTGTGCTTTGTGGTAGTTCTCATTTAACGAGTCCTAAAGCAACATTATCAACTTTGTTTATTTGATTTGGAGGCCATTTTGAATGGAACCCTCAGCCTGAATTTCTTTAATCTAGCTTTTATATCCCTTTTTTCCCTTTTTCACTAACTGTAATGCCCAGTCATGCATGTACACTCATCTCAGTGGTACAACATAACCCAATGATCATTACTTTGATCCACATTCTGCACTCAGCCACTTTCCTTCACGCTGCAGTCCACCAAATGAGCCACACAGCCATTGCATCAGATGACTGCAGGCACCAGATGAACCGAAGCAGTCAGTTTAGCAGGATGAAGTGAAGGTAAACCCTGGAGAGCGAAAGCCCCAGTCCTGTGGTGACTCAATTGTGAACCATGTTCTAAATCTGGAGGGCACCCTGCCTCAACACCCCACCCCCCTTCCCCCCCATCACAATCACCCACCAGCACGGTCAGGGTTCGATTCTTCAGGCCCCTGCCTCTGCTCTGGATGCACACTGCGTGAATATAAATATTTTAGTTTGTAGCCGCGTTTGTAAAAACCCGTTACTGACCGCAATAATAGCTGTTTGTTGTTTTCATGCTGTCTATTTTTGGCAGCAGATGTCTGGCACACGGCAGGCTTGTTTTTTCAACCTGTTCCAGATTTAGATCAGTGCCTCGGTATCATTTGAACTGGGCTCCCCAAACGCTTCTGATGTGCAGAGAACCAAACATAAGAGAGCATCTCACCTGTGTTTAGAATAGCAGCCTCTAATACCTAAAATTAGCCTACTAAAACAAATGAACACACCTTGCAAGATAGTCCAGTTTCCCATGTACTCTCAACACGTACTGAGCTGTGAAATTCTCTCTTTCGCCCACTGAACGGAAGCACTTTGAAATGTTTAATTGTTATTTTTTGTCACAGTAATTTTGATGAATGTCCCATTTTTAATTACCATTATAGCCAAATCCAATATTCCAGTAATGATTATGAATTTCAAAATTATTTTGGACCTGCTTCATTAGATTCCTAGAATGCTTTACATGCGTAAATTTCTTCATCCTTCAGATTAAATAAGATACAGAAAATAAGCAATTGCATTCATCTGAGAAAAACAATGGGATAGATCAGATGACATTTTGTACATTTTAAGAGCCTAGCAATTTGTTAATGATAATTTATTAAATTGGCAGCTCTCCTTGTCTTGTCTTAAATGACACATGGGCACCTGACTGTTGAATGTCCTTTACTTCAAGGGTTAAGGATATACTTCAACATGAGTAACCCAATCACATCTTTAGTTTAAAAAATGATTGAAAAAAACGAATCCATTTATTTAAGTCTAATATAGGACAGTTGCAGTATATTACAGAGTTTAAGGAAATGGGTTGCTTGCAGCTGCAGTCTGACAGTTCAGATAAAGCCTGATTGCAAATAACGTCTTGTTTTGTAAATTTACACTCCTAAACTAAGAATTGCACCAGAACAGATATTTTAATAGATGTTTGGTAATTACTCAGTAACTGCCATTAGTAATGGATGAAAGCATATGGAACATCTCTTTGAGGAGGATGTTAGCGGCTTTGATTTTCAGTTTCTTTAAATGCTGTTGCTGGTGCAGTTAGTCTTTAGGCCTACAGGACAGGGCTGACACGTTGAAATCCCTGGTGGGATCATTCTTTCGTAGCTTTGAGCAAAGTACTAACTACCAACTATACTGCTGTGAAAGAGAATGTTTTTTAAAAACATGGTGATTGCACTTTTCATAGCACTTTAATAAGCATGCATACATATTAATACAAGCATAGTTTATTATGCAGGAAGTATCAAAGGAGGTAATAGCCTTAGCTGCATAATGATTTATATCAGCTGTTGTAGAAGACCATTATAGCACACGTGACTTAATGCTTTATAACCTATGTCACAAGAACATTGCTCTGCCATAATCATGTTTAAGTCTTATGTCTTGTAACTGATAACACAATGGTGTGACTTAAATGTTCAACACGTACATGCATTCAATTAAGTAGCACACATTTTAGATGTCATAACTATGTTACAAATACTTCATTGTGTTCTCAGTGTCTGGACATAAGCTGTCATGGCATTTGTTTAATAGTTGTGTATTTAATTTACATACGCACACATATGCACATAAGTGAAAGCTGCAGCTTCAGTCAGTTGCCCATTAGAGCTCATATAACACCAGTGGTAAGGGGAAATGACTGAGGCAGGTGGGAAGAGGAGTTCCATCTGCAGTCTCAGCTCGTGGAGCGCACAGAGCAGCTGTGTCCTTTTCATAGGTCAAACAGAGGACCGGCAAGCTCCCCGGCTGTGCCTGTCTGAAATCAGGTTGCTGGCCCCCTGTCTTTCAGACGTAACATTACACCATGGTCCGCATTAACTGTAGTGTTCCCCTTTTTGGAATTTAATACCCATTTTTAATCCCAATACAATGACCTACCTGGTTAAGTACTAGGTAAAGTGGATGAGCTGAGTAATTGACAGAACTGTATTTACTATGACTACCACTGTAGTCCATCATACGTTTTCTCTGTACCAGGCAGCTTGCAGTTGTTAGGCTCTTAATTCCTTTTCCTGTTTCCAGCTGTTCTGTTCGAAAAAGTCAATACGATCCTCTATTTTTGTTTTGAGCAGCACGGGCTGCTGCCCTGTAATCGCCGCGGTAACGGCGGGTGCTGCTCCTGCACCTTCAGGCCTGGGCTCCAGTCCCAGAGTCACTAGTGCCTGCCAGGGAGCGGAAGAGGTGTAATTACCGCTAACACCATGCTTTTTCCTGACACGCTGAGCGACCAGGCGTCTCCGAAGGCCCTGACAGTAGCGAGGTTCCCAAAACATGCACAGTGACAGAGCGGAGGTTGCAGTGTAATCGCAAGCTTATTGCCATTGCCTTGATTGGTCTTAAAATAGTTTTGATAATTTGGGTGTACACAGTGTGGAGACTGGCAACATTGACTGATTCCGGATCAGTTGTTTCTGGTGGTGGTGCCAAATTATATACCCAAATGCATATTGGATTAAATCTAGAGTGGCATTTTCATAATATGTCAATTGTTCACAATATGTCAAAGGACATATTAAAAGTACATGCAATGGTTCATAACTGGGAGTTCTGTTTCTGTGGTATGTAGCTTTATGGACACCTAACAAGTGATCAAGTCATTCATGTGATCAGGTGACATTCACAAAATCCTTCCTTCATTCTGCCCTTCATTTACTGGAAGAACTGACTTTTAGCCCTCTTTTCAATTAGTTTACATCGCAATGCATTGTGGGACTCATAATGTAAAGCCCCAGCAAATTCTTCAAAGTGTGCATAAATTTAATTTTCGCCAAAGGAGCTGAGCAAGGGTTGATCATGTTCTCTTCTTTGTTTAATAAACAATTCCGAGCTTCCCCATGATTGCACACAATTAGCCCCTTCGGCGTTACAGGGAGGCAGCGGGACGATAAAGAAAAGAAAGACACATTTAGATACATTAGATGCATCAGCGATGCATTACAAAGAAGCACTCAAACGCAGGACCCGGCATGGCCAGAAGGTTACTTGTCTCTTCCCATCAGTTCAGCCATATTAGATCTAACGTCTATTCTCCAGTGGGACTCCCCCTGGCTCAGGTATTGAGAGATGTCTGCACAAAAAGCACCGTACAAAGGGATTTATCCTGAGCGCCAAAGGGCCGTCTCTGTTAATGAACACTGTTCTCATAAGGGCACAACGCGGGCTCCCCTCTCGTACGGATTAGCCGTTGCGAAGAGCTAAGTGTTTTACTGGGGCACCCTGACGGAAGACCAGGATGTTTTGAGACGTGATACTCATCTCTGGGGGAAAATCTAATAGCTGCAATTACCACAGGAGGCGTGTTTCATTATATGTTGAGTATCTGATCCCAATAGGTTTCTTATCTAACAGGATGGTGATAAATGTGCGGGGGGTTTGGTGGTTTTTATGGCAGTCAGTCAGAAACGACCTTACCTGAGAAGACAGGGGGCACAGGCTGAACCGAAGAATGGCATTTCAGATACGATTTAATATTCTTACATTCACAAGCTTTTAGAAAGCAGAGTGGAAAAGCTCTTAATTTAATTAATCATCGGGAATTGCTGGATTTTTATGAAGAGATCAGCGACGCTTGCAGCCGTGCGCAGAATCACATCGCATCTCCTTCTACAGCGTGAATTATGCAGCCCCTTTTCACACATAGCCAAAGACTGGGTCCATTAACAGCGTGAGGAAAAAATGTGGTGGAAATATTAACGGTCTATTCTAGCCCATAAAGATTACCAATCTGTCATAACGTGTCAGGTTAAATATTGGACTGGTTTTCAAGGGCAGAGAGAGACCTTGAATATTATGGAGCCATAAGGATATTTGCAATCCCTTCCCATGTATACCTGTATGGACAAATGCAGTTCTGTTCTGTATTTAATCAACATCTTGGAACCACCAATCAGCCCTCTTACTCACACCTACCTCTACTGTAGAGCATCAGAAATGGCAGACTGTTGGACATCTAGTACAAAGTTGGAAGGAACAAATTAAACAGTAGCCCAAAAAAACCTGATCAGTTTAAACTATGTTAGACTGACTAGATTAGCTATGATAGGAACTGATATCCCCTGGCTAAACTTGTAAAGGTACACATTGAAAGTTTGTAGTCTGCAGCTATGCTCCCAATCACAAATGAAAATGGTCTGCAGAAATAAATTGTGCTTATTTTAACAGCATGCAGGACAATCTTTTTTTTTTTTTTTTTTTTTTTAAAAGTTTTCTTGTTTAAAAAGACTCCAAGGTCTGTTTTTATTATTTGCAACAAAGACTTGTCACCTGTCGTCCAGTGGAGGAATGTTTTTACTCAGAGAGAAATGGAAGTGCTGTCCTTTTCTCCTCTATCCCTGTGCTCCAACCTAACACCTCCCCCTAATGTCCCCCGCAGTTCCACAACCTGCAGGAGTTGCGTCACAGTGCCTCGCTGGCCACCAAGGTCTTCATCCAGAGAGACTACACCGAAGGGACCGTCTGCAAATTCCAGACCAAGTTTCCTGCTGAACTTGAAAGCCGAGTGAGTCTCTATGCAACTTGCTGGAAACACTCAGGGAGAGAGTCTTACCCAGTATTACACAAATGCAAACACACATGTAGATGGACTCAGTGGGGTCTGATGACTCAGTCATGGGCCCAGTGAAGCTAATTTATTTTGACATGAACATTAATGCAAATTATGTTAAAACTGGTCAGTGTCTGTGCCACAGAATTCATTAAACCAAGAGGCTTTGCCTTAACACAAACTGACAGGCAGACAAACAGGCAGGCAGAGAGACAGACAGGCAGGCAGACAGACAGGCGGGCAGGCAGACAGACAGGCAGACAGACAGACAGGCAGATAGACAGACAGACAGAAACAGAGAGCAAGTGAGAGAAAGTTAAACCCATCCAAAGCCTTTCATTTAGAACTCCAACAGTTCAATCAGTAAAAACAGCCATTTGACTCAGGAAGCATTACATAACCCAAAAGTGAACAAGAGCGATCATATTTCACCAGACACTCATGGATAGCTTTCTCTCTCTAACCTCTAAACAAAAACATTGCTTTTGGAGAGTCACTATGTTTAATTAACTCTACTCGAGTGTTAATAAAGCACGACCGAGCTGTGTGTCAGGCTCTCAGAGTGACTGTAACACGGAAGGTATTTTTAGAGCAGAACAGCTATAACTGTGTTCCCTGGGATACCAAGCTTAAAATACCCCATGCCTTAGGAAGGAGCTCGCCGTGAGATCACTAAGCATGCCTCCAATCTACCTGCAGTCCCCTTATGCTTTCACTGGTGGAGCGAAGACTGTATCAAATTATGTTTATATGTTAATTAAGAAAATGAGATTTGAATAAATAACCATACATTATATCTATCAACTCTATTTACTGCTCCACTGTATCATTTCACATATACAATATTCTCAGCATTTATATACAATATTCATGAAGTTGTAAAATTAGTAATGTAGTGTATTATATCACTAACTATAGCAGCTATAGTGTTAATATTGTAATCAACAGTGCATTCCCGAGTAGATCTAAATTTGATGATAATATTTTATTTATTTGTAATTAATGATTGTTTAGTGATCAGTTAATTAGTAGTGCAGTTGTGGAATAGCGGTGATCCATACAATTACCAATTGTCAATTTAACTTAGCTAGTTTTAAAAATAATAATCGAATGCTGGCACTTAGCACAGTTTCAAACTTCTCCCTGAGTCACCATAGAAAAATGTCAAACCCTAAAGCTTACACTGTCATAGCAAAGAGATTATTTCAAGAAAAATGTAAGAGGAAAGCTCAAAAACTCATGAGAGTGGGTTGCACACTTCATGAGAAGTATATTTTCTTTAAGCCTTCAGGAAGTGAGTGTAGCACTTTGATTTATATGTTTTATAAATATGCTTTATAAATCATTCCTAATCAAATGCAGCGCTTTATGAAAGTTGACATACAGCATAAGATTCTCAAATGTGACATAATACATGATATGGCTTTACCCTATAGGTCAGCCATCTCTTTAAAATTCCCTCACAAAAGCTTATGAATGATGTTATGCTAGGGTGAAAGCGGCCTTAGATATGTGCCATGACAGATTTTGAAAACAAACAGTATGTGAGACGGGCTGTCTCCAAAAACTTCCACATTTATCCTTTTAAGATTTCATGTCAAGTGTTGATCCTTTTTTATTATGACTTTGGGTGTTGAAAAGATGGCCTCTCATTCTTTTTTAAAGACATGGCTATTTATATGCCAAGAGAGACTATTTTGAGAAGAGGGATGGATAGTGGTGGAAGGACATCAGCTCCCTGTGGCGAGAGTCTCAAACTCTACTGTCCGCTTTGTTTGGCAGATCGAGAGGACTTACTTTGAGGACACGGTGAAGACGCTCAACAACTACTATGCAGAGGCTGAGAAGATCGGGGGGCAGTCGTACCTGGAAGGATGTTTGGCTTGTGCCACGGCCTACATCATCTTCCTCTGCATGGAGACACGCTATGAGAAGGTATAGGCCTCACCCCCCTTCTGCAGGCTATGCCAACGCTACACCAACACTGTGCCAATACGGCAACACAAAACCAATACCAAAAAAATACACAAAAACCATGGCCATATAATACCAACAGAATATTAACCTAACATGTAAAAGAGCTGGTCTAAAATAATATAAACAGCACTTAAACACAGCCCGAACATAATCTGGATACAACCAAAGCACATCATAAACACAACAAAAGTAGAGTCGGAGTAGAATGTGAACATAACACGAGCACAATGGCAACTGAGATCAAACACATTGCAGTCACAATGCAGTAAAATTTAACACAGAACTATGAATGCCATTCAGACAAAAGGAAATAAGGAGTAATTAAATTGCATACATGTGCGTGTAACAAACACTTATGGGGAGACACACATCTTTATCCAGCTTAACACTCTAGAAGTTCTTTCTCAGACTGACTGAGTTGCAAACAGTGATGCTGCCCTTCAAAGATGAGCTAATGTCCTGGCTTTTGACAGACCACACTATTCAAGTGCGTCCAGCAATATAAGATATGTCATTGCACGCTTTACACTCGAAATGGAGTCAAGTAGATGTAGCCCAAAAAGAAAACGAGATAAGACTAGACTCAAACTTTCTCTGCTGCACTTAGGTAATGTTAAACTCTAAGGCAGCCATTCTAGAGAGCGCATCTTTCTTCTAGAGGGTGTGTCTGACTGTGCTGGTGATACCATCGGACTCGGCACCAAGGAAGCCTCCAGAAAGAAAGAGAGTGATTAACGCTCTTGTGTTGGCGTTGCTTCTTTAATCAGACATGGCTGGAACAAAACACCAGTTACAAGGGAAAACCCCTCTTCAATCTGAATCCGAGATCTCTCCTGGATCCTACCGCATTTCGTCTTCCCTGTGTGGCACGCCAGCTCCTCAAAAGTGGTTCCACTCAAGTTCAGCCTCAGATATGATAGCAGCGTTAAGATCTTATCATGCTACAAAGCAAAGCTACCCAACAATGTTCATCCTATCTCGAAAAGAAAGAAGGAAAAGCTGTTTAAAATATCTAAGGCCTGAATAATAAGAGCCTCTGTCATGAGGAAGTTATGATTAACTGGGCCCACCCACGGAGGCTTTCTGTTGGGTGGAACGAGGATCCCAAGGCCACACAGGAGAGCACAGATGCACGAAAGTACGGAGATTAGCATCTGAGCCATCAATGACAGCTGATTATAGGTAGCTCAATCAGAAAAACCAAACAAAGGGCCAAAGGCTACCGCACCGATTCGCTCATAGGATGACATCACAATGTCACACGCATGGTGTCTATCGAAACCAGGAATGGATTCAGGGAACAGCTCATCATTTAAGAATGACATCTCACAATCAAGAATGAAATCAAGAAAACACACACATAGAAATCCCCCCCCTTCCCCCAGCTATTTCTATGGCTTTCATAACAGTCATCAGACTTCCATCAGAGGGCCCAACCAGCAATCCGTAAGTGTCGTTACATGAGTTAGATAAGATGACACAGAACAAGGTTAAGTGAAAACCTGTTGTGATGGTGGTATCTAATCATTGGGAAGTAGCTGTTGTTGTATCTAATACCCAAGAGCTTTGAATCAATACATTTTAATCTATCTTTGTCCCCTTGTGTTTTAATTCTGTCACTAATGTGGTGATTTTGAGTGTCCCCATTCTACCTTAAGAATTGCAAGACTATTGCTTCATTCAACAAAGGCTATTGCTTCATTAAAAATGACAGCTTTAAGAAACAACAAAGTAAGCAACATAATCAGTGTCTTCATATTGCAGTTGCTCATTACCATCGTTATTTAACGCTACGCAATGAAACAAGAAATTACCAGCAAAATGTGGTCCTGTTAGACATGACTGCGGGTATAGTGCACTTTTTGGCACCCTGCTGATGTGATATTGGGGCAGCACATGCCTTTTGGAGAGAAATGAGAAATGATACGGCTTCCCCATCTGCCTCAAATGAACCTCGCCATGCCTTGCGTCTGTCAGGTTCACTGTCACAGTTCTCAGGCGGTGAATTTCAGGGCTGCAGTGGGGCACAGAGAAGGAAGGCATGCATGAGCTCAGCTGGACCTTGCAAATGCATGTATCCATAATGCTGTGGCTGGCTTTTATGTGGAGAGTCATTCATATGGCCATTGCTATTTTCAGTTTCATTGGTGATAGTGCACTTACAACTGGACTAGAACCAGATCAAGGTCCTTCTGGCTTTAATTTCTGCTGAGCTTGGAACTCGATGATGGGGCGAAAACAAAATGGTCTCTTGGAGCGTGGAATGGGAAGCAGCCCGATTTCCTTCACTGGGCCTGGAGGTTCTGAGCAGGCAGCTAATGCAAATGCTCTCTTTGCAAAAAGAAAAACACCCAAAGCACAATCTAAACAAACTGTCCACCGTTCCTTTGTTTCGGTTCCAATATCACCCCCATGTCCTGCGCCCCAGTCTAATTAGGCCATGTTTCAGATGGAGTTAGCAAACTGAAAACTAATGCAGAAAAACTGAAGCCATTAACCCTGATTTAAATTTTGTTCAAGGTAACTCACCGCTGAGAAGTCACACACATTGTTTCAGTATGATGGGATAATTTTTTTTCAGGAGTGCATTTGCATTCAGCCAAAAGAGACCTCTGTCTAAAGCAAGCAATTTCTAAAGCTCAATTCAGTAGAATTTCCATACAGAAACATTCATTTGAAAGGATCTTTATTGTGACACACTGAAAATTGCATTTGAAACTTCAATCTTGGGCTTAGAGCATCGGACTGGAATCATGCTTCATCATAAGGACTAGGTTGTTGACCCCCTCATTTGGGTATCAATAATGAAAAAGAGTGGAGGATGCCAAGAGGCTTAAACGTGGAAAAGGTGGGGATGGGAAGGGATGCTGGAGGCAGCTAGCATGATGGGTGTTGTAGTAAGAGGCGATTGAAACCTGTGGCAAAATCAGTTTAGCAAGTTGGACAAAATGGCACAAGAGTCATCTAAAAACATTTCTCTTCAGTCTTTGTTAAAAAATGCCAATTATTGACATTGGTACTGCTCAGATATTCTGATTAAGCAGACAGGGGAAGGGTGTCTCAATATCCGCACAGCTGGGTCTAGCCCTACACTTTCCTGCCTTAGTGTTCTCTGAGTTCATTTACTTTGTCCAGAGTGTAATTTGATGTGACACAGACAGTCTCAGACCTGGAGCAAGATCTGCTGCTCCTTATTCCCACACGAGGCAAGGCTATCATTATACTGCAGGTGTATCTAGCACGATGTGTGTTTAGCACGATGTTTAACTCCCCAATCGTTCACCTCATCATTGACGTAAATCAGTTTTGGTAGTCTGCAGGTCTGCACAGATTTTCTGCTTTATTTGACCATGAGCATCATCATCCTCTCCCCTCCAGGTCCTGAAGAAGATTTCCAAATACATCCAGGAGCAGAACGAGAAGATCTATGCCCCACGAGGCCTGCTCATCACAGACCCTATCGAAAGGGGCATGAGGGTCGTATCCTTTTTCTCAGGGGCACAGGGGGAGCTGGAGAGTCCAAGACCTCCAGACATAGTCTGTGTTCTCATGCAGGCTGTTTGCAGTATGTGCATGGTTCTGCTGTCTTGGAGGAGGTTCAGGCAGGGGTGAGGACAAGAGCGTTTCAGAGTAGCTTCAATGTGACCTTTTTTACGCTCATCTCTCTCCACACTACCCCAGCCCAGCCCAGCCCGGCCCATCCACCCGGGCTGAGGCTTTGACAGACACAGCAGTGAATGAGAGTGAACATCCTCCTCTGCAGAGCCTTCACTCTCAGCCCTTATCCCCTCTGTATTCCCTGAGCCTCTCTGACAGCTGCAGAGCCCAGCTGCACTCTGCCTCTGGGTGCTGGAGTGACGGGACTCTGGTGCACCAGCGGTGCCCATGGAGAACACCTCATGTGGGGGTCCGTGTGGCCAGCTGATGAGCTAGAGAGCATGCACGCATTAAGTGCGCATATGTGTCCATGCGTGCACGAACATGCACACGTGCTCTTGTGTGCATTCTTGGCTACATGTTTGTATGTACATGTATGCAATGTCGCGTGCATGTTAACGTGTGTGTTTGCAAATGCATATCTGTCTACATGTGTTCTTGTGTGAGTCTGCATATGTGTGCCTGTGTGTGTGAGACAGAGAGAGAGAAAGATAGAGAGAGATAGAGAGAGAGATGTGAGTCTTCGGCAGGTTGCGGACTGTCTTCGCAGACAGCCATAAAAGCAGCAGCTGTGGTGTTGATGCACACAAGACAGCCTGTATTTACACTGAGAGGGAGGAGGGTGCTTAATTAAGGCTGTGAAAAACTCTCATTTATGACCCTGGCGTAATGGTCATAACATCTCAGTCTATTCATGTTGCTTCCAAATGCTAAATGAATGCAATATGCGAGTCACCAAAAAAGTTGCATTTATTGTTTATGTGGCGTATTGTGAGGAGTGTCAGAAAGTGTCTCAAGCAAGCATGTTGTCCACAGTGTCAGGCTCTGACCAAAATAGATTCGAAGCATGGTAAAATTCGGACTTTTGACAGTGGCATATTGCCCTAAAAGAGTGGAGTACTGAGTACAATATCAACAAAGCTGACATTTAGGCCACAGAGAGTGACATTTTGAGCACAGAGTGTGGTTCATTAAACGCCGCTCGAACCGCAGTGACATTTGGGCCTCGGGGAGAGGGCTGTTTACCCCAGCATGTGTTGTATTAACCCGAATTTGAACGGTAAAGCCCGCAGACATATAGTGTGACAGCAGGAGGCATATTACTGATAGTGTGATCCAGGGTGATAGTTGGTCAGCAGAGGGCCGAACAGTGTATGACGTGAAGTCCCAAAAATCAAAAATGAGAAGAAATAACTTTGATAAATTGATGGACCCAGCAAAACTTTGCACCAAATTTTGCACCATGTTCTAGCCAGATGCAAGAACATGGTGCAAACCAGTAAGTCTCTTCATATTTAGTTAAAGGACAGACAATTACAGGTTATCGCCATCTACCTTGAATCACTTTGAGGGATGCCCCTACCCAACTGGATCCATGGTTCTATTATTACAGCACATTTCTGGACCCTTTCAGACATGGCACTATGACTAATTCACATCTACATCCAGAGACACTAATGGATCGGGTGCGGTGCCCCCTCTGTAGAATTGTCTGCTTACAGACCCTTGACCTGGCCCTGCTCAGATCGAGATCTCCATCTTTGAGGACCGGGGGTCCAGTGGCTCCAGCTCAGGGTCCAGCTCCACCTCGAGCAGCAGCGGTCGGTGACTGGAGGATCAGCACCAGGGGTACGGGTACCGGGGGGCCGTGGGGCTCTCCAAGTTCCGCATGCTGAAACATGAGAGCACCCGATTCTGAACCGAGGGAGGGGGACACCTCTCCAGCTCTGCCGAAACACACACACACTGACACACATGCAAAGATGAACACATACATATCCACACAAACACACACACACACACATACATGCACAAAAATCTCTAACACTCTAACACTCTTAGTCCTGCCAATTGCGTTTCCATGGGCATCTCCCTAATTGTATTAATCATGACCATCATTTTCATAATAATAACCTGTATACAGAACTCGGTAAGTACTGTAAGATCATAAGGAATTATTATTCTGCATAACTGTGTTGATTTGGGGTTCAGGACAGGGTGGCGTGTTCTTTCAAAAAGCCTTTATGATGTCAGAGACAGAGTCATTTTCTCAGTGGTCAGTGTGGAGACTATAAAAACCACAAAGATACTGGACCGCCGGTGGGCTGTCAGCGACCCACAAACTGCCACACAGAAATTCACATTTTGCTGGGTTTCCTCACCTCTCAGAGGGGATGACTGAGAGCGCTCACAGATCACTGCCCATCCTGGAGGTTTGAGTCCGTTCGCCAGTGTGTGGATCAGAGTCTGCCTGAGGCCGGACACTGAGCTGAGCATTCCCCATAGGGCTGCCCCCTCCACTAGGCCTTGCCGCCGTCTCCAGCTCATTAAGAACACAACGCAATCCCAGCGCCCCCTCCAGCCCCCGCATCACTATCAGATCAAAGCCCAGCTGATTACAGCTTGTTTTCATTTCCAGTTCAGCTCCAAGGAGGGAACGCTGTATGAAATTTGACGTGATAGCTTGCAATTTTCTACTTTAAACGTCATTCCGCGGTCCATGAGTTCCCATTCGGTCCCTCAGGCAGAATATACAGCCAGGTTTAATGTTGGGAATCAGCTACATCTATCATCTCATTGTTCCTCAGTCAATCTGAATGGATGAGTTTTCCCTGAGTACCAGATAAGAGTGTAACAAATTTACATATAAGCAAAAGAATATATATTCCTGTAAGAATTCTGACTTTTAGTCAGACCTGAGTGTTATTGCTTTCTTGCTATATAATACAGCTCTCTAAATTCTTCAGAAAAGCTAGATTGCCTCTTATCGGCTGCGCATGGGAAGATTGCTCCACATTTCTATAGAGCCGTGACAATGCCACTGTAGCTGCAGAAGCGGCTCGGCTCGGCGGACAGAAGGACGGGGAAATGGAGAAGACTTAATGCTGGGGGGGAGAGGGGGTGGGGGGCGGGCAGGAATCTTCAGAAAATGTCGCCATGGAAACGCAAGCCCATTCATCCCAGAGACTTTGATCCATTTCCATCCATTTTTATCACATTTCATTCCATTCATCCCATCTTTATTTACATGTCTGTTCCCATTGCCATAACTTTGTTATTGTTATTATTATTATCATTATTATTATTATTATTATTATTGTTATTACCTAAAGGTTATGAGTCATTTACTTTGTTTCACATTTTCGGTATCCTTAATTCTCCTTTTCTCCCTTTTTTATTGATGGAATGTTTTTAAATTGTTTGGGAGAATGTTTTCTGTTGTGCCTGTCCTGCCTGGCAACACTTCTTGCAGTTTAGGTACCCACCTAAATCTATGGCACCCTCTGTTGGCAAGGTGGGGGTATTGACCCTGAGCTGCAGCACCAGGCAGGGTGTCAGGCACCACCGGAACAGATAGAGAACATTCACCTACAGTTACCTTATTGGTTGAAACTTAACTTATTATTTGTGTCTGTTAAGTTTAATTTTCATATATGTGTACGTTTTTGTTCATTTATTTATTTATTTATTTATTTTTCTGTTTTTTCTCTTTGTTTTCAGTACCCTCACCTGGCCTCTTTAAATCCTCCCCCTCCCCCAGACCTTGTGCATTTATAGAGGTTAGTTACTCACTTCCTGCACCATTCCACACACCGCACACCAGATCAGTGGCGCCCCCTTGCTGGGGGGCTGCTGCGCTGCGCTCCGATGCCTTCATGTTTCACCCCCTGTGGATACCCAGCCTGGGGCTGACCTGAAACAACCGCTGGACATTCAGCTGCTGCTGCTGAAACCATTTGTAAATTGTGTACGTCGTACGAGCACCGTCAAATGCATGAGATTCTGCGCTGTCCGTCTGTACAGCAGTGGATGTGTTGTGGATGTGTGGAATGGATATTTTATTGGTATTCTGTATTTATGACACTGATCTGGAGCCTTTGGGAGAGGGAGGAAAACCAGGGCAGGGTTGAGTAATGAGGGGACGAATATGTTACAATGAAAAGCAAATATGTTACTAAGGGAAAGATATGGGGTGGGGCAGGTTAGGCTAATATGGGATGTTGGTGCCAGGAATTTGGATGATTTAAAGCATTAAAGCATTATGTAATGATTTATGAGGTAGTAATATATGATCAGAAAAGCTCACTGCCAGTCCAGCAGTTGTATTTTGTTATATTGCTTATGCGAGCCTGGGGAAGCTATGAGGTAAAGCATACGCTTCTGACATGGCTTACAGATGAAGCATGGTGCTGATGGTAAGCAGCAGATTTTGCACTGCTGTCTCCATGTAGAGCAGGGAAAGATACTCTGCTATTGTTTTAATGGTGAGGGTTTTATTTTTTTCATATTATATGGACAGCTGATATGCTAATGATGGAAAATAGATATATTGAGAGGGTAGTAGTCTTAAAAGTGGGGGTGTGGCTCTGGATCGGTTGGGGGGAGGGATCGGGGTTGGTTCATTGTTTCAGGGGCCAATCAGGGATAGAGATGCATTCAGGAGCAGGATGGGGACTGTGATGTAATCCTTGGGATTCCCTAAACAAAGTTTACACAGCTGTATGTTCTGATGCAAATTTCTTCTATTATATTGACGTAGTGATCCGCAAATGAAAATGGGATCGAGCAAGTCTTCCTATTGACAGAAATTCAGGTGGAGCTCACTTCTTTCACACATGATTAAAACAAAAGAAATCCTCCAAAGAATTCATGATTCACTACTGCTGCAAGTCCAAATTTTGATGTCGATAACAATCAATTGTTTTTATTTATCAACATATTTTTGTGGTCATTTTTGTCAAAATGTAGTTAGGTTTTTTTCATCAAACTTTTTACAGCCAGATATTTAAAATGTAAAATTGTGTATGTGATTTCACCTAATACAAATAAATAATGTCACTAAAAGCATCAGTAAGTTTTGAAGATAAAACGGTGCTGTGGTTTCTTCTTTGGCATTTCTGATTGACAGAGCTTCCTGGTAAAAATATATACAATTTTTTTTCTTACATTTTTCAAGTGCATGTAAGTAATGTATCACTGTATGAAGTAAAATGTGAACCATCCAAGATGTTTACTTGAGCCAACCTTTTGTTGATACTTAACAAAAAGGGAACGATTTAGTGTGGAACATTAATTTTATATCAAAAACCAACTGCTTTTGGAATAGAAACAATGGATGGATGTAAGCCAGCTAATGTTGACACGTATCATAACAATTTGGACAATACGTTGCTGGACATGGTGAAAGGCTTGAGAGTGATCATCTTTCTGTTTTGTACTATGTGCCATTGTTTTTGATCTATTACATTTCAGCTTTGTCTTTTTCTAGTATTTTGGTACATTTGATGACTGGTTAGTATGGGACACAACGTTGTTGACCTTAGCTCTTGGATGGATTCATATAACAACAGAAATGGGCAATGAACATATATTATGACAGAAAACAGGAAACAGAAAACCTGTCCAACCACAGGAGACAGGCAGATACAGATACCATCTCTACAGACAAAATGATTTGGTATGGCCGGTTCTCACAATGTACAAAGGGGTCATGGCCAAGCAAAGCAATTCCTTGTCCATTTACAGTCTGTGCAGTGATTAGAACCCCAAAACTGCTGATTCCGTCCCCCCAAAAGAATAATTGAGAACCACTGCTACTACTTCAATTCAAAGACTCGTCCTAGTGAACCCTCATCAGTAATAGAATCATACCCTCAAATTCCTAGTTTATATTCTCAAACCACTTGCTGGCACCCTCAGTTGTTTGATTTGGAAACTGAAGTTCCCATAATGACATTGAGGATTCCGGCTAATACACTGATACAGTCATTTATGGGTACATATTGGAGGATTTTTTTTCCTCTAAGAGGTTTGCAAGCCCTTCGACACGTCAAGGCTTGGTGATTACGTCACTCTACGTAGCCATTGCCCACTACACCGAAGAACTGAATGCTGTTACAATATCGGACTGTTGACAGACTATGACCATCACACAACAATCTTGGCAAATTTCTTTATCAGAAAAAAACAGCTGAGCAAATATTTAAACAATTATAGTCCTATTGCCAGCCAATACATGAACGCTGTGATTTCAATAAGGTAAGGTGTAGGAATACATCCCCTTTCGAAAATATCTATTTTCTGACATAAATAAAGCCAGAATTAAGAAAGTACATATTGGCTTTTTGAGGGAGAATAAGTGGGTGTAGGAAAAAGCCTTTGTAATATATAACACATTTATATATTAGAGAAAGGTACCCCTTTTGCCTCAAACCTGCATTACCAAAATATTAGATATTACCCCCAACTTTTTCACAATGTCAAAAAATTAAAATCAGTTTTATCTCTAAATTGTTTGGTTGGCATAATCTTACTAGCTCAGATAAGTCCGTAAAATGGCCTTGCCATTTTTGTATACTTCCATTTTTTCCAACCAGAGAATAAGTATATCCAACTTAATGGTGACACAAATAATAGACAAAATACAACTATTGCTACAGCAAATTCAAACACTTCTTAGAGGAATACAATATTTGCACACAAATTAATGGAAAACGGAGTCTTCCTCCAGCAGTGGAACTAAACCACTTTTACATCTTTGATAGTTTGCTGTAATTTCTCATTTCGTTCCGCATGAGAGCGATCGTGATTGAAGCGACGCTGTGCTTCCTGCGAGGTCCAGTGAGGTTTCCACTGATGTGTAGTGTGTGTCCTTTTGGCGGGGGAGTTTCTGAACACAATCAGAGCAACAGGTGGGTCTGGATCCACAGGCCCAGTTTTAAGTACCATCAATGCATTCAGTGAGAGGAAAAATCTCTGAATAAATAGTCTGTGCTTCAATTTATCCATTTATTCCACCTGATATTAATTCCACATTTTTCTCCTTTCTACCAATTTGGAATGCCCAATCTCATACGTAAACCCATTGCTCATCGCTGCCTCACCGTCTGCTAATTCAGAAGTGGGCAGAGAAGTCTTGGATGCTGCTAGGCAACCAGCTTTCCACTCTGAGGTCCACAAGCTGTAGTCTGTGCTCTCTGTAGTCCACAAGTCATTGCAGTTCATAAACATCGCACAGACTGACTGCAGGCCGAGCTAAAATAGCCAAAGGAGTCCTGCTCTCGAGCGGCAAGACAGGGATGATCCATCTGACCTAAACCTTCTGACGTAGCCTTGGTTATGCTCAGCGGTGCTGTCTGCCACAGCCAGTGGCGGCACGGTCAGGATGAATCCATTAGCTCACTGCAGGGCATGTCTCTACACTGGAACTCAGGGTATCACAGAATGCTCTACCAATATGAGCCTTGGGATCCCAGCATGCTTTTTTTCCTCTCACTTCAGACAATGAAAAGAGAGAGGGAGGCATGTACAAAGGCCTGCAGTCATTTTTACACTGAAAAAGGAAAAACAACAGATGACCGCCCTTGGTATTGCTCATTTGAGAGAATTTCATCGGGGCATTTTTGTGGCTTTACCTGGCATCAGGCTCATTAAGCCAGTTAACAAGCCCTTAAAAGATGTTTTTAGAATGTCTGTTCCCTCATCTGGAATTCACAAAGGAAAAACTGGAGAGGTAAAATCCAATAATTTTTCATAGGGGATGGACCATTTAGGGCGATTCATGATGTACTAATTTGACCACTTTGAAATTTATTGTGCTTTTCTTTTTTTCCAGTTTTTTTTTCCCCAACCAAACTGAATTACTGTGCATTAGTAATCACTGTGCACAGAGCAACTGACTCCCACATACTCTGGAGAAGGGAGCCATATAAATGTCATTTCTCCATTTCATATGACAACTGGCTTTAGCCTATTTCCACACTGCAAATGTCACCAATCATATACTTTGTGGGCTGTTGGAGGCACATGAAATCAACGTGCAATCAGTTCACACATCTTGAAGGGTGCCTGGCCAGTCGGGGTGGCCACCAGAGAGTGGTTTGGCCCGGGAACCCAACGTGTGTAAGCCTATAATCTTCTCCAGACCGGACAGTTGCTCCACCAACGCTAACCTGTGTTACCATGGGCAACTTTGAGGCCCACAGCTGGTATCATGGCCAGTAACAGCAGGGCTGGGACTCGAGCACCCAACCCAAACTTTTGGGCCCAAATGTGCACCAAACACACACCTCCACACAAAGAGCCATTGTGAGGCCCTAGTGTGTCCCTATAAAGCCCTGTCAGATGACTGTTACCTTGGCCTTTCCTTTTCTATTTATTCTCAGTGGTGGCGGGGTCTCTGTTGTGTCTGCTTCAAGTGGCAAGGACTGAGATATACTGAATTTTTTTTACTATATATTCAAAAGTAAAATGTAATACATACCAAAAGCCTAATTCCACCACTTTTTCCAGAACTGAAATTCATTTATTTTAGGCACACTTAAAGTAGTGTGTAACCTCTATTGTGGTAAACTGAGGTATTTAATAAACTAAGGTAGAACAAAGGGGATTTAACTGTCAATGAACCTGGGGGTAATTACTTTAAAGATGTAATTTCTAACCTGAAAGACGAAACCGTCTACAGTATTGGAATCTCACATCGCCACACTGGGGGAATTTCTGCTCGGTCCAAAGACAAAACTTGCCCAAATCTGGCCAATCAACACCAGCTCCAAAAGAAACATGGAAGTCTCCCATGCGAGGACCAACAAAGCTCCATTTAACTTCAGACACGAGGTAGGCAAAGACTGCGGGGGTGGTATGGCAACAATAAATCAAAATAATTAGTATCAAATTCTCAAATATGATCATGTTGTTTTTTACTGAATGCAGAATAGTTCAAGTGTATTTCCCAAAACCAGACCACACATTCAAAGTATTTGTGTTCATTTTTCATTTAATTTATTTATTTAGGTTTTTGTAGATGGCTATGAAAGCACATTTTGAACATCTCATACCATTTTTGTGGTCTGCTCTCACTCTTATACTCCTCCAATGTGAATGGCAGTGAAAAGGAGTGGCGACCTGCTGCAGTCAGCCAGATTCACCGCATGTTTCTTTAATATAGCTCTGGATTTACTGAAATGGCCTACAGTACTTAGTGTAAATGAATGGTGATGTGGTGAGGAAGCAAGCCATTTTAGGTTTAGCAATGTTATTTTCAACCAGATTCAAACCCACTTTAATTCTCAAACACTGCAGTCTGATTGGATGATGCTGTCAGGGTCAGGGGTCAGGGGTCAGGGACACCCTGTTGTGACTACAGGTGTGATTGTATCATGCACAACTGGTTCCTGATTAATTAGTGCACAGCTTGAGTCTGCATAGTCAAGAGGAGGGTACAGTTAGTTTCAGGGTTATGATGTAACTCCATTTGAATTCACCAGTCTGCTGTAAAGTACAGTGCGTTCTGACGGACAGAGCCTCATTTGGTTTCTCCTCACGCCTTCGTAGAGCGGGGAACACTACTTCAAGGACTCTTCTCCCTGAATAAAAAACAGCTTCTACAGCTGAATCCGGGAGGACCAAAAGAATCCCTATTGTTTATCAAAATACATTAGTGTAGATCCCTTTTCAAATGCATGCACAATCTAAACTGTGGAGGTATGATATTTTTTTAATTAGTAAGAACTCATTAGGTATTTTACATCCTGTTAAGATTTCTTGTACCACAGAGTAAAAATCCCAGAACCCATATGCTCTACATCTCATTGTCACTGAAAATGAATATTCATTACCAAAATCATCTGGATAACATAGATGTGTATGAAATATTAGGCTGAGAATGTGAAGTTATTATCTTATGTATTTTATTAAGTCTACTCTCTGCAATCTAAACTCGAGTCTGTCTTACTTGCACTTGCCTCGTGCTGACAGGTAGATTCAGCATGACCAAATTCACAGTGCATTCCTTGAAGCAGAAGTAAACAGTAGTGATACTAAAATGATTATCGAAAATGCTGTTTGCTTTTCAGAAATGTCAGTGTTTAATAAGGTTAAATAAAGTTAAGAGAAATGCACTCCTCAGTGTAGAAGAATATCACTGCTATGTGAGGCAGTCTTGGACAACCTAGAGCAGGAAGGGATTGGGTGTGTGTTGCAATTAACTCAGAATGTGTTTTGGCATGGAAACTTCTGGAACCCTTCATGGCGTTAGCCTGGCCAACTGGACTCTGGATTGTGTACCTGCACCAAACACATTTATGCAATTAATGGCCATTCATGAGGTACCTCAGTACTGGCCAGCCCAGAGCCTAATTTCATGGCCCTTTTCATCAAAGGTATTCAGAGCATTTAAAGGGGAGCAGAGATCAGGTCTCATTTCACTTTACGGCTTTGTTATCGTTTATTTGCTTAGCAGATGGCCGCACTGTTTCCAGGGAGGCTCCAATGTCCAGCTGCTGAGACTTTATGAGCATATCCTTCTCAAAAAAGGCAAACTTCAAAAAAACAGGGCCTTGCTATGGATTTGAACCTGCAACCTACTGGGCTCAAGTCAAGCCTCATAGCCAATACACTGTCTTTAGAGGCTTTGACTCATTCTTTTATGCATTTTTTAACCATTATTTAACCAGGCAAGGTTAACTATGAGCCAATCCACATTTAAAATAATGTCTTGGCCAAGAGGATTCAGTTGCAGCTAGATAAAGTCATGCAATAAAATAGCAACAACACGATAAAATATGTAATTCACAAAGCAATGTACAATAAATCACCATCAAGAAAAATCTGTGTGTGTGTGTGTGTGTGTGTGTGTGTGTGTGTGTGTGTGTGCTCGCCAGCCTTTTCAGGATTAAAAATGAGGCAACGCTCCAGGATGCTGTCGCACTGGATCCAGCATGGCCACTCTGCCTGAAGCATGGTGCAAACGGGCACAGAGAGAGTTCAAACACTGAGGGTCTGTAACCCAGTTTGTCGGTTAGCTGGGGGGGCATTTTTCTCTGTGGTCTGCCATTAAACCCCATGTCTGAGTGAATCAGTCTGAAGTTTCACAGATCACCATTAGTTTCCATAATGCTAATTCCCAAGAGGCGTATCTCACAGCCTCTCCAGCAGCCTCCGCCATCCTACGGCTGAGAGAGGAGAGAAGAGCGGAGTCACGCCATCGGACGGGTGGTGGGATATATGAGCCACAGCAGGGGGCACATCTGCCGGCATGCTACCCCAAAAATGTGCTCCTTTGCTTTACAGTCTCTCTGTGAATGGCTGACCATAGGCCAACACCACTCTGCGGTCCTTAGGCCTACCACCAGAGACTGGACAGGAGCAGCAGAGCCAGAGAGAGGCGGGGCCAGGGCTTGCAGGATGAGGAGGACCCGCCCCTGAGGCGCGCCACCCGAGTCACTGCGGAAGGAGACAGAGGAAGATAGAAAATGGGAGAAAAGAGCTTAAGCTGTGTCCTCAGACAGGTGCCAGTACTGTCTGAAATATGAGCTTTGCAGGACTGATGGGGAAGGTGTTGGGTAAAGGATCAGAGAGAATAGTAACACAGTGGAGATTATGGAATGCGCAGGCATAAATTGTCCATAGAAAAAACTAATGTGAAAATACGTTACACCCGGTTTTAGGAAATTTCACATGGTTTTGACATAAGTGTAGCACATGTGAACATTGTTTCACATCTGAACAGCTGATCTCACATGTGAAATTTCCAGATACAATGTTTCTGGACCAAACGTATTTGTGGTGAGTTTCACATTAGTTCTTTTAAGGGGGTTGAGGTGACAGCGGTGGAGAGCTAAATGATGTGTAGTCATGCAACCATGCAGAACTGCAAATGTGAACAAGCTGGAGGAAGCGGAACAGAGCTCTGCGATCGTTCCTGCAAGCCACGGGCCTGGCCCGACCCCTCCATGCCTCTGAACCCCTGCCCTCCTCACCTACACAGGACCTCCCGTCCCTACTGGGCCTGTACCCTTCGATGCACCTCTTCTTGGGGTGGCACTTGAAGCTCCCGTAGGTGTTGGTGCACACCGGTCTGTGACTGGGACACACCGCGGGCTGCTGCCTACATTCGTTCTGGTCTGAGAGGGACAGAACCGGTCGATTGGTGTTACCATGGTTTCGGGGGGCGGGGTCGGGTTGGGATGAGGGGGGTAAATAGGCTTAGGGTCAGGTAGGAGGAAAGAACATGTCCAATGACAATCTTAAGGTGAAAAAAACCCAGACTGATTAAATTGGGTAACATTTTATGAGTTGATCTTATAACACTGCACCAAAATGATAATTAATTTAGGAGCTAGAAAGTTACAACACATCTTTACATAGCAACCACATAGCAACAAATACAGACAGGCAGTTTTGTAATTACACAGGTTACCTGGGAAACCTGTCTCCTCCACTGACGTTAACTCCAAACCCACTTCCACCCTTAACTCATTAGTTACACCTTCAGCCTAACCCCAAAAATCAAACACGTACTTCACCATAACCTCTTAACATAGGATAAAAGCAGTTGAATACTCATGGACAGTTATTGCCGGGTCAATAGACCTGGTTCTTTTTGCGGGCTGATGCTGGTCTAAGAAGCTGTGAAAAGGAAGGCTGACCCCGCTCTGCTGCTCGAGTCAACAGTCTGGATGCATTTACATATTTTTTCTTTTACGCTCAAATAAAGCCAATTTTTTTTTTTTCCTCCACAGTTTGGCATGACCACTTTGTTGATTGTTCACCCCTCTCACTTCAAGAAGAGAAAGAACATTTGAATTTATTTTCAAATCCAAGTTTAGGATGAATTGAGACTGAAATCAGGAATTTAGAATACAGCTGGGAACAACAGATTCGCTCCTTGACAAGCTACAGAAAAAAATGAGTCCTGAGGTAGATACAGGCGGTCCTGTATATACAGTTCAAAAGGTAGAGATATTTACAAGACTCACAAATGACTCAGACTCACAGCACAACATAACACTGCACTATGATGTTCTAAATTTCAATGCAGACTCACAGTCTCAGGTGTGTGATTTGAGGGATGAAAAAAACAGCACAAGATCATTTCTGGAAGGACTTTATTAGTGTAAGCAGATAAGTGAGTTGAACTGAGAAGAGCCAGCGGAGCGAATGAATTAATTCTTCATCCAAAAAATGCAATGCTCCCCCCATATCAGCGACTGTGTGCTACAGTGCAACTCCTGCAACAAAGAAAGCATCACCTGGTGCATTACCGTCCAATCAAATACATGGAAAAAGGTGATTTAATCACCGTTTACATCTCTGACCAATCAGAAGGCAAAGAAAAATTGTTCATTGTGTGTGGAAAAAATGGAGTCAGGGCTTAAGCCTCAGCCAGCCTTATTTGAGGAGGAAAAAGCTAAGCTGTCACATTAGTGATGATTTTAATGCAAACCCAGCCTACACTTGTCAGAGATTTTGCTTTCAGATGCTTAACCCACAACTCTGATATATTTCAAATTAACGTTGGTTTTTTAATCACTTTTTGGTTTAGTCACATTTTACCAGTTCCTCTTTATCCTCAATAGCCTTTGTGAGCCTGTCTACATAATTCCTCTCTTTACGCATTAGTGATCCTAGTTATTAGAATATGTACTTAAGTCTTTTTCCCTCTTAAACCATTTCGAATTTTTCAGCTTTTTGCTGTACCCATCCACAAAATACCAGATGACATTTCTGCCTGGCAGCTAACTGCGGTGACATTCTGACACTGCTAAAATCTTCAGTGCTTTATCCATTAATTCTGAGGAGAAATCCAACTTACCTGCACAGCGACCATTCAAGCCGACAGAAAATCCTTTCCCACACTGTAAAAAAGTAACAGTTACCAGTGAGGTGATAATGACATGCTTTATATAGAAATGTAATAATACAAAAAGGAAAGAGAGGGATTAACAGAGAAACATACCAGTAATAGGCAGTCATAGTATGGAAGTATGAGGTTCATTTTAAATAAAATTTCCATTTTCCCTGAACTAACAATTGTACCTCTTGGGTTACTGTCACAGCACTCACACCCATACATCAGTGCCACTATGGCTGAGTCAACAATCTGTACCTATTTTACATTGCACAGTCTACACAGTACTCAAACTGAAGGAGGGGTGTCTCACTTACTGATGACTGTTATCCTGTGGACTACATGTGGACTACTTAGGGACTCAGTAAACCCGCCAAACCCTAAACATTCTTACCACGACAATATGGAGTACTGATCATGAATTTGTACAAACCTCATTTGCTGTGGTCTCTTCATTCTCTTTTGGGTAGGAGATCTCCAGAACAGAGTTCATGTCGCTGGCCGTGAGTGTCCGCGCTACAGAGCGACCGTCCGGCCAGTATACCTCCACCGTGGTGGCCACGTCATCTCCTGCAGGCCAATCAGAGAGCACCGTGAGGAGGCGACTGCCAATAGAAAATTGGCTTCCTGTTGTTAAGTCTTTGTGTATTATTTGGTTTTGTACACTACATACCACCATGAAGGAAGTATTTATTGCCAAATATGTATGCAGAAATTTAAAGGAAACTGCGCAATTGTGAGGGAGATTTTATAAAATAGAGTTTAGGAGGCTGTTCAACAGACATGGAGAAAGAGCCTATGAATAATACAAGGAGAAAGAAATATTTCTTAAGAGACATCCAGGCTCTGTTCCACTGACTTGCTCTTTCATTAGGCTGTCATCAGAAGTCATAAAGTGCTTTAATAACTGGTCTGTATGTCACACCGCTGAAGTGACCACCCAGAGCAGGTACAGCCTGTAAGGCAGCCACATGCCAGTCCAGCTGGCAGACGAACAGGCGAAAGAGGGGTTTGTGGGTAATGGAGAGGGTACTGAGGGGATGGTAGGAGTGAGGTGAGGGGGAGGGGGGTAACAAATCTGGAACAGGGCATGGATGAGAGGCTAATCCTGATTCCTGGCAAGGTCCAGCGGACCAAATATCACGGGCCCGAGCTCCAAGAGAAACAAGCAGGCCGAGAACGGCATGCTCTAGCAGGAATGCTATCCCATCTCTCCTTCCAGCCACCGCCTCGGCCGACCGCGACAAGCCTTTGAAGAGCCTCCTGGCACTTAATCAAAGCGACCTTATCGCTGCAGCAGAGCATGATGGGCAATTAATTATGGTTCACGCTTAAAAAAAGGGCTGTCCGTTGAAGAGCACAATTGCCATTTCCAAGCTCCTTATTGCTGAGCTGGCATTTTAACTGCTCTGTTTTGTGTGTTTTTTTCTCTGGTAGATTTGAAACCTCAAGTGTCACAATGTGAAAGCGTCACACATGGTGCTTTATGTTAAATAGACAGAGCTGCTACAATAATAGAAGGTGAAGCTGACCTTGAAGATGCCCCTTTTTCATTTGTTTTTGGAGTGTACTCATTGTACATATGCAACCCCCTGCCCACTCCCACCCCCACCCCACGGGCCAGGGTGGGGAACACTTTGTTCTTCACAGTAAATTAGGAGCAATTGGGATCCAACTGGCCAGTAAAGTGCACCCCATGGCCACATGACGGTCTCTAGCTAGCGGGCCTCGGCCTAGCAACGGACAGCATCAGGAGCAATGCTGGGGCGAAATGGTCTCAGCTCTGTTCAGGCAAAAAGCAGCCAAATTCACTACGCCACACCTATCCTTCAGCTTTGCTCATCCATCTTTTCATTAGATTTCGTATTCTCTTTCACAAAGACCCCAACTTCTGCACTCAGTCTCCACTCAGTTTTGGCCCCCCGTGTTTGTTTTCAGTAAGCCATGTTCATGAAATATCTACACATTTTGTTGACAAAAAACTCCAAACAAAATGTCATGTTCTCCAACAACAAGGCATGTCAATAGTTATTGTTCTGCAAATAAACCATTTTGTTTCTATAATCATCTGGTCTCTATATCGCCACTTCTGAGAGAACAGGCCTCAGTATGAGTTCCATGTTCTGGAACGTTCAAGCCCTGAACGTTCCATGCACAGGACGTTCAGTTTGCTTTGAAAACCGCCGATTCTCCTGTCACATTGAATTAAGTCACTGGTCACAAAAATACATATGAGGAACCTTCTGGAAAAAAAGAATCTGGCCAACCTGTGCAGCCTACATCACAGAGCCAAGTATTACTTTACAGCACTGATGGTCCATCCCGACGCACATGGACAAAACTCTGTTTAAAACCACTTTTTCCCCTCAACAATAAGCGGGACAGGCTGTCTGTCTGTCTCTGCTTAAGTATGAACCTCAATATAGCCTCAAGAATCCAAATCTGCCCAAAGTGCACAGCAAAGTCAACATACAAGCTACTGCTGGGGAAGGCTTCTCGACTTTGTTGCTGGCTTTGCCATTTTCCACAAAGAGAATCCCTGATTTCATTACTGCATTTATTTTAATTTCCACCTAAAACCTCACCAGCAACCACTTGCGGCCTTAAAGTGATACTTGAACACCTAAGAATATGTAGCCAGCTACATGTTTGCCCCAGAAGGGCACGAGGGGTTAAAATGCTTCTGCAAATGAAAAGAAGGTGTAGCCTACCAAGTCCAAAGTGAGCGACTGGTTCCATCTCACACAGGTAGCCAGACCCCCCATCAATGATGCGTGTGTGGGCCCCGCTCTTCGAGGTGTAGGCCACCACCTTGGCCCCACGGGCAAAGGCCCCGAACTGGGTTCGAGGGATCACACGCAGCCAGTTATGAGAGGAGCCCTTTAACAAGAGAGACATTATGTCATGTTATGTTATGTTATGTTATATTATGAAAATGCATCATAGTACTTTATTATTGAACTTTCAGGCCAACTTTATATAACATATACCTGATATATTAATAAAGACAATATCACAATTTCCTTCATGCCATGAAGAACATTTTCATAATTATACAGATGTGAGGAAACCATCCTGTTCTGTACAGGGAAAAGATGAGCCATTACCTTACCAGTCCCTTAAGCACCATTGGCTGGAGAAGGGCTTTAAAGCTTTAGTAATTCTCCAGCATTTTATAAATCTTCATAAGTAAGTAAGTCCTCATAATTACCTTTGAACTGTTTTGGAAAATGGACTGTTCACACACCCATACAAAAGAATGCTCAAAAAAGCCATACAGGCATGTCCATGAGTGTTAATTGCACACACTTATTAAACTGGGGTGGGCACACTAGTGAGGCCGACTTTAGCCGTGTCCCACCTGGTTCACTTTGAACACAGAGATGGGCTGAGCATTGCTCTCCCCATGAGCCACCAACAGCTCCAACCTCCCGTCCCCATCAAAGTCCGTCACCGTCGCCCCTGAAACGCAGAAAGCACAGAGAATGGTGAGGATGAGCACTGACTGAGGAGAACAACACTGGTGAGGGAAGGAAAGAGAGAGAGTGAGATAAAGACGTAGGAAGGGCGGTAGTTGTTATTCATAATCCTTTCAGTAAGTTTCTCTTGTCATGCCAATGAAGTTCCAGGTTCTTTGGACACATGGGACTATATTGGTTCAACTTTCACCAAAACATTTGGTTTAATCATACACCAATGATTAAATAATAATAATAAAAAATCGGAGGACAAAAAAATTGACATGCAACATACAATGCAACAACAAAAACAAAGTCCATACAGGTAAACGTTACAGCACTGCTAACATTCTTATCTCACATTAAAGAAGGCACAACTGATGATAATTATAAGTTGCAATCATTACAGGTAAGGGCAGGAGCCCTCCATCTTGGTACAAACAGAGATAAAAGACTCTGTCTTATGTGGTAGTGACTTTGGCAATCAGCTGGGCACAAGGTCAGCAGTTATCCAAGGGCATTGCAAATTTTCACAGTGAATTTGACAGTTAAATTGAAATTGGTATATGAAGTTGCACTAAATGACTTTCAGATCAAGTCTAAAAGTTTCGCTGGCATTAGCTGCAGCTTTGAATATACAGTCGTACATGGATCTATCATGCCACCTAGTGGAAAATGAGGGAATTGATTTTATTACAGACTACCATAAGCAAAGATAAATTCTATTCTTCCCAGCATTATCATGCAAAGCAGGATCTTCCAGTAATGAGCACTGTTTCCTGATGTGTTCTGCTGTTTGGTCTGACTCCACTCAAGGCATGCTACAGTATGAAACTAAAAAAGAAGTCATCATTCAACATTATAACCTAAAGCTGTCAGCAACATGTCTTAGTATCTCTACACATAAGAGGCATCAGTATGGTTGTAATTCATTGATGGACTTTAACACAATGTAGAACATTTCCTGTCCGTCATTTGAAACATGAGTATGTCTCCTCACCTGTCCCATAACCCGAAGGCTCCTCGGCATCCCCCACGTTGATCTCCTCGATCAGAGGGTCTGCGTCCTGCCGCCGAGAGACCCTGCAGGGGGTAGACTTCACTTCAGCTCCAGAGCTCAGCACTAACCTGCAGCCTGTTTACACACCATCTCAATCTCACCACATTTTGTGTGATTGTGAGTATTGTTTCATCCAACACAAAATGAAGTGGATCTTACTGTTTGCTATGGGTCAGTGACACCTGCCGCTATACACCGGTATGCACTGTTAGGGTTTGGGGGTTTGTTGTTTTGTTTTTCACCTTTAATTATGTATATACTAAACTGAACTGCATTTTAGCATTTCCAGCACAAAAAAAATAATTATAATAATTGTGCTATTTACTACACAAAGAATTTTTTGCATTCTATTACATTCAAGTATAAACACAGGAAAAAAACATAAAACTGCAACACAACTGCAGCATAGAAAGCAACTCTACAATAAAATCCCCGGATTGCACTGAAATTAGCATTAGCATAATTATGTGCATACCATAATACCCTGGTGTGAGTCACTCACTGATCTAAATTAATCTAAGAATGCAAAGTCTTTCCACTGGTCCCATCAAATCTGTTTTAATCAGAGATCATGACAACATAGTATCTCCACCCATTATAGAGATCGTGATGCTTCACTCTCCCATCACTATTTAAAGTGTATTGTTAATGCTTATATAATAGGGGAGAAAATGATTGGCTCAATTTGCGGCCAGAGAACTCTGGCAGTGTGTATCATTATAGCAGAATTTAATAGGGTACAGCAGTTCAACAGCTTTGTTTCAGCACATGGCGCGCCTTCAGTTTCAATTTGACATACAAAGCTATTGCTTTCAATTTAATCCACTCCCACAATTCCCTTTGTACTGTGAGAGAGGAAAAGCTGTGCACCGGCAGGCACACTGTGGGGGAAGTGAATGAACCCAGGAAAAGCACTGCTGTCGATCTCGTGCCGCCTCTCTCGGCTGGAGGTCATGGAAACTTGGCGCAGACGGCGAGGCATTGCCTTCTGCGCTATCCCCAATATCCCACAGTTGTCAGCAAACATGGAAATCACGGGGATTATTGCGTTGAGCACAGAAGTGATGTTTTTCCATTCCAGGCTGGACGGCTGGGCAGTTGGCGTGGTTACCTGCAGCCTGGCCGTCAAGCCATTGGCTTTCAGTGCTGTCTGGATTTACCCACAAACCTCCACACATGCACACGCCCAGTTTCCTAAGAAGCGGTAGTCAGACAGTTTCCTGCCATTACATGTTTTCTGTCTAAGGACTTTGAGCAATACAATAGACCTCATTTTGAGCAAACTGCATGGATTGAGTTATTTTAACTGGTTTTGACTACAGAGATCATTCATAAGCTTCACCAAAGAAAATACCTACTGCCAGTAACCACCTGAATCCTGTAGGAGACTCACACATGTTGTTCATTATTTCTAATATGCCACCCACAGTGATATAAGAACTACAAGGCTCACCTGAACAGCCTGTTGGAGGAAATTCCCCTGTAGGCGATGTTGTTGAAGAAGACCTCCAGCTCTCTGTCATTGTCAAAATCTGCCGCGATGACTGTGCGAATTGGTGAAGGCGTGCCAAACTTCTCAGTGGCAATGTTCTGGAAGAGAGACACAAAGGAGTGTGGCATGGATCTCCTGGGAATGTGTGGAACATCATCATACAACATATGTGTGATGTAAGACATCATTAATGACCAATCTACTGCTGTTTTGTGGCAAGACACCATTTGGGAATGTGACCTCTGTGTCCCATCTGTATTTAACCTTTTCATGACCATCTGTGTGCCACGCTACATGAGTCGAATGCTGAACTTGCAAAGAAGACTCATCCTAAAGATCTGATCCAAATCTGAGTGAGAGGAGACAGCAGCTGCAGTCAGGGGCACCTGGAAGTCCCACCTGTTTGTGGTTTGTTCAATTCCCTCTGTCTCTCATGCGTATCATTACAATACACATTAATATTCATAACAAAGCCATGCACAAACACAAGAGGTATTATATGGATTAGATATCATTTCAGAGTTTAGTTTTATTAATTAAAGGTCACTGGAGTGGGCTTTCGGCACCAATCTCAGTAAAATGCTCATTATTCCACTGGTAATTGTAACTTTGGTTAATTACACAATGATGATGTGATTGTGTGGTGATTTCATTTGATGGGGTTAATGCTGACAGAGGTATAATTATGGGTATGAAATAGCGTGCAATTGTAATGTTCAGAAAATAGTAAGACCGTCAACTGCTCTAGCACACTGATGTAAATGGGAGAGGTGAAGTCCAAATCCGGTGGCTAGCTGACCATAGCTCACATAGACTATCCCAGACAGTCACGGATGAGGCAGGTGCTGAAGTGAGAGGTAGTGAAGGTTAGACAGCTCTTTGTGAATAAGCATTGGAAATGGCTTTAACCTTTGAAATCGAGAAAACTCTTTGTTTCATTGTCAGATTGGTCCTTTGTCTCTGCCCCACCGAAAAAGCTGACCACTACAATGTGTGCATTTATACGGGAGCCCTGGGCCACCTCTCCTGCCTTGGCAAGGTCAACTCCAGTTGGGATGATGTCACCACAGACCAGCATGTTCTGATTGGTGGGCTCTCATTTATCCTCTTTGCTAGATAAGTCTTGGTGAGGCAGCGCTTTTGTGCTGGAGGGAGGGGGTGGATGAGCGTTCTCACTCACTGCTGCGGGCAGCATTAAGGTCAGCATGGTGGGATATTCAGCCCAGGTTTTAGGGCCCTCACACATGGCACAGTGGTGATACAGGGTTGTCACATCCAGAGAATAGCACACATAATGCTAAGTGAAAGCTGTGTATGTGTCTTCTCCAGGCAGAGAATGCACATAGAGTGACCATCAGATGGTTCCCAGCATTGCTGTAGAGCGTCTTTTGAATTACTGTAGAGGCAACTGTCTTCAGCTAAGAATGCTAGCTTTATGATGGCAGGTTGGTTCAATGGACACAGGTCCCTACACAGAGTAGAGGATGGTACCATTGGCCTGTTATTACACCTGCAAATATAGCAATTGCCCCTTAATACACTTAGACAAGTATGTCATTATGCCAAACAAATGACTAAGGTTATGATTATCCACGCTTTCCAGCTTACTTCAGCCTTAAAAACACATGCGACTCCCACTGTCAAATTTCTGCGAAACACTCCTGAAAATGTCATACTGTAGCACCATAAGAACCGTTGGAAAGCCTATGTTTAATTGTTTAATACAGGGATATCTTGTCTTATCTTATCTTTTGAAAGCTTTTCAAACGATGTTTCAGAACTGAGTACAACTTGCTTGGAATCTAGGCTATAGGATAACCAATGTTAAATTTTCATAACTGAATTCGCAGACAATAATTTACGCTGATAAATTGTGTCAATTGATGTTTGTGGTAGTATGAACTTTTCCATTATTAGGGTCACAGTGTTATCTCACTTATCACAGCAGTGTATATCATGTCATAATTTCTTATTCGAACTCGAACTGGACCTTTCAGACCCGCACTTTCAGTTGACGATTTGCTCGCCATCCGCCACTAATTAAAATAATAAACCTCTTGAGCTCATTTTTCTTGAAAGAAAAACGTTAAATTTGAACATGCCATTTATTTGGCTTTGGATATTATTAATTTTGTTTTTTACATTAAGTATAAACCAGTTTGGTGTGGATTTAAAATACTTCTATTCCGAAGGATGCCATGGTGAGTGAAGAAATATGGAAAATTATACTGAGCATTGTCGTTGTTATTATTATTAGTAGTAATAATATTGTTATTATTAGTAGTACTAGTAGTAGTGGTGGTGGTGGTGGTAGCATTGTAGGTTTAGCTGTCACGTTTGTTTCAGTTGTTATTGTTAAATTGTTTTAGTATGATATATTTCTGTGAATACACTCTGTGACGCTGGGGCGACCGTCATAGTAACTCATTCGAATCTTTCGATTAGATGCTTGTATTTGTTTGTCCGTTTGAAAATATTCTGGCTGCTGTCCTGCATCCTGTGTCGTTCTTATTTTAGTGAAAGTACGTTATCTTGCTTGATGTGTTGTTCTCATTTTTTAAGTTAGCCACAATATAACCAACTGCCATGCTACCGTATTGGCGTTGGTTGTTCTTAGTTTTGCTACTTAGATTAAGCGTCCCCCAACTCGCCCCTGATTTAAATCCCTATTATACCGAAGAATATAATGGTGAGTACCAAAAGGCTCAAGTCACAGTTTACCCATACTATTCGTGTTTTTTTTTTTTATTTCACCATGTCTTTATCTTTTTTGACCACCACTTAATACTAATATGAAAATGTAATTCCATTGTATTTTACCACTATATTGTACTAGGCCGGTCGGCTGAATAGCAGAAGAGCTATTTGAGCTAGGCTAACCGTCAGGGAATGGTGACGGCGATTCTTTACATTTAGAAAGGATTGTTTATGTTAGTTGAAATCTGTTGCAGGTCCTTTAAATAAAGTAACATAGTAATAAAGAAAAAATATTCAATGGCAAAAAACGGAGAATTGTTCTGGGACTAACATTTTTGTTTCTCTTAAGTTACCCGTTACTTTCGAACAACTGCAGATTCATTCATTGTCTCCCAGCAACAAAATACTTCGTATAAAAATGTTAAAGAGGACAACCCTCTTTGCTTACCCCCATCCCTGTCTATGTTGACTCCCTGTCATTCATCTCCTCCCTGTCTTTGTTTCCCCTCCTATTCTTCCAGCTATATTTGACAAATTTTAATATTTTAGACTTTCAGATGCATTTAATTGCGATCTGCAGTGGATGCTAAATAAAGGTGTCCAAAGGTTCTAAGACACGCCTGATTATCACTGTAATTATGTTCTTTCTCCAGAACTACATCCTGGAGAGGGTCCACTGGAGTTCTCAAGACCAGATACTACATCCATTACACTGGAAAATTTGGCAGATCAAACCAGAGTATGTATGTCCACAGGAGGGGATCCACAGCACAGGGTTTTACTTGGCATCTAGGGTACGTTAATGACCCATAAGTGCTGATAATCAAAGCAACAAGGGAAACCTCTGAGATAAGGGACTGAAATGTTACCAGGTGTGGGTTTACAAGTACTTGGATACAGAATCTCCTGAGAAAACTGGCTGCTGGGAGGAGGTGTTAGCAGGCCAGTCAGGGGAAATCTTCCCCATAGACCAGAGAATACTCATGCTCCAGGGCAGTAATGAAGGCACAGTACTGTCTTTGGATGAAACACTAACCCGTGGTGCAGAATCGCAGTGGCCATTTAAGGTCCTATGCCCCTTCTCAGAAAGAGTAGGGCTGTTAGTCAGTGACCAGTGACCTGGTCAAATGTCCATTTAAAGCATTGGCTCTGCACTGAAACTAAACTTCAGGCCACCTACTCATCCCCTATATCTGACTGACTGTGCTATCCATACTCTCTTAAATTCCCTAAGTCATCACTAACAAAGAGAACTGAGTTCTCAGTCAGCCTACCAGGGTACATAAAAGAACTAATAAACATTTTGTAAAAATTCTTTGGGCCTTCAGTGTGTTAATGGACTAAGGCTAATTTCAAAGGGCAGCATTATAAAATTCACAAGTGTCTCTAATCTTTGCAGGAAAAGGATTCCATATATGACGATACCGGAGAAAGTGATAACTTATGTATTTCATCCAACAATGATATTTCTACTGAGGTGGACCGCCTATCAATGGGTAACTGACATCCACTGTTGCTTTTGCAATGCACATTCTAAGATGCAATATCCTTTTTGTTACGTTGCTATGGTTTAAAATAAAAAAATATCTTTTTTTGTCTGGATTCAGGTAATATTTCATCGCACCGCGGTGGTGAGGATGATCTCTTTTTTGGTAGCTCTGTGGATTTTATCGGAGTTCTTGTCCTTGTTCGACAGCGAATGAGAGCGTATTTTTTAAAGGTGATGTAATTTTGCCATATCTTTTCTGGAAGGCTTGAAAATTCATATTAGAAATATGAATTTTCATAATATATGAATAATAATAATAACAATAAAATAAATAAGAATAATAAATCACATTCATAATAGAAAAAATAAATATTTAGCATTCTAAGCACTACTTGTAATTAAGTACATTTAGTGTTGTGTTTTCAAGCTTTAGTCATGTACAATGTTTTTTGAAATCTTAAAAAACAGAAATGGTATTCTGTTTTCTTTTTCAGCTCATCACCCATTTTCCAGAAGAATGGCAGCCAGGCCACAACTTCTATACGACAGCAATGTTCATCGCAGCAGCTACAGAGGCAGTCATAATATTGGCTTTGACCTGGCAAAGAGTGCTTACAGTAAGTCTTTATTTCATTATTGCTATAAACAGCCACATCATGTTCCTCACCTCATATTTTACCTTGTCAAGACTTTTGCATTGTCAAGGAGGGTTTTGCATTGATAATGTCTTTTCCCTTTGTTTTTGTTTTTTTTTTGTCAAGGTGAAAAACAGGATGAATCAATGTAAGTTTTGTCATATTTATCTGTACTTAATAGTTGTCATCCATATCTTATAATTAAAGTCAATTAAATTAAAATACTTGGTTGTGTGTTTGAATCCAAGGTAATACCTGGGTTTTAATTGTTGTTTTCATTGTCTTTATTAGTGACAGAAAAGCAGTTAAAGGGAAAATTAGCTCAACTAAGAGATGAGAAGCATGCTTGTGAAGTGAAGCTTACAAACCTGAAAAACATTGTAAGTTTTGTGAGCCTTCAACCCATACAGAATGTGAAGGTTTTGGGGACACCTGTGCACAAAATACACTCTCTCTTTCAGGTTCAGGAGCATGAACACCAGAATAAAAGGTTACAAACAAGGCTTTCATCCAGCCAGGGAAGAAACAAGGAACTGAAGGTCAGAATCATAATGTGCTGTTACTCCATTTGCAGAGAACACCAATAGTGCCCAATGCTGTGATATAATGCCTCAGCTTCAGAGTTATACTTAGCATTGTAACTTTTACTTGGAATCCACAGTGTTTCTGATGTGGTCAACACCCCTTCATACATGTGCATTGTATTTGCACCAATCTAAAAAGGAATCTGTCAAGGAGATGCAGGGAAGATTGGAGGGACTGAATACAGTAAAAGAAGTCTTAGATGCAATCATAAAAGAAAGAGAGAAGAACGAGAGAGAGGAGAAGACCACCGACCACAGCCCGGGGGCTAAGAACCAGACACACAATTGGAAGGAGATGGATGTACAGCAGTAAGTATCAAAACTGAAAATGAGACGGGATATGAAAGCTTTGTCCAAATGGCATTGCCAATCAGGTGACAACCAGGTAACGTGATGAGAACTTAAAGATTCATGGACCCAATAGCCGATAGCACCTCAGATTCATATTCAGACAACTCAATGAATCAATTGGATTGATTCATTGTAAACTCGAATGAATCAATCAAATTGCAGTGCTACCCAGTTTGGGATTATGACCTCTTACTCTCCCATAACTAAGTACCATGTGAAGGGATAAGTTCTACAATTTAGAATTGTTGTATATGTGTATATGTGTATGTTTTATACAGTCTATATTCTTTGTTATAAGGACATGTAGGTATACAGTGTATGAGGCAGAATGTACGTGAGAGTTTAGGTTCAGTAATAAGGATCTTCTGCAGTGTAATGATGAAAGCCTTGTGCCCTGTGTTGCAGGAACCTGGAACGGGGGGAGCATAATTGGCGTGCCAAGGTGGCAAAAGTATATGAAGAACTAAATGATTCTGAAAAATCCATGAAGGGAGACATCCATGACATTATTGTTAAACTGGACGCGGTTGAGCTGCTGTTTAGGGCCAGGGTAGGCATGCTAAACTTAAACTACCTACCAGGCATAAACTACCCCTACCCTACTGTCAGTTTTGTCTGGCATTATGGTATTACATAGATGAGAGCAGATTGAATCATATTTCATTTTCCATTCTTTTTTAGGTTCAAGAATTTAAAGAGCAGTATATGAAGACACTGGCACTGGTGTCTGAACTGGAGTTCATGACTGAGGAGAATGAGGTGAGATGTGGAAGTGGGACAGAGGGCAGGTTAACGTGAACGTGGTGGCAAACCAAATGATGCTGGTGAATAAGTGATCGAGGTTGGTTTAGCATGGCACATGGCAGACGTCTGAGGAATGTCCATTTTGAGTGTCTCAACGATGCCGTACATACAGCAGAATAACTGATTACTTGGATGACTACTTTGATTTGGGTGATATTTTCTCTTTTTCATCAACTGATTGAAAAAAAACTTAAAAAGGTCATATAAAAAACTATCATCTTAATGATTTCTAGCATCATCAACAAGAAGTGGCTGAGAAGACAAAGAAATCCATGGATGAAGTGTGGCTGAAGGAAGTTATAAGGAATGGAGAATTTATCAAGGAGTCTATTGAGCTGAGCCTCAAGAGTGATAGCCAGAACAAGAGCCAGGGCTCAAACTAGGCCCAGGTGAGGATATAGGCAGTCATTCTTCAAGCACTTTATTCCTAAATAAAGATTAGAATTACTTCATCCCCCTGTCCGCAGTGGGCCAAACCTAGTGTATGAACTGAAATTCCAGGGCTTGTTGACTACAGTGAAAAAGTGGCAATTTGGCAAATATGTTTTTGACTACCTATTCATACCCTCCCACCTACTTCCTGTATTTGAAGGCATGAAGTCAATTCCTGAAGGAAGTGAGGAGGCAGAGGGACGTACTTTGTCACCAGCAGCTTCTACAACCACAGGAGGCCTATAAAAATAACTTACTTGATTGATTTATTTCACTGATTGCTGTAAAACTGTGAATAAATAAACCTTAATATCAGCTGAGGTGTTTCCAAGGTATTAACTAGAATCACAATATGAATCATATTAGAAATAAACTTGTCAAACTTCCTTCATGTACATACTTCATTTCATTCTGGCTGTCATTACTACCTTACTGAGAGCTATTTTCTCTCATAAGCTTTTGTGTGCATGGCACCTTGAGAAGTGGAGGGGGGGGGTTGCACCCAAAGACCTAAACATTAAACCCACAGTCAGCCTGTCACTTTGGGGGAGGACCGCTTTACCATCAAAATCAAATTTATCATTCATATCATTTTACATCAGGTTGGCAATGAACCCCATTCATTGTTCGTTTTTAACATAACATTGCAAAGCAGTAAAGATGCATGACCCAAGTCAAAGACAGTGGGTAATACTTGCCTTTTTTTTAAAACACAGACCATTAATGGTAAATGGCCCAGGGGGAGGTCACTGTTCCACCCTCCCCATCACCACAACCCTAGGTATCCAGTCCTTACCTTGAATCTTGGCTTGCTGTTGGTGCCGACCTGGAGAAACAGGCGATGTGGTCCCATCCAGTTGCCATAGACAATGTCTGTCTTTCCATCACCGTTGAAATCGGCAAGGGCCACCCCTCGACCGTGCTGCCAGCGATCCTCAATTCCTATCACAGAAATTACCCAGAGTTCATTGGTACACCGCTGGCAGGACGCATACCAAAAAATGAATGTACAATATTCTGTCTCCTACCCACCTGGAACACACTTCCCAAACTTATAATGAAGCAAGTTAAGTCTCTTTAAATATTTTTAATGAGCTTCTTCTGTCTTTCAGCTGACTGTTTTTATTATTTTGCCCAATGTGTTATAATATGTTGTCTGCATCACTATAGTCACACTATAATTTGCACTTTTAAACTGTCTGAATTGTTCCACAGTTTTGGCATTATGTATTTTTATTGTTCTGCTGGCTGTGCTTTAAATCCACTAGCAGGAGCACTTCATAAATAAAGATATTGTCCATAAACAAAAATATTGTGTTTATAATAAAAATAAGTGTTCTCATTACCAGTCTCTTCTGCCACCTCAGTAAAGGTTCCATCCCCGTTGTTCTGGAACAGGAAGTTGGGTCCACGTTCATTATCACAGAACACATCTGAGCGGGTCTGACTGAGAATCGGCCCCACCACGATCCCCCGGCCACCTGTGTGCAGTGGTGAGAACAGATACCCCTTACCAATCCTGTTTACTATGTAGAGGAGATTCTGCTAGAATGTTTTGTGCTTCCTTAACAAACAATTTCTGACATTCCATATTAACAAAAGTGTCTACCATTGCCAACTGTTCATATGAAATTGATAGACAATAAAAAAATCTGTTTTTAACGAAGCAAACTGTCCATGGTTTATGTACAATACAGACAATAAAAAAGACTCAACACATATTTACCTTAATATTGCAATACATTACACAAGGAGATGCTTATCCAGTTTGATTTGCAATGCTAGGGAAATTTAACTGTTACTTTATTTTCTCTTTTTGAGGATGTATATATAATTACACCTGTACATTAAAGCTTATTTTCTACTGGCTACTGCAGTATTCTGTCTGTTGTTCAGTGAATGTTCAGCTGATCTCTGACCTGTTAACTTGTTGACCCCAGCTTCTTTTGCCACATCGGAGAGAGCAATGATCCCATTTGACACATCACTGGCAGCCTCATCCATCTCGATGAGGGCGTGTGGCCCGTGCTGCCGCTGGCATAGTTGGCAACATAGACAGCATACCGACCCGTCCCCTATGAGACAAGCAATGGGGAACAAGTGAAGGTGGAGGAGAATCAAGCACTTATCTGGACATGTATGTGTTTCAGTTCAGCAGTGAATTCAGCTGTTGGCTGTTCTGTGGCTGAGTTTGAAATGTTTTTGCTGAATGTTATTACATTAATACATAAGGCCTCTGCAAGGTTTGGGCATTTGAAGTGAAAAGAATTGGAAGCTGCCTTCAATTTGGAGAACCCTAACTATCTGGTGGAGGACATGCCTGAAATAAGCTTGGAAAAGGACATTTTGAAAGATTAATGATGAATCACTAAGAGGATGTAAAGACGTCAAAGACAGAAATATGCTGAGGACGGAACTTTTAGAGTAAAGAACATGTACCTTCCTGTCCACACACGCCACAGACCGCCCAGCCATCTGATTTGCCACGCCTCTGGCTCGATTGACCTCATCGCTGAGAAGGTCCTCAAAACGTCCATTGCGGAACTTGAAAAGTTTATCAGAATACGTTGCTCTTCCTAAGGGTGGTAGAAAAGAAATAATGTATCAATGAAAGCATCACTTAAAGAATTTGTTGCATATTCCTTTTGCAGAATATTTGTCATAGTTGCAATAATTCTGCTGACTAGATGGACCCATACATCACTTCCATACAGCATAATGGAATGGATGATTCTCATAAAAAGGTCAGATTGAGTCTCTTGACCCTAACTTGGATTATTTTCTTTTTTATTTTAATTATTCTTTTCATTACACACTTCTACCCAGGTTTGTTTCCTCATCTTGGTTTTGTGACACTTTAAGGGTCAAGTATTATAAAAGCAAGTATTATTTTTATTCAGTGTAATAAAACACCTACACTGCAATAATGTAACATTAAAAATGTAAACACAATGTCTGGAAATTTGGTCATTCTTTGGATGATTACTGTATTTCAATTGTCAATTTCAAAAGTTTTTTTTTTTTTTTTCAGGTTTACTACCATGGCATAGTTATGACTACAACTCTCTCTCAGCCATGTTTTGAGGGTGAATTATCACAAAATGATAACAGCATCTTGTACTCTAAAAGAGCTTGCTTACCTCCATTCTACATGTTCTGTAAGATGTAGAACAAAATTGGTCACAATCCGCACCCCACTCCCCAGTACCTGAGTATGCATTGTTGGTGTTGAGGAAGTAGATCTCCTCCCTGCCATCCCCATCAATGTCACAGGCAGTCACTCCAATGGCATTGCCCTCACGATCTCGCAGGGCATAGTATGGTGAACTTCTGTCATCCACAGCAATGTTCACCAGCTTCTTCTGATTTTTGTCATATTTCAGCACCAGGTTAGGGCCATTGTACCTGTATGTGGCAAGGGATTACATTTTAGTATGGCTGACAATGTCAACGTCACAAGAAAGAGTCAACATGGCCTTATCTTGGTAGAGCTCTACTCACATTTAAAAAAATAACCATTTAAAAAAGAAGAGCATTAGGAATTGAGTGACAACTCCAGGTGTACGTACCCAGCCACTACCACCTCTAGGTCGCCATCGCCATCTACATCTGTTACAGCCATCCCATAATTAAGCTGAGTGGGGTTGTTACTGTGGTCAGGGGGCAGGAAAGTGTCTGTGACTGCTGTGAACATGGGCTGGGCCAAAGATGGACCAGACACACCCAGACTGAAGAGAAGAAGCCACATCCATTCAGGAAACATTGTTACCTGATGACACAAGACACAGGCTGGCAAAAAATATGCTTAATTATAAATTACATAACTTGAGATTTCTATACAAATCAAAGACTGGTGTCTGCTAGTCACATTTGCATTATTCTGTCAGTGCATTTATTGGACTTGCGTGTACATATTACATGAAAAGCACTATATAACAATTTTATCAAATAATTAATGCAAATCTACAATATTGATAAGCTCTGAATTGTGCAGTCACATTATATACATTAGATGAATACATACAGTGTATATGAACACATATACAGTGTAGTGTGTCTGGACAAACTAAAGCTAATAAACTTGTTTTAAACATAGAAGAAACAACTGAAACCAAGACAACCAAGTAGCATGTCTTCAATGGTGCATTTTGGAATTGCATTTCATTTCGTATGCTACAGTACACTTTGCACCCATATTTCACTGATTATATAATTTCAGTAGTTGCTGACAGTCGAGTACAGTTGTAGTCTTGCAGAGTTTTTAATGAAAATGTGTGCAGCATTATGTTTGAACAGTGGTATTGTACTGTTGCACGAGTTGTTACATCACTGTCTAATATTAATGGAAAATGCAAGCAGTACGTCTCAATCCCTAAAATGTAATATTTCACAACTGTACACGCAATGCCCAGTGTTGGAAGCAGTGACGGATCGTATCAGTGTTAAACAGGTGTGGCGAGCCGGAATAGAGATCAGTTGGGTTATCGCATGAATCGAATCCAGTCCGAGTTTGTACGTCTGTGAAATATACCCGGCACAGCCCATGTAAAATCTGCCTTGAAATGACATTGGAAGATAATGCAAACTGATAATGCCTCAATACTTACACGAGGAAGAGGCAGGCAACGACTGGACTATCCCGTGTAATACTGCAGCTCTGACTCTGCGGTACTTCAGTTCAATTTGCTCATTTTCTTACCTTACACAACTTATTATTTTTTATTTATGCAATCGTTGTGTAACAGATCAGCCAATCAGAGAAGAGACACTTGAACACTGAAAATAACGTCTGACCAATGAGGATCCTACAAGCTGTGAACTACGCCTGCGCTCCGTTATTAAAATCAGGTTCTTACACAAGTTGTTTGCTGAGATGCGTTTTTACAGAAAAATATCACACATCTACCTTATCAATGTAACACCATTGTTGAGGGACACTATATATTTTGTCAGTGGTTGCATAAATTACGAAGGAATATCATAATTTCAAGGAAACACCTCAAAAAATTGGTTGGCGACGTTATCTTGAAAGACTACTCTGAATGAAGAAATTAACATTGAGTGAAGATATTATGATGTACGAAGTAATTTAAAGAATGAAAAACTGAGGTGTAGGCTTACGACGGACTTATTTTCTCATATTGTTTTGCATAACCTAGTAACAGATCAAGAAACACGTGACTAAAATGGAGATTCAATTTTATACATCACGTAAAAGGTATAAAAACAAGCAGAAAATGCACAACTAATTGTAAGCTGATTCGTCACTAGTCATGTTTTGAACCTCTAAAACATGCCAAAAAGTCAAAGAGGAATTACGAAAAATTTTTGTCAAACATGCATATCATGGCTAGTCATAAGAATTGGATGAATGTCATTACTTGTAATGTATATGTGCAGGAAAGTGTTTGTGTATGCAGGATTTTGTTTTTACACATTAATAGTTTTTGTTGTAAAATATATAGTAAAACGAATACTTCCTCTGACAGCTAGCCTATATGAATAATCTAACAGACATTGGAAGAGGTGCAATAGTTTCAGCTAAAATGAAGGTGCATTAGAAAGAGAAACCACTTGTTTGTGTGCAAAATCAAACATTGTTTCCATAAGATGTTCCCAAAACAATGCCTGCATACACACAGCTAAACCGATTCAAAAATGATTGATTGACTTGAGGATGTAATTAAATACCTTAGTTGCTCTCCCAATCATCAGTCTCTAATATCATTCCACCTTAATGTGAACTTCTAAAACACAGTGTACAGATGTTTGCAATATCCCAGTAGAAACAATACACCTTGTAAAGCACAAGCAGAACTGGCTGAAGATGTCTTGAAGGAAAAGAGTGAGCCAATTCCTCATTAGCTCACAGTTGCCAGAATTCCGGGACAATTTGTATATTATTATCATACGTTGTGTAGTTTGCGTAATTTAGGTATTTTTTGTAATTTACGTAGTTTGACCATTTTAGGTCATTTTTATATTTTGTCACTGTGTTTGGGAGAGTGGGTGAGAACGCGCAGTCTTTCGTGAGTGAGTTATGTAATGGTGTAATAGGATATTCTGTAAAGACCCATTAGGCGCATGGTTACGTCCAAAGCAACAAATAAACTACAATTCCCAGTTATCCCAGAAGGGTAAATTGCTCAATGACGTCACTGCAAGTAGGCAGTACCAAACATCCGGCGGTGTGTTTTGGGGAAATTCAAGTCGCTAAAGCTCAGGATTATTGTCAAAACGAAAAAGGTAATCAGTACGTATCGGGCAGAACAGACATCATAATATAAAATGAATGAAATTGTTAAGGCCGAAATGAGCAATCTGTTGTTTAAAAATCATAAATGTATATTATTATTTAGCTAGGTTAGCAATACGATAGCAATATCTAGTAGCTATCGGTAGTTTATGTGCCATGCAGCCATTCTGACTTTTTTGAGTGAGTGACAGGCCCTCCGGGAAAGTGTTTTGAATTTTTAAGGTTCATTGTATCCATTTTAACAGCTAAAAAGAAAATAACGCTGTCTCTTGCTTGTGAAGTTGCACTTTCTGATGCATATCTAAAACCACCGAGCTTACTTATTTACCCAGCTGGCTGTCGTTCGTTTGGGTGTTCATGATACTGTAACTGTAGGCTAACGTTAGCTAGTTATGCTATCTTTTTAGCGTTAGCTAGATAAGAATTGCTTCTGCTGCATCAACGTAATTCGACTGGCTAACTTGGCTAGCTGGCTAATTTGACTAAGCTAACGTGGGTAGCCAACAGTATCTTGCAAATTTAGCAGCATAGCCGACTACTTCACCATGCCATGTGCATGAGTTTAGTTTCGTAGTTACCAGTATCGTGTGCTAGCTGCGTTACCCACCCAGGTATCCTGCAAGCTAACCTTCTAGCTGGTAGCGTTGTAACATTATTTTCATGTCATTAACGTCTAAATTCAAAGTTAGACCGCTATTACGTTATATTTCAAAAAGTAATTTAAGCTGACCAACTCCTCAATATGTTAGGGGTGATGTTGATTGTGCTTATTGATTAGGTGGTCTATCGCTAACGTTAAATCGTTTTTCTCTGATAGTTATAAAATGTTATTTTAACCCAAATTATGTGACATTTTCTGCCCATTATGATTGACTGTTTTATGGTGGGCTTAGTTTGTTGCTAAGCATTACAACAAATTATGCGGATTATCTTTTGTAATTAAGATTTGAATCCGTGCTCATCAGCACTTTCATTCAGCCCCCCTCATGATCTCATACTCAAGGTTTCCAGTCTAATTTGTAAATCGAAATATAAGCTTGATGTCATCACCCAAAGTTGTCAAAACGGTGAACAAATATACAATACCTTGACCACATGTATACTTGTCCAAAACAAAAGAAAACCTTAATGCACATGTCTCTGACCCACTGCAAGATTTTGTCTAAACCAGTTAATGCATGTACAAGCCAGCATGGCGGTGTCGCTGTATTTTACAGGTTGAATTGTAGACTGTAAACAACAACATAATTCTGGTGGTTTTCCCTCCAACATATCATTGCAACAGCAGTAATAGGTGAGAGTCAAACCAACCTTGCTTCACTATGACTTTCAATAAAAATAAGAAGCAATTTGGTAGCATATGAAACTGTAAAACCACCATAACATTACAACAATGTGTTGTTCACTCAGCATGAAATATTCATTGAGTTTTGATAAACGGATGCATGTTTTACGCTGTAGTGTATTGAAACATTTGGTTCAGCCAGTTACTGAAAGAGCAGTACTGTGCCTTCAGGAGTCTGAAAGGTGTGTGGGTGTGGGTCACATGTTTTGTGCTTTCATCTTGCTTGGGGTGGGGGTGTTGCGTCATTGGCAGTTTTATGGTCTCACAGAGCCCTTGTGACTCTCATATTCAGACTGAGTCTCCAGCAGCGATGGAGCAGGAGGGGGAGAAGACCCCGGTGCGCTCCAAAAAGCCCGATATGGCACGGTATGTCCCAAAGAGAAGGCCGTATGAGGGGGCCCCCGCAAAAGAGCCCCCTGGCAACAGAAACCCCTCCCAGAGGGACAAGACCCAGGCTCAGGCTGGAAGCAAGCCGAGAACGAGGCCCCGCTACACTGACAAGAGCAGGAAGAGCAACAGCAAGGCCAAGAAGGACAAGGGGGTGGGCGACCAGGTGCAGTCGGCTGACAGCGTCCTCAATGGCGACTTGAATCCTGGTGCAGAGGACAGCTCAAATGGAAAGACGGGGGCTGACAGTGAGACGCAGGGCATCCAGGCAGCGGATCCCAGCTCTCTGCTGGGGACACAGACAGAGGTGGGGCCGGTAAAGACCAGGACAGGAGAGGATGCTCCCTCAGGTGTTTTGTCAGAGGAGGGGGAAGAGCTGAAGAATTGTGGCGGCCCTCAGGGCTCCGAAGGGCCGGGGGTCCAGCCAGCCAGTGAGGCTGGGGATTCGCCTGGCCAAGAGACACAAGAGCCAGAGCAAGAGGAGGAGAGCTGGGACACCCTGTTCAATGACAGCGGGGACTGTCTGGACCCTCACTTGATAGAGGAGGTAATTCAATCTCTCATAATGGTCGTCCTTTTCTGTATTGCTCCTCTGAGGTGTTTGCATAAAGAAGAATGTATTTTGTATATGGTTAGCAATCAGCTGAATTTTGTGTGTGTGTGTGCGCACGTGCATGCGTTTGTTTGTGTTGTACTTGCATATAGCCAGCAGAGGCCAGCAGTGGTCGTGGTCTGCAGATCCATTCGGATTTCTTACTTCTTTCTCATAAACGTGCTTCTGACAGAAAGCGGCCACAGCTTTCTCACAAATGAGACCCTGCACTCAAAGAGTTACAGATGATTCATAGAAGTGACTGTAGCATTAAGCTAGTCATCTGGAGAACCCCACCCCTACCACAGAAGCATGAAATGAAAACCTTTAATTTTGTTATGATATGGTCTGCATTTAATGCATTCTAAGAAGTTTAAGTCTTCTGTCCTAGGATATGGCACTCTGTCTTTTCTGTATCTTGTGCCATACTAGTCTATTCATTGTTTATTCAAATCAGAAATTTGGGGTGTTCCCCCTTCAATGGTATTACAGCATCTGAAAGTTTGTGAAACTGGTGCATGATTCAAAAAGTCCTGCAATATTATTGGTTCTATCAAGTCTTAGCTAATGAGTTGAGGATCATCGGCATAATTGGATTGACTCTCTTTTTCCCTGTCCCTGTAGATCTCACTGAGTAGTGGGAAAAAGAAGGAGTCGATCCAGGAGGCACGATTCGATTACTATAACTGGCAGCCCAAGGAGGAGGAAGTGCTGGAGCTGCGGGACGATGAGCTGTCTCACATTGTGGAGATCTACGACTTCCCCACCGAGTTCAAAACAGAGGACCTGCTACGGGCCTTCCACTCCTACCAGTGAGTACTTACGCCTGACTGTGAGTCCTTCAGTCACCAGTCAATGCACACGTCATTTCTGTGTATCCTTATGAATCAATATAAGTATCCCACCAGAGGGTGAATAACGAGAGGCATTAATTATCCACCTCCTACAGTAGCAGGAGAATAACCTTTATAAAATCCAATAAGGGGTTGAAAACATGTTGCTTTTCTTATAGTGTTAAAGCTGAAGCTGGAGAGTTCAGAACAGTGATAACCAGTCGTCTGAGAGCTAGAGTTAGTCTGACACCATTTGGGCAAGCTGTGAAAAAGATGGCATGCCTTTTCTTCTGTGGGCAGGCAGAGGGGGTTCGATATCCAGTGGGTGGACGACACACATGCACTTGGCCTCTTCTCTAGCCCCATTGCCGGTGAGTGACAACTGTAGTTACTGGTTTTTAAAACTTTGGAAATCCTGATCTCCTTCCCTTACCTCAGCGCAGCAGAGCTATTTCAACCCTAGATGAAGAACCACAGTGGTCCTAGCTGTGGTCTTGGAGTGATGGTTTTTGTTATTACAATGCACTGATCCGTTAAAGTTGCTTAAATGGTAGTTTTTGGTAACTGATCTCTCATATTTTAGTTGGTCAGAATTTGGTGATGATTTTAAGGCCTAAAACAGAAGCCATCAGCTGTTGCTGTCCAGAGCCAGGCTTTGAACCACGGTTGTACCATGTGCTGCTGTAAACTGCCCCTCCTCGCTTACCTGCTCTTCTCCTGCCCTCCTCTTTTCAGCCGGAGACGCCCTGAGGTCCAAGCACCCCATGATGAAGGTGCGGCCACTCTCTCAGGCATCAGCCGTGACCAAGGCCAAGGCCCGCAGCTGCTCAGGTACTAGAGTGCATCCTGGATAACAGCGTCAAGCAAATGTCCGTAATGTAATGTCCTTGCTGTCCCATTCTGATGACATCACAGATTCCTGTCAGGAGCCACCAACCCAGCTGCCCAAGAGGACACTAGTTTGTTACTTTGTTAAATGATTGACGTCCATTGATGGACATGACTAATGACATACAAAGCTGCCAAAGCTACTTTTGTTCTTCTGTGCTGTACAGCAGACTGTATCAGTTCCTCAGGGCTCCCCAAGGTCCTTGAAAACTTCGACAGAGTGTTAAATATTAACAGTTGAAGGTTACCAAATTGCCTGGGTACCTGTCCATGGAAGGATCTAGAACATGCCTTAAATATGCATTTGAAGCACTTTAGAAAATGTAATGATAATAACAATAATGTATTTATATACTTTCCCTTTTAACCTTTATACTGAAAGGAGAAGCTCACTTCAACAATCACCGACTTGTAGCACCCACACTGTGTTGTACCTGAATGCGCACCCTACACGATCTGTGGTGTAGAGGAGAATAACGGGATCTTTTTTGCCTCCATTTTCCAGACTACCTCTTGCCTGCTAAGGAGCGTCCCCAGACCAGCGCCGCTCTAGCCCGCAGGCTGGTCATCGGTGCCCTGGGTGTGCGGAGCCCGCAGAGCCGAGATGAGAGGGAGGCTGAGAAAAGGAAACTCCAGGAGGCGCGGGGTGAGTCTCCTCATATCCTCAATTGTCTCTGTCTCTCACAGCAGAGTTCTGCTTTGTAGACCCACTCCTGCCCCGTACCCACACTACTTCACACCGCAGCCGACCCGCTACCCGACATTAGCACAAATTTGATGCCGTGCCAGACCAACCTGTTCAACATAACAACTGCGACCTGACCCAAACCCATATTAAAATAACGCAAATACATCATGTTCACCAAAAACACTTTATTTGTTCATTCAAGCAATGTTTATTAACTGACACAAACACTGGGACTGGGCTTCTCTGAATAGCCTGCATTTTTAGTGCATTGTTGGTGACAATCACAAGAAAAAAGAACATCCCATGCTTTTTCAAATTAAAAACAGCATGCAGCCCACCCATGTACTACAAATTCACGACCGCACCCACACCCATAAATGACAATGTTAATATTTTTTCACCCGTTTCAACAAATTTAGCAGTTTTCCCATGGTTCATGGTACCCGACCCGATGCAGGACTCTGTCTCACAGTCTCTATACTGAAACTTCACTCTCTCTCTCCCTCTTCCTCCTTCCCTTTCTCTTTTAGCTCGTGATTTGTTTCTATTTTGTGTTCTTAATTGTAGCCAACAGTCTCCAGCACTAGATGGAGCTATATTTCAAAGAATATCTTTGGTTACCATCCCTTTCTATGTCTTAATATCATTTCAATGTGATGTCTTTGCCATTACATTTTGGCTTAAAGGAACAATTTTAGATTTTTTTTTGCATACCTTGGATCAGCTATATACATTGGAAATTGTCCCTTTAACATTGCACATTTTATGCTGCGAAAGTGTCCCATTTTTAAACATCATGCAAATACATCTTCACATGTTATTCACGTTTTCTCAAGCTGGAGGGCGGCCAATAAAAGAAACAGCATGTTTTCGCTGTTGTTAAGGAGTGTGAGTGTGTGCGCAGTGGTGAGGAGACCCAGCAGGGCATGTTCTGTGGCCGTGGTGAGACTCTGTGTCCTCCTTGGCCCAGAAGGTGGCCCAGGCGGTAGATTGGCCTATTTTCATTTCAGCAACACTTCCTCTCTCCTGGGCTCCGAATCCTTCAGCACACTGCATGGGGAAAACTAGGAATGTAAGGAGGACAATTTTAAGACTTCCCACCACCCCCCACCCCCCTTCCCTGTGCCCACAATCAAGATTCTTCCATTCTGGGTGGAAGAGTGTTTCTCCCCAATCCACCCTGTAATCAGCTTTACAGAAACTGCAGGCATTTTCCACAGTGTAGATGGTCCACTTTGAAAGAATGGTGTTTGTGTGCTGGAAATGACTGTTTCCAGCTAATGTCACCGCTGATCGGTAGAAGCCATAAGTAACTGACCTCACAAGACACACAGACACACACAGTCAACTTCTTACACAATTTGTATGCAAAAGAAAGCAAACTGCTGGTGTATCTGAAGTGGCAGCCTAGTTATAGCCACTGCTATATCAACATGGGTACTTCTCTGGACCTCTGTGGATGTTCAACCCCAGACGTTTCTTTTTTCCTTCCACCAAAAATAATTGAACACGGATATAACACTTTGAGTTAATTGTGTGTGTGTTTCAGAACAAAAACGCCTGGCAGCTAAGCAGCGTGAGGATGCATGGGAAGGGAAATGAAGTGAAGACATGTAGATGGACTGTTCTCCCTCTAACACACACATACACACACACACAAAAACACACATAAACACAAGGAGACACAACCGCACTCTCAACCAGGCTGTGGATGAGAGAATCTCAGGTGGATCACCCTCGGCTATACTGGTTAGCTACCGTCGGTCGGAAATGACAGAGCTTTGAGGACTTTGCAAGCAAACGGCAGCTACAGCTGAGAGTCATTAGGGTAGGAGAAGGGAGCTCAGTGAAGCCAAAATCATTTCCAATCTCCATTAAAACAGAACCAAAGCCCAGACAATATTTTTACAAGACTTGGTTCAGCTACAAATAATTCAAACAATCTATAAACAGGGTTTCTGATTTTTTTTCATGGGATTTGCAAACACGAAAATCCCAAAAGAGACTATTCACTGCAGTGACAGGTGGACAATAGAGAAGTTCCCTATTCAGATAAATTCTTAATAGAGGTGTAGTCACCTGAACAATTGTTGTTCTGTAGGAAAGACTTGTGTTGAGTGTTGTTGGAGTAAATGTAGTTGTATAGCTTTTCACCTGCTGATTCTGGCCTTGTACATTACATGAGTTACAAAACGGGTAAGTTACGAAACGGGTGACATTATACCCAAGGCCCCACCTCTACTGTGCTGTCTCCAAAAATGGCAGGTTATACAAGAGCAGCTGTATTTTTAGAACCCAAAAAGGCTACAGTATGTGGGTTTACACAAGAACCACACATAGAATTTGGCAAATTCCTTTTCCAGCCAGACGCACAGTTTGGCTGCTCTGACACGGGAGCTTCCGTTATTCAGTTGCAAACTGTTTTAGTTGCGGTGCTGCAAGCTGATTGGACAGCACATGTTCACATGACAGCGGAGCAGGCAAATTATGACCCATTTTGGGGAAAAAAGGCACAGAAAAAGCTTTCCTCATCCGCCTCATCCTCTGTTCTTAACTTTGACTCTCAATTAGATACGGCATCATTTTTTTCCCCACTCATAAACAGTTTGGCAAGTTCAGCATTCAGCAACATTAACTTTCAGAGTTCTTTATAATGAAAAGAACTTGGATTCACATTTATATGCAAGTTACAGTTAAGGACAAATCTATATTGAAGACAGGCCTCTGTCTTTCAGTATTCTCTTTTCCACCATCTTGCCTTTTCGGATACAAAAGAGAACGGTGAAGCAAACATTTATTGCTAACATTGAATGAAATTCAAGGATCCACACTCTCTCAAGTTTTATACAGAGTACTTGTGGAAGGTCACACCAAATAGGCTTCTGAGTTTTCACCAGAAACACTTCAGCCCTTCCATTGAAGAATAATTTCCATTTTGATACTGTGTCAGGTATACTGTAAGCAAAGTGTGCTCAATCTGTGATTTAATAAATAATTTTAAACGTTCATGACCTGTCTGTTTTTCTCCTTTTTTACTCTGTGATGTGGAATTGGTCTTGAATAATGGTTCTTCTAGAGAAGGGAGACATAGCCTTGGTAAAAAGCCCAGACATGTGCTGGTAGTAATTGCTTCTTGGGAATCTTGTCTGTTCCATTCTCTTTGTGAATCTTATTGTGATTGGAGAGCAAGGCCTTATGAAAGAAGTGGAGCTGTTATGAGCTGTCTTTGACTCACTGATTTTAGCCAATCATAAGGTCATTGAAATGGTTCAGTATCACTACCTGCCATGAACCAGCAGAGGAGTTGTTTCTACATGGAGCTGCTGGTCATGTTTAGTAGAAGTAGAGACCCCTATGGTGTCAAATGGTCTGGCACCAAGTTTGTCACAGTGTTCATTGCTATCTAGACAAAATTTAAAATGATGAGCCCAAATGGCCTGTTTTAGTCATAAGTCATTATGTGGTATTTCCATCCACAGTGGAGTTCATGAAACCTCACTTTCCTACCGCCAGAGACAAAGGAGATACAGAAGTGTAGCAATCAGCAGTTTTGTACCATTCTGAAACAAAGTGAAGTCCAAGGTTTGCTGGGACAGCCTGTGCAAATTCAGCAATGTTTTGCAATGGAATTCAAGCACGGAATTCTTCAAGGTGATTGTCAGGTATAATGCGCCCAGTGTTGAGGACACATTGAGCCCACTTCCTGTGGCAGAATGGAAAACACTCCCCAGGGCCACAACAGCAGCAGCCATGTGATGAAAGCTAGGACAGCCAGAGGAGCAACATGACGGGCAGCAGTAGTTTCACACATAGACATCTTTGTATGTCTGGACTCCCCAGAGAGCGGCGGATAGTATGCTTGTGCACGCACACACACTTACATACACACCTCAAAATAAAAGTCTCCTGCCAAACAGGAAGTCCAGCCCCCAGGATAAAAGGGTGGATAGAACAGCTGCCTGTTCAAAAATGTGCGTGTTATGTTTTCACCTTAGTGGAATAGAGTCAAGACTTTGGGGTACGCCATGTAGGGTTTGGTGGCTTAGGTGTCCCCCTTTCATGTTGGCCCATGTGTTTATATTTTTTAACATGAAACCCTTTTGTGGGGTTATGTTTTCTTGGAAGGACCACATAAGTGGACTTTTTAATGGGCAAATACTGGCTGAGAGAAGACTTGTGCATCAATTTCTTTGAGTAAAATCAGGAGTGGGCTTCTAAGCATTCTGCTCTAGGAAACTAATTTATAGTGGCCTGTCTGATGTTTTTAGAACATGTCATTATAAGGCAAGTATTGCATGCTACCATTCTAAACACGACTGTAGATCAAGACCAAGATTCTTAGTAAAACAAGCTGATACATTGGGACTTGGGCCTGTGTTCCACCATTAAAATAACTATTTTAATATTTTTAAAAACTATAATTTGGAGGCTAGAGCAGTTGCAGTCCTTAAGTAAAAGTTACGGCCATCTCCCATAATTTTAAAACATGTTGTGGTGTGTAAGAATTTTACAGTTCCAGGAATCAGTGGGTTTTAGCTGTTTTTGTGAGGGAGGACAACTCAAAATGCATTTAGGTTGGCAGACTGAAAGGAAAGAATTTATTTATATTAAGTAATGTAGGGATAGTTGTTTAATTTAATCTGAACTGACAGACTTCTTAAAACAAATACCTACTGATGTTTTTAGGATGAATGTACAGCCTCTTTTCATTTCAATCCAATGTCATGTATGAATTGACCGTATTGGGTGGTGTGGCTGGGTTTGATAATGGAATCAATTGAACGTTTTTGACTGTTACATATAATGGGCTGTTTTAGTGGTCCAAGCTCAAGCTGCAACAATAAAAATAGAATATAGAATCGCTACTGTGTTTATTTCCAAACTACTTGGAATGAATTTCACACAAGTACAATGTGTCCATTAAATGGACACTTTGTACTACAATGGTTTAATTCCAAACTGCTGCAAAATGCAACTTTTCCCTGATAGAGATATCATTCAAATCTGGGTTTTTAAGTAAATGTTGCACCAATTATACATTATTAAATGCCATGAATTTGAACTGTCACAACAGAACCCATATGTGAAATCTTCAGACATACACTGCACTGTAGTACATTAGTCTCTCCCAAAGAGAATAGTTTTAAATGTGCTCTACAATAAAAAGACGAAAAGTATTTTTTTAAGTCAGTGAATTCATATTTAAATGCATGTTAATGTAATTTACTGATTTTCTCCTTGGCTCAAGTCAAGAAAATATGGCTCATATAAAGTAATACTTGAAATTCTTCTGTTTGAACACATCACTCAAAAAGACCAAGTAACTTGATCATTTTTACAGTACAGTGCACTGTCAATTACACTTTTATACACTCAGTTAAAAAATGTTTTAAGTTTAAAAACATCATTTTAACATTTAATACTATGTGTATTTCATGCTGAAAATTAAAAATTGAACAATGGAACGTAAACATTTTATATAACTATAAGGTTTAAGAATAGTAATTTAACTGAAAAGAAAAGCAGGCAGTCAACTTGCATCAGGGGACTTTATTGATTCACAGAAAACAGCTGTATGGAAAGGGCCCTGGGTGTGCACCAATTAATGCAGCTTCCATAGAACTTGAACATGGGCTAAAAGCCGGGCCATTGCAACAACTTCTTTCTTCACTGATTTGTTAACTTATTTTAAATGCCCAACTTTTTATATACAGTACTAGTCAGGTGGTTGCCAGGCTTACCACTGTGATTGGACGGTAAACAGAACACAGGAGTCAGACAGACTTTCGGACACTGTTCTAGGACAGGCAATAGGAGAGTATTATTCCATATAAACTTCAAAGGCCAGTGAGGATAGCAACATCAAAACAGACCAATGGGAAGGACCTCCGTTCCTGTGGGTCAATAGCAAGAGTACACAAGCAAATCTAAAAAGCAAACACAATATATGCATAGAAAACAAGTGAAAATATGTTTTGAGAAACGCTCCATTCAGGCAGTTGTAGGGTAGTGACTTGATATGTAGGGTCTGTAACTGTTGAAGCATTGGAATTGTCTGAGGTCATTTTTCCTTGTTTGCACCATTACATACCATGTTATTTTGAGGCGCCAGTGGTACAGGATAGTACAGCTCAGATAGTATTTCATTAAGTTGAGAACTTAATGCAGATAAAGAATGCATAACATGCTGTTTTGTAATGGGTGATAGCAGATGCATTTACCGTATTGAAAACGTACATGTGCATTTGATATCCATTAAGGTACATTAACCATAAAACACAACAAAGCAAAGAATAACAAATCCAATGCATTCGTGGCAGAACTGATAAAATAAAATGACAAGTTTCCAGTGAGACTTGAGCTGCCAGTAAATGTGGTTTTGCGGTGGGGTTGGGGGGTGATGTGGGTTAGGGAAAAGGGAAAGGGGGGCTGTTTTGATGTTCGTGTGCCCTCACTGTTACACCCGACCATAGTTTGTAGTCCTTTTGAAAGACAAACATGTCCAAATGCATAGGCCAAGCCAACCTGAGTTTTTTTTTTTTCTTTCAGATTTTAGGTGACAGACATTTTGCTCTGAAGTGTCTGTTGCTGTTGACACAGTTCAACTGGGAAGGTTTCTCTGGCCTACATCAGAATCATTTGTACAGGATGTGTGAATAGTATCGGCCTAGCATAAGGTATCACAATCTATATGATTATAGTTATAAAACATGGCATACAGTAAACAGACAATGCGTAAGACTAATAACATGCTATAGTTCTGTGTGTTTTTTCACTACTGAAGCTATATTTTAACATTAATGTGAACGATCTGTTGTCTAAGCTGCAGCACATTGGCCATTTTAAATAAATCTTTACATGACAATAATCCAATAGATATTTTGGAAAACAACATGATTCATTTTAGTCTGCCAATGCTGGAATCATTACTGGGTGCAATTCTAATGAACAAAACTTCCGGAATACTGACATTTAACAGATAAAGTGCATCCTTTAGTGAAATAAACTTGACCTGTTTTGACAGCATTTCCAAAAACAGAGTAAGAGAAAGAAAAAAATTCACCTGAAATGACATAGAGCTCTATGAAAGCACTTACTGTCAATACTAAAAACTGTACATGACAATACATGTGTATTACCTTACAACATTTATTTAAAATTGTAAAATCTAACAATAAAACATATTCCTATTTATACACAAGACCACACAACGCGCTTGAAGGGAATACTGTGTGATAAATAGAAGAAATAGCACCATAATAACACAAAACGTGAAGCACCAATTATCCAGATAGCTATTATAGATCTGGAAAAACATATCAAGACAAACCTGCAGGCCTGACTGCAAAATGGCAACCTCATTCCCAGGGTTTACCTGTGTAATACGTTGGTCTGTCCCTTTCATAAAGGGCTAAAAACTTGTTTTAATGACAGAGGACTGCTTTTGCCTGGTAATGCTATTATATCACAACATGACGGAAACAGAAATGCCACCTACAAACAATTACTTAGCATGGATTTAGCTTAAGATTTTTGTTGTCTTTTTTAAAATTATAAATAATATTTAATGTAATTTCTAGCTTTGGTAGTGTAAAAATACTTATGAGTAAGTTAAATGCAGTGAGTAAAAAAAAAAACAATAAAGAAAATTAACGGAGGAACCAATGTTTGTTTTGTAGATAGGATTTAATGGAGAAGCAGTTCTAAAGTAAACTAAACCCATTTTCTTGGTGTCACCTGTCCCCTTTCATTGTAAAGAGCCCCCTACCCTTCCTAACGAGTTCTTAGGGTGCAGGTAGTTCAGAGTCTCCAGGGGGTCTTCGATGTTCTCCGTCTCTCATTGAATGCAATGCTTTGTAAATTGACAGGTGCCATTCCCTGACCCCCCGTGATGTGAGGTGTGCGCCGAGGAGCACGCCCGTGTGACCCCCGTCCTGACCCTGCCCCACCCCTCTGTCTCGCAGGATGTCCTGGCCTCGCACCCCGGGTCAGAGCTGGAGGGGGAGGGGTTATATGTAGTTGTTGGAAATCTGCTGCTGGTGTTCAAACAGGTCTTCTACCTCCGCGCTGTAGGCATCTCCTAAAGGGTTCCACAGACAACAGAAGAGACATACTTTAGTGTGTGTGTGTGTGTGTGTGTGTGCATGCGTGCGTGCGTGCACGGTGTGTGTGTGAAAACAGGGCCATCAGCAGGGGGAACACACTCGTACCTGTATGGCAACCATGAAGGAAGACCCTATTTCCGTCATACTTGCAGCGGCAGCGTACCACGTTGTTCCCGAAGTCTGACTCTGCCATGTCCAATGAGGGGTTAACCTCCACCTGCAGAGTGAAGAGGAAGAGAGACACAAGAATCTGTCTCCAAACCTTTCACTGATGTACATAAACCTACAACAATTTCAATAAGACTGTACCCAAAGATTCCACCCAAACAATGAAAAGCTACCAGTAATTCAGTAAAGTATATCAGATGAACCATGACTTCAACACTCTGTGATAGTCCATCATTAACAAGAAGTTGTGGTCTGTATTGTTTTTACAGCCTGTCTGATTCAAATCCATAAAAAAGCACCAATGGCTTTTCCATATTTCAGAAGGGCATATACCCCATAACATGGAGTAAGATCCTCACATACTGCATTCCACTTTAATAAATATTTTATAGATTTGAAGGAGTAGCATTTTTATGTATTTCACTTGAAATAGCAATCATCACCTACAGAATGTTAGAAATCCTAACAAAACCAAAACGCATTTCTAATGTAATTCTGATGCAGAAACAGTTATTTTTGAGTATTAGTAATTATACAGAATGAAAGAACAGACCGGTTGCTTAGCTATTTTCAAAATTGCTTAAACACCTAAGGTCACTTTCAACATATGCATGAGTCATGTATTTAAATGTACAGTCCCGTAATTGGTATCTTCAGGACTTGGCTCTGTTTCAAGGAAACACCCATTTCATGAGACGTGCTCTACAGTAAACTTTTATTGCAGTTGTGTAAGAAGTTTCATAACCTCCTCCCCCCAACAAAAACGCACAGCATCATCGCTATCGCAAGATTATACAATTAATCCAGAACATTTACTGTAAGTTTGTAACGGCACTGTTGTGTCTGATGTCACAGAGTGCTAATGGCACCCGCTAACATGGGAAAATTCTGCCAGACAACCACACATTTTTTTTTTCCTGTGAGATACGGGAAAGTAGTCACAGTGTATCGTGTAACTATAGCTCCAAGTGCATTTTATTGTGTTTTGTGTGGTTTAAATGAGTAAAGAAGACAGTAAGAGATCGCAGTAAAGTCTAAGGCGTCTTTGTTGTGTGGTGCAGCCACCCACACTGAGCCCTTGGAAGTGTGTCAGGGACAGGTCTCTGAGAATCCCATCAGCTGTTGGCTTACATTTATCGGTAACTGTTTTGTCTGACTACAGCTCCAAATCAACATTGCATGTAGTTATCCAAAACAATAAAGTCAGTTTGCAAGATATTGACTGTGTGCATGTGTATGTGTGTGTGTGTGTGTGTGGGACAGACAGAGAGATGACAGTAAATAAATACAAGATAACAGGAGGGGGAGCGGTGAGAGAATATAACTGAAAGAATATTCTAAGCAGCAGAAGAATTCAAACTCTTCTTGTTTTGCGGTTTGGCCCCCAGTTCAGGACACAAGTGTAAGGGACATGGTGTTCCATTCTTATGGAACATAAATCACACAGCACAGCCTGAATAAAAACAGTAAAAATAGCATGAGAAAATGCTACTGTTCTTTAAACTCTTTATTCTCACAATAACAAAGCATACGAACTGGCTTTCATCTTAACTTCTATAATCATTCCCCATTTTCACTGGGTCATATATTATTTATAGATTATAAACATTAAATAATGACACTAAATTGCTATAACTGCATAATAACAAGCTATTTGCATACGTATTTTCCATGTGTTATTTAATGGCTGATTTTATTGTACAGGTTTACAGTAGCCCTACAGCACATAGATATGACCCTGTCGGTTCAGTGCAGTGATCTTCTGTAATCGCAGGGTCATTAAGAGAATGGCGGTGAAAATGCTGATACAACTGGTCTACCTTTCCTTCTCACTTATTGTTTGACATTAGGCCATTTTCTAAACAGCATTTTTCCAGATTACCCCACCAGTTTAACCATAGGATCTTTCCTTCACTTAATTAAAACGTCCTCAAATTTCATAAATATGTAGACAATAGACACAAACTCCCCCATATCCATGAATTTGAGGTTTGTTGTTATGGACATGCCTGCCAGTGGAATGTGCTTCCAAGTGCAAAAAAAAATGCTTGTAAAAATAAAACAAGGAAGTGATTTAGCGATAATTTAAGCATTTCTCATGGAAAACGGGGACTTCAGAACCATTGCAAAACGTTCTTCCAGTTATTTATGTGCTTCTGTTTCCCCAGAGGAAGAATTTATACATTTTTGTTAATGGAGCTGGTTAAGTTGTAATTGGTTCAAGACCAATATGTGTGAGGCACTCCTTCCAATTGTCGAGATTTTAAAAAAATGGCAAACTGAGTCATGTACACAGTGGGAAATTAGAAGAAAAACCCATTCAATCTAAATGTGCCAAAAAAGGATTCAGAGGCTGTATGGAAAAAGTAGTTCTCTGTAATTGGGATTACTACTCCATTTCTCAGCTGGAGACAAACATTTACATCTCAGCACAGTACTCCTTAGAGGGCCACAAGCATCGGGATTAAACTATCATGAGGACTCCAAAAATACCTGCACATCTATCATGGTTGCATAAATAAACAGAAGCTAGCTGGCTGCACTGTGTAATTAAAACCATTCCCTATTCCATTCACTGTTCATTTAATGAGTGTGATGTTAAAAAGGTATCGCTAAATTGGAGAGATTTACCTTTATATTTGGGATACTATCATGATTTCATGATTTGATGTGAATGATCTTGTATGGTGTGATTCTCCTGCATAAAGAGGCTGGCAGATGGAAAAGCCAGGCACTGATTCACAGACAGTAAATGCAATAATTTGAGCAATTAAAAAATACCTAGGCTGGTATTTGTCCTTAACGTTGGCTCCCAGTTAAATATAAGTGTTCGTTTTTATCTTCACCAACACAGTCTGGCAAGCTCACTAGACATGGAAAGCTAAAATACTGTAGGGATTAAAGCAAAACACTGTATGTAAAAGTTAAGGACAATTATTGATTGAATCCAAGCCCAATTGTTTTTCAGTTCAAACAAAGTTAAGACCTCCACAGTCCAGCTAAGGCTCAATGTGAAGAATATGCAGGAATGTGCAATTTTAAAGTAGAAGCAGGTGACCTTCTCAGTTCTTGGTGTTCCTGAGTAAAGTAAGAGATTGTAGACACCAATGATAGAGGGTAATAGGTGGCGCAACCTTGTTCTCAATCCCTACCATGAATGACCCAATCAAAAGACTTTACTCTCAAGGCTTCTGAGTGGTTCCTTCTGTGAAAAAAACTCACTACAAGCCAGACAGCATGGACAATGGTAATTCCAGTCTGGGCTATATCTTTAGAATTTGTCTTCCCTCTGTACTATTCTGGTACAAAATGGCTGCTGCAAAACACCTCAGATGGGTCATAGGTTTAAGGTGACTGCGGTCTCTGACCTGGAAGATGTATGTCCCGGGCCTGACGTCTGTGATGTCAATCCACTGGCAGTCGATGTCATGGCGATAAGTATCCCAGCAGCCCACTGAGATTCCCTGCTCTCCCATGTTGTAACAGGCGAAGCGTTTTTGCAGTCCTGTGTTTCAAAGAAAGAAATATCTTTCTTTCAGTTTCTGAAAGCCGTAGGAAAATGCTTTTTAAAAATATTTACATCTGCATTTGAATGCAGATGTGTGTGGGCGTAGACTCAATGCAGTACATCCAGATAATCCATTTGAGCATGGTTTTATTTTGGAATATAACTCTCAGATGTTTAGTATACTCTCATAATACAGGGCCACGTTGTAATAATACAGGCACCTGTGACTGTTGTTGAAGCAAAGCAGGCAGATATTTTCCTTTAGAACTAATCACTGCTGTCAGCCCTGTTTTTGATTGTCTAGCATGGTTAACAATCTTGTCAATTAGCTGGATAATCCTGACTCACTGCCGGGTAATTCCCTGACTCTTAATTGTATATAATGTGGTGGTGTTCTGTTTCATTGTGTCATATTGAGAATTTAAATCGTATAAAGCTCAATTTAGTCCAATCTGCTTAATCCTTACAAAGGCAACACAGGAAAATTGCCCTGTAATTGCATATGGTACAAGCTTAGAGCACAGAAAAAGCAGGATGGTGAACCTGGTGCACTGGGAAATATGTGCTTTTCTATGAGACAGTCCACAGTCTGCGTAAATAAACCCATCTCATCATTGCTTTGGTGACTGTAAAGCAGGAACATTGAATTTGCATGATCCAATTTGAAAATGTGGGCAAATGCTATCACATGGGAAATAATACTACCACATGATACAATGGAAATTTGCTTAAATCTAAGCAAAACCCATGGAAAGTAGTACCATGTAAATGGAGTATGAAGCAGTACTGATGATTGTTGAGTGCTCTGCCCTTTATTGAAATAAATATTTTAATTAAATCAATGGAATCAGCTATAGAATCATCCAAGATTTCTGCCCCGTCTGTTTTGGGCAATCCGTGTGACGTACCGTCAGGGCAGGTAGTGTCCTCCAGACAGAAGCTGGCTTTGTGACCCTCAGCGATTTTAGTGCCATTCAAGGTCAGGAGGTCATAGTGTGTGAACACCTCGATGCTGTGGTAGTGTCTAGAGGAAAGAGAGAGATATTTTTGGACATCAATGACACTGAGTAAAACAATACAATATAGAAGGGGTGAGTGCACCTGATTAAAAATTCAATGTTGAAACTTCACACTTCACACCATGTTGAGCTGTTCATTTACATTTAGAGCGACACATCATAATGTGATGTCATAATGCCATGCACGATAAAGGCAGGTGCAAAACACATATCTGTAACACAGCTAAATGTAGAAAACTAACTAGCTAGGCTGTTTCATTGCTGCCTATCACAATTTTAAATCAATAACAAGCTGCTGTGTTTCTGACAGCATTTTCAAATAATAATCATCATTATTTCTTATTTTTGTTGCTTATTTTAGAGGTAATATAAAGTAGCAGATATATTCCTGGCTGCAAGTCAACATGAGTCCCCTTTCTGACTGTCTGGTTCACATTTTTTAACCCAGGTACATAGCTATATCAAATGGACCACATAAATTAAGCTGAATGAAGATGAATGGCACTGTGATAATATCAAGGTGGTGATAGCACAGGGGCGGGGTGCCCTTTTCTTTTCTTTGACTTCCTGCCCCCCATAGTGTCTGTGGATAGGCCTGCATGCCGAGCATAGCATCTTTATGCACATATGCACAGGGTTTTGATAGATTAAACAAATCAACATACCGTGTTGACAGCTAAGACAAGAGTGTGTTGAAGCACTATAGCACACGTTTAGCGCTTTGTTCTTATCTCTGCAGTCACTATGACAGCATGGGTATTCTTTCAGTACACGTTCAACACAAGTGACATCACTGTTTTTTTGTCTCCAGATTTTTTTGTCTTTCAGAATTCAAACATGTTAAATTATCCACACAGCAGTCACAAAGCTAAAGAACATTTTTTCTCTGCTTGAACAAAAAAACTCTACGACGACCACTACCATCGCATTCCTGTCACGTCATAAGTAAAAAGAGTCAAGGAAAAACAGCCTTCACCTGTCCTCAACCTCAATCTCAATTTTGCCCTTTGATTTGATAGTGGTGCAAAGCTACAATAGCACAGCTAAAATGTTTTAAGTGCAAGTTCTGATATAGTTGACCCAGGAACAGGGATGGAAGTGTCTACTGGCTGATGCTGGATACGCTGGCATCGCTCCTGGTGGCTGGGAGAGGAACCAGCCTGCTCTTTCCACAGGCCACAATAGCACAGCCGCTTCCCTAAAGAACCCCTCTTTGTGACGGCTCGCGGTAAACATGTTTATGATGGATGTGCAAATGTTGAACCAGGACCAAGGCACACCAAGATGCTGGAGTAGTCGTACAGTCTCTACCCCCATTATGCTCCAGCACCATTTTGTATTCACTTCCTGCATTGAAGGCCTTTTTGCTTGTCTATACTTCCTGTTTTGAATGGGGCAGAACACTTCAAGAAACAGAGATCCTTTGGGTGTTCATAGTCTCATTCTCAGAAGGCAGTAATTCAGTTTGCCATATGATTAAATTAATTGAGGGGTGTTGCTTTGTTGATTTTTACTTCAGGATTTCTGAAGTGCTTTTCTTTTGGCACTCAGGAAGCACCTCCTCCTGTGTCTCTTTTCCAGAAAGTTCATCCATGTTTACTGTCCATGTTACTACATGCTAGGCAATCTCTACACTACATATTTAAGTGGATGACTACAGAAATCTCCAAGGAGTTGTTTGATTCCATTCTCTCACAGGTTTTGAGCATACATTTCATCCCCTCATTAAAGCATTTTCAACACTTTTGTTTGAAAATGCTGGTCTCATATTGAGACACTCTTGCTCGTCTGCAAAAGCCAACCCGGCTAAAGGTACATTTACCAAGCACAGCCTGTCAGAGGCTGTCATTAATTTGTTGACAGGGGGGATCAGCAGGGCTCTTCCCTGCATGATGTACAGTTATTTTATGAAGATCCTCGCTTTTAAAGTCAGGCTTTACGCACAAAAGGATAATAAATTAAGCCCTGCTGACGTTTGACTCAACAACTGTGGTTGGAGAGTGCATGTGCAAAATAGAGAGAGGACAGTTGGAAAAAAGGTGCTCATTTGTCCAAATAGCACTTTTCCCCCATGACATGACACTGATAAGAACATTTTTCCCAATTTATGGTGAAAAAAAAAAAAGGAAAAGAGATCTAAGCCTAAGAATGTTTCTCCCTTATTTGCAATAAAAGTGGAGTCATACATTAAAACTGGAAGAAAGGGCAGCATCATGGGGAGCAGACCCCCATGAATGTGTGGAATGTGCACTGCATTGTAAGATAGAAACTGTGTGAAATACCTCAACTGCACTGTATAGTACTGAAGGAGACAGAATGTGAAACATCATAATGAGGAGTCATCTACCTGTGACACTGGTGCCAGACCCAGGACTCGCGGGTGGCGCGGGGGCGGAAGTCAGCCCTGCCCAGGTTGTGGATGCGTGAGGAGAAGCGCAGCAGGCGGCGGTGGCCGTAGGGCCAGTTCATGCGTGCAGCGGAGGATGACAGGCAGTTCTCCTCGTGGGCACAGGTGAGCAGGTGCAGCGGCCGGTCCTCCAGGTAGGCCGTCTCCTGGGCGAGCTGGGCGTCTACCACCAGGTCAGGGGCAGCTGATAGGGTGAAGAGGTGGGGAGGGGAGGCATAGAGAGTCATGCCCCCATACATCCGCTCAGTAATAATGTGTGCATGTCTGAATGTGCGTGCTGTCTGTGTCTACCTACATGTGAGCATATTGAGCGTTTGTGTATACTCACTCTCAGTACAGGTGACCCCCGCTGCCCTGCTGCCGCCCCCTCGGGGGCAGTAGACGTGGTCATTCTTGCGGCACTGTTGGATGGACATCTCATTCCCCGTGCAGTGGGTCCCACTCAGCACAACCTCAGCAGCGTTGGGGTCTCCTTGCCAGTACCACGTTTCCTGCGACACAGTGGGTCATTAGGACAGACACACCAACAGCACTCAGCTTCTTACAATGTTACCAAGTCACTGTTTCAACTCAAACCAGCCCTTTATACACATGGTCCCCTTAGCAACATCCTAGTTGCCACACTAATGAAGATTTAACATATAAACTGGTCTCCTAACAAACACACGCAAACTCCTCAATAACACAGGTGTCTGCACTTAGCAAAAGCTGACTGTTTCCTACTCAGCTCTGTGAATGCTAATATCCATCCATTATTAGAAGCACTTAACACACATCATCTCATTTTAGTTATTTCTCTCACCAGAAGCAATTTACTACGCACGTGCCATTAAGATACAGCTTTTTTATCCTAACCAAGCAGCAAAAAATCTATTTTTAAGTTTGTTTTCTTAAGTTTGGAGTCTTTCTTCTGGAGTGGTCAAGCATTTTTTGAGAAGCCTGCAATTACCTCTGCTAAGGAAACAAGGCAGAGTACAAAAACAACCGGTAAAAAAAAAAAATGAACAGTAACCCACTGTACCCTACAAACACACACCAGAACAGGGTTACGAAAAATCTGTGACAAAATATAATTTGCTAATTGTCTATGAAATTCATTTTTTACTTAAGCTAAATAACAGGTTTAATTTTTTCTTTTATCTTTGACATGTCAAGTTCTGAAAGAGGCCCTTTCATTCTCAGCCTAAGGCTGTCACCGTCTTCCCGTAATGTCTTTGTCACACTTCCACTCCTATTTCTAAATCAGTCAACTTAACTTTGACTTTCCACCGCTTCTGCTCACCACTTTGAAGACCACCATTGTACAGACACGCCTCTGCACATAAACGCAGCTGTGGTGGATTAAACCCCACAGCGACAGACCGGCGAAACATGAGGCATGGATGCAAGTCTAACCTCGTATCTCCACGACCTGCCAGGCTTACCACACCACAAGCAAAGCCCTTTGATCTGTTCATTTTCGTAAGTCACATCATCGGCCACCGAACCACAACAGGCCGTGTCATTAGAACGGCTGCATGTGCAAGACAAACTCTTAAAACCCACCGAAAATAAGGCTCAGATACCATTAATAGAAAACAGATTGCATCATCTTCAGGGGCCTGTTGTCATGGAGACATAAACATTTCCACCCCGTCCAGATTAGCAGTGGTGAAAAGTCTTTCAGGTGCAGCTAAGCACAAGCTTTTCCAGAAGCTACTTTTCCAGATTTAGTAGATGCCTTCTTTGTAGGCAAATAACAATTCTTATTGTGTGTTTAACACCTTGCACAGTGTCTAACCCATTTCGTAAGGGAATATTACTTGGGAAGAGAGAAAAGAACGCACCTTGCTTGAGAGTACAGTGGCTCAGCTGTGTCTATTACCAGCGTTAGGTCTCACCTGATGGGCACGGGAAGCGAAGCCAAAGCCCAGCTGTCGGCACACCACCATGGCCTCATTGATGCCCCAGTTCTCGCTGCAGACCGCACCCCATCGTCGCTGCCCGCCCACCTCCATGAGGACCTCCACACGCCCCTCAGCACGTTCCCTCCCCCCAGCCAGCCGCACCTGGGCCACATGGGGGACAGGGGGTGAGAGAGAGAGAGGGGGGGGGCTGTAAGATGCTATAAGGGGCTCAACACCTGCATTTGGTTGGACAGCTTTGTGGCCGATGGTGACGCGTTGCTGACAGTTTTCATTGTTTTTGTGATGTGTTCATGACAATTTGGTGGTACTTTGCTGGTGCTAATGATGCCGCGCTGACAGTTTTAATGATGTTTATGATGAATTGCTGACAATTTGATAGTTTTGGTGAAGTGTAGCTGGTAGTTTGTTAGTGTTAATTATGTGTTGTTGACAGTTTCGGTGATGTGTAGCCAACAGTTTTTCGGTGTTGGTGAGGTGCTTTTGACAGTTTGATGGTATTTTTGTGCTGCTGTCAGTTGTAATGATGTTGGTGATGGGTTACTGACAGTTTGATGAGTCAGTGATGTGCAGCTGATGGTTTGACTGTGTTGATTATGTGTAGCCAGTAGCTTCCTGGTTAGTTATATGCTGTTGACAGCTTAACAATGTTAGTGATCTACAGTTTACAGTTTGCTGGTTTTGGTGATGTGCTTCCGAGAGTCAGATGGTTTTGGCGCCAGTGTGATTGTGCTCATAACGTGTTATGACCTCACCATAGCCTCCAGGCCCGTCTGGGGTACATGGCAGCGGACAGATGCATCCTGGCTGTGCTTGCAGGTTCTGAGGGGGACCTCCTGGTACTGGCACTGCAGGAGAGAGCGTTCCCTCCCTGTGCACTGGACCGAGTTAATGTGGATGGGACCCGAACCTGCAGATGGAAGAGCCACACAATTAACATCGACACAGTACAGAGAAAATTCCACATACTTACACCGAGATATCACACACTACACTCACTCACATATCAGGCCAAGCAGTAGCATTTTACATGGGCATTGCTTAGCAGTAGGCCTGCTCATAGGCAATTTACAGAGCTTACAAACATCTGTGACCCCATAAATCCAACTAGACTTTTTCCTTCACTGTGAGTGGCAATGAATACCTTCACCCACTCAAGGGTGCTAATGGCAGGGTTTGGCCAAGAATTCTGTTGGTTAATGGGCTCCAGAGTTGGCCATTTTTAACCACTACGCCCCAGGCTGGCGCACCCACAAACCCAAACTCTCTCACCCGCCTTGCTGTGAAACAGGAAAACAGACACATGAATGTGGTTTCCTGTGTGGGAGTTTTGGGAAAGGTGAGATAAGCTGAGTAACAGTGGTGCTTGCGTGCCTGTTGTGAGTGAAGTGATAAAATCTCATGAAAAACAGAAGTAAAGAGTTCTTGTTTGTAACTCCAACACCTATCCATGTTGAAGAATTACACATCCTTGATGGTGTTACAGATCATTTCACTTACAGCAAATAACCAGGAAACAGATGAGAACCACAAGCAATAATGGGGGTATGTGACAGGCAAGCAGCAGGGCAACTTGAGAGCCCAAATTCACTGGAGAATCCTTCTCATTTGCCTCATGAAAGATGGAAAACCAAAGCACCAGCACTGAAAAAAATAGGAATCCCACAATCGAAAAATGTGAGGTGTTCCCAGATCAAAAAAACAGGCTACAGGTACAAGGTAAAGACACAGGAAACAGTGAGGACACCTAGAACCTAGTACACCCATCTGCAGGAATGGCATTGTCCAATTAAAAAATCTCATGAAAGCAACATTTATCTAACGGTAAGATTTTTAATAGGTCAAAATATGGCATCTGCATATTGTCTATCAGTAAAAAGACAGAGAAAAGAGAATTGCTTGTGTACTGTACACTCAGCTGTGCCAAAGTACATTCTGACCAGTTGTCTGCCTTAAGTAGCAAGTACGCATCTGAGAGGCACCTGAACTACAGGTAAATAAACCCAAGTGATCACTCCATAAAGATACTGTATACAGTGGGTCAGATTCAATCAGTATTTGTCCTTAAATTTGGCTTTGAATAAGAGTGTTATGCTTTTTCTCTAAAAGGACAGTTTAGTGGGTTTTGTCATGCTTGTTGAACTTGCCAAGCTGTGTCGGTCAAGATAAAAATGAACACTTGTGTGCCAAAGTTAAGGCCTGGTGTTGACTGAATCCCGGCCAGTGTCTTTGTACAAGCATAACAGAGGTTTTTTTTTTTGATGAAGTGCACCTGCTGACATGGTGAACGGTTGTGGCAGAAGGAAGGAAACGGACTTGGACGGGACTGAATGAGCTAAGCTGAAGCGTTAGACAGGGCTGTTGGTGGTGTGTAAAGTAGGACACCGTGAAGTCTCTGGAGTCTAATGTTCCCATCTCTGGATTAGCTCAACTTTAATGGAAATCTGAACCCCCACCTCTCCTCCCTAGCCTCTCTTATTGGATCATCACACAGAATTAGGTTTAATTGACCGGATGAGCTACACTGTATTTGGCAGAGGATCTGAGAACTTTCAGTCGCCATACACTGATCAAAACCCGAGAAACTCAGGGTTCTGATGTGGAAGGAGGAGCCATGGGTGAATTGTACCTCACAGAGGAAATTAAATATAGACCCAGAAACCGCTGACATATACTTGAGAGTACTGTAATGATTAAAATGGGAAATGAGTATGAGAGAGCATCATTGGCCCTGTAATTTGGTTGGCTGATGATGTGATTAAGATTCTCAGCAGATGTGTATAATTTTGTTCACTTGTTTTGCATGTTTGTGTGTGCATGTGTGCATGTGTGTGTATATATGTACACTCTTGATTGTGTACTGTCATCATTTGTCTTGTCATTTCACTGTAGTTTTGGAGATCATAACTGGGGACATGTACACAAACAGCACGTTCTCTCTCTCTCGATCTCTCTCTGGCCTCAAAAGACTGCGAGAATCCCCACAGATTACTGAAATAAAACTGAAATTCACCCTCTCCTAAACCCAAAACCAAAAACCAAAAACCACCTTTCAAGAGAGCTTGCAGGATGGCTAATGTCTATAATCAAATCTAACTCTGAATTAGCTCTCTCGGGGCCAAACTCCATCAGTAGTTAGCATCAGGCTTATGGCTGTGAATGGCATGACTGCTAGACACCTGGAGGCAGGATTGTTTTTATTGTTTCATAGTTATAAAACATGAGCAGTGCAGAAAGGGATGCATTGATTTTATCTGTGACTGAGAATGAACCATTGAGTGGTTTTCACATATCACCATGCACTGTGAATGCCAGTCAACTAAGATGGATATAGCAGCCAAAGCTTCAATTGCTGCTTCCGGCTCTGGGAGTTCAGAATCAAAAGTTTGTGTTTTTATTCTACAATGAAGCTTGCTGTTTCAGTACAGAGCTACAATACCTACAGGTAACTTCCCACGTGACTTTGTTAGTTTAGATATAGATATTATAAATTAAACATTTAATTTTAAGCAAATTTCAAGAAGTCAACTGAAAATCGATAGAACAAAGAGGAAAAGATTTCTGAGGATAACTCACTACGTAGCAGTTAGCTACACAATATCAAGGTAATAGCAGGGTTGTTTTTTTCCCCTCATTTCTAAAAAAATGTATGGAATATTTATTCCGATTTTTCCAATCTTTCCAGAGGAGGATTAGCCTTTGAGTCACTGACAACTACGTAGAAAAGTATGTATTTTCCCTGTAAGATACATAAAAAATAAAATGCATGAATGCATATGTTTTAACTGGCAGACAGCACCCTCAGACGAAGCTGTCGGAGAAACGGCTGGGACCACATTCCACAGCATTTCTAACATGTTCCACAAGTGCCACTTAATGGTTTAACTTACAGAGTCACCGGCGTCACAAAAACATTTCCCCGATCACATTCCACATCCGAACACGGAGACCGCGCCACAAATAGCGCTCAGATAAATAAAAACTTAGCCCTTTTCAAACCTTGTAAATTTCCTCAGAAAAATTAACTAAGTAAACATATCCAAGATAACCCTTCTTTCATATTTTTTGGTTGTGATCTAATCACTAAAACACAGGACTGAGTGATTTGAAAGGAGCTTAGCTCAGTGGACACAGCATAGTTCAAATGTTCACTGTGTGCCTCGGACATGCTTATCTCAACCTCATCTTGCTTTTCATATCCGTCCCCACAAATACAAAATAAATAACTGAGTGTGTGGGGGACCACAAGGCCGGGACATCGGCTACGCTCTCTAAGCGGAATGAACACAACATCCCCGGTCTGTGGACAAAAACACCAAAGCGTGCGTTCTTATCACAGTTCAATCCAACGTTCAGTCTAAACTTGACCACACACTCTTCCTTTGAAGGGCTATAGTGTGTCACTTGCACAGCCGCAAAATACTGAGCAACTGAGGAACACCTCATCATTATGAATCAACGACTCCATTTTTGCAATCCCACAGTCCAGAGTGCAGGAGAAATGATGCTACCTTCTCATACCATATTGACAGATAGAGTGAAGAGAGATGGCCTGCAATAGCCAGTGAGTTACCACCAAATGTAAATATATGTGCACTGGTTTCAATGTGTATGTGTGTAGTATGTACAACATTGTATGGCAGTATGGTATAAAATGCAATTCCCATCAATACAAACGTTACTCCTCAAATTCACATGACAAGCCCTCACTACTGTCCACACTACAAACGCACCAGCAGTGACATACTACCTTTGAAACTGGAGAATGATGAAGTCAGCAAACACATGGTTTGCGCACCCACTGGCACCTGGCCAACCAGGAGTGGCCACTATAGTGCAGCCAAGAGAGACCCTGTCATTCCCTGGGGAAGCAGGCCAATTGTGGCCTCGCCAGTACAGACCTCCTGCCATAGCCAGTAAAGGTGTAGTGAGCACTCATAATACCCAGTTGCAGGGCTCCTGCCTGCTTCCCTAGCATGCCTCTGACTGCATGGGCCACCGGGAGGCCCTAAAGCGTACAGTTTTCAAGTGTAACACTCATCGCATCTCTTACCTTGGCCCATGTGCGCGCGAGTCAGAGCTTCCTTGGCGGTGCCAAAGCCGAGCTCCCTGCACACTACGCTGGCAGCGTCCAAACCCCAGAGGTGGTCGCACACTGTACCCCATTTCCCTTCCCGCAGAACCTCCACTCGCCCCTCACCCAGACGGGGCCCTGACTTCAGCCGCACCACAGGCTGGATGTGAAGAGATAAAGAACATTCCCTTTTGTAAGCACACTGAAGGTCACACATGAGAAAGTTCAATCAGTAAGTACAATTTATAGAACATTATAGGCTTGTCACAAGAGAAAACAGTCTGTCACACTGATAGCCATGATACTGTGGAAATAACAGACAATTTAACATTGGTTAGAGTGCTTGGAAGAGCCAAAGATAGGACAGAGTAAGGCTTCATGAACCCCAGCATTGAAAGTTGTAAGCACTGTCTGGAATTTGTGAGTTTACAAATAAAGAAGCTTCAGGCTCTACAGTAAACTTGGCACTGATCGGTTAACAACCAGCCAATCAGTGGTACCTCCTGGCACAATAGCTTCATCCCTGGGGAGGTGTCATAATCTCTATTACAATAGGGGAATTTCTCACCCGCACATTGTTGGCCGGCTGGGCTCTGCCGGAGTACATGCTGGAGAACTGCTGTCCCGGGACACAGCGGGCCACGGCGTGCATACCACCAATGCAGGGCCTGTCATTGCGTGGGATGGACAGCTGGCCCTGGCACTGCGCTAGGCTGTGCTCTGTGCCCTGGCACTGCACCTTCTCCACCCAGTACCCCTTCTTACTGGCCATGGTGCTGAGCCTGTGGATGAGAGAACGGAGACCACGATCATCACATATATAAACCTCTGAATCATGTCTTTCACATTTGGACACCTGTGCCCATACACTGCAAAATCTGGCCATGAAGGCCTTGGAAGACACATTTGGTAACCGTGTCTGTAATACTCATACATTATCTTTGAGAAATTGCTTTTTATAAGGATTTTGCACTTCAGAGCAGTGGACAAAAGCTGCTTTGATTCAACTTTCTTGTAAACTGAGCAATATGACCTTGTTTTAGCAAAGCCATAATCGTCTCCTCTCCCCTGTCATTGATCATAATTTCTCAAGCGTAGGAAAGAGATTCTTTTCTTCTGATGCCCTAATGCCCCATTCACAACCCTTTAAAGAGTTTAAGTGAAAAGATAACATACCTGGTCGATGCATCGGCCATCTTGGTGTCCCATACTTTCCTGTGTTAGACAGACAGAGGGGATTACTGTCAATGCATCTTCACTTGTAAACCACAATGACATCCAATGAATTCTCATCTTGTTACTATTGGACCAATCTCAGGTCATATAGATCGGTTACCTGGTTTTCTATTGGTTTGTTTGCCTGCTGCAGCAGGCCTTTCAGGGTTGACTGTGGTCACTCGAACATGAATGAGCCTGCTGTTCGCTCACTGACTCTGACCTCCAGGCTGTTCCAATCGCTACAGACCCAAGACTTCCACAGTAAAGTTTATACTGTACCAGCACCTCCAGCCCCCCTGGGCCACTCCTGGGTGCCCTTAGCCTTCAGAGTACCTCTCAGCTCACTTATACAGTGGAAGGTAAGCAAACAAACACACTATAAATATCATGGAGACAAAACAAGCAAAATGGGGGCCCATGTGGCTTTGTGGCGGAAGGCCGCTTGCTGGGAATCCTCAATGTTCGTGTTGTTAGGGCCCAGTCATCCCTCACCCTCCTTCCTGGCTTTGGATATTTCCGTCTCCCATATGGAATGTCTAGTCTGAACCAATGGGGGCTTGGAGATACCATTTTAGGGTGAACCCACAAAAAGCATATTTGTGAATGTGTAAGTTTGAGTGACTGTGGTCTTGTCTGGCAATGTAATACATAAAAGAGTTAGGGGGCTACCACAGATATCAAAACACATTTGGTGGTGATTTTTTTTTCCTTTTTCTTTACCATTTACACATGCAGGGCCTTATTTATTCTATAGAAGAGGCACAGTCATTTTGAGGTCCTTCCATTAAATAATAAGGAATCTTTTGAGAATCTTTAATTTCATTATATCAAGTTTGGATATTTAGTTAAATATCAGAAAGACTGTGATCAATCTCAAAGTGCAGCATACAATGACCAATCATATTTCATTTCCTTATTAAGTTGGTCATTATCAATTAAGCTGCCATGACAGAACATGAAACATTGTCCCAGCAGTCCACGAGTCAAAAAAGTTGGAATTTGTGCACTTTCAACATGTAAGTCCAAGTCATCTGGACTACTCGTGCTATACGGAGACAGGGTTGGGAAAATGGGTAAATCAGAGAGATCCTAAATATATGAGCCCTCACTCGGAGTTCTGGCACGCGGGTCTCCCTCACTGGTCAGACGAGACTGAGATTAAAGGCCCCCCCAGCCCTCAGTCATTAAACCAGCTCTAAATAGAGAGAAATGTTGATTCACAAAGCAGTGCTTTCCATTAGGGGCCGAGCGTGCTCCTCTCCTGCTCTTTGCAGGCTGGTGGATAAGAGTCACAGATGGGCAGTGGCATACCTGACCATAGCACATCCCCTCCCCTCTAACCCCTATTCCCTCCGCACCCAAAGCCAGACCCCCACATCAGAGTCCCCTGGAACCTACAGACATCTACGTCAAAAAGCTGAGTATCGCACAACAAAAATACCAAAAAGAAACAAAGAAAACACCTTGTGTGGGCGCAGGGGGAGAGAGGCATGAATGACGCACTTGGTCGCAAACCATCAACACCCCCCTGCCCCCCTGTCCCGAGGCACTTAAGGGTAACAAACATGTCTACATATGTCTCCAAACAAAAGCGCAGCCTGATCAAAACAGAGTGTTCTGTCTCGCATTCCATTCATGCTGGCGGTCAGCAAGCGCAAACACCCACCCTCCGCTGTCAACGGGAAAGCCCACGCTGGCTGGGGATCCACAGCCGCACACCATCACTACCCATCACCCCCTGCAGGCCCCGTGGGCAGACATGGTTTACTCATGGCCGGGTTTCCCAACTCACCCTCAGGTGGGAGTGTACCTGAGCAAACGCTATGTCTGCACCAGCCCAAACCCCCTAAGGTTTTCGGTGGTTTTATAGAGCTTTTTAATCTCCCTGCCAATCACAATACGAAAAGCCAACAGCCTCCCCGGCCCCTGCCCCATTACACACCCTCATCCCACTTGATCATGGATCCAGGTACGATTATTGTGAATCTGTCAACAGTTCTCAGGAGTGTGCAGAATGTATTGTATGCAATACGTATGCAACAATTTATCTGATGTATCTGCAAATGGTATTTGTATTAGCTCTTATCTATATATATTACATTAACTATTCTTTTGGCTTGAAGCAGCTTGAACACAGACAAGTAGGTGGTATCTAAGCTTAAATGCTTAAAGTCTCTTTGCACAGGATGGCTCTTTTGAGAACTTCTACTCATGAAAGATATCTTCATGAGACTGGTGAGGGGTGCTAAAATCACAGCAGAGTCTGACTGTATGTGGTGTTTCTAACACATGGGGTGTCATTTTATGCTTTGGCTGGGGGGGGGGGGTTACTGAGAGGTTTGAGGAAAGAATGCCTTGGGTGCTGTGGTTTATTAAGATGAAGAGATGCTAACTTTAGCTGTTCCTACACAGCGGTGAGCTGGCATGTAAAACCGCCTAGATGTGTCTGCCATGTGGTTCTGTAGTAGCATGTCACTGCACAGTCCAGACAGAAAAGTATGCTTGATCTGAGGAGCTTTACCGTCTTTAAAGAAACTGCTTCAAAAAAACCATCTTGTCTACAGTGGAAGCTCCTCAAAATGTGCGCTACTGAATATGACTAGTGTGTTTCTGCTTTCCTCTAGGAACCCAGGGCTGACATTTCTCTGATCTTAATACCAGCATTATACCTTTCTGTACTATTCCTTTATTTTCTGTTCTAAAAAAGGCACCAGTGCATGTTTTCTGAAATATTTCCCTGATGTTAACCTTATTATAACATGATATTACTGTATGGTGACCCAAACCACCATTGGGTCATTATCAATGTTGTTCTTCAGTGATGAAACTATCAATACCCTCAACAAAATATGACTATACTGTACCAATGCATCACCTGTACACCTAACTATTGTTTATATTAACTAGGAAAACCACATGTAAGCCCTTCATCATGATTTACCCTCCAAATTAACTGCACATTTAGAATTTTGGGAGACCGGCACGTATACTTGCTATGTCCAACTGACACTTACACAAGATTTGTTTTTCTCACAAAACCCTCAAAATTTTTGTTTTTCAACTTGAAAAGCAGCTCATAGCCGACATTGCCAAAACAGTACTGTACAGTGTGGTTTCAATGCAGTTCAGTGTGTACCTTAAACATACATACAGCGGCCGGAGGATTATGGCCATCTGGAAAAGACACTGGAAAAAATAACCGCCATAGGCTTGAACTGTTTAGACTATACAATGGCCCATATTATTTCCTTATATAAACCCACAGTGGAGAGGGATGCAGCTGAGCCATAGTGTTAAAGTAAACAGGAGGGGGGATGACAGCTTGATCGACCATGATGAAGGTGATGGGATAAGACTCCTCATTTATAAATGCAGTGCCCTGTGCTTCTCTGCAGTGCCAAAACACACAAACACAGAATAAAGTTAGCATGTGGAGAAGGGGGGGGTCCTCATTTGTCATAACTGTTCTTCCTCTCCAGCACCCTTCTCTCCACCAGTGACTGTATTTAGCCTTCAAGCCCAACCCTGCACATCTACAAATTAGAGAGGAACTGTGTCTATCCATACTGTCTGTTTAGAGACAACATTGAGGCTGATGGCTTTTCAGGATCCCGCGGCGCTTTAGAGTGAAGAGAGAGTAAACTCAGCTAAACCAGCACAAAGCAGAACCATCCACTGGGGCGACACACTACAGAGCACTTTACCCTGCATCAGCTGAGGGGTAATAGAGGAAAGATTAGGTGTTCCGATTGAAATAGCCAGGGGAAAAACTTTGAACATATCACCTAAGATCTCCCGTCCCTGTCCCAAGCAGAATTGTTGGATTTTTACTGACCTAAGCATGTCAGAACCACAATTTAACAAATTGTCCAATAACTGCCCTCTTAAAGCCAGCATCACTGATATCGTACTGAGGTACTGGCTTTCTGCTAGCTCCAGAGGGATGACCACCTCTCACTGGTCCTCCAACACCACTTCCACCAACAGTTTTTCCCAAGGGGTCCCTCTTCCAAGTACTAACCAAACCCAACCCTGGCTGGCCTCAGGAAGCAGCATGGTGCAGGGTGGTATGGCCACTGGTGACTGGGCTGAGGATTTCTTGTCTGCCATAGAAACAGCAGTAACCACAGCAGGACATGGCTGATGCAAAAGGCCCAATGAGTACACACAGTGTGGGATCCACCTTCAAGACCTTACACAACCAACAGGAGACCACCTAGCCAGGACTTCACCCTGGCTACAGTAAAAAAAAGGGCCCACCCAGGAAAGCAAATAGTTTGAAAGCACAGGTCTTTGTGCCACGTCGATGTTTTGCTACCCACCAATTGAACTTGCCCACGTTTCCAGCTTTGACATTTTCTTGACCTGGCATTGACAGGGCTGGGGTATGATTAAAACAGACAAAATTAAAAACCAAAGCAGGAAAATTAATTAGAGGCACCATAATTAAGAGACAGCAATTAAGCTCTTAAAAAGAAAAACGTGAGGGTTTCGAAACATGTCACATCAAGCATCGAGAAAATTGTGTTTCCAGAAGAGAATTAGCAATGGGATACTTAAAAAGTAGTTAAAATATCCTTATGTGGCACAAAGAGAGAGAGAGAGAAACCACTGCTGACACAGCAGAGTAGTATAGGGAGAAGCCATTATACGAAAAAAAAAAAACCCTCTCAGCCCTCTACACTTATAATCATAGAATCTTCACCCAAATTTCCAGGAGACAGGGTGCATGGAGCTGAAGCACAGTGGACATGGCCAATGAGGTTGGAACCATGACCAGGGGACGTGACAGTCCCAACAGACACCCCCACAAAGACACAAGGTAAAGTCTGCTCTCCTCAAGTTGGGCCAAGGTGAACTATTCTAGGTGTGGACGTGTCCACGGAGGGCCAGCGAGTGCAGCACAACGTCACTTAGCGACCACAGTAACCAACACAACGTCATGTAAATACCGCAGGCCCGTTGCAAATCTATACACTTTGTTTACCCCGAAGAAAAGGAAGCTGTGGAAACCACTTCAACCCCAACCCCTTTTTCTGGTAAAATTAGAGATTGAACATATACGCCATAATAACAACATAAAGTCAGCCCGCGCAACAAAGACCTTGTTATCTGAGTGCCATGTGCAGTCATGCTTTAAACGTATGCTTTCACTATATCTTTTGTGTGGATTTAGATAACAGCTCTCTTTATAAAGCCTGCCCACAGTTTCCGCTGACCTCAATGGTATAATACAGCAATAGAGAGTCAGTTAGCTGTGCATTCCAGCTACTCTAGTAGACGGCCATACATTTCTCTCTAATGGGTTTTTAAAGGGTTTTTTTCCACTGGATTTCTGCCAGACACTTGGCACGGATGGTGCCATCTCTTTACAGTCTGCTTGACACAATAAAGAAAACTATTTTTTGAACAGTTGAGGTGGTGGTGGTGGTGGGGGAGGGGGTGAAAAAATTGATAACTCAATCAAAGCGCAAGACAAACATTTTGTAAATTTTACAACAGTTTCAAGTTGGGGTACCACATCTCTAAAAAAAAGTTGTGTAAGCCACAGTAAAAAAACATAATGCGTTAAAAACAATTGTTAAGTTCAAACCATGTTGCTCCATTTTTTCCCATTTTCCTCAATCTCAGTCTCTTTTGCTTGCATGGGCCTGTCCCACCACTACAGCATTCGCCATCAGCTTGGGAGAGCCTGATGCTAGCAGTTACATTTCAAAGGCTAATGCAGTTAGCTTCTGTAGTCACTGTGCAGTTTATCAGCTACAGCAGCTTAGATTCATCGCAACTGATTGTGGGCGCCCAGAGATGTTGCCGTTAGCATCAGGGCTGCGTTTAACCAGCCAACGGAAACCATCCTTTCTTGGGTGGCACTGTGGCCTCCAGAATGCTACAGAATGCTGTGGTGCCAAACGCTGGCACCACAGATATGAGCTATGTGATTAATCGCTGCACCACGCACAACTGCCTCAATGAGGGCCACCACAATCGGCAGCCAATACCACTGCGCTCTTTGAATGAATATACCCTTATCTACAAGCCAGCATCACAACCACAATTAAAAAAACTTACACAGCATTACTGCAGGGCACCCTCAGTTTTTAAAATCCACATTTCTAAATATAAGACCAAAAAGGGTATAAATCTTCAATGTTGACTTACAAGAACACAAGATTTCAGAGCGGAGGATTTGAGATGAACAACACATTACACTGTAATTTTTTCGGCATTGTACAGTACTTCCCTACCCACACACATCATAACAGTGAATGGCTGTCCCTTGAAAGGCCATATGTCAGAGGGCACCAAATGGGTATCATTACCATAAACAATGTAACAAGAATAAGCATCTCAAAAAAATGTAAAAAGACACAAACAAATCTGATCTATAAAAAGTGACTTACTTCCTCTATTTTGTCGGGTTAGCCCTATAGTGTCTGGCTGTCTCCTTGGTGGCTAGGTTATTTACAGTGAGCTGGAGGCAAATGGTTGGGATAATTTAGTCATGATGGTTCTTAGGGATAGGGTATAATGGCTTCTAATGGTTACTTCTCTAAATGTTAAGGATGCGTAGCCTAGTTATTAAATCAGGGTATCTCTAAAGTCGGCCTGAATGGAATTATGAAGCCTAAGGCCAGGGAGGAAATGTGACATGCTAGTAATTTTCAACTGTATGTGAAACACACATACAGTTGAAAGTTACACAGGTACAGTAGTTTAAATAATTTTCATTTAATTTCATTAGGAAATACTTTGTCATTTTCATCACTGGACTAGGTGCTATTGTTAGTTTGGAGGTCCAAAAAAACCAAGCAAATCAATTCATATCAGTGAGCTTCCAAAAGATGTATTACAGCTGAAAGAGTGACCAACTGGTTGCCAACAATATTAGGGATTATCTAACATTGAGCCAAGAAGTAGAGCTGCTATCACTGCACATACTGTTATGTCAGAAGAGCCCAAGGCAGGAACAGGAAGTGAATATCCACATTCAAGAACAGTTGTGTCTGGCTTGTGCCAAGAGGGGGCCTTATGATTATGTGTGAAAAAATAGGCTGTCTTTCCCCACAATGTGTTCAGTGGGGAAGAGAAATGCCTTAACTTGGACCAGACATGGCGTTGGACAGGGAGGGCAAAGGGATTGAAAAACTTTCGGATTGTAGAGGTGTGACAATAATCGATTTTTCATCCACAATTGACTGCATTAAAAAATTGGAGAAAATTTTGATATGGATGTGGTGGGGGTGGGCCTAATCACTGAAATAACACCAATCCAAAAGTTTACATTCAGCAATAAGAACAGAGTTGAAGAGCTATTGAAAGCAGCTACAATGAGCATCATGAGCCACCATGTACTTTATTTTTCCTTCGTGCGGATATCCAGAGCGTTTGCGGAAGGCGAAATGCAGAGATAATAATGACATTGCTTACAATTACATCTCAGCAATTTGGCTTTTCTTTATTTAGCCTTCTCGTGCCTCCAATCCAAGCCTTTCCACATGTCTCTCCTTAGCATTCGTAAGGTTGGGTTTTGTTACATTTAAATTATAGTGAAGTCTGTGTTTTACTCATTTTCTAATTGCTCTTTTTTTTAAAAAAAAAAAAAAACTGCTTGAGGAATCAGCCGTAGCCCTTACAGACTTCCTCCTCACAGAGAGAACATGTCCTGGTACAGAATTTGCTGGAAATAACTCCTAATTGCATCACTTTATCCTTCATATTCTTAAAAATATTGTCAATCTGAGTTTGCTTCAGAGGGCTGGAGGTAAACTCAGAGGCCAAAACGTCACTATGTTTAATTGTGTAAGTGTGGCATATCTGTGTTATATCTGTATGTGTGGAATTGCAAGTGTGTGTATGTATGTTAGCGTGTGACAATTTGTGTGTGCCTGTGTGCATGTGCATTTAGGAGCACCTGATGGTGTGTTTGAAGTTTGAGTGTGTGTGAGTGTGTGTGGTGAATACACACCAGTAAGCATGGAGACTCAGTCCAGTCATAGTGCCACATGGACAGCCAGTTATTTTTAGGCTCTCAAGCAGAGCTGTTTAAAGTATAAATATAGAGCGCAGCCCAGTGCCCCCCCTCTCTGAAAGGCCTTTTCCCAGCTGCTTTAATACTCCTTGTGGCCTGCAGACAGCTTTCACACTGGCAATGTAGGGCACCTGCTCTCTGCCACATGTCTCAATTGGATTTCTGCCTCTCTCGCTCTCTCTCTTGCTCTCCCTCTCTGTCTCTTTCTCTCTCTCACTTGCTCTCCTTCTCTTTCTCTATTTTCCTTTCACTCTTCCTTTCACACACACAGGCTAACACACACACACACACACACTCACATATGCACACCTGCATCTTTTCCCAGGTGAGAGGCAGAAATCAGACAGTCACTCTGATAAGGGAATGAGTGCTGTGTTCACCCCTCTCAACGCAGGGATGGATTTATCTCTCAGGTTATCATAGTGTTCTTTTCAAAGGATATAATCTTAGCGCTTAATTTAGCGTGTCTCAGAGCTGACAACAGTACAATACAAAGGCAATTTTCCTTTCATTTTAAACCATTGTGCTGTGAGACAGTAAGTCACCGCCTCAGCTCCTCCTAGCTGTCTCGCCAGACAGCCAGAGATAAACAACCAGAGAATTCTGCATTGAATATACACCATACATTCAACAACACTCATCAGTAACTACTATAAAAAGAGCAAAACTACTAAACCCATGACTTGACTGAAATCTATCTGGGAGTTGTAACTGGGCCAATGTAATCAGCGTAACATTTTGCCAGCTCCCATCCTATGACAGACTTTTGATGAACGACTAAAAAAACAAGTTACCCCAGCTCATGATACAAATCAACTAAGGCATGCGGTTCTCTAAAGAGCACGAAAACTAGAGATGATATCAATGACAGATCATCATTAAGATCTCAGTAATTATTTTGAGGCAAGAGACCAATATAAACCAGCAATAAGTTGAAGATTAGGAAGACAAACACTCATGCAGCCAACAGCAATACAAGTCCAAAGCTGTCTGTTTTGTACTACAGAACTTAAAGAATTTATTCATACAGCTATACACAATCAAGGAGTTAACTTCCAGGCAGTGTGATAACAGCTCATTTTTGTTACACTCAGCAAACCATGTTTCCAAAACAGCCAGAAAAAAAATCCACCTGTCTCCTGGACTGAATCTGTGTCATTTTTTTGTGGATTTGTTTCTGTCTTTATCCAGTTTTTGTAACACATAATTTGAGGTACCACATCTGAGCTGCACTGTTACAGGAGTATTGGTTCATGTATCTTATCGAGGAATCGCTCTCTTACAACGAGACAGGAACAACCTTGTCTGAAACACCTCATCCGTCTTTGGGACACTTTACTGCCAATGGCAGACTTTAATAGCAGACTGCAGGTCATCTCGCTGCACTGAAACCCAATGCTTTTAGCAGGATGTGTCAGTTTTAACAGCCCATAATCTACATAATTTCAGCCAATATCATGATAAGAAACAACCTAGGCTCAATGTTGCGTGACCTGGCCCTGTGTTTTTGGGAGTGGTCAGTCCGGGCTCACCTGTACATGGCCACATCATGCTGCTCTGCCGCAGGGAGTCCCAGCATACCACAGGCCACACGGCTGCTCTTCAGGTCCCAACCCTGGTCACAAACATGGCGCCATCTCCCAGCATGCTTCACTTCCACCACGCCTTCTGTGACGAATGCCTGGTTCCTGCTATTCGACAGGACAGCCCTCAGCCGGACCTCCTCAATCCTCACCTTATTTTGGGCCTGAGGGACAGAGCAAGATGCCCAGTTTTTTTTAAGGTTAATAAAATTTGCAAGTTGCACTGCAAGACCTTCAGACATTTGGGGGCCATATTTAAAGGCACATGACAGGGGTGCACCTTAACACCCTATAGCCGGGATTACGAATCCTAACCAGACAATGTTCAGCTATGACCAGAGGTCCTCATCAGTGAGGCAAAAATTGGCTTAGCCTTGCTTAAGTAAAACGCTCATCCAACACAGCAGAATAGATAATCACTCATCCATATAGCACTGACTCACAGGATTCTGGTACAGACTCTCCTCTTCTTGCCTGGTTTGTCGGCTATATGGAGTTTGGTCCTCATACCCCTGCCGTGAGAAAGACGCCCATCAGTGTGAATATAAGGCCGTCTGTGAGACAGCTTTGCATAAAGGATCCCAGCCCACTGTTTTCTCATTCCTCACCGTATTGTATTGGGGTTCGGGCCTGTTGTGTTCCTGTCTGGTGTCTTGTCCATACTGTGCTGCGATATCTTGCCCCTGCCATGGGAGAGAAGGGTAGAATCATTACAGCAAACACAAACAGGATGGGTTTCAGCCTGTGAGTTCATAATCTCAACAGTCATGGGCTGAGGGATGATAGGATAGATATGCCTTCAAAGCCACACCTGATAGTACTGACGCCTATCCATCTCCGTCCTCGTCTCCTGCGCCTGCCTGTATGTGCTGCCATTTCCAAGCCGAGCAGGGATGTCGTGCCCGCGCGGTGGCCGGCGGTCCTGTCTCCGTGACACCGTGTTGTCATACCCGCCTCGGAGCTGGATGTCATGCCCACTGCGTGGACCAGACGGGTACCCTGACCGGGGCGAGTTTCGGTTCAGGGCGATCTCGTGACCCCGTAGTTGTGGCCTCGGTCGCTCTGGTGAAGCCACCGGGGCGGACCCCACGGGTGCAGGTGCTAGTGCTGGTGCCGCTGGAGCCTCCTGCCGCGCGTGGCCAGCCCGCCTCTCAGAACTGCAGATCAGGCCCAGGTCCTCGGCGTGCGTGCAGTCATTGCTGCCCCAGCCGTTGGACCGGCACTCGCCCAGAGACCTCTCCGTTCCCACACAGCGCACGTTGTCCAGCCAGATCACTCCTACAGGGAGAAACCTCCTTGGTAAGCAAGGCAGCTATCAGCTAACCACAAGCTACCACTGCCAGACTAACACCTTGGGAAAAACCACACATGCACTATTAAAAGTATCCTGAAACCTTGACAAAAATATATATAGTCTTTCTTGTTAAGACTAGTGCACAATATTTGACTTCAGCCTCAGTTTACCTTATTATATTTACCTTTCTTGGTGCATCTCAGCACATGCATGTTGAAATCATAAACAGTTCATGTGTATTTGTGAATGCCAGAATGCATGCATGTTAATGCTGCTTATATGGATCACTCTTGGCATCACTGGATCACTGTGATATTAAGTAATTTTACCCTCATACATCATTATTGTATGTGAACACCATGACATGAGGCAATATGCAATGTGCATGGCAATGCTCTATATGCATGTTAATGCATACTGCCCTTGCTATGCTTTTGCTATGCTTGTTGCACATAACCAGTACATGTATTCAGAAACAACATCTATATGTTTACATGAACACTGCTATAATTCAGAGTTGTAATTCAAGATCAAAATGTATTCATTATATATACTATTGGGTAAGCACTTGGTGGAGTGTACTCCATACACCTGCTAAAGTTGGCAACGTTGGTACTTTGATTGCCTCTGCAATACAAAACACAAATAAATTACTTTTAACAACCACTGAAGCCTTAATGAGCACACTACACTAATAAAACAACTCAGAATTAAATATGGAAAATCCCAGTCACTCAAAGTAGTAAATTTCAAAGAACTGTTATGGGATTCCTACATTTTTTAAGGCAGCCTGGGAAGATGATGCATCTAGTACAGGGGCTCGATGGAAAGTTTGTTTAATTCTAATGACAGTGTTATTCTGCCAGAGTTGTGCTTTCCCTTGCTTTGCTTTATTGGACACTTTATGGCCTCTCCAAATTTAGATTAAAGGGCAAAGTCAGGGACTGAAAGCAAAGTGGCCTGAGGCCACAAACTCTTTGGGAAATGTCTAATTTGGAATAATAAAACACAAAAGGCATCACAATTCACTGTAAGAAAAGCTGCATATCAAGCATTTAAAATGTCTCGTTCTGGAGTCTACACACTGAAAAAGAAAAGTAAGTAGATGTAGTTTTAGAATATATTACGTTATATTGATAAAATAACTAAAACAACTAAGTAAATTATACTTGCCTGTCCCTTCCCCGAACCTTGCGCTATGTGCCCACGTTATGCCTTTCTGGAAGCCCAGCTCTCGGCAGATAACGTTTACCAGGTTTAAGTCCACCTCGTCATCGCAGATGGTGCCCCAGGCGTTATTGTAGTATACCTCCACGCGCCCTTCGTTCTCGCGTTGCCTGTGGCCGGCAAAGCGCACTCTGAAGGAACCAGGTGCTGAAGGGAGCGCATGCGCAAGGCAGAAGAGTAGGGGGCTCAGGACCAGGCCGAGCATCGTTTCTGCCAACGGTGAGGCGTCTGCGGTAAACACACATTCAGGCTTCGATAAGAACGATGCAAATTTTGACTGTCCGAGTGGATTTGTAGTATTGTATTTCTCTTTTACATAAACAAAGCAGTTAACTTTATTCATTAGGATTTTAAACGTCTATTACGTTTTGTTTTTGCCAGGTTGTTCATGATTATTGCATGTTAGCCACAGCTGTTGTATCATTACTAAAACAAAACGCCTATTAGCAACCGAAGAATCTGCCTCAGCAACGGTGAAATGTCGCACACAGCAGTACACAGTTATACAATATTTGCATTTTAAGAAAAGGTAATCATTTGTGGAAGGCATTTCAAAAGACATTTTGTTTTTCATTCAAAGAGAATATGCTAGGCCAGTTTATATTTATGGTCTGTTCTTATCTGACTCTTGTCCTGGTCTTGGTCTGCTACCGTGGTAAACCACATGCCATCTGTTTCCATAGTGATGCAGACACACAAACAGTGTATTTAAGAATCCTACGGTAAGGTTTAAAACACTTAAATAAACTTTTTGGATTTACCGCCAAAGTCATGTGCCTAAAACCAGGATCTTCCTACTTTACCATAATGTAAGAGTTGTGATTTTGGCTTTAAAATTTGAGTATATGACAAGTCAGCTAGTGAAGGCCAAAGTACCAAAAGAAAATGGCAAAATAAGATATGTTACGTGATTTATAAATAAAAACATAGTGTATTAATAAGTAAGTTAAAAAACGACATGAGCAGGCTATTAATAATGTTACAATTTTGACACCAATACAAGCTTTCACGTGCTTTCCTGCACGCACACGACAGCGAACCACATATTTAAAAAGGTAGAACGTGGTGCAAAACTGACAGCCACCAAAGGGAAAGCCAAGTCTAAATTACTGTTATAAAACCTGCAGGAATTCAAAAATAAAAAAGCGACAAAAACATAGAGCTGAATGCAAGCTCTACAGCGCCTCTTGTAGTGGAACTCCCACTTCTTGCTCAAAAAAAAAAAAAAACTTGCCAGCAACTCATTTCAGTCAGGCACTCTAAATTACTAAATTACTGTAATTTTGCCATTGGCATTTTTAAGATTAAGTTTTCTTAATTCTAGGTAAAATTCATTCACTTTTATTAACAATAAGATTTAAAGCTTATCAAAATTCAAAGTATAACTGTTTTTTTCAGAAACACAACCTTTTTATCTTCAAATCGCAGATCATCAATCCTGCACACGCTCAGAGACTATCCTCCCCTAGACAGTCACTAGTGATTATTTGCTGATTGGACAACTGTAAATTGGATTAAAGATTTGTGGGTTCCATTAGCTAGCCTGTGCAGTAGTGTATTCACATTTCTTTGCCTGTTCGCTGAACTGTTTTTGTACGTTAGCGTCCCTGTGTAAGTGAAGGCATCGGCCAGAAATTCATCAGCATTTTATTCGAAGAATGAAGAGATGCTGAATCTTGAAGTTCAGCAAAGTGAGACGGAGAAAATGAACAAACAGCCAGGCTAGACCCGAAGTGAGGCTCTGCAGACTGAGAGTAGTCGACTACAAGGCAGCCAATAAATGGTAAGAATATTCAATATTCAATTGTCATCCACTGTATAATTTTTTCAACTTACAATGGTTAAGGAGTCTGACTCCCTTCCTTAGCACCAGGTGTAATGGAAGGAGGACAGCGTGTATATCTCAAATATGAGATATGCAGCTGCCCCAAAATCATTTTGAGCATCTCCACACGGTGCACACCTGAGGGCCAGGTAAAGGTATCATCCAGTTCCTCTTAACTCTCTACCCCCTCCGACCTGCTCCCATCCCCCAACCTAAACTCAGTCTCCTCACTGGGTCAAGCCAGGAATCACCCCTGTTCCACACACAGCTGTGATGTGTCCACTGTAATTTTCTCCACTTGCTGCAGTATCTACTGCTCAGTAGCACATAAATCATACTTATTTACTGTTTGTTCAATCTGTAAAATATTGTAAACCATAATCTATATGCACAAGGCCCAAGTTACTAAAAAGGAAAAATAAATGTAAAAAAAAAAATCTTAAGCCAGGGTTTTAGCAAATATGTACTTGTTTGTATGTATGCTTTCATGTTGAGTGTTAGACATTCAAAATGACATGGGCTAGAATGGAGTCACACATCTATAAAATAAAAATAAATGCATTCCAAAAGCAGACATATAATTACCAGTGCAAATAATTCAATTGCCTTTGACACCATCCCAGTGAATCCCAGTATCATAATAATCCTGAAAATATTCCCCAGGAGCAAAAACAACACACTAAAACTATAACCAAAAAAGAAAAACCAAACGCTAAATGTGGAGAAACTCAGTCTACCTGCCAAACCAAAAAGCAAACATGCAAGTACTACTGTCTACTGAATATGAGACATGAAATCAAAAAAATCAAAACAAAACACAAACATAAAAGCCATTTGGAATAAATCAAGCTGCACAGCAGAGAATGCATGTATCTAATTAAATGCCATAACACTGGCGCATGACACACAATAAATGTGTTAGAAATATTATCAAAGTAGTTAAATGGAGTAATGTGGAGAGTGCAGAGGCAGGGTTGAATGTTAGAGGTGAAGTTTTTACTCACTTGAGAGCCGGATCTGTCCAAAGTCACAGGAACCGTTGACTGGGAGAAAGTGAATGAGTGAAGGAGGGTGCTAAACTGAGGTCTTTGGTTTTGCCTTCTCCTTTCCAACCCTCCCTCTTTTTCTCCCTCCCTTCAATAAATCTCTCCATCATCCCTCCCACCTCTCCCTCCCTTTATCTCAACACTTTATCTAAAATGTTATAAACTTAAATTGGTTCTGTTCCATTAAAAGAAGAAGGTTTTCTTGGAGGGGAGGGGGGGTGTTGAAGTCTGAGACAGAGACAAATGACATTCATCAAGGTAATATTGTTATTTTATGTGCACCTCAGCTTTCCTTTATATAAAATATTTAAATAAAATATATGATGCTGCAGCACTTTTTAAACTGAAGAGTGTCTCAGCTTTCACATACAGCTGGCAATAAAGCACATGTTTAGCACCAGAATAAAACAGGAAGGACTTCAATTGTCCATCAATTTCATTTCTTGCTGGAAATCAAATGATAGGTTGCACAAAAACTGTGATTTGGCATGTAAACTTTGCAAATCAACACTTCAAAGGTGAAAACATAGTTGCTTTCTTTCTGTAGTGGTACCTTCATTCTTAAATCTGCGATTTAAACATCCGGAGCCTGTTTGGTTTTCAGGATCGCTTCCAGGATTCTTAACCAAGGTCAGTTGGTTGTGCCCTTCCATGAATGAGACTCAACAGTGGAGTTGCCCAGAGACAGAAACAGGCCACTTCCTGTTGTTTGGAAGCCTGTGTTTTTTTTTTTTTTTTTTTTTTTTTTTTTTGCCTCTCGCTTGTGGCTACCCTTGGCTTTGTTCTGGAGTTCTGTCTAGAGTTTCATTGGAACAGAGAAATGATCGCTGCCAGGAAAAGGGGACATTCTCAGAGAACCCCCCCAGTGCAACTCACTTCCAATGAGTTTCCCAGGCTTGGTGCACCCTTGACACTGAGACAACTTCTGTGAGACCATCTCAGATTTAGCTCTGCGTGCCTACACTCATGTTCTGATATATTCTACGTCAGCAACCAAGTCTGCAAATCCTCAGTCCAGCATCCCTGTTTGTCTTTCCGCTTATCCTTCAACATTTTAAACTCTCGATCTTGAACCATTTCATCATTTCATCTCTGTTGAGAGCTGGCTTGAGTGGAAAACTCTGTAAAGATCTATGATAAATAAAAAGCACAGTTAGCAACCATATTATGATTTAGTAACACAGTGGAAGCATTTTACTTTGTCCAGGTTCCCTATTATAGAAGCTTTTGCAACAGCCAAGACTTGTTGACCACATCTTTGTGTCCCCACTCTCCCCCAGAATATATCCACCACCACCCCATTTCCACTTACTGTATTTTTTCAGCTACAGATGCAGAACCTCCTTGACCTCAAACATTCATGACTTAATAACCTCAACCAGCAAAAACTGAAGCTAAGTTCATGTTTATCTTGCATACTGAACAAAACCTACTGTTGTGTCATTCTTCCTCTATACTACTGCCTAGACTGTGCAAATTCTTCATTCACTGAATGAATTCACCTTCTTTGAATTGATGGAAGAAATATTGCACTGTCAAGCTACCTATTACAAGTCCCAAAGAGGGCTACATCTATAATGTTATTGATTGACTGGTTGTTGGATGATCAGTAAAGTTGTTTTATTTCTTCTCCTGAAAGTCAGAAGATGCGTGGGCTCTTCTGGGTTCTCGCCTTTCCCCAGTATGGGTGGTGGTTTGCACTGGTCTTCTGTTTTGTGTGTTTTTTTCCGCCTTGCAAGGATTGCTTCTGACTTTTCCAGAACACGTTAGGAATTCATACCACTTTTTTTCTTAACACTATGTATTTGTTTAGCTCAGACTGCTCAAGTAGAAACATCTCTCAAGACCAAAACAAATTCAATGCAACAGAACTTCAGAGATATATATACACACACATGCAAGGGTAGGTCTTTTGGTATTCTGAAATGTCCACAACTTAAAAAGTGATCTTACATTATAATATTATGACTACATTGTACATAGTCTGAATCCATTGATTGGAATCACTACTTACCAAAAATTTGTTTCGTTTTTTGATTTAGTGGCTATGAACATTTGTTTAATGAATCAAAATCAAACCAGCTGTCATTAGTTTGCCATAAAATGTATTTGTACAAACAGTGAGCTGAATCATGCTTTCTTGAATCAGAGTTTGAAATTGAAAAGGTACAACTGGAATACTTACATCCAGTGCAATGAGGTGTCATTAAACCAAAAACAGACACCACTACCACTTGTAAGCTCTTGGTGAAACATTTATTTCAACCAATCACTGTGTTTTTCTTTGGAGAGCACAGTCCTGTGATTGGTCCAAACAAGTCAGCTGTTGACAGTTGCTCCACTCATTACGAGGTCGATGAAACCTCATTTTCTGATCACTTGTTCCACATACACCATAACACATGAAACAGGTCAAGAGCTGGAAAGAAAATCAACAAAGCTTTCAAGCTGGCCAGACCAATATAATTATTATTTCAAGTTTTTTTTGGAAGACTTTTTTTCCCTTGAATCTAAAACTAGCAATTTAGTTGTTTGTACGGCCAGGGTTTATATGGTAAAGAGTGTTTCCCTCCCTCTTCGGTTAACCAAAACAGAAAGGCTAGGTTCCTGTGAGAGGGACTTAATCAAGGAGAGATCCTTCAGGACCATCAGGGCTCACACCAGAAACCCACATTTAGGCTGCCCGAGCTGGCAACCCTAGCAACATGGCTGTACCTACTTTTGTTTAGATACTACAGTTGATACCTAAATTAGTGTACCAGGTATGTCTTTCAATAACATGAGGGCCAAAAAAACGTTCATCAAACATTGTCTTTTAAATCAATGCAGAAGACATGAAGATAGGATAGACCTCTTGTAAGTATTTCTCCAAATTCTGAAGAGAAATTTTTAGCGATGCTAACAACCAAGCTGCTCTGTTCCGTAACAGAGCGGTAGTCGTGCAGGCAGGCATGCTCCGGGTTGTTAAATGTTTGCGTGTTGGTACTCCCCTCCCCTCGGGTGTGAACGTGACCGTGCGCCGCGACCCATGTGAGCCGGTTACACAAGGCTGCGACGCCTTTAAGCAGCGATGCCTCTGCCTCTGTAATTACACGCTGCGAGCCCCGGCTCTGCCTTCACCCTCAATTTGCGGTGGCGCGAGATAAATACGTGCTCTCCAACAATAAACAGCTGCCTTTGCAGACCGTGGCATTGCTTTTGGTTTCTTGCTTACTCTCCTTCTGTTCTCCACGCCGTTCCCGGTACCCAGCCATAGCTTTCTGCCGTCAATGAAGGAGGAGTGGCCAAGTTACTCAGCTCCTGAAAAGACACTGTTAAAGGTGGGGAGGTGGGGGGGGACTCAAACTGGTGTGCGCAATTTGCTGTGATTTTTATATTTATATCATTGTATGAATGTGTTCTCTGTTTGTATTTGAGAATTTCAAATGGCTAGTTTTGCAAAGCCATTACAAATAATACAACCTGAGGACACAGACTTGACGGTGACTTGATGTTTTAATGGTAAGCATGACATCACTTTCAGAGGGCGGAGTACACAGTGGAGTCCAAACTGGAAGATTTGCACCCTGGTCCCCCTTGGGTTGGGAGTCTGTAAATTAGGGGCAATCTGAATACCCCTGCAGTGAGGGTGACATCACTCCTTTAAGGTTTTCTTTTTTAATGGGATCTGAGGTCTAGAAATGTATGTTTCTTTTTGTATACATAGCAATAAAACAGAATGTGGTTGCCTTTATTCTTATCCTTTAAGATAATTAGTGCAGAACTCTATTTTTGACATTAGAGGCTCTTAAAAATTTTCTCAACAGACTGTATTTGAGCACATAATCTTCTTGATGTTAATGTTATAATCACCAAAATAACCTACCCTAAATTCATGTGCTAAGAAAAATGAATATGTAATTGAGAGATGCCTGGTAACTCAGCCATGGCATGGCAAGGGGTTCCAGTGTGTGGAAGTACCCCCACAGTCTGGTATTGAATTCTAACCACACCAATGCCGGCTATGGCTGGCAGCCCAGCTGGATGGCACACATTTGGAATACCATTGGCCAATGACTGCGTAGCTCAACCGATTAACTCCAGAGTGGAAAGAAACCATGACTTAGAGCAAATGCTTCACGTGCCAGTCTGTGCCCTGCTGAATTGATGGAGGAGGTTGCAGTAATGAGGCAAGCATAACAAAGCAGCTGGGCATTCAAATCGGAAGAAAGGCTACAATCAGGGTTAAATACCAGGAAAATGTGCTTTTCCACTGAACAAGAAAAAAGGTGCAAGAAAGCCTTAGTTTATGGATTAAATTATGATATCTGGGAAACACCTGTGCAAAATACAGATTTACCAAAAGTGTCCCAAAATGAATTTGAAATAAAAAATTTAATTTAAGATGCCATAAAATACAGAATACTGAAAAGTTTGCATCTGATCTCATGAAGCTCTTCTATATAGCCAAGGAGATAGGCATTTTCAAGAGAAACAAGGATTAGACTCCATGTATGTGAAAATAGGAATGAGTTTCATTTGGGTTTTGTCACCAATTCATCCAGGCAGCTGTAACAGCAGCCACAGTCAAGTTATTTGAACAGATTTCCAAACAATGCCCAGACCCCATAAAGTATGCAGCCCCAATCCATAGGACCTGCCAACCAGCAGGCATTTTTAAGATTTACTCTGAAGATACTCCCCCTGGAAGCAGTTATCCATGATTTTGTGGCTTTTAGTATTGTGGCAAACAGCATGATGGGACCTAGCTGATACTGCAGCTGTGCTTGTTTCTCCATTACCATCTTGTTCCACTGGATTTTACACACCCAGACTCCAATTTTAATCTGTCTGAATTATGTCCTGTGAATGACTCCTCGGCTGAGATTTCAGTCCCATCACACTTGTTTCCACGTCTACAGGAACACAAATTTTTATCAATGCCATGGAAACGGTGATGGGGACCAGGAAGATGCGCCCCCTTGTGGTTGGCAAGCAAATGGGGTTTTGACTGTCTTCACTTGCCATAGCACATCGTCCTCTTACATCATTGTACTTGCTCATTAATCTGGGTGTTTAACTGGCTTGTAAAAGACATCTTAATTTTGAAGTAACAGTTCTACAGAGATGTTTGACCACAATGTTGATGAGCAATGTACTGTTGCCTTTGAAACTATTTTTAACCCAAAGCACAAGGAAATACCACCCACATTGAGCTGAACTATAATGGCAGATAGATAAGTGAAAGAACAGACAGAAGTAGACAGTGGGAATGATTAAATTGAATTTAATGTACTTCTCACTGTAATCTTTGGTAGCAATACATTCAAAACAGTAATGCAAAATAAGTGACACAGGTAAATAGATTTTAGAAAGAAAAAAAGAATATTACAGTGATTACCTTTGGTAATTTTTTAACCCTTAATGTTCACTTAATGAAACATCTTTGGATAAATATTGGTGTGTTTGCAAAAGCACCTGATAGAGGGTGGAGAAGCTTAGAAATCGCTACAAAACATTAACAGGTTTTACAGAGTAGGAAAAACTAGATTGAAACAACATAAGTGACTGACTGACGCCAATGACTTTTTTTCCCAGAAAAACGTTCAAACGTGTTCAGCAGAATATCGCTAACATTTTCAGTCTCCAACATCCCCACAATCATTTCTTTCCATCTATGGTAGTTCCTGAGTGGGCGGGTCAAAAGGGTGGGTCCTATGATAGCCACTCCTCAACCATAAAGACAGCCAGATGGAAAGTGATGTTGCCAACCCTCTCAAGGGCCAACTTCTTTCTCCTCAAAAGACCATTCTGCGTCTTTCCAAGTGCACTTCTTTTCCAACAGCAGTTAAATTGTATAATTAACGCCTCCATTATATATTATTACCCTGTAATTACTTTGTTAATAAGGATCAGACTCAACCATCCATCCTCAATCGTCACCAGAATTGCAACTTGGCAGTACTGCCTCACAGTGTCCTCCTTTACTCTTACTTTTTCACTAGCTCACACATAAACACTGGAACAAACTTCACCCCCTCCATTGCAGTGGTCAGGATTGCAGCAAAAACAGTAACACCCATATGGTAAAAAGCATAGGGGGGGGACTGTCCTGCATTCACTGTCCAAAAATCATGACGTGACACTTAAAACAGCTGGCTGGACAGAACAGCTCTCTATGAGGGTTTCTATCAGGGGGGCATAGACAAGACATAACTGGAGAGACACCTTAAGTTAATCTGTTCGTTTGCATTGGCCTCTATCAGAGAGCACCACCATCCACTTTCAGCAATTACTAGCTTGACTTTACGCTTACCCAACTGTCTTGCACACATGTAACAACCTGAAATTAAGCCCCTCACCCCCCAATCCCTAATTAAGGCCTCTTAGTGTTTACAGTTAACTCAAGTGCAAAAAATGCCTGAATTAAGAAACAAGTGGGCGGGCCTTCTCTCCTTGGCCACTTCATGAAGGAAAACGACAACAAAATAAATAACGTACATAGAGCTGGTGAGTCCAGAGAGGAAAACAAATGTGCAAAAAAGAATTGAAAAATATCTATGTTTTCTTTTTAAAGTATTAAGGCTTGTATTTAGAAGTTGCCAACATACTACTGTTTCTCTAAGCGATGTTGCTGGAAGTGTTCAAAGCGACATTTCATGAAATCAAAAGTGGGCACATGGAGCTAAAATGCACTACCAGTGACTCACTGACTCAAACCAGTCATTTGGCCTCATATGTCCATCATACATATAAACATATTTCCACTATACAGCCTGGATAAGAACATGTTCAGCAATATGCTGGCATCCATATTGTTTTAACTGGCACTGGGACGTTGGTTAGAACAAAACGTGCATGCATAGACCATACACGAAAGAGGTGTTTTACTTGTTCCATGGTTTTGGAAGGTACAAGTCCTGAAATTTTTATTATGCACTATTTTATGTGGTCAGCTTGCTTTTATGAGATTATTGGGCTGTTCTCTTATAGTAATTGAGTTTTGCAGGCACGTACATCAAGTTTAACTGGCATTCATGAGCAAACACACCAACTGTTGTATCTATTCACGTTTCATGAGTCCCCTGTTGCTTTTTCATATGCACTTCTCTCAAGAATAAATATAAAAATATTTCAAGAAAATTGGTGCATGAGGCCCAATGTACTTTTGCTGTGAAAAGAACTTTTGACTGAAAACGGGTCAGTGACCGGAAACTCATTTTAGCTCCTCCATTTAGAAAAATCTCACTCCCCATCGCAGACTAATGCCAAGGCCAACTTCCTGTTACAGTGAGCGCAACAGACAAGTGATAACAGAACAAGAGCTGCTGTACTTCACTGTCATTGTGGAGTACCTTACACAGCATTTTCAAGAATGTATCTCTAAGAGAGGGTCTCCAAGGAGATCTCCACACCCTGGTTACATTACATACATCATCAACAGTTCACATTGCCTGATTAGAAAGGTCTGAATGTTGATGCTCCAATAAAGTGATTACAAACTAAGGCCAAACAATACTTGTATGGTCAGTCAGGGTCTTTATTGCTGACTTGCATAAAATTCACTTCTCCAAGATGGGATCCGGCGCGAATCTGACCAGCTGTGGCTGCTGGCCGTGACACTGACCGCAGTGGGCAGTCCAATCATGGATACTGCGTTGACATAAACAGTACTGACCACATGTTGACCCCTTTTGCAGAGAGGAAACCTTCACTTTACAGAAAAGTGGCTAAACCTGCGGTCCAGGATCCTTTGCAAGAAAGTGGTAGAAATCCTTCCTGAGAACAATGACCATGCTGAGTTCATCCGGGAAACTACATGAACTGATTACGTCAGAAACACATCGACACTCCCTGACTATTCAATTTTGCTTCTAATGAGAGAAAATCAAAACAGACACATAAGAAATCCTTGATTGTTCATTTTCCCAATAAGTGTTATTTATGTGCTCAGATACAAAAAAAGTGGTGATGAACAACACATGACAAAGACTAAATTTAAAAAAAAATATATATATATGAATTTATCTTAACAGATGTATATGCATCTGGGGACAAAAAAAAAATTCCCTTCAGGTGATAAAGCCCAGTGTCAACTGCTTCCTTGGCTCCCTGCGCAATACTATGTCAAAGCCTGACATCTAGTGGTTGGAGGCTGTATGACAGCAGATCATATTCTTTCACAAAAAGGGGTTGACTGAAAGATAAAAAAGCACCAGCACTGATGCCCCCAGGAAAAAAAAATACTGTACTGTCCCCTCTTTCATGTCGGGGGACCAATAACACTACATTTTATGAACTCTTCTCCTTTTCAGTTAAAGTAGTACACCAGTAGAATGGTGTTTCAATTTCTGTGTCATTTCAGAAGCAGAAACAAGACAGAAAATATGAGCCCTAGAGAGCAGGTCAAACAAAGATCAAAAACCTAACGTAACACAGCTTCACCTAACCTAGTGTGTGGTTCACTGTGGCTCAATAAAACTGAGTGACACAAGTTAAATTACCAAGCAAAAGGGTTTCCCTATTAGAGTAAAATTGACTACCTAATAAATAGGCACAGATTCCAAAGAGATATCCATAGAGCCAAAATCCAAAATGCTACCATACTTATTACAGTAGGTAAGGGGGTCTGAGACTTCCTTGAATACAGAAGGCCCCAAAACAACCCAACTCCAGCCCTGTAGGGCAGCAATGTAGCAGGGCTTTAACAAACAGCCAATGTAACTTAAGAAACAGTCAATACTCTCAGACCTGGGTAGGGAAGCTGAACTGGTACAGTTAATGGCAGTGTTGGCTGAATTAGGAGTTGAAATTCATTGGCTGAATGACAGCCTACAGCATCACTGGGTGTTCACTCACCCGGAGCACATGCCCTCTTTTTTTCAGACAATAATTTCTACAAATTTTCCCACCCCCAATGGAATTAGTTGGCTCACTGATTCAGCCATCCTGCTGGCTCTGGAAAGAGAGCTAAAGGCATGCAACTCAATTCACATAACAATAATGCTGCTTCTTTTTCCATAATGCAACAGCTCCATCAATTGCACAGACTGTCATTGGAGGATGACGAAGTCAACATACACTCAGCCTGAAGTACCTGAACAGGAGTGGCTGCTAGAAAGAAATGAGACCGATGAACTTAACCGATTTAGCCCCCTGTAATCGCCAGCAAGGCAGGGCCAATAGTTGCCTTGACAAATGAAGACCTATGGCCATAGCCAGTAATGGTGCAGTTAGGTTTCTAACACCAACTCGCAGCATTCCCAGGTTAACATCCTACCCTGTGAGCCTCCTGGATGCCTCCTGATTTACCCATTAAAAATAAAACACTATCAAACAGTATGCTAGCAACACATGCGAACATGGCCAAGGATGCAAGTATATGACCGCCTTCAACTAGAAGGAGTTAAACCACTGCTGTGAGATTGTTCTTAAGGTGCAAGGTTTACACAAGGTTCACTTTTAAGGCAACAGTGTCCACATGCGGACAGGTGTAAGAAGGACACTTGTTCCAAGTAGTCCACACAATCCCCTCTCCTTTTGCTTGGAGTTGGCACCATAACAAAAAGGTTGAGGAGGATAATACTCACCCCAGGCTCTCACAAAAACTGGCTCCAATGACAGAAAAATTGATGCTTCTAACCACCAGATTCATCCCCCACCCCTCCAGTTCTTTCAAAGAGCAAGATTATGGATGACCGTGACTGTGACATCACAAAGGCCTCAAGCTGATTGGATCTGAGGCAAATGTTAAAGAAAAACTAACACTCACACATAAATATTCATGAAACTGCAAACTGGGGACTTCAACAAACTGTAGGTGATGAGCAGCCTTAATGTCTGAAGGACCGGTCCAGACTGACCCAAAGCCCAGCTCCCACAACCCACCCCCCCTTCCCCTTTGTTCTGTAGGGCCAGGTCTCCTCTTACTCTCCTCTCTCCCTTTCATGGTTATTCTCTAGTCCGGGGCTTGTGGTGACACAGAGCGCTCATGGTTGCCATGGTTTCCGGTCTCGGCCTTGCTGCTCTGGAATGTGTTTGTAGCGGCACTTGTCTCCAAAGTGGCAGCCCGTGGTCCTCCAGAAGTAGCACTCATTCCCATTGATAGGACCCCGTCGTCTGGGCCTGTGGGAAGGGGCACAGGGGCGTGAGGAAGGACCAGGCCTGGCACAGATTTGGGACTGCCTCCCACACCGAAAATTACAATGACCTTAAGCTAAAGACCACAGTGCATGGCCGAGGAGATCCAAGTGCTACTCTGTCTACAATGTCACTCTCTGCAGCAGATACTAAAATTCCAGATTCTATAGATTGTCAGTTCCACACTCTTAACGTTGATCTCTAACATTGGCCTTAAGAATTTCAATTTCCTGTATGAATACTATAAGGGGCAGGCCAATGTATTTTCTTGGCACACCTTTGAATGAATATTTATAAATGCTATAACACTAATGAAAACATGTCTTACCAGCCAAAACTCCAGTAACTATGACAGAGGATGAAAGAATTGCAAAAATGGGCCATCTGGTTATTTACAGAAACTTGGCAATTGCAAGCACTCTCATGCTAGTAAATATCACTACAAAGGCACAACCTTTGGTCACAAACCTCTGAGGTCCAACAGAAACCTCTGTACGTCTGCTATTGATATGGCAAAAAAAATTGTGAGGCAACTGATCAGAGTAAATTAGCAAAAAGACAACATGTTTAGTAATGCTGAACTGAGAAACTGGGAAAGCTAACCGGACAGAAGGACTGAGCAGACCTACTAATTAGCATGATCAGAAAGCTGAGAATGCAGACTGCTGAATTTCACATCTTTACCCCATCCTCTGCCATCCTCCTTTCTCCCACCAGTTCTTGAGAGTGGGTCAAGGACACTCCATTGTGTGATTCAATGCACATTTCTCATAGTGTAACATGGAGTACCTTCCTGTTAGTTTGTGTGTGCTTTTGTGTGTGTGTGAATGTATGTCAGAAAGATGTATAATTACCCAGCAGCAGCAGTAGTAGGCTGTTGTGAAAGTGAGGGGGCAATGCTGGGGGTGGATCTCAATGGGGAAGGCGGGGCTCTCTGCAGGCGACGGTCTGGGTAGCGAATCACCAGCCTGGTCTTTTCAATCTCCTTCCCCTGTAGTAGGAACACACACAACAGAAGCAGACACTTTTACCCTGGACTACACGTCACCTTGCACTCACAGGTGCAGCTCCAGGCTGAGACTCACTGAGAACACACACACACACGCACACACACACAGACCTGTAGTGTCTCCAGGGCATGGGCAGCCATGTTGGCATTCTTGAAGTTGACAAAGGCACAGTGGCGCTCATGAAGGACACGGATGCTGTCGATCTCCCCGCACCTGGTGAAGTGTGGGAAGTCACAAAAGCACAAAATGTTTGAAGGGGTCAAGCAGCGACATTTCCTCAACAAAGTCAACCCAACGGGCACAGCATTGGAACATGCAGTAGAAAAGCAGAGACGCCAAAAGAGGATAACGACAAACTTACGTTTTGAAGAGGTCTCGAAGCAGCTTTTCTGTCAGATCCACGGTGACATTTCCCACCCACAGAGAGGGGCAAGGGGTCCTGGAAGATACAGGGAATGGGGGGGAGGGTGGAGGAGGACAGTGAAATTACTTTACACTATTGGATGAAACTGCAATTTTAGGGGAGTGGTCATTTCTCAAATAGTTTTCCACAAAATAATTGTTTCTGTCTGAACGGACACACACTTATGCAGTATACAATGAACACCAGTTACCATGACAATAATTTCTGTTTGCAGGCAGACTGCATGCCAGGGTTTCCCAGGTTACCCCCTCACCAGTTTCTCCCAAGGACACACCAGGAACCCACAGGCTACCAGCTAATACTACTGTGAGATTCTCCATTAATTAAGAACATGAACAGTCTTCACTCACCCTGACTGGTCCTGAGACAGGTCAATGTCCTCTACTGAAAAGAGAGATGCAAGATAATGAGCATCAGTGACAGAGAGACATTAGTGAAAGAGCGCAGTTTGAACCCCTGAAATTAAATTTCCCCAGATTAAATCAGATCCAACAGTGAATTACTGTTTAACGTACAAATATAAACACTGGCACTACCTTGTGCAATTCATGCGTTGAAGTAACATTTTTATTTTAAATCTCAAAAGATTTTGTTAAAAGAATATGAATTTGTTTACTTGGAGACCTGCTCTCTGCCACCCTCTTCTGGTCAGGTATGAAACTGCAGTAACTCCTCAACTCATGTAAAAAAACTGGCCCCTCCCCCTGCTGCCCGTACCTCTGGCCACCTCTGGGGAGTTTATCACGGCCTGCACTGTGGTGAACCTCTCCAGCAGCAGCACGCTTTGCGGCTCCTCAAAGCCCAGCTCCTGTCAGATGCATAGACAGTGGAAAGGCAAAGCTCACTTGTGTGTGTGTGTGTGTGTGTGTGTGTGTGTGGGGTGATACAGTTGCTGTGAGCATTTTCCATCTATTGCATCACCACCAAACTGCTGCTGAACTCCTCTTCTGCCCTGTTTTCGCACTTTTCTTTTGGAATCTACAGCGTGAAGAGTCTCCTGTGGAAATGCAGTGCAACCTGCTTGTAAGGATAGTATCTGTCCTGGGAATCTTTATTCTTAAAGGCAGAATATTATTAAAAGCAGAGAGCACTCAGACGAATACAGTAAGAAAATCTGCACAAAAAATGTGTTCATTAATTACAGACGATGCCTAAATATCGCGTAATATCAGTGAACACAAGGGTTGGTCAAATTGACTGTGCTATTCAGTATCTGTAATCATTTTTGCTCGGGTATACAGCAGAATGTCAGAGATATAAAACACACAACAATAGGGGAGGTTGATAACTCAGAAATTGCCAACACCATCAAAGTGGAGTCAACATACAATTCACAGACTTTAAATCTTTTATTACTTAAGTTGTCACTTGCCCTACATAATTGATCAAAACAAATAAAACTTGCATTTTATATACTTTCATTTTGTAGATACTAAGAATCACACTGGTAGAAGGATTCCCTGTTAAATAACCTAGGTAGGAAAACACTCAAAATACACAAAATAAGAAAAGCTGTAAAAATGTTTTAATGCTAAAATGTTCTTAATCACAGTCCGATAGGCGAAATGATTACCATGTGTTCAAACCTCAGAGTGTCTGTACAGAGTGCTAGCAAGAATCCTGTAAGAGAAAGTCGACTGGCAGGCAATGCATTAATATCATGTGTTTTATTGTGGCCTGCATGAGCAGGTAAATGGCACGTACTGTTTTTTACTGGTTTTTATTGCATCTTGGTTGACAAAGGTCTTCGGCCTCACATTTCTTTTCAGTGAAACCAAAAGGAGAGGTTAGTTTCAAAGTTTTATTATCAATTAAGTGTGATTTGTTTCAGTTTAATGCTTGGCTATTTGCATCAGTGATAAGATACTAATGAGCTTGATATTTGAGCTTCATTCTTACAGTGCACTAGTTCCATTTCTTTTCTCTTTAACTGCACCTATCAATTTGCCATCTAGCTGGGTCGCCGGTTTTTTGACTCAGAAAACTGATTTAAACAGACATTAGATGGAAACATTTTTTGCATATTTTATCAGTTGAATGTGTGATAGCCTTTTGGTTTCATGCTGCCATTCTTACATCAGAGTTCAGAATTGATATGGCATAATAAGAATGTTACTTCTTTGTTTGGACGCATGTGGTTGACCTTGTTCTTGGTGCTCTAAGTTCTGTATATCTGTATAGAGATTATATTTACAAAATTTCCCAACAGAGCAATCCTAACAAAAGCAGGACTCCAGCAGTTATGTTGCTTTGACCCCTAAACGCTTTGAATAAGGAACATACATCATTCACATCATAGGTATCCAGCTGATACGAGTTGTTTCAAGCAGCGCTAAAAACTCTAAACCAAATAAATTGGGGCACATTTCTGCTATGGTGTAATTAACCCATGACATAGTTTTGATGTCAAGATAAGCGTTTCTCACATTGAGTGAAATCACCCAGCCTACTATGATACGAAGCTGCAACCCACCAAGGATGTCACATGACTTTTTTTTTGTATAAACTTTTTTTTTTTTTTTTTTTTTTTTTTTTTTAAAAAAGGTTCAGCTAACAGAATGTCTTTGCCAGAGTAGGTTTTTAAGCAACAGAATTGTGGGATTATTTTCATAAAGACTCAGTCTCTGGTCTCATTGAAATCCCACAAACAATGATAAAGGCCATTCTTACCATGAGCTGCAGAACCCTGCAGGTGAAGAGGTCGTTCCGTGCCTCCTCGCAGTCCTTATCAAGTCTCAGAACCTGTTCCATAGCCTTCTCCGCCTCTCGGTACCTCTGGGTCACAAACACAGAGGGGTTATAGGTCAGCCACAGACAACACCACAGAGGTATCCACATCGCTAACAATGCTAACTGCCCAGCTGCAGGAATTTCCAATACCACAGAGGGGTCCAATGCTAACTGCCCAGCTGCACACACCATGGCCTCACACACCAAGGGGAGCTATGATCTGGACTGCACAATCATGATGAAATGTTGTGATTATCTGCCACATTGTTATTGCGATTTTTTATTGTGTTGAGAACATCAAACTGATTTTATGTTTCAATAAATATTTTGGGACAACTGATTATAAGACCAAGTCAAGCTGATAATTATTCTCAAATAATTTGAATAAACATAAGAATAAAGGCATAGGAATGCTTCCCAACCATAAACAATCTCTCTCTCTCACACATACACACAAATACCCACACAAATTCTCTGAAATTTAATAAATTAGGCAGTTTTGTCTGCTTACCCTGAGCAGAGCAGCTCACAAGAACCATTTCTATCTCTGTGCGCACAGTACGTATTTATCTTTGGAAACCACAGGCAAATGCATTACCTAAATGACTGGACGTCCAAAGAAATTCCCGCAGCTGTATGTACCTCATCTTAAAAGTGAGGAAATACTCCTTATAGCAAGTGGTTCAAAGCTGAGTGCTTACTCTAAGAATTTATCATCTGTTTAAATTAAATAACGATAATCAGATTACATTTGTTTCAGAGTCTGACCTGCTATTTTAGGACTATTTATGACAAACAAGGCAACACATTCATCTGCTGGGCACACTGATATTTGACTGCATGCAGCCCATCAGCAGCACCCCACAGCTGGACAGCACCGTTTCCTGACAGTGGTGGTCCCATAAACATTAGGCAACTGGCAGGAGTGAAAATAGCCCCAAGCATGAGAAGCTGATAAAATCTTACGATTCTTAGTAAATGTGAAATATTTATAGAATTACAAATGCCTCGTATGGTTTTGTGACACTCTTAGTGACTAACCACGACCACCACCAAGTTGCTAGATGGTGTATTTGCTCTTTATTGAGGCTACATACTGTTCCTAGAATTTCGCACAGATTTCCAGTTACTGTCCTCGCATACTGAGCATTTGTTCCACAGAGATGTACAGTTTGGACGTAAATAAAAGTGGTATCAATTGGTTGCTCTATTCTGAGTCAAAACAAAAAGGGTCTAATTGCCAAAACTGTGCCCAAAATAGATGGAACCGCCCCCCACCATCAGTCACTCACTGACTTAGCCAGTAGCATACCTTCAACCCCATAAGCGCGCTCCCCTTGCGGAAGTAGCCCTTGGGCCAATCAGGGGCCAGCTGGATGGACTGCTCCGCGTCAGAGAGGGCTGAGGCGTACTGACCCAGGCATGCGTAACAGTAGGAGCGATTCCCAAAAAACCTGCAACACAAATCACGGACAGTGAATACGGCCTGCACAGTTAATGGGAAGTATTTTGTTTTTTCAGCTTGCTTCACAAGAAATATGCCTCCGTAATTGTACTCTATATACCTTGTCTTCACTGGAATCAAAATTTAGTGATTGTGCCACTATAGATTTTTTAATGCCGAACTGCAAGACACCCTTTTTCCCCACCTGAAGGTGCGGCCCCAAACAAAAGTAACCTTCACCCTCAGATTTTGGAGCAAGTCTCCTCAGCGTGGAGCTCTGGCCATAGCCAATAATAGCACAGATAGGACTCCAACATCCAGCCAAACACCCACGGCCACACCATGAACAAGAGACATTACTTGTGACCTCCCTTAAAATCCTTAAAAAGTACACCATGTTCAGTGAGATATGGTATAGACAAAGATTCAGGATTTTACAAAAACCTAAAAATACATATTTTTTGTTCCTCCTTTTTATAAACATAGACAAGTAATGGTTGTATATGGAAGGCTGCAGTCCACCAGTCTGGCCTTTCTGACGAGCAGTGCAGCAAAGTTACTGATTGCACAAAAAGCACTGTAACATTCAACAGTATACACAAGACCACTGATATTTCAGATGCAAACAAATAAGTGAAACTGATAAACACATATAAAAGGAGCAGGTGTCATTTTCAAGTAAGAGCTCATTAATTTAACCAGGGACAGGTGACAATGTCCAGGGTCCTATGGGCATTATTTGGATACTGAACAGCTGTGTGAATCAGATTGTTAATAAATATTTATTTACTGAAGTGAAGTCAAAAATGGGTCAAACATTCTAAGCTAGGTAATTGCAGGAAAAGGTGTTCAAAGTTTCTGCTCTCCATTCTTCTAGCTCACATACATGACAGTGGGCGGCTGGAGAGGCTCAGGGGTGAGGCACTTACCTGTAATCGTTTGGGTTGTACCGGATTGCTTCTGTAAACTTGCTGACAGCCTCGGCATACTGCCCTTGCTGCACCAGCTGGATTCCCTTCTCTGCAGGTACAAACAAACATCAACACCAAGAAACAGGAAACAAACACAACAAACTCAAAAAGTGCCACAAATAAATCTACAACAAAAAAAACTCAGCTTCAGCTCACAGAGCAAAACATCAAAGCTAGTCGCAGAAAGAGGCGAGAGAAGATCAGTCTGTGAGCTGCTGACAGGGCTTAGCTGCCAAAATGGCTGACATTTTTCATGCACTGACAAAAGTGAACCTGGCAGAATGGGTTCTTCTCCCCCAGGATCTACGACTGAGAGAACAGTGACAAAACAATGCATTAAGTCTTATGACCTACACAAACGCTGCCTCAGTCTGTGCTTGTTCAAATGAAGCTATCGTTCTCTGAGGCATTGGAGGATGAAATTCCTTTGAGTGCTTTTCGTTTTTTGCTAGCAATGTGGGGCAAGCCTTGTTCAAACGACACTTTGTATTAGCTTTAGAGCTCTGCTTGTGCAATTGGGTAACTACCTGTCACAAACATAGCTGCTGTATCTTAGTGCGCTGTTTAAATGCGGCTCCTTTAAACAGGCAGTAGGCGTTGGGGAGAGCTGACACTTGTTCGGTGAACAAACTTGTTTACCCAGCTGTTCACTTGTGACTCTGCATGTTTACAGACTTTCTCTTTTCTCTCATCTGCAGGCCACGCCCCCCTTCACTATGGTCAAGGCAGACTTACCCGTCAGCGAGGCGCTCCTTCGGGTCACAGCGTCCACACCGTTCACCTGAAACGACACCCACACAAAGTGAAGTTGGAACGTGAGGGAAATGTGGCTCAAACCGCGAACAAACAGAACTGTCTCTTTCACTGTGACCCCACCTGACCTCGACATTATGTCCTTACGCTGAGGATAAACAGAGCATTTGAATACACAGCTCAGACACGTCAGGCAAGTCCATAAATGAGCATTTCCCTTATATCCATCTTTCACTTACTGCCTTCGGCTCTGTAGTTTCCTTACCTCTAGTGTGTCTCCATGAGAAAGGTAGAATCAGTTTCTGTTTGCCCTGTGCTCTGAACAAACCAAATCCTGTGCCAGGTCATTTAGGCCTCACTTTAATATCCAAATAACTTGAATGCATTTCTTGAAACTACTGGGAAAACATACGTCTAACACATATGCAAACCCAAACTACTAAAGTGAAATGCCCCTTTAAGATCCAGTCATCAGACAGGTCTACAGAACTAGAGAATGAACATAATAATGTTCCAAGAACTGTTTCTGTCCTGTAATCCAAGGAATCCTGTCCTTTTCCAGTGATCTAGCATTAGTGGCAGTGTAGTTGTCAGGTTACAGTGAAGTGTTTATGGTTTATGGTGCTGTAATTACAGCACACATTTTCCCTCCCCGTCTAGAGTACACCTGGTTTTAAACCATTGATGAGCACAAGTTCTTAGGCTCACTGAGTTTTGAGGATGGGGGGTTGGGGGTGACAGGGTCCTCACCTCCCCGGTTCTTGCCTCATTCTCCTTATTCTCCTTGGACCTGTGGCCTGGCTTGGTTCGGCCCTTGGGCCGGATATGGCTGGCGGCGTTGGCGACAAAGGCACTGCTGACATCCCACTCTGGCTCCTAAAAAGGATGGGGGTGGGGGGGCACTGTCTGTTTAACCTGCAAGCTCTACAATTCACATCTACCCTAATATACCATATACTACTAATATACCAAATATATCATGCTATTCACCCTGCATGTTGCATGTTGAGCAATATAGTGACCTACTTAGGTTAATGCCTGAGCAAACGAAGGTAAATCACCTTCATACTGTGCCCCACCCCTGGATTTGATCAAGCAACTCTCAAGAGTGCAAGATGTTTTCCCACAAGTTTCCATAAACAAGACCCATGTGACCAACAAAAAAAATCTAAAAGGAACTAGTTTAGAGACGCAACAAAAATTTATCTGATGAAACACTACAGACACAATACATTCATGCATCACATTTATTCAGTCAATACTGGCCTGCCAGAGCATTTCATTTTAACATAGGAAATAAGAATGACTGCTTCTCTATTACTATTCTACACTAGGCACTGTACTGAATATTGAAGACCTCTCTCATACAAGGCGTTGCGGTGTTTCTGTCTCCTACCTCCTCACAGGAACTGGGCTGTGCCTGACGGTTGCTATGGTTTCCTGAGGCAACAAGTGGGGGGCTGGATCTGTCTTGGCAGCAAGAGACGATGACACCTTCATCCTCTTCCTCCTCCTCCTCCTCCTCGATGCTCTCGCTCTCCTCACTCTCGAGCTCCACATGGCCCTCTTCTTCCTCACCGTCCTGCCACATGTAAAAAAGCTCTATTAGCATGCAGTGACCCTGGAACGCAAGCTATTGGACCGACCATCACCAAACTAAGCTGTTCTACTTTCCCCCACACCAAGTAATTCCCTTGTTATTTTAAGGAGATAATTGTTTTCCTCATCTATTCCATCAATGTTAATGTAGAGGGTGCAAAAACTCATCTATGAACCCTGAGCCAGACTCCAGGCTTGAGACTCCTCAGGCATATTTTTATGTTTCTTGTCTCTGTCACTCTGTATGGAAGCCTCTTTACCTCCTCTGCTCCCTCGTTCTTTCCCACTTTCTCAAGCTTCTTCTTCTCTCGTTGACGCTGAAAACAGAAATCAAGTTCAACAGCAATACTTTGCCCAAGGTTTGAACTTGCAACTTCCTAGCTATACACACAGCAGTCCACATTCACTACTCTCACTCATGCAAAATGATATTGCTGTAGCAGTCTCCCCCTTCCTTCACTGTGAAGCATGAGATAAAATCCACTGTATAAATTCAATTTCATTTGTATAGCTTTTTCCAACAAAAACTTTCACAAAGCAGTTAAATGCACATTAATAATAACATTACCATAATTATAATCATTGTTGTTATAACAGTATTATGATTATTTAATACCATTATTATCAATACTTGTATTATTTTAGGCCAGGAGATGCTGGGTTCACCTTTTTCTTGGCTCTGCGTTTCTCCGCCCTCCTCCTTGCCTTCTCCTCCTCACTCAGCTCCTCCTCCCCACACAGGATATCCTGCAAATAAAACCACAAATTTGTCACACACTCAGAGGTGATGCATATACAGCTAGGTACACCACCTCTATTGGTTTTTACCTCAAAGTTTAATTCTCTTTGAGGGAGATTCTGATAAAATCTACCTTGAAAATTACAGCAAGAACACTCCTCAACAGTTTCCTGACTCAAGACCATTTCAGTTACAACCCCTCTACTTCACAACACCCTGAATACACTGACAGTATAATTTCGAAAGATTGTGGAGCCCCTGTCTCCCTATTAACCCTCCCATTTATATTTTTAACATTCTTTGAAGATTTAGTGCATAATTAAGGTCAAAGTCCCCATACCTCTGAGAGCAAAGCATCCTGGGAATTCTGGGCAGGGACCCTGCTTTCACACTCCATCTCCTCCTGCTGCTCACTGGGACCCTCTGAGAAAACAAGACCATCATTACTGGTGTCATCAAGCAAACAGGCCGTGACTGGCCACAGGCCTCTGATGACAGGCATCTCAAACTAATTGAAAAGCCTGGCGAACACAAGCAGAAAATTACATTTAAGTGACCCAGAGCAGCATAATCCTGCCCAGTTCTATCATGGTAGGACATAACCAGGTTCACTAGTTGTTCATTTACTTAAAATAAATAAACATTTCTGCTGTCAACACCTTTAAGTGTGTATCATTTAAAAATGTAAAACAAGGGACAGTCATACCAAATATAAAACAGATAATAACAAAGTGGCCTGTTGTTGAGTTAACCCACACGGTTTATATGTAGTTTATATTCTATGTAAATAAAACCCGGGTGCAAAAAGTTTCTCAGCAAGAAGACAAAAAAAACTGCTTGGTAATGAGGATCACAGGGAAACGAGTCATGTCACAAGACCTAACAGAGTTTGAAACAAAAAAATTCAAACTAAAAGATGAATTCATTCAAGTTCACCACAGTTGCAGTGTACACAAAGCAGACTCGGTGATGAGTCAGAGTGGGAGCAAACACACAGATGGGAAAACGCCTTTGGCAGAGTATCACAGCTTTATAGCTACCTCAAATCCAGGAGCTCTTCTCTGAGAAACATTACCCACAAAAGAAGCATAGGACTGGCTACAACCTTTCACTAGAACAAACAGCACTGTAATGGCTACTTTGTACATTTTAGCCAATAGGAATGCACCAATCGCTCAGCTTAGCATTGGCCGATTATGAGCGTAAATGCAAAAATCAGCCAATATCAGATTTTTTAAGCTCATAGATTTCAATGCACCCTTTTGGCAGGGGAGATGAAGATGAACAGATAAGACTGTACAAAATAAACAAGACAGATAATTAACTTGAAAATTATATTATTTTATTCAGATATATAACTGTTCAAAAATGTTTGTCAAAATTATTGACCACACCCGACTTTCCATGATGAAAAAAACATTTCCATAATGAACCACAGGACCCCTGAGGAAAAACTATAACCAAACTTTTACCTGGAAACAAACTGTCTGACCTTGGGGAAGCAGTAAGGCTCTTATTTTTGTGTTCTGCATTACATTCACCTATAACTCCTGGGGCAAGAATGCAAGTCATGTGCAATTCTATGATGGGTGACATCCTCGAGAAAAACAAAGTAGATGACAATCTGGTTACATTCTTGCTTTAGGCCTGGCCTTATCTGCCTCATCTATGCTGGGTGATGTCATCTTCTGAAGTGCGGAGGTGGCACATGATTAGTCATGGCTGTATTGTACAACTGCAGAGGCCATTTTTATACACTTGCTTTCACCTGCCCAATCAGCAACCAATACTACACAATTAACACCCAATAAACATGCTAATCGTTTAGAGCACTGCGCAGGGAGCGGGGTGATGGGGGGGTTCATTTGGATTTACCCCCATTGTAGGGCCAACAGAGGATTTCTTCTCTGGTACAGTCAAAAATCTGTGAGAAGCAGAAGTCCGCCCAAGCAGGGCAATCATGCAAAAAGGGAAAAAGCTGTGTGTAATAAAACTGTTAGCATGGAGGGCTAGCTTAGAAGTAGTCACTCCTGAAAACTGTTCAAAAGCCAGTCCACCTCCAAGCCACTCTCCAAGACACATTAGAGGGATGTGAGTAACATCTATAAGACTGGTCACTGTAGTATCCACTTATCCTCTCTGCTGTCAAATCAGTGATTGAACAAGGTTTAATTATAATAGCCCGAAGAAGACAAATGTACACAGTACACACATATACGTGCACTGCATAAGCAATGTGCACACACTGTAATATTAAATACGTTTCCAACGGCGTATATGCTTTTTAACACTTTGGGGAGGTTTTTTTCAAGAATTTGAATATGTTCCGTGTTCAATAAGCTGTTTTTATGGAAGAATTTAAGACGGTCAAACAAAACACTTTCCAGGTTCTCAAAAAAAACTTTCCCAAAGACAAGGAATTTGGTTCATAATGCTTACATAAGCAGTAAAATATTTAAATAACCCATGCCTGTAAGTGAAAGAAAACCATTCAAGTTCTAAGTACAGCAGAGCCTCATACAGTAGAAGAATCATTTAGTGATTGCAATTGCACATTTATTCCATAATAGTCTTTTTTGTAATTTTCCAGCTACAATCCCTACTTTACCTTAATAAGCAATAATCATACCTATCAGAATCTCATCAGAATATTGACTTTATTTTCAGTGACTTCTAAACAATTTATCTAAAGTTACCCACTTTCTTTGATCTCGTGTGTGAACTTTCTGTTTTTGTCCTCCCCCTTAATTACATTAAACTGTTGATTTGCTGACCTTGGATTTAAGGACATGACTAATTTAGATAGGTCTGTGTGGATCCTTTCAATGCTCCGAATGAAGAATGAGATTTAAGGAGTAAGTGCTTATGCTACTTCTAGCATCATTTCCATTCAGTTCATGTGTTAGTCTGTAGTTCTGAGATTCTACTGTGCGTTGGGTTTTTATCACATATTAGAATCATCTGAATAACTTCAGAGACTTAAAGGTACCTCAGTACTGACACATTCAGTTCTTGCCTCAGTGATACAACACAGATTGTTATATCCAGATAGAAAAACAGCAAGAAGCTGGAATAGTCTATCCTGCTACAGCGAGATACACACAGCAGTGTGTTAGCCCCTACCCTTGAAAAATTAAAAACAATTATGTTTTAAAAACGAAGTCATTGACTGTACCCACATGTAATTTATTTCCAAAATGTGGAAATAACTACACACCTCACACCCTATAGTTAACGAGGTGCTAATCATCAAAAACAACATTAAAGAGAGAAAAAGAAATGATTCCACACCCTTTATGCTCCTAATTTTTATTATGTTATGAAAACAACCAATGTTTCAGCAGAATGTGCGTTCATCAGGGTTCTTGAGTGAAATGTGGCTACTGATAAAATTAGGATCAGACACACAGCAATATGGTACCATTGAATGAAAAGAGAATATATTATTTTAATGAAGAAAGAGGCTCAAGTTAGAATTACAATCTAACCATAAATCTTTAGCCTCATCTTCACTGAAAAAAAGCTGATCGGAGACCTGCTGTGAGCTAAAACTATTGTTTCACACATCTTTTCATGCTTTTATACATTATCATTGATCGTCGCCATGGAACTTCACATTCAAGGTAGCTGATTTGCCTCACCTACAACCAAAATGACAGACCACAGCCATTTTGCATCAAAATGCAAAACAAACCTGAGATCAGGAGAGGAAAGGATTTACAGGATTTTAGTCAGTTACAATGTAGACACCAGTACAAATGCCATATAAGCCTGCCAATGTGCTGGGGCTTGCTGCCACAGGATAGTCAATGACCACAGTGAGCCAGCACCTTACTGTAACATTTTCTTGAACCAAGGACTTAAACTGTTCCTCTGGCAGAAGCAGAGAGCAGAACGGCTGAATGCTCAAAGATTCCTGGTCTTCAGTATAAATTCCCACTCCCTCTATTGGGTGGAACTTTCAGGAAGCAGTACATGACGAGCTTCTGATCCCTTTGCCCATCCTCACAACTGGTAAGTCACACAACTATAAGGCCTAGCCTTTAGATACAGTCTGGGTGTTCCCTGGGTAAAAACTGCTAAGGATTTATTCAAATTATGTATGGTCAGTCTTCCATCCTTGGTACACCATTAGGGATGGTAAAATGGAGTTAAGCATTACAGGGTGTGCAAATGAGACAGAACACCAGTGCCGGTCCTGACCTTCCTGGGGCCCTAAGTAAAATTCTGTTAAGGGGCCCTCCTACCTGACCCTGAGCCATGTAAGCCATTTACCATTGCCAAACAGTCACACCTGGCACCTCAGTGCTCCCACTGCAATCCTCCCTCCTTTAAAACAGTTTTCTCCATCTGTCGGTCTAAGAATGAGAAGACCTATACAGACAGAATGAGTTATATCCAAACGATATTTATTTAATCGAATATTTTATACAGAATCTTAAGTGAATAATAGCATTAACATAGATAATAAATTATGGAAAATATAAAATGTAGAAAATAATAAAATATGACACAGAGCTTTGGCTCTGCTGCCTAGCAATTACTCCAGTCCTCAAAATATTATACAATTAGCTTTGGCTATACATAAGCCTATAGGCTATGGGTGCAGCTTAGCAGAGCACTTCTCACAGAAAACAAAGATTGCTCATTTGTTACTTCTATTGTTTACAGTGCCTGTCTGATCTAGCCATTTTGCAAAATTTGGATGACTCCCTCAAAAACAAATGACAAGATCTGGATGGTGCAAAATTCAAGATTCTGTGAGTCACCATCATGAGCAATCAGAGGTTTCAGTTGCTGTATGAATTACGTCAGATCTTTCCGTTAGGAATGCACCGACCCGATACTCAACATCAATATCAGGCCAAAACTGGCCTAAAATGCTGGATCGCATATTGGAAACAGTGAATTTTTTCTTTGATCCAATCCATTTACACAAATGGAGAGGATGTCAAGAACAGACCACACATTCAGCTACTAACTCATCTCTCTCAGGCGTTCGTCTCTCCTCACGAGGACAAACCACAGAGGAGTCAAAAGGGGAATTCTACCTGACTCCAAACATGTTAACGAAACACTGAACTCTGAAAACCACAGCATAGAAAAACCAACCACAGTTTTTTTTTTTTTTTTTTTTTTTCTCAAAAAGGTTCTGTTTGAAATACCAAAAACATGTGCATGCTAAGGCCACTCCCTAAGGCCAGCAACCAGAGGCCGATCCCATTCATTGTAAACTACCCAAAAGTGAGAAAAACAGTGATGTGATTCAATAATGGGTTCTTTCAAAGCCTCGGAAATGGACTCCATTCACTCCAAGAAGCTCTTAATGCAGCTGACTGAGTCCTAGAACTCCCATCGAGGGGAACCCCGTGGCACCCTCTTGTTATACAATAACACTGCATCCTTCTGAGTAAACTACCACAGGCGACTTATTCAGAAACTGCTCGTGAGTCAAACAAGATATTCTTTTGTTTGGACCAGTTCAGACATGCTGTATTTCAAGTTCCAACTGCTACTATGCCATGTAATATGAGTTGTATTTATTTAGGAACAGCTCCAACGTTTTAAAAAATAAAGAGCACTACAGCATACCACAGGAAAGAATACCAGAGCAAAAGAATGAACAACACTGTAGTCATCCAAACCATTCAGAACTTCAGAAAGAGTAAGCTGGAGTTCAACAATACTGAGAAAATGAGTGTAAGTAAGACCAATGGGATACAACTAAAGCTTTAAGGGTTTTTACCGCTCTTACTACAATCATTGCAATAATTGCTGCAGTGAAGAGCATCTTGACACACAGGTATGACACCTGAATGGAGGCAGGGTCATTACCTCAACTCATTTCAATGAGGTTGTGTCTAAACCAGACAAGCGAAGGAAAATGACAGCTCCAAGCCAGGACGTGGACAACCAAATCTACACAATTAGTCATGTGCACCATTTTAAAACTCATCCCAACACCAGAAAATAATCTATCTGCAAATAAAACCCAAGACTGGATGCAAGAGTAGGATTTCTAGAAGATAATCTACACGAATCACTACAAAGTATTATGGAAGAGCAACCTGAAAGTTATTTTGTTACTGTAGTTATGCTGCATTGAGAAAGAAGCGGGCATACAGTTATTTGTACAATCAATTAAACTCTTTCCACACACAAGTGAGGACAGTGAGAAAATCAGACTTTCTCTGAATAGCCTTATATCTTTTTCATCAGCAACCTCAGGCTCACAGAGATACAGACAGAGACTGAGGATAAACAAATCACAAAAGCAGAAGCCACCCACATACTCTGGGAGACCGGGGACATTTAATACTATGTAAGCAAATGTGACAATAGCCACCCACCTGGCTAATGTATGGTGAATGTTAACACACGCACACACACATACACACACACACATACACCAAACCCAGCATTGACGGGTTTTGAGATGCACGAAATGTGAAATATATGAATGCAACCCATTATCATTCTTATCAAGACAGTGCATCAAATGCAACTTGGGAGGGCTAAGTCTTTTGGCTGGTCTGCAAATACTCCTACACTTGCAGAACCAGAAACAGTACCATGCCTTTTTTTGCTTTTATCAGTAAAAATGGCCTGTTGCCATAGAGGAAACACCACAGCACATCAGTTGCACCACAGAATATGAGACCAGGTGTTATGTCTCTAACAAAACAGTTGCAAAAAACACAAATACATATGCTCATGATCACACATAAGTACAGCTGAGAATTAAACAAGCTCATACAAAAATATACACAACTGAATTAAAGTGCAAAGAAGGTGCTTCAAATTGGCCAACTGAAAGGACAAGTAGAAGATCAGATGACGGGAACCAGGAATGGAGGTATGGCATGCTCAGACCGAGGGAGGAAGCTAACGAGGACGCACTAGGGGCGTATTGGTATAAGCTCCCCCCGACACCAAGTAAAGCCTTAAAGTTACCAAAAGGCCACTTCCCCGTAAAAACACACGCACCAGCAAGGCCTGGAAAAATAAAACAGTGAACAATAAAGTAGGAAAATATCCCTAATTTCCCTTGCCAACAGATGTGACACACTGGCATTCTTATGTCAGTCAATGTATCTTGCTCTGATTATTGAGCTATTTAGTTAAAAGTTACTTGAAGGTCATTTTGGCACAAGTAGGTAACTGATGGGAAGATTGGTTTCACACATTTAAGCTAACAATGCATGACGCTGGTGGATTCCATTATACTACTGACAGCAAATTCATCTAAAACTCTTCTTCAGATGCATAGTACATGTTGTTGAAAGGGGAAAACATGCACACATTTTGTGTGAACTATGATTTAAATTGTGTGTTCATGTACAGCCCCATGGCCATTTCAACTGAAGAACTGGTTAAAACTCCTATTGAAACTCAAGTCGCTTTGCCATTACAGGTTTTATAATCCTATTATGGTTATATGAAAAAACAAAAAAAGCAAAAAAATCAATCAAGACACAAGTTTTAATGCTACCAGTCAGAGCGAAATAAGTGACATTAAAATCTGCCAACAGCTTTTACGCATGGTCATTACGCATATGATATGAGTAAAACTAAACCGAAGAAACATATGTACGTATTTTAGAATTTATTGTTGGGATAAGAGTTGGGATTGGGATGTGCCCCTGAAACATGAATCTTTGCATGACGCCAAAAATCATAGCCTAACGCAAACGAACTTATGCAATGATTCATTTCAGAATGTAAAGAAACAGAAACCACGTAAGATTGCATCTACTTGTCATCGCATGTCAGGCCAAAACAACTGAGACTTGGTAACCAATTACAGTGCTGATATTCTCAAAAAGCAAATAGAAATTTTCATCTTAATTATCACTCATAGGCAGTACTAAATTTATTATTGCATGCTTCAGCATACATTCGGAACTTTTATTAAACCGCATTTTACTAAAATTATTAAATTCACACCAAAAATCAGGAAATCCCTGGAACATACTGTAAGCACAATGGTCCTAAAGTGCAGGGTCGTGCGCTATATTTTTGCTAATTGTAACCTTGCGTCAGACATGACCGCCAACTAAAACTACCCCAAGAAAAGTTTGTTCTTAGTGATTTCATAATCTGACCAGAATAACATGTCCTCTAACTGAATGAAAAGTCACGTTTCAGCACTTATCTGGGCAATTCTAAGTTATCTTTGAGGTTTTGGTGTTATGAAAAAACTAGCCAAATTAGATTGTAAAAATCTCAATTTGTCACTTTAAGACGGTTCTGATTGGACCTGAAAGCACAGATACAATGTTTTTGAAATCCATTCATGAATTCAGATGTGTTATAGTAAATATTACTTTTCCATCACGTGTCTGAATAAAAACATTGTGGCTAGCTAGCTAGCTAGCTTGCTGGAAATTAACTGGATTTGGGTCGTGCCGCGCTGTTTTATTTCCTTCGGGACTGTTAAATTGTAACTTGCTGGTTACAGTATGGAAAACAATAATCAGCCAGATTAGTTGCGTATAGAGAATTTAATCAAGAATAAAATGTTGTCTATTGTTTGAACAGGGCATGACGCGACAGTATGGATAGTCCCGTAAAGCGACAAAGAACTTGACAGTTTTGAAAAGTTTAGCGGATGGATTTACTCACCAGTTCCGAGTCCCAAGAGTCTGCATATGTCTTTGGTGAATCTCATCAGAGCGACCATCCAGCATTATTGATTCAAATGCACAAGATTTAAATATGTATCTGTGTGCTACATTTACACAAAGAAGTCACAGGCATTCAACATATGCACGACGCTAGCGTCAAATATCCGAGAGAATCTCAGTTGCTACTCCGCTTCCTGAGACCGTGAAACTGTCGGCATATTTGGCTTAAACACCACCCCCATCCGTGTCTTAAAGGGGCCCAAACCAACGTCCCCAATCCGCGCCATTTTCAACATGGCAAGAATGTATAATTTGCGACATAAAAATGACAACTTTCTTGACACATAGAACAGAAAGCGCACTATCCTCCAACGGAATACATATAAATTAGACAGTAGTTATTGCCAACATAAATTACTTAGGACTATGGCGATTGCCAAACGTTTGTCATAGCGGATATAGCAGCTATCCAATTCAGCATTTTGGTTCGTGACACTGTAAAGACATTGTTTACAACGCGCACGTGTCAAAAACAGGGATCAAAAGCAGGCAATCCAGATGAACTTCATGTTACGCCAGTTTAGTTTCATGACAAAAGCATAATAATGACACAGTAAACCAGGTAATAGCTTGCACGGTGGGCTGAGCGAGGTGGTGGGCCAAACGCCCCTACTCTGTTTATTCTGGGTTTGAAGTGTTCTTCTCAATTATTCGAAAACTAAGCTATACATTTTTGAGGTTCCCTTTTCAAACATTTTTGCCCCTGTTCTTTTACATACCAATGATGGCAAATGGCACAACATTACATTAACAACACAGGCTAAAGCAAATCTTTCTGAGAAGGTGCTTTGCAAAGGGGTATACAAAGAGAGGATGGGGAGGCTTAAATAGCCTATTACAAGCAGGTCTCAAATGCATGTCTTTAATTACAGCTGAGTCGCCTCTTCTTGAAAATGGAATCCCCTCAGCATCTGTGAGAGGGATTGCAGAAAGCCTTTTGTGGAAAACCTCAATGTTTGGAATTAAATACAAGGAATGCAAATGAATGCACTCCCTTGTATACAATGCAACTTGCAAATTCTCATGCTGGTATGATTTCAGTTTTGCTGTTATTTTGAGCAGAGGTACTCAAGGAGGTCTTGTCTATTTGTGGGTTTTGTGCAACTTCATTTTCTTCACGATTGACTTCTCAGTTACTTTCCTGAGTTGTTAAGTTCAATTATAAAAATCACATAAAAATGATGAAATCACAAATGAATGTTGGAAATCATGTATTATTTATTGGATAAAAATTAGGAATGAACAAGTCCTTGACTATACTGATTAATACAGAACGACGTGGTAATTGATAGTTAAAAAAAAAAAAAAAAAAACATGGCCAGTGTTATTCCAGGAACTGATTTCTGCACCCTTCATTTAAATTGTGAATCAGTATATCTCCGCAGAAGTATTATAACAAAATAATAAATATATTACAACAATACTAATAATTTGATATATTTTAATTGTATAACACTTTTCTCAGACTCAAACTGCCTAATGTAAGTACAATATAAGCAGCATCAGTCGTTGTGGTTGTATTTCAGCAATTTTGCCCATCATGAAAAATGCCCATTTAAAAATGTCTCTATTAATGATTATAACGCTTTGGAGCTAGAAGTATATCTGATGGCTAGAAGAGAATTCCAGAGACATGAAGCAGACCTGGAAAATTCTTCATCTCCCATAGTGCAGAATTGTGTGTCAGTGACAATGAGAAGATTTGAAAGATCAGATCAGAGGTCAGGGCTGAAAGAGGGAAGATACAGGATGAGATAGATAAGTTCAAAAACATGCAGGGTTTTTGAAGGCCAGGAACTAGACTTTGAAGTCGGCAGTATATTTTATAAGGAGCCAGTGCTGTTTGTCATGGATGGGGATACGGTGCATGATGGTTTGATACGACTGATGTAAGTAATTGGGTTGGATATGGTACAGTCTGTTGAATAGATTGGACAGTATATCAGACAGGAGGCTAGTACAATAATCCACTTACAAAGATATGAGGGTTTTATGAATTTTTCAGCTTCATCAAATGATAAAACGATGGGCTGGGATCCACAAGTGAAAGACATGATTTTCTGTTTTTCATGTGGGCTTCAAGTAACAGGGATGAATGCAGATAAACATGTAGATTTCTGAAGAAGTGAAGTCCCGTCATTAGGAACTGATCACAAGGGACTTAAATCAGAGGTGTCTTATCGCGGTTTAGCTTCAGGAAGTTGTGCATCGATAACCTGGCATCCTGCAGGCAATTAGTCAGCACTGTCAGCACACCCCACATTTCCGGTACACTTCAGATATGAATCTGTTATGGTCAGCATGTTGAAATGACACATCAGACTTTACTGTTGCGTAATTTATGCCCAAGGGAAGTATGCTGATGCAAAATGGCATTCAGCCAAGAACTGATTCATAAGGCATATCCTGTGCAATAACTATAGTGATATCTGAGTCATGATCAGTTTCAATAGTTTTGAACTGTTTCATGAGACATATTGTTAAATGACAACATTTGATCAAAAGATTAGGTGTCACAACCACCATCATGCTTAGGGATACCCTAGGACCAACTACAGAGTTAAACCCATCAGTCTCCATGCTATCTGGTGAGCCCCTGGTGCCAGCAGGTTCCTGAATGGAATGTACTAGTATGCTGACACCTTGTTCCTCCACCACCATTCGGCAATTATGTGATGGGTGTTGCATCTGCATTATGAGAAATTGCAAAGGCTGATCTCCATGTGAATGTGAGGAGTGAGTAGCCTCTCCCACCTGTTTCTGTAGAGGTCTGCAGACGGACAGGTTGCATACCTCAGTATTGGTATTGAAAGAGTCAAAGACAGACTGGAAGAGTTTGAGGTTCAAATTAAATTTACCCCTTTCCTTATGTTTGCATTCAAAAAATGTACCTGTACAAAACTAGGTTTGATATGGACCTTCAGTTATGAAATAAAATCCATTTGGGGGATTTTAAATACTGATGATTCATTGTATTTTAATCGTAATGATGATGTACACTGATTCAAAAGAATTAAGTTTTCAATTAGTCACTGTTTTGTGTACTGTAATATTTTGACCAAGTGGATTGGCTTGGGATTTATGAGAATCTGATGACATGCTAGTGATAAGCTCAGAGATAAAAATAATTTCCATAAGGGTGAAATCACTGAATAGAACTGGGAAAAATATGAGGTCAGCAGAATTTTAACTGAACAGTCATCGGATAGAAATACCAGGGCACTGTTCTATTAAGACATTCATCTAGCAATGGGCAATACAGGGCAGGGAACAATCTCCAATCTTTACCATGACTTGAGGAGTCATATGTTTGAAATGGATAATTATGACACATTTTCAATTAGGTGTGAGCTACATGCAGACCCCTTTCAATTATGGCCCTAACCAACATTTTTGAGTGAACAGTAAGTTCAAGAGGCAGCACAATAAATCACCTGGCTGGACTGACAACTGACATGAGAATATCTCACTCATTTTGCTTTGAGGGTAATTCCAAAGGTTGCATGGGTGCAGAGTTAGTGTTAAAGCAAAGGAAAAGTAAAATGCAAACGGTCCTTTTTTTACAAACCAGTGCAACAATAAGACAGACCTTGGTGACTTATGCTGCCACGTAGATACTGCCATTTTATTGGTGAATGGGTAATTTAGGATTGAGGGCAAAGGCTGTCCTAGATAACATCAGCCCAGTGATGTGAGCTGATGTTGACTGATTATATATGCATAAACAATGTTTCTGAACCTATGTTTCTTATGACAGTTGTTTATGAAACCTCAGCCATAACGGTGAGTCAGCCCGACCAGGCATTTTAAATTGTCTTTAGATATGCAAAGCTGAGGCAGACATGTGCTTACAATCTGCATGGCTGGCAGACCAGACTGGTAACAGTGCAATTGCTTTCCGGGTTACATAACAACTTCCCAATCAGCACTACTCTTCATATCAGACCAAAACAGAAAGTACTGTTGCATGCATAGAGGACAACCTTATCGAAATGGCCGATAACCAAAACACAAAGTGGATGTGAAAAGCTTGTGTTTTGCTTGATAAGATCCTGTTTAGCTGTGAATAAAAAAATCAGACATTAAATATTTGTCCCCAAACCAATGCAAAACATGGCTCCCGAAGTAAGGACCTTTTACCACTAGAGGGAGTTGTGGGTCCTGCGTAATGCGTGGTGTGTTCTAGAATAGAAGGTTTAGCTTCATACCACCCACTGCTGCCTGTGACACACCTACTTCTAAAATCGCCTACAGCCAATTCCACATGTGGTGCTGTCGTACCGTTAAGCAATGCAAGTTACCTGAGTTGCCCCAGAAAGTAATGAAAGTACCAGGCGGTTGTATCTGCTGAGTTTAAAAAAAAATAATGGAGTATCCCATCTCATTTTACGCAAGGAAACGGTTAACCAGCAAGCAACAGAGCTAGTGATCAGTAAAAAAAAAAAAAAAAAAAAAAACAATTGGGCAGCTACACACCGAACTGTCTCTGTGGGACTTAGTTGTATATCTGTCCATTTTTCGTCGCTGTGAAACGCTCTGTTCAGCACTTCCAAGTGCCTTCCACTCGCTCTTAAATGTATGAGCCAAGGTGATATGCAGAATGGAAAACAGGCATTTAGCGGGATATCAGATGAGAAACGATCGCGAGAACTCTCAGACAATTGCCTCCAATGAGAGACCAGTGATCGGCGCCAGTGTGTAGAATTTCCAGGAGATTCTGACCATCCGCCACTAGGGGACACCGTCATGTAGGTTTAGACAGTGCCAAAAGGTTCAGAGTTTAGCCAGACAGAGGCCTGTTTGACAACAGCTACAGCCTTAGCGACACAGAAGTGTATGATCCTGAGGGACTGAAGGTGTTATGAAAGAAGAAAGCAAGTTTTAACCACATACAGGAAGATGGTGTATCTGTGATATATTGATATATTGTGTTGTAAGTCGCTCTGGATAAGAGTGTCTGCTAAATGCCTATAATGTAATGTAATATCTTGGATGAAAACTGCCTGCATATTTTTGAACCAATTCAAGCACTACATTTAATATACATGGTACATAAAGCTATATTTTAAAAGTAGAAAGGGAGTGTAATTTTTAACTAGAATACTGAAATCTTCAGCTCAGCAGAACTTGTAGAAAAATACATTATCTTCAAAACATACATAAAACGTTCTCTATCAGCTTCATGCCATTGCATGTGATTCAGGTGTTGGCATTGGATTATTTTAATATGGTTTGTGTATTTATTTACCAGTGTCATAAAATGTCCTCCAACTAATGAGCCTTCCTTGTAGCTAGCTGATAGTGGGGGCATTGTGAAACCTGCTTGTAACTCAGCCATTGCATACCACAGATAGGCGAGACTAGCTGGCAATTTTCCAGAGGTTGCCATTTTAGGGCAAGGTACAACCAGTTTAAGCCAAACCCAGTGATATGCCTATGCCCTGTAGAAATCAAATCTCCACTTGTGTTGCAAGATTACAACACTACCTAAACTGTTCAAAAAAAAGAGCAGGATCAGCATCAGCCTACCGTATTGGACAAAAACTATTGTTTTATCCAGATGGCCAATTGCAATTGTTATCTTTTTTTGTGAAACATTGGTAGGACTGTAAAGAATTGACAGAATTCTGGAATGTTCTATCCATGTTTTAAACCTTTCAACGGGATGCAAAGTCTCAATAAATGAGGCTTGGCTTTTCTTACGATGATAGAAAAAGGTCATAAAACTGTAGCACTGTGATTTAAATGACTGTTTTTCATGGCAAAGGACAGCCTTTATCCTGGGAACTGAGATGTGTACAGATTAATTGTGACAGGGCAGACGTTAGTCAGGGAGTTGTGTCCTAATAAAAAACATATCCTCTTCTCTTCCACTAACTTTGTGTACCCTCCTTCCTTTCAGTACAAGCATTGAGAATTACCCCGGATCCTGGAAAGCTGTAGGGTGTTCTGGTTTTTGTTGTAACGCAGCACTTAATTGATAAAATAAAGCTGTTATGCACTTAGCTGATTTCATCATTTTTATGGGTACGGAGTGTTGTGGAATTTAAGTTGACAACAGAAAGCATGCATGTCTTGTGACTCTGCAGGGCAAGAGTTTAGGACCGTTGGGATAGAATAATGTTTGGGTCAAAGAATAAACTATCATTTGATCAGGTGTTTACTCCAGTTCTGTAGGTCTGCAGGATGTCACTCAAATTTACTATCAGAGAACAGTAATGGGTAGTGCTCTTAATGAGCTTCGCCCCAAAGTTTTCTGTTTTGTTCATCATATTAACTGTAATCATGACAATGTGGTTCTCTATATTGTGGGTTGTTTGAGGAAATTGTTTAATTCTCAGAGTTTAGCTGCTCTGACTTGACACCAGATGAACACAGTTTGTCTGAAACGAATCCATATACAGTATGTAACCAGTACCTTCTGAAGTGCTCTGTGCATTAGAAAGCAATGCAACACTACAGTGGCAGTCTGTGAAGTGTAGAGAGAAGGACTCTACCTTTGGCCTTTGAGCGCATAAACAAGCAGGGGACTTGTGACAGAATTTTTCATTAATTAATTCCTTAGTTTTCTTAATATAAACACAGGTTGAGTAAGCAATCTTGCCATGATTTCCATTTGTCTTTCAGTGATTGTTACCTCCTTAAACATTCAGAGTATGAACTGTGTATGATCTCATTGTGGTGGGAAAATCGGCTCCTGTGATTATGGACTTATGGCACAAAAGTCCTATGAGGAAAGTGAGGTAAGAACTCTTAACTACAGGATTAATGATTTTCCTATGGATCGCAATAACCGTAAGAGGTTGTGCAAAGATTGATCCACTTTGTGGCTCAGAATCTGAGCAGCTTGTTTTCTTAACTCTTTAAATATAATTTGTCCACCTCTGTACATGTCACGGCTTGCCAACGAAACAAATACAACAATTGCAAGGTCATTGTAAAAAGTGGATAGTAAATTTAGTGCATGATTGTTTTAAATATTTTTTTACATACTGAAGGAACTGAATTGAGGCAATGCTACTGGTGAGACAGAATTAAATTCTGTGACATCACAACTTTTAATTGAAGTGGTGAGTTCTGATTAAACCAAATTATCTTTCCTGAGCTCAAAACTGAAGTCTCCCCAAGCAACCTCTTTCTGTCACATCTATGCTCTCCTCTGCTAGCTGTTAGATTCTGTCCTATTTTCTATGCCGAAAAAGGCCTAGTGCTTGATAGGTCTGGAATAATATCTCACAGTAGTCAGCCATTTACTGTTTCCTTGCAAGGGTGAGGCCTGGCTTTGTCCAGAGCCTGGGAGTTGGTCCTGATTAGGAGCAGAAAGCAGCTGCAGAAGACACAACTGTAACACAGCAACTCAAAACACTCACTGTATCTAATAGGACATGATTGGCTCAGTGTTAACAGGAAGTCCATCCCACATCCATTACTGTTGGTCATCTTTAGATGTCACTCAGAATAATGTTTCCCTTCTGTCCTACTCTTTTCAGGAGATGGTATTGTGTCTCACATTCCAGAAGAGTTTGTTAATGAATGAGATGGTGGCAGTCTTTCTTTGAAAAGTGGGGAAAGCGAGAGTAAAAACGTTAAACATTTGTTCAAGTAAAAATGTAGTGAGTGTAAACTACTTTCCAGTTTCAGCTCAGAGCATCTTAAAATCATGTACAACCTTCAGCAATGTACCTCAATGTTGGCAATTTTATTATAAACAGCAACCTCTCATTAAAGATCTTATGAAACAGAGGAAACGACACGCTTCCAAACAAAATATAAACTCTATGAGTTGGGATAAGTTCAAATTACAGGGAGAGTCATCTTGGCTAGTTTCGGTACCTGGATGTAAAGCGTTTTAGTACTTCATTTCCCAAACCTGATGTTGCAAAATGCAGTTTCTCAGATGTTTGGATTCACATGCAAAACAATAATTTGTTTTACAGAGGAATACTAGTTATGGATGAACAAACCCTTAGTTGGCATCCTCATCTGTCCATTGGTGATTTCTACTTACACAGTAGTGGTGCTGCAATATTTTTGCACAGGACTCATGAGGAGATGTGAATTTACCCTGTTTCATCTGCTGCACATCAGCCTGTATTGGGTAGCTATCTCACTGTAACTCACTGTAAGCCCGGGTTGCCAGATTGTGTGGTTATGTTGTGTTCTTGCTGTGTGGTGAATGAAGGAGATTGCTTTTTTACCTTTGTCCAATCTTGCAACACCAGGTCTAACACAGACAGCTGGATTTAATCAGTTATTGCTCTGTAAAAATGGGAGTTTAACAGGAGAAATGACCAAACATGAGCAAGCTAGGAAAAGTCACTAATATCAGTGAATGGGAAAACCAGGGAATAGGAGTGTTGAACAGCAACAACATTAATCGTGTTAGTTAATATCAAGTATTTCTCAATAAGGGAAAACAGTTATCTGCTATTCAGATAACACAATTTTTAATGCAGAACATATATTTAAAATTATTATTTGCAAAAGGCATGGGAGGAATATTTGTTAGAAAAGATATTTTTGTGTTTGAGCAAAACTCTTTATCTCATACTATACACTTTATCTCATCTTTTATGATTTACTGTTGTTATGCTCTATATATACTTACGGTTGTGAAAGTTGTGGTCTATTTCATCAAGTGCTGCATACTGTTACAGCCCTGTCTCTGGGTGGCATCCTTTCTGCGGTATAGATTGTCTGGCTACGTGGCTGGATGGTGTCTGTCTATTGCAAGCAGGCGCTGAGGAATCTCACAGGATAGTCATTGTTCCAGGGCACCTCTCCAGCAATGGCCTACTGGTTTGGATCTCTCCCCGAAACCAATGTCTTGACCTCAGTCTGCCTCAGAGTCTTCCCTTGCAAGCACTGGAGGGAAGAGCATTGCCTTGTTTTACCACTGTAAGTCCCCAGCCAACAAGAGAATGTCTCTTCTGTTGAGAGTTTGTACATGACAGCGTATATTTTACCATCATAAGAATCCCTCACATACAACCACTCTACTATTTGTGTTTTTGACGGGTTCACCTTTCTGTATGCAGCACTGCAAACCGTACTCCTCAGCGAGCTGGTGAGCCAACATGTTAGCTATACATATGGCTTATGTTTGTTTACAACATTGTCACAGGTAAGTGCTGCTCCTACGTGTGTAACCTTTGGATGACTCTCATATCAAAGACACTCAAAATATAAGGCAGCAGCTATCAACTTGCTTCTACTTCTGTCAGGAATGACCACATCTCTCTGTCAGGAAAACTCACGTTTTCCATTATTGCACCCGATACGCTTTTAAACACAAGCTTATTAGTCTACCAACATACACTTGTACCAACAAATCTGCTTCTTTTCTGCTTTTTTGTGGTTTCTTTCATTGATTGACCATCCTGCAGCAATGCTTCTGTTGTATTGGCATGTATAATCTTGTAGTACGTGTTATCACTATTTTTATTATTACTACTGCTACTACTACTACTACTGGAGCTGCTGCTGCTGCTCATTTTTCCACAACCATATTACCCCATCTCCATAAAGAATACATCCGCGCTGTACCGTCATTAAAAAAATGTCCGCGATGCCCCGTGACTTAAATCTTCGTCATTTCCTGTATATGATCCCTGTAACTTGTTATCTGTATCTTGACATTCACACCAATCCCCGATTTCTGTTACGTAACAAAAAGAGATTGAAAGCATCTGTAGACCAATAAAATAAATGGTAATATGGAGAAACTAGCCAATCATATTTCTTCTTTTAAATATAGGCGGGGTTAGAGAAAATCTACCTAGAAACCGAATGTGGAGTGCGCTGTTACAGAGGACTACAGTGATTGTGCAGGCTAGGCTATATTTCTGTTATTTGTACACCGGTCACTAATACTTTGCAATACGAAAATGGTTTCTCACTCGCTCGCGTTGCCGATGATCTGTTTCACTACGTTGTGGGGGCTGGTAGGCTGTGTTGCCCCTTTTTTCGTTCCAAAAGGACCCAATCGTGGGTAGGTGGATTAAAATAGAAAAATAGAAATCAGTTATTTTATTGTAAGCAGTCTCATTATTGCCTGTGAATTTTCAACTTATCTATATAAATAATTTTTATTCTGTTAATTAATTGCATTTTATACCTGGCTACGTTCAAGGCCGATGCAATTTGCAGCACTTGCTCAGGGAGAATAAATGGATGAGTACAATGCTGTAGTCGGCCTAATCCAACCTTCATGATGCCCTCCTACATCCGAGTAACTACTCAGCCGTTAGCCTAATGCTAAACCGCCTTACAGTTTCCCAGTTGTGTAAATAGGCATGGTTTTCCGTTATTTAAATACAGTCTGTCCATGGGCAGCGTCTCCCTTTGCTTCGGTGGCTACTGAGCCTTTACAGTAGTTGACCTGTTCCATCCATATCCATGCTCCTGATCCGCTATTGTTTCTTTCCGCAGGGTTGTCATCACGATGTTGATACTGACAGCGGTGTGCTGCTATTTATTGTGAGTATTCTAACGCGTGAACGGTTAAGTTATACAAGCTGTATTAAGTCGCTGCAGAAGAGAAGGGTTGGAATTATGTGAACGCCCATCATAATTAAATGTAGCTTGAGATCACGGCAGTGTATCGATGTAATATATAGACGTACACTGAGAACAGCTTCGGCTATTACAGGTTTTCTGGTATGTACACTTAACTGGGAAGGTGAATAAACCGTCTTTTCATCGTTGTGATATGGTTGAGTAACAGAATAATATTTCATGTGCACACAAGATATTCAGCTCATGACAAATTAAAAGCAATAGTGAAAGACAATTCAATGAATTATTTCATTGAATAGATGCATGTCATTTGAAAAGTTAAGGGAAAGACAGGGTTAAGAAAGTAGCGTTTAGGTAGACCGTGACGTATACGGCCATCGGTGCCAGACCGGAAGTATACTCGCCACAAACAAATAAAGCCGCTTCATTCTTGTTAAGCACCAATATGGAGGCGCTGAGACATGCCCTATACCGTTTACTGCACGGAGACATTGGCAATTGTCAGGATTTGCTACATTAATTTACTGTGATGAAAAGTTATGAAAAAAAAAACACTTAAGTGTGCAAGTATACTTCTTGGTGATATAAAGTGACGCCATTTGTTTAGATTTAATACAATTAAATCCATCAATCACCTTTTTTTCAAATAAGTTTTTTTTGTGCATTTTACAGCTGGTTGATAGCTATTCTGGCCCAGGCAAACCCTCTGTTTGGACCTCAGTTGAAGAATGAAACCATCTGGTATCTGCGGTACTTCTGGGAGTGAATTGCTCATCTTGGTAAAATTCTGTATGTGCTCTGGAACATTCTGGTCCTCACTTTCTTCCAGATATGACCCAAAAGTTTAGTATCATTCAGAAATTCTGCTGATGAAAACACATTTTTTCCAGTTACTGTGAAATTGCCACTGGGCAAGGTTTAGAAAGGCTGCAGCCTGTTTTTGCCTAAATTGAACTTGAACATACAGCTGCATGCATTTTTTTAAACAATGCAAATTGTACTATTTTTAGCCATGATCATGAATACGCTACAATTTTGCAAATGTTTATTATCATGCTTTGTTTTATGAAAACAATTGTTTATTTGTTTCTTTGTCTCTAGAGTCACACACTGGCAATTTGGGACCAGCTCTTCTTTCCATTGCATTCTTCAAGTCATTGTTTGGACCTGACTGTCCCCACAGTCTCTTATAAGCCTGCACTGAGGAAGTGGAGCACAATAACCTCACCATTTATTTATTTAATCAAACGCGGGCCAGGAGACACACAGCCACCCTCCTCATCGGATTAACAGGAACTCAAGCCTCCGATTCCCAGTCCAACCAGATATTCACTGTCCTGCTCAGTGCAGTGTATGTATTGCATACAAGTTTCCCCATTGTTAAAGCTCTGATTCATTCCTTCATTACTTTACACAGACGTAGTGCTGCTGCAGGCAGCTGGCAAAACCAATAAAAAGTGGAATGCTTACAGCACCTTGTAGCATTACAGAAATGTTGTCACATCAGAGCCATATCATTAAAAAAATGTATGTTTGCGCTTGGAACAAACCTAAAACGTAGTGGAAAGAAGTGGCTATCATCCCTAAATGTTAGGGGAAAATGTACTTGTGAAATAGCGTAGGTATGTTTTGCATAAATATTATGCAGTGAGATATTTTGTGAGCCTCTCTTTTGTCTTATGCAGGCAAAATGTGCAATTCCTTTGACATTCAGTTTACAATGTATGTATGGTAAATTGTGATGCATTTAAGTAAATATTTATTTTGTTTTTTCAGTTTATTTTTTTTTACTAATGTGAGCACTCTTAGATCAAACAGAAATAAGTGAAATTAGGTGCATACCATATTGTCATTGTGTGTGTAAGATTTCCAAATGAACTGGCTACATAATTTTACTAGCCATTCTCCGGTTCTCTGTCTTCAAATGGCTACAGAAAGACATCTTATTTTCCCACTGAGGAGTACAGTGCAAGAACCTGTGGCTGACCCAGTGAATACTTTTGGCTACACTACCCTGCTAACAATGGGCCCTCTTCATAAACAGTGTAATCTGTTTTACTACTATAGTTGGCATACAGTAGCCGTCCATTTTTGCTCCTGAAGGCAGTTCATCGGCAAAGACATTTCAATATACAGCTGCTTTTAAGAGACCAAAATAACCTTTATACATATATCTACTGTAGTGAAGTGAGTACTTGTCCCATTAAATTACAGTATAAATAGATTTTAAAATCAAAGCCTGGGTATTGTACACTCACACATTTGGAATCTAGTGTTTTTTGTTACATGGCAAAGACAATACAAATGTTGTGCATGCTGCATTATATGTTTATGTGATGTTACTGTCCTACTAGGACTGTCAAAATAATAATAATTCAACAGAACAGCCGGTGTCATGTTTTTGTTTTTTTCTTGTACCTTGGTGTGGTTTACTTAGCCTGCTGTGAAAGAATGTATGTAACGAGTGTGAAGAGCCGTTTCATTTCCCTCAAGTATGTGACATATGCTCAGCTCTGCAGGAAGTTCATTGTTTCCAGTGCTGGAAACTTATTCACCCACAATGACATTTACAATTTCATCTTTATAGTTCTGTGTTTCTGTCAGGGACTGTACTTGATGTCGATCTTTTATACTGTATCATGTTCACATTGTAGAAAAAAAAATCTACTTGTGTTTATTGATGTACAGATGCTTGAAGGAAATGGATGAAGCTGATTTTCACCATTCACAATTGTCCGTAAAGATATACACATAGTCACCATCAAGACACTGCCTGCTGGTCTCTGCCATCCTTTCAGTGTGGGTGTTTGCACCTGTCTGCTGTTGGATATGGTGTCCCTTTCTTTTTGCTAAACTAAAACAGCCAGGTACTGGAGATCACATGATTCCTGTCTCTCTTGCTGTTAATATTTGTATATATCTATACAGATATGGGTGTTTACTTTTTCATAGTACTGCTCATGCATGTATGTATATACTGAAACTAATATTAGATAAAAGGGAACTTAAGAGAACCAGTAACACAACATAATTCATTCTTATTAAAGGAAGTTATGCCATACTTAATGCCTTAATGTGAAAAACTGAATTGACTCTACAATAAAGACTACAGTAGAGAATGTTCACACCACATTCATTAACAATGATGACAACCAAACACTTCCTGACATCCAGCAGTCTCTCACAGTGAAATTAGCCACTTGTTTCAGGTTCTACCACAAGGAACCACTGTAGTTTAGGTCTGTACTTTGACTAGTGTGTGTTTTGGGTCATTGCCTTGGTGCACATTCGATTCATCTGTCCATAGGACATTTTTCCAGATCTCTTTCAAGTTCATTCTGGTTCTCTCTGGCAAACTTGAGATTAGCATTAATGTTGTTCTTAGTGGTTTCCGTCTTGCTCTTCTGCCATGAATCCCATTTTTGCCCAGTATCTGTCAGATTGAGGAGGCCTGCAGGTCTCTGGATGTCGTTCTGAGGTTCTTCGTGACATCCTGGATGATTTTACGTCCTTGTCTTGGAGAGATTTTGGCAGGATGGCCACTCCTGGGCAGAGTCACTATGGTCCCAATCCTTCTTCATTTGGACAATATGGTTCTGACTGTGGCTTTGTTTAGCCACATTGCTTTAAAATGACTTTGTAACCTTTCCAGAGTAATAGGAATCAGCATTTTTTACAACCCAGAAAAATGCTGAATATATACATAAATAATGTATGTATACACATGCAGTGCTGCGAAAAAGAATTCCTGCATTCTTATGGGCTGTGGTTAAAAGTTGTGGGATTCGTTACATACTAAGTATGTGAAGTACAGTAACAGACCACAGAGCAGGGTGACAGTGGGGAAACTTATAAAACAGGTGAGGTACTTAGATTCATTGTTTGGGGTACTGTGCGCTAAAAATAAGTATTTGTATACAACTAATAAATCTTCCCAAAATAATTATGCCGAGCCAAGATTATGAAAACATTGTCGTAGTCGGAGTTATATTTACCTTCTTAAACGAAAATAAAGATGAAAGGGTTACTACGGGTCATCCCAAGAAATCTCTTAGTATCACTACGGGGCAAGTGAGGCTTTGTTTGTTTGAGAATATGCGGCTCAGTTAAATCGCCTACAGCCATTCTTCCGGACGGATATTTTCCATAGAATCAAAGGAAACCAACGGGACAATATTAACCATGCAATTTGTGAAACATCCAGCGGTCAGCAGTATATACACACGCGGGTTCTTACGCAATCAGGTGAAAAGTCACTTCAGGTCATTTTGTACGACTAACCTAACCGCTCACAGCAGTTAAACGTTAAACCTCTTTTGTCTTTGACTCTCGGTAGAATGGAAGGTTCACGCACACACATAATCGGCATCAGCGACAGAGGGACTTTAGATGAAGGCCGACAGCATCCTGGATATGAATGTAACTGTACTGTCGGGGTGGAAAGCATCCAGACCTATCTGGGTCATTATGTAAAATCCATTATAACAGATTCGCCGGCAGCCGCATTAGTGGCATGTGTCTTCTGGTCTGTGAATCTCCTCGTCACTTATAAAACAATGGTACTGATAAAAATTGTAGAAATGTTTTATATTTAATAGGTTCTCAAACCCCCAGTCAAAATGTTATATTGTTATGACGCGCAATATGTTCTAACCATATTTATTTCTTGGTTAGTATGTTTAGGGGCTAGAAATAACCTAGAAGGACGGGTTTTCACGACAAGTTGCGGTTTAACTAATACATCAATACAGTAACAGCCTTCAAAGTGCATGAGAAAAATATAACAAAATTGTGAAAACGTTTAAACTGACGTAGATTTTCGTCCTGAGTGTCCCTAGCACTGCATAGCTGAAAGTCAACCTGCCAGGGGAAATAAGGACGCTGATAGTTTCTCAAAGCACTGATTTGACACCTCATAAATAGTATATGTTCAATTTCTGAAAGACACAGGAACCAGGAAATGGAGTACCCTGCGATCTACTGAGGACAATAATGCTGCTTTGAGGAAAATTCATATCCATTTTGAAGCAGACATGGATTAGGATGGTTGGGTTACATAAATTCATAAACATAATGTTAGGCAGCGGGGTTTTGATCCGATAAACAAGATTACAGTTTTTTAAGTTCACTTTGAAACTCTGGTGATCCATGATTTGTGATGAAATACGAAACAGGTGAATTCGCCAGACAGCCATCTATGGACAATAGCAAAATTTGGATTTTCCATCTGAGAACACGCCAATCAAATGAAGCTTTGTTGTATGGACACCTCAGGGTAGTACTGGTTGTGTGTACTGAGTAATTAAAAACCAGACACGTATGGGCCATTGTCTAAGGGTCTTCTGGGGTGTTTCGCGTTCAACTAATCATATTCCAGAAGCGAAATTAGCTGATTTAAAATCAAAATTAGACATACATTTTAAATAACTGTTGTACACCTATAATCCTCTTTGGCGGACAGCCGTGGGTACGCATTTCTGCATTTTTAAAAAGAATACCATATACAGACATCAAATGTGTCCTTCTACAGAACAGGCTATTATGTGCATTCGGTTGAACTACAAAGGATGTTCTTTATTTCTTAAAAAAGTAATTTAGTTTGATTAGAAAATATGATTTACAGCCAAAGTAGGTCTGTAAGCAATTGGCGGCTGGAATGTTTACATTCAAATACGGAGAAAAGCTATTTCTAGATAAATGTAAAAGGATGTGTTGTTGAAAGTAGTAGCGAAGAAGCCGTTAACATCACGCTTTAACCGTAATGGAAAACGTGTTCCTGAGTCGCTTTCGAGAGCTACAATTATTGTAAACCTTGTTAGTTCAATTATCGTGGTTCACAACATAGGCCAAAAAATTTGAATATAATAACGAAAGGCTAATTCCTTATATTGCCCTCACAGTGGAGTCACATGAATCCGCCCGCTGACGCCGGATTCGCTCGTTCCCAGCCATATCCGTTTTCAGTGGAATTAAGTGCTTCGTCCTCAAATGCCCTTTTCACCAAGTGTAGTGTTTACCGCTGACACAGTTTCCATTTTACATAAGGAGGTATCCCTGCTCGCCAGTTTCGTTTTAGGCATCAATAATGTACGCTTCAGCTTCTAAAAAATCATTTTAAAAACGCGTTAAAGCTATCCCCTCTGCAAAATTTCCACACCCCTCTTGCAAGGGATGGTGAAAAAGAAAGTGCCATCATTCCGTAGAAAAAGAAAGTATTTTTCCTTTAATTCTGAGTCATGTGGGCGACACCATGTCCGATGTTAGGGGGTTAGCCACTTTTTGGGGCATTTCTTAAGAACGAGTAGAAATTAGAAAAAATAAAATGGTTCCCCTCAGCAGGAATGACGTATGGAATAATTGAAGTATTATCTATGCAATCAGGATTTTTTCCCTGAACTATGTTGTGTCCTTGCCTGGGATATAATTTTTTTGTCTTGATTTCCCTTTTATTTACCATGGATCAGCTCAATACCAGCTGTTTAAAACTAACTTCCTTTATATGGGATAAATAATTTGTTTGCTGTGCATCGGTAATCTTTAACGGTTTATTATTGGGCTCGGTTTTGGGTGATTATTCATTTTTGGAGCTGCCAAGCCAAGGCAGACATTTTCCATTTGTGTAACCTTGTGCTTGCCTGGGGAAATCTCTCAAGGGGAGCCCGACGACACCTAATAAGGTAGCTAGCTAGCTTAGCAATTTAATTTAGTGAAGTTGCCATCACTACACTGTAACCCTTTTTGATAAGTAGTATCAGTTGTGGCCGTTGTAATAGTTCTATAGGAAGCGATATCGAGTACCGCTCACAACTTGAGAAGGAGGGTTTTATGTCGAAGGCACAACAGAATTTCCCAAACCCGTTTAACTTTGACTGTGAGCTGTCACTGTCTGGTCCGGGTGGATTGCACTCACAGGTGGGGAAGGACAAGAAGGAAAAGAGGTAACTTCCTTCTTACCCTCTATTTTTTTTTTTTTTAAACAAACCCATGTGTCAGTGAGGCCGAAGGGGGTAAGTATTTCGTTTTATTTAGCTAGGTAGCTACACCGCCCGTCGTTTATTCTGGCCAGGGTACAGGACTGACAATTAATAATAGGCATTCGATGGAGGTCCCAGCTGCGCCCCAAATTGTAATATTTTTGCGTCCGCGCGGTGATTTATAGCTTTTTTGGAGCCCGAAAGCGTCCCACAGACGTCGGCTAGCTTTTTGATAAGGGATTTATTGGAGGTTTGTCCTGGTTATCAGTTAATAGTGCCTGAAACATCTTGCAAGCCGTTTGCGCGGTATGGCTAATCTTAACTTATATTTAGGCAGGGTTTCATGTCGTGTTTTGAGTTACGAGGACTGTGGGGTCTTGGTTCTCGAATGCATGGTAGGACTGTGTTTCAGAGCGACTTTTGCAAAATAGCTTTGGAAAGAGATTATGGAATGTATAAGAGGTTAGATTTTTTACATTCTGTGACGCACTGAACAAATTGTTCTGCCCTGAAATGAAAACGTGCATACATTTTGTGGGGTAAATTGCAGGGTAATGACTTTTCTATATGATACTTAAAATTTCTTTGTGATGTAATAACGGGTGAGCATGGAACTCAGGGGACACAGGTGTGATTTCGTTCGTTTTTATTTGGTTTGGTTTAATTTTGGCTCTGCGTATTGAACTCAAACAAGATTTAAATCTGTAAAAGGGGATCAAATGTATATGTTTCTTAAATTAGTTTCCCTAGACAGTCTTCCTTAATAGGCAGTGTCTAAATGTACATATTCTCTGCCCTGGTACATTTGGACAACAGTGTGCGTTTGTATTTAACAACACAGTTGCATAAATATGCACAGACTTTGTCTTAATGCTCTGCACAAATAAAACCTTTTCTTGACATTTACTCAGGTCAGTTATGTCCTGTGTGGGTCCACACTAGCTGCTATTACCTGAAAGATTGTGGCTTGTGAGAAGAATTATACATAATTTATACCACTCTGCAAAGCCCTCTTAAATCTTAAAATTCCATTTTAAATGACACCCCCCTGCCTCTCAGCTACCACCACTGTCTCCCCCTTCCATTTCAACATTCCAGGTGTTGGCCAGAGCAGCAGCACAATGTTTTATGTTATTGCATATTCCTGTTTCATTAGAATACATTAATACAGAGATTCACACACTGCAAAAAATTGACTCAAGCGAAGCAAGATCCATCGTCCACATTTCTCATCAGTATATTGTTTTTTTATTATTACACATATTTTGATGTTTGGTGTTGATGTTCTTTTGATGTTTATTTGTTATAAATAAAAGGATAATGCACAGTTTATGAACATCATGGCTTTATGGCACATAAAGATCAAGGACACAGGATTTGTGATTCAGGAAAGTTGTTAGTGCAGTTCTCAAAATGTACAATGTTTAGGACACAAATACTGCAATGTATAGGTAGTTTTATTGCCTTGGAAACTTGGCGTGAGGCCAGAAGGCTGTGGGTTTCTGGGTACTGCTTCTGTACATGTACGCTGGTCTTTGTAATCTAATTCATATGTTAATGAAGCAGTATATACTGAATTTTAAATGTATGAATTAAAAGATGAAGGTGTACTGTTTTGTTTGCCAAACATAATGACATCTGCTTACCACCAATAATGGTAATATTTATGAATGTATATTGACAGAAGAACTGCATTGGTTTGTGGTGTAATAAAATTAACATGTCTGGTCCTCATGTCTGTATGTTCCCAACAGTCAAACCTTCTCTACCATCAGTTGTGGGTTATTTTTTCGGTCAGAGGGGTTATTCGAGTTCAGAAACATACATACATATATATATTTCCATTGTATATTCAGTTTATCATATGATGTGTGATATAATCTGTAACCCCCAGACTTCTGCTGTGCGGATGGTCCATTGCCGGTCCAGAACAAAAGCCTGGCCTGTCGGGGTGTTCAGTCTGTGACTGCTGAACACGCTGCCTGCCTGAAAACCCCCCGAGCACCACAGCGTTGGGTATGCCTCAGGTAGGAAGCCGGAGTCCATTGTTATTCGATTTGCCTATTAAAATAATGTGTATATACTGTCATACCGCTCACCCATTTGCATTTTCCAGCGGGAATACAATGTTACAACGCCACAAGCAGTGCTGGTAGACGGTAACACATTCTAAACTTTAAAACCGCACAACTTCTTTCACAACTTTCTCTCCAGAGGCTTAGTTTAAGAGGTGTACGCCTTTTTTGCACAGTATTTAGGAACATATTAGTGGTAAGATGCTGTAACTGTCCTTAATGGCGAGGCGTGCTCTTGTCGATTCTCCAGCCGGGCTTAAATGGGATGGAGCCTGTGTTTGGCGAGGCCTACGGGACCAACCGATCCCTCTGGTCCTCATACCCATCCACTCTCTCTCCTCTGGGGAGCGCCACTGATTATGACCAGGTATGTGAGCAAGATGTGCTCCAAATTGCTCAGTGTTTCATTAACGATATTCTGGAATTGGACAACCAGACAATAGCTGAACGTTCAGAAGCATACCAGCAGGCTTCTTGTGAATAATATTTTATTAATTATCTTTGCTATTCATTATCTGTGTTCCTGCTTCATACCCTTCTAATCTTGGCATCTGTGTTTCTGCTTACCAGGGTGTGGTCCTGATGCTGGGCTCCCCGGCGTTGCCCCGGAAACGTCCCTTTGAGCTGCTTAGTGACTTAGTGGACGATGGGTTCAGCGAGGACCTGCATCATGAGTTCTGGGATATCTCGGCACTGGACGACCTCACCCGCTATTCCAAGGGGAACGCGGAGGGGGATCTGTCAAACTCGGAGGGCATGCTGATGGCGCGGTGGAGCAGCAAAGATGACCTTACTGTGCCGACGGAGCTCACCGTGCCGGAGCCGGCGCTGGCGCCGGTGCAGTCCCCAGCACAGGGCGGCCCGCTGACGAACGGCAGCCCCAGCACTGCCCCCTGCGAGGAGGCTGGGCCCGCGGGGCCTGAGCCACCACCACTGCCATCCACCACGGCGGCAGTGGAGGGTGAGATCCGCTGCAGGGAGGTGGTGGAGGTCCCTGTGGTGGTGGAGGTTTACCAGACGGAGCCAGAGGCCTCGTCCTCACCGTCCCCAGCCCCAGAGCACCGCAGAGAGGAGCACAACTACTCCCTCCAGGCAGACCGGCACTCGGCCTCCAGCCAGGGCTCGGACAGTGAGACCGCAGACACTGAGGAGGAGGAAGAAGAGGAGGAGGAGGAGGATGAGGCTGAGGAAGGTGCAGAAGCGGGAGACTGTAGCTCCTCAGGAGGAGAGTGTGGTGAGTCCCCCTTTTCCAGTGATTCATTGGTGTACGTTATTGTCTCACATCTTCAGTCTTTGGCATTAAAATAAAAGGTTTTCTATGGACACCTTCCAGTTGGATGATATTTTCATGCAGTGGCATGAAAAGTAAAAGCCAAATAGTAGCACACCTTTTTTTGTATTTACTCAAGGGTTTTGTATTGGACGGGACAATACATATTGAAGCACCAATATAACTGGCCGATTACTGGGTATATCTGTTTTAGCAGGAGCTTCCCCAAGAATATATTGATGAAATAATGGAAAAGACATTGGAGTAATTAAGTGTATGTTAAAATGTAGAAATCGGTGCAGACAATCGTTGGTGCTTCTCCCTGTCACACTTACTTTCAGATCAAAATTTGACAGATCCATATCTGAAAATATTTGTCTTTCGTGTAAACTCACAAAAAGTTAATATCAGCAAATATATTGGTAATACAGTTATTTTATTCCCAAATTATCAACAACGTTATCAAATAAAAAAAATATTGGATTTGTCTGGCTCTTATTCTGAATTTATTTGTTTAAAGCAGAGGTTGGCAGTCTGCTGCCTCTGTTCGGCTGTCTCGTCTTTTGAAGAAGGAGCCCGCTTTGTGACACTCTCTGTGGTGAGCCGACATTGTTAAGAGCAGTGTGTAGCATCAGTTTCCTCTTTTTGTGGCTTGAGCCAACCGTCCTGGACATTTGTATAGAGTTACGTTCCCGTCTAGCAGAACTGCCTTCCGCCTTGCAAAAGACAAGGAAAAGGTTGTTTGATGCGACAATAACATGAGTTTTTTTGTTGTTGTTGTTCTCGGTACAAACATTTGCAGGACTATTTCGGTTACTGTGTAAATGATATCAATTTACTGAAGGGAAAACGGAAACGGACTTGGGCCCCTTTTTAAAACAAAAGTGTACAGTCCCTTCATTTTGTCTTTCTTCCCTAGTTTGGAACAAAAGTGCATGTCTGCCTCATCGCTGCTGTAGTTGAGAGTAGCACATGCTAGCATGTACTACGAAACACATGGAGCCAGGGGCTGTCTCTTTGTACTGTGCAAAATGTGCACCACCATTGCACTGGGTCGCACTTCCTGCACAGCTGTCAGAGGGAGACTGGCGGTAAAACTATTGGCGCCCGATTGACAAGGCTCTCTGTTGCTCAATGAGGCTGGGGGGACACACCGACACCCAAAACCTCCCTTCGCTCTGTGAAAATATGGCCAGTTATGTGTCGCCCTAAAGGAACCCCCACTCCCACTCAGGGTCAGCACAATCGGGGTACAATACCCTCAGAATGGGATCCTTTGTATCGAGTTTTTCGTGCTGACATTTTTTGAGCACGTTAGCCGCTTAAGCTGCCTCTTTACTGCGAGTCCACGCGAGAAAACCCAAGCAACCGATCAGGGCAGGAGCCCTGTGTCTGTACCAGCCTTCCTGTGACTCAGCTGTCCATAACTAATAATACCTCAAATGCGCCTGTTGCGTGTGCATCTGTTGCACATCAGCGTCTTCAGAAGTTAGCTTAATTCTGTTATCCATCGAAAACAGACAAAGTAGATTTTCTCTGAAAAGTTCTAACTTGAGCGGACCATAAGGGACAGAGGGGGATTTTTGAAACTTTTTTTCATTCTTTAGGAAGGTTTTAGGGGATTTTTGTTGCTCTTTTTTTACTCTTGAGCAAAACATTAATCTTCTATAGTACTATAATGTTCCCCATTCATACATCGATTCCCCCTGGGGGCTGGGGGGGAGGGGTTATAAACGCCATTACTTGTTTACATGAAATGCACTCTTGTCATGGTATTTTTTCCATAAAGAACCACAGCAACAAATTTTTTTTGGGGTGAAATTTGATCGGATGGTTACCCTGCCACACTTCATCCCCCTCCAGACCCCGAGCCCATCAGCCAAGCCGAGCCCTCGCAGAGGCCTCAGAAACGCCGGTGCTTCTGGGAATACAACCACGGCCACGGTCACGGCCACGGCCAGGGCCAGGGCCAGGAGGCAGGGCTGAAGAGAGGGGGCTTCAGGTGGCCCCTGTCCTGGAGCTCCAGCACTCTGCCCAGCAGCCTATACCGGAGAGAGGGTGCGTCCGGGAACGGTGAGCCGTCTGTAACACATTCACACTGAACTACCTTTGGTCTGAGTGGATCAGAGCGTACGGTTTAAATTTTACACAGGCATTTTATGTCAAAGGTTGGAATTTTTAATATAGCTTACATTTAATATAGTCTGTTTGCTTGAGGGAACTTCGAAGTTTTATATGTTTTAGATTCTGTATAGCCCATATTGGACTGAGCATTTACAGAGCCTTCCATGTTTAGAGCTTGGTGTTTGTGTTCCTTGATCCTCGCTGCTGCTACTCAGCCTGGGAACCTCCACTAAGAATTTAGCAACTTTCTCCTTGCCAAGATTAGAGCCAGCAAGCCTTTGGTCACATGACCTTATTGTTGCTTTACTGTCATCAAGGCCCCATATCCTGATAGTGATGACATAGTGGCACTGTGTCCTTCTGTTACCCCCAGCCCTTCTTTCTCCAAGGCCATTATAAAATACATTAGTCCTCCTGTCTAACAGTATCATATCAGAATAGTACTCAATGAATGTAGCCGATGCTGCAGTATGGTCAGGATTTAATTCAGTGGGGCACATCACAGTACCAAAAACGGTAGTGATTTGCTGGACGCATCTAGGATGCCAATTGTTATGCTATTCAAAGCAAAAATGGGCTTTCTGTTACATAAGAAGTTATCTGTCATCAAATCCAATTCACACAAAGAGTCATTGTGCATCACTCACGGAGGTGAGCACAATATTAAAAAATGAATAACTTGCGTTTTCCGCGATGTTGGATTCACCAAATCCCGATCCCTTTTTCAGGTAAGAAGGGTCGACGCAAGGCCAGAAAGACGGACGCCAGCGACCTGACGCCGAACCCACAGAAACTGCGCAACATCGGCGAGCAGCTCCACAAGCTAAACGCCGCCATCGATGGGATGCGGCACGTCAACGACCTGCCTGTGGTGGCCCGTGCCCGCTCCCGCAAGGAGAAGAACAAACTGGCGTCCAGGTGGGCACCAGCAGGGGAATTAAGAGAAAGATCAGGAGAGGGAATGACGAAAGTAGTGCATTAATGATATAGATGAGAAACATGAAGTTCAGTAAATCGAGCTTTGCTATCACTTAATCTTGTTCTTGGATGCCTTCACATTGTTCTGGGTGACAATTTGTACATGAAGCAACTTCACTGCTTGTTTAAAGCAATATGTTGTTGTAATTCTCTCTTAGCTTGTCTTTCCGTTGTGTATGCCTATGTCACTGAACTGTATTAGTTATATAATTATAGTATGTGTGTGATTGACAGTTAAACTAAATGCTGGTCACCTTCATTGTCTCCCCCCCTTCCCCCAAACATCTCTGTGTTTTCAGGGCCTGTCGCCTTAAGAAGAAAGCGCAGCACGAAGCCAACAAGATCAAGCTGTGGGGGCTGAACCAGGAGTACGGTGAGGGTCTTTTAAGGACTCGTGCTGTTCCCAGATCAGGCGCGCACGCGCACACACACACCCTCACAGCTTACTGGAGGCCTGCCCTCTTCCCCGTGGCTGACCTCGAGTCTGGCTCAGTGCCAGCCCGACGCGGTGCAGCGGGGATTTCAGTGTCAGGAAACTGCATGTGGCATGTGGAGAGACCACACCCCCCTCGCTTCCCCCCTTCCCCCTTCCCTCCACCCCCCCCTCCCCTCCAAGATCCACACAGCATGAACTTGACACCCTGTAGCCTTGACTCGCTACTACAGTGTATGGGGGAGGAGCGATGCTGGCGGTGAGTTCATTTCTGGGCTCAGTTTCTCTGAAGTGTGGTGTGTAACATGTGGGCTGCACATGATACAGGCCCTCCCACCATGTTATGTTATGTTATGTGTCATGTAAAACCAGAAGTCATGAGGCACAACTTTGAGTTTTCAGACCTACCTCCCCCCCTCCTTTCCTCTCCCAGTTTCCTCGCCCCATGTATGATAGGCGCAGGTCCTTTTTTGGTGCAGCGGGCTGAACAAGTGTCTGATAGCTGACTCCAGAGCAGCGTGGGAGTCGGCTTTCCTAACCGACTCAAGCTGCAGGCCTGGATGGCTGATTCCGAAAGTGACCACGGCTTGCTTTTTTGTTTTGTTTTTTTTTTCCAATTTATATTACCTTGCAGTTACGTGAGGTTCTGCTGGGAATGGTTTCTACCACTTACCTCCCTGGGATACCAAAGTGGTTGTGAGTAGGCCTGGTAGAAACGAGGTGTGTTTTTGTAATCATTTTTTTTGATGGGAGGAATCAGTTTTCAAAAATACATTCCTCCTATAAATAAACACTGCAGGACGACATTCTTTGCATTATGTTCAGCTCCCTGGATCATCCAGTTGATATATCCATGCTGCTCCAAATGGTCATTTTCAGTCAAAGAGTACTTGAATTCTTAATTCATATATTCTTATGGTCTTTGAATGGCAGAGCTTGCTTACTACATTCCCTTTGGAAAGCAGCACCCACCTTTCTGTGGTCTCCCATATACAGCAGAGTGAAGGACAGTTGGCCCTTGTCCCTTTCCAAAGGGACTCAGTGTCCAGTATACCTGCAGATTATCTAACACAAATGCAAATACCTATTTGTTAACAGCACAGAGCATAGGCCAAGTGGACTCAAATGTGGTGGGACTGAGTACAGTAAATGTGGAGGTGCCAGCCTGGCTCTGCAGTGGAGCTGGATCCAGACCCAGCCCCTTCATTTCCACTTTTTTTCTATGTTGTCAAGTCCAAGTGGAGCCAAAAAATGTGAACTGGAGGTGAGGTCAAACCGTGGCTGGGCCAGCAGGGTCTGGAGCTGGCAACCCCCGCAGGATGGCCCATCGTTTTCAGTTTTGTCACGATCGCGAGGGACTGTTTCGACCAGTAAAAACATCCCATACCTCGCTGTACAAAAGCAAACTCTCTGGTCAGTTGGGCAGCTGCAGTCTGCCTGCAGCAACTACGTGTGACGCATAGTACACCACAGTGCACAGACTGTGCAGTCAGCTGCTGGACTGCAGAGTGAAGAGAGGTAGCAACAGGCTACGTACATTTTAGAGAACAAATGCCTTGTAGTATTTTTTTTCCCCCGAAAGGAAATGATGGGAAATAAATACATCTTGCATGATACATTTTAGTCGCTACAATGGAAAACAACGCAAGCCAACCAGCTAAGTTTCTTGTTTGTACACAGTTACATGTCTGGAAAAGGACAAAGCAAAATCATTAGCTGTTCTGCTTATGTTTTGTTCAGACAACCTGCTGGGGGCGCTACTGCGTATCAAGGACATGATACGACAGAGAGTGGAGAGCAGCGAGGTGGATGATGAGAGGGGGATGACGGAGAAGCTGGAGAGCATACTGAAGGAGTCCGCTGGTAAGCACTGCCATTTGGAGCCACCCAGTTCTAACCACAGATCCCTGTCTGTCCATCACTGTGTTCAAATACCCAGCTGCAAAACGGTCACAACCTTCTGGCCAGCCCTACATTTCTTGGATCAGTTTTTGGGGTGGAAACTTGTTTGTTCTTTTTGGAATACTGTCCTGAACTCTCCCTCTGTTAGTTCATAAGTTGAGTTAACGGTCAAGAAATGTATGTAAAAAAATATAAAGAAAACTGAAGCATCTGAACTGATGTCTGCTGTTGTCTGTCTGTCTGTCTGAGCAGGTCCACTGGTGGCTGGACGGACCAAGGATTTTGTGGAGAGGATTTTGGAGTGTAGTGCTGCTGGACAGGGGCAAAAAGGACCCCAGGAACAGGGGCAGTCAGTGTGACCCACCCCCTCCTTCTCTCCGTCTCCCAGCCCTTTCCTCCATCCATCCATCCATCCTTTAGTCCATCCATTCTTCTTTCCTCTCCCCTCACACCAGCTCCTCTCCTCCTCTTTAATCACCCTTTTTCACGTGGGGGAAGGCGAGTTAAGACACTGTCTGATAGAATTGTTTTGTTTTTTTTTTTTGCGTTTTGTTTTTCCCAAAACTTCAGTAGCAGTACGTAATCCTTTCGTAAGGCTGCTCACTGCAAGCTAGCTGCTACAGTCCTTGTGTGCGTCAGTGTTTGTGTGTGCGTGAGTGAGTGCACGTTTGTGCGTCTGTGAGCGTTAGTACCCGTGTACGTGTGTGCGCGCACCTGTGCGCGTTTGCGTGTGTGCCAGATTTATCTCTCCCTATATTGAGTATTTTTATCCTATTGTGCCTGAAAATAGACACTGCACTGCTCGTTGTAGCTGTTGGCTAAGACAGAGGGGTTTGACACTGAGGACGCGCAACAGGAAAGTGAACAGACAGGGAGAGGGTGCACTGCGACTGGAACATTTCTTAAATTGGTGCTTCTATCAAGAGGGCACAAAGAAGCACTTTGTAAGCATGCTCGAATTGGAGAGCTGTGAAACACTAGTATGTGCACACTGGCGTAGTTGATCGCATTAAAAAAATTTTGGGAGGGGATATGAATGGGTTGAGCTCCTGCGTGACGGATGGAAGCAGTGGAACACTGCTCATGATATTGGCGCGGTTGTTTTTATACCAAGGGATGCGTTTCCATGCCTATTGTATGCCTTTTCTGTTAAAACTGTGGTGAACTAATGTGAACTCAAATCAAAAAAAGAGTACATGTACTGGAATGTTGAAAATGTGAAGAGGTCGCTCTGCGCTGTTTTTGAAGATGGCTCAGTGCTACGTTAGCGTGGATTGAGTGCTGCAGCATTGAGAGAGAGAGAGAGAGACTGGGTCCATGAGGTTCGTCTGGCATAGCGCCATAGAATGTTTGGCAGAAAGGGCTGATGGGAGGTTGAGTCCAGTGCTTGTCTAATGCACTTAAAAATCCTAAGCTATGGACTTCACTTTCCACAATGCCTTCTGTAAAATTTGTTATGGCCCAGATTCAGCCAAACCACAATACTCACATTTTCAGTAACACGCTTGCTTTTTTATGGTGTCTTCTGACAACATATTTTCATGACCATACAGGCTGATTCCACTCACAAAAATGTGTGTGAAATCAGACAAAAATGTTACAAATCTACCAAATTTGTACTTATGTAGATAAGGACAAAGTGCACTGCCCTAAAATTGAATCTGGGCCTTGGAGTTATGGTCACCAATAATTTTTTTTGGTCTTAAAAAAAAATATTGCTGATCTTAGTCTCTCTTCTGACTCTGTGGGTTGTGTAGTGAGGGAATACTGTAGATACGCGATATATTTGACACAAACAGGGTCACTGTCCCGGTCTCTGGCCGCCATCGCCGTCCCGCGGTCCTGGTGTGTTGTCTCGGCGCTCTCTGCTATGCCTTTTTGAAGTGCCTGGAGCTGAAGCCATGGAGACAGACGTGACATGGTCACGTCAAGAGATGGCGGGGCTGTTCGATTTGCAGCTGGATTCACGAGGGCGGGAAAAAAAAAAAAACAGTGCACAGCACACCAGCTGTTTGGGGAATATGGCATATTCCAGTGTTGATGGAACTCAAAAGAAAAAAAAATGGAGCTTCTTATTGGTACACATTACCACATGACTGTTGAGCAATACTAGGAAGTGTTTTCTCTGGTGAAACCAGACAAAAGGAAATTTGAACTTGAGATGGAGAAATGTGATACCAAAGACAGATGTCCCAAGGATAACAATAACAAAACAAAAAATGTTGAGAAAAAAAAAATTCTTCTGCTGGTGCACTAGACCATGTGTCCAAAAACATGCTGCCCAACATGCTGATTTTTTTGTACTGTCTTTCGAGTCACATCATGAACAGTAGCCTGTCAAATTTATGTGTTCTGACTTCAATCCAGTCACTATCATGTCTAAACTGTTCCCGTAAAGGGAAGTAGAAAAAAAAGAGTTAAGTTCACTTGGGTAATTTTATTTACCTAAATAAGATCTATTCATTCTTCTGAGACCCGATGCCAGGGAAATCACATGATTTGCAGCTGGCAGCAATGCACTACACATTGTGACTTCTGAGACTGTTTGTAATGTGTGTCCTTTCAGTGCTGCCAAAGTTTTGATGATGATGATAATGATGAAGTGCATTTTGTAGCGCCTTTCATCCCTTTCAAGGATCTCAAAGTGTTCTATAGTGAAGGGGGTTCTGGGTTGGGTGGGGGGAGGGAGGGAGGGAGGGGTTACATGTGGGTGTGACTCACATTTCCCCCAAAGCAAAGTGCTGAATTATCATACTAAATGACTTGTTTTTCCACAGCTTATAACTGCCTGGGTATAACAGGGTTAACACAGAGGGGGGAGCTCCTGGTGCCGTTGCCGAGAGTAACATAAACCTTGTGTTTACATTCCTTTCTTCCAGCACAGCCGCTTAAAATACCCTCATCCTGCGTTTTTATTTACTTGAAGGACAGAACGCAGAAAGGTAAAAATGTTCAGGCAATATATCCCACTGCACACTTCAAAGGGCCACTTGGGCTGGTGCGTTTCTTCAGTTGTTCGTTTTTTTTTGACGGCCTTACCGCAACAAAGGGGTCAAGAAGACCACATCAATTATTTATTGTTTTAGGAGCCCCCACCCCAAAAAAAAAGATTAAAAACCTTTTATTTTCCCAGCCTTCTCCAGGTTGTACTAAAATCATGGCCTTCCTTCTCGAAACGTTAGAAACTGTCAGCCCGTTCGGCAGCTGCTCCGTGTATAAATGCACTCGTGTAACATGTGCCTGTCCATAACGCTCCCCCCCTCACAGAAGCAGTGATAGCCCGGCCCTGAACTGCATCGGCTTTTGTTTTTTGTTACAAATCAGATGTTTCAGGGCTACTGTCCCTTTGTCCTGACTAGAAGTCCGGCTACAACTTCACTTGTTCTCTCTCGTTCCGAAATAAATTTCATTTGGGGTTCTCATATCAAAGGAAGAGAATTTTTACTCCCTTAGGGAATGGTTAAACGAAAGAAAAAGAAGGGATAAGAAGTAGGAATGGACAAGATTGCAGAAAAGAAATCCCCAACAGACTACAGTCAGTCATTCCAGAATGCTTTTTTTTTGTGTTGTACAGTGATCCTCTGCAAGGATCTGTAGCCTGTTTGTCTCATATAACCCAGTGATGGAACCGTATTATGCTTTGGTCTGGCGAAAAGGCATTAACACTTGTATGTACCCACATTTCACAGTAACTTTAACCATAAAAAGTACAAAAAAAAAAAAAAAAAAAAAAACTCTACAATCGAAAAACACAAAAAAACAAAGTGCCGTACAAATAGAAGCCTAATATTTTGTTTTCTGTGAGTGTACTGTATTCCTGTATAATGTATATTTTAATATTTATAAGCAGCTGTTGTATTAATAAAGTATATTTTTTAAAATGCCTCCATTTTGTCATTCATTTGCAGTGAGCCGTAATTCACTAGTCTGAGTGGTCTGTTAGGGTAAGGCCTTATGCCTCTTACCCACAAGTCCTAAGTGTTTCATAACCTCCCAAACTCGTTGCTGCAATAGGCTGATCTTCTGGCAACCTTACAGAAGATCAGCCCATTACAGTATTTCTTCTTTAAAAATGCAAATACTTCTTAAGTACAGTTCTCAAACATGCACTATTTTCAAATGAGTGATGTAAAAATGGACTTCTGTAGCAAAAGCTTTAATTGCTCTTGATTACATAATTAAAAAAAAAAGACCTCATACTTACCACTTCAGTTCCAGAGGACGTAACTAGGCTCTGGCAGATGGAACACCGACGTCACTGAATTTTCTACAGTGTGTCACAACAGGGCTTTTGTTGTACGCCGTATGTATAGACAGAGGGTAGGAGTTCTTGTAAAATGCATACATTGTCTGAACTAATCTGAGTGCAATGTGCAAAATACATGCGCTTCTCCCAAAGTTGAATGTTTTCAATTTTCAAATCAAGCATTCATGTTTTTCAAGTATGCCATCAGTATAGCCATATATGCAGAAAAGTGGATATAAAACTAAAACCAAAAAAAAAAAAATGCTTCAACACTGAATTAAATAAAAATTTAATAAAACATTATTCAATACATTGTTAAATCTTCTTTGTCAAACAGAAAAGTGTTATTGGTCCCTTATGCCACTGCTCACATTGCACCATGCCCAGTTCAATGATTCCCTTAAACCTAGCTTCCTTTATTCATTAAGCTCCGCTCCTAAGGGTATTACATCACAACCTGGTCCACCACTCACAAGAAATCTTTAAAAATGTACAATGCCAAACATACCTGTAAAAACACATTTATATCTGATCATGATCAGGGTTTCAAGAGTAAAGAAATCAAATAACAAGAATTACATCTGTGGAATCAACATGTTCCCAAAAAACACTGCTAGACATCTATAAACATCACTTTTACACTGACATAACATTGGCCCGGATCATATTGTCCATTTATAAACGAGCATTTCAACAGCATCCACACCTGGATGCAATGTACTGTTAAGTAAAAGAAAAGATACTTAACTCCCGATTGGCAGGAGCAAAAATTAAAGGTTAAAAAAGGACTGGGACGGGACCACAGCTTAATTACAGGATTGTCCCAGGAAGGCCTGACTGAAATAATGACCATGTCAAGACCTCAGCTGGACTCTAAAATCCATTCATCACAGCGTCAACAAGTCTGTCAGCACTGCCATAACAATTACGGCTTTCACGACAAAAGAGGCAGCCCCAGACAAAACAAAAAATAAAACAAAACAATAGCCAGGTATACGAACCCACATCAACTGCTGCAACATTGCACAGTCTTACAACTTAGTTCAATACTGTCCAGCTTAGTTTACAGTCATCTGGCTTAATATCATTTACAGTCTGCCAGATCAGTCAAAATCAGTATTGTTGCATTATAATTTACCCAATACCCAACTTTAATACAGATGCTATCAAGGCGCAATGTATTTATAACAAACGTACAAAAAAGGGCCAATGATGACACACATGAAACAATCATTACTGGCCTGCAATCCACCATTTTGTTTCACTTATTGGTACACAGGTTTGTACCAATGGTTACTGTTGTGCTGGCATTGAATGGGACAATGAGCTGCAGTCTGGTGAGGAGTCACTGTAGCAGTTCGTGCTGAGAGGAAAAAAGGGACTTTCAGTTGGAATGACTTCAGCTTCCAGTCAGTGGATGCCGGACGCTAATGGATCACAGCTTATGCAGGTCCATGGTTGCGCAAGTGACCTGAATGCACCAAGGTTAAATTTGTCACAGTACACTTGCTGTGAAACAGGCTTCCTGTCAGCATCCACACTGTGTTTGGTTTTGTGCACCCGTGGGAAGCTAATCGCTGAGTTGGATGGCTGCATCATGTAGTCCCATTTGGTGAATGCAGGACCAATGATGGCCTTAAAAATTCAGACGCATTTAGGAATGGACAATCCCCATGCTTGCTCTGTGGTGGGTCGTTTTAATCCACAGAGGGGATAGAAAAAGAGAAAGTCAATTAAAATCAGTTTTAAAGTGTTCACATCTACTGGGATCTCCCTGATCTGTTGCTGTCACCCAGTTTCCTTTTCAGAGGCAAGATTGATGTGGTCCGCGGGGGGTGGAGTTCATCCTCCAAACCTCACCCAATCGCAGCTCCCCTGGCAGTTGGAGCCCCTCCCACTCCTCCTTTAAAAATGAGTAGTGGGAGAGTGCAGATTCATGAAAGTAAATAACATCAGGGGGTAAATGATTTAAACCAACCATTATGTTCTGATGCAGAGAGTAAACTCTGTGACTGACAGATCATTGTAGCTCCGCCCAGTTGTGATAGTGAATGGAATGTGACGCTCCCATCACTAACTGAGAGCTCCTCCCTGTCTCTTCCTCCTTGACTGTGAACACCTCACTCTCCTCAGCCTATAGCAGGTAAGGGCACCGCCCCCCTGCCCTTCCCCCTGTTTGATCAATAGTAGGTCCAGGGCCCTGCCCCATCCCCCGCCCCTTCCATCGCTCCTTCATAGCAGTTCCAGGGCCCCACCTCCTCCCAGCCCACAGCAGGTCCAGGGCCCCACCCCACGGCCCCGCCCCTCTCAGGCGATGAGCACCTCTCCCTCCTCGGCCCACAGCAGGTCCAGGGCCTCGGCCTGGCGCAGCTCCCTCTGGTGGATGCGGCGCAGGCGGAGGATGTACAGCAGAATGGCTAGCAGCACCACCAGGATGCAGGCGAAGAACAAGTAGTGGTTATAAACGAAGGACACGCGCAGCCAGCTGGAGTGGGACTGCCGGAAGGCCTCCTGCTGACGGTCCCTGTGGGAGGGAGACGGAGAGAGAGAGAGAGAGGGGGATCATGAGGAGGAGGCGAGAGAGACACAGCCAGACAGAGGCAGGGGGTGAGGGGGACCTGCATTCCTTATATTTAGATGTTTTTATCCATTTTTTCATATATTCTAAGATATATGAAATACATGATATAAATAAATCATGAAACACAAACTGAAAAACTGAAACCAGACAGAGCGAGACAGGAAAAAAGAGACAGCAAGAGACAGACAAACAAAATGAGATAGACAAAGATGAGAGAAAGGAACAGAGGGAGGGGAAAAAATGAGAGCGTGAGGCACATGGAGGGAGAAATGGAGTTCTTGTGTGACTACAGCAAAGCCACTTCGAGCACTCCCAAAATGTCACCAGAGCATTCCGACACAGCTTTATTTACATTGGAAGGCTGAGCGGCGCTATCGAGGCGCACGGGGAATTCATTCATGACAGCTGCGACCATGGCACCGTGCTTCCACAGCAGATCTGTGGAGTACGCGTAGTGTGTGTAGCTTCGGCTCCAGGCGCATGGGGAGTATACGGTGTCAGCTGGAGGGTGTGCGAGGTTACGGACAGATCTACATTCATGAGATATGCAGGGATGGGAGGGGGGAGGGGCTTCCTAAGCAGTGAGGTATGTGAGGGAGGGGAGGTGCAGAAAGGGGACGGGTGGGTGGAGTATGTGCGGTGAGGTATGGGTGGGAGGGGAAGCTTGGAGAGGTGGTCCAGTACCTGAGAGGCATGAAGCGCGTTTTGAAGAGCATGGCTCCCAGAGTCCACTGCACCTCTTTGTCGTAGACGAGCTGCGCAGTCTTCAGGCTGGGGTAGTCTTGAGGGAAGCGAAACCCAGAATGCAGCACCTCGTACATCCAGGCAGACTTAAAGCACTGGTACCTGAGTGGGTGGAGGGAGAGGAAGTCAGAAATGGCCGCACATCAGTGGTACAGTCTGTCACCATCACCATCATCTTTTTATTTATGATGCAAATACTGACACCACAGCAGGACAGTACAAATAGAAGGGGATGCCTTGGTCAAAAAGAGAACTTCTAAAATTCCTCATTAACTTCATTTTCCCTTATTTTTGTTTGTGTTGAGAAACAGCACAGATTTACAGCCAGCAAGTCCAATGCAGCAAAATACAACTAGGTGTGCTACATTATAGAAGAGAACATCTAGATGTATAAAATCACAGACACATGATTAAAACATGATTAATTTTAAATATGGCCTTGTGAAAAGATCATACTTCAGTCTGGAGAGGTCAGCTTGGGTGGAGTAGAGCTTGCTGTCCAGTCGCTGTTTTAACGTTGTCCACTCGGTGGCGCAATAATCCTGCAGGAGAGGAAGGAAACGTTGAGAGAGTGAGCGCATATGAAAACATCCTTTTCACAGTCTCAGTAACCGCAGATATCAAAAACATTTACAACAATGCACCGTGTCCCAAGCGACATTGTGAGGAGGCCGAGGCGTACCGTGGCGGCCTTGGAGTACTTGAAGCTGTCGTACTGGCCACCAATGCGCAGCACATCCTCCGTGCAGTAGTAGAACTCGGAGAAGCCATAGAACTCGCTGTTATGGAAGTTGATGGGGGCCTGGTACACACCCCTGAGGGACACCGTGCCATTGGGCTGGCCCAGGAAGGGCCTCACTGCCCCCTGGCACCGGGGCCAGTCCCCCTGACCCCGTAGGAACACTCTGTGGCCATCCCGCTGCACTGTCTCAGACAGGCCCCTGGGTAGGCATGGGTCCAGGTATGGGGTGGCTTCCCCCATGCCCATCTGTTCTCCAGTCAGCCTAATAACCATAAAATTAATAGAAACAATCATATCATATGCTTATAAAACACTTTGCATGTACCCAAACATGCCCGTTTTGTTTTGAAAAGATTTGAATATACAGGTTTAAGCAGTTTTGACATTTTTCTAAAAATATGTAGACCTGGTTTTCAGGGGTATATGTAAGGATATGGCACTCACCCATAAAGCAGTTTTTTCTGTCAACTGTCAATGCAACTACTTGAACATGTCAAAGATGTTGCATGTGCCACCTTGTGGTAGATTTTGTAATGTGCACCCCTTACGATACATTTTTATGAGTGCAGAGAGCCCTTTTTACTGAATGACTGAATTCCTTTATTTCCTACTTTTGCTATGGACTGAACACAAGGGTGTCTTGCGGACAGAAATTGCAAAGCTTGTAATTTTAGTCAGTGATGCAGTTTCATGTTTTGCTAACTTTTTGCAGATAAGCTAATAATTACCTGAACAGGGAGTTCTATATCATTTATGCATTTGCTTACCGTGCAGTTCTACCAGTCGTTAATTACGGTTGCTGGTTCACACATGTGGGCTTCATTTTGCACACTAATTTCTGCCGCATTTATTTCAAAACTACATGGCATCCATTTCACACAAGGAGAAAGCAACAGTTATGTGGCTACAATGGATATTACTCTAACAGAAAAAAGTCAACTTTGCCCTGACACAGAAACTACACCCACACTTATGGGTTTTCAAATAGATGCTGCACCAATTATCCAATATTACAGTTCTGTATCATTGAACCTCAAATTTGGGCTGTCAAAATAATGCACTAAATGGGTTTAATTAACGGCAATTAATGTCCTGCTCCAGCTCAGAGGAAGAAATTACAGCTGGAGTGAAAACCAGGCTACACACTGAGTTGTCAGACTATGAGCTGCTGCCTAAAAGTGTGTGTGTTGTTCTGGTTATTGATGTATTGGTTATTATGCTGCTACAAAACACCTGTGTGTGTTGTACCTACTTTCAACAGAGTTTTGCTGAATGACCACCTGTGTGCTGTACCTGTTCTTAGCCAATGTGCTATTAAATGAGCACCTGTGTGTGTCATGCTGGCTGCTAGACAACATGCTGCTGGCAAACACCTGTGTGTTTCCAACTTATTCTAGAGAGCATTCTACCAAACGAACACGCGTGTGTGCATAGTACCTGTTCTTGGTCAGCGTATTGTTGATGAGGTCATCCTCGTAACGCTGGCGGGCCATGTTTCCGCCGAAGCCCAGGAAGGTGGTGACGTAGACGCGGTAGACATGCTGTGTGTGCTCCACATCGCAGCCGAGGTTGAACTCCGCCAGCAGGCTCTTAGCCGCCTCCTCCTGGGTGAGGGGGGAATAGCGATAGGGTGAGATACTCTGGAACTCCACCAATCACACATGGGAACACACAGGCACACTCCTTGGGCAGTCAATCCACCCAAATCGTTTTATTTGTCACAACTCTGACTGCATTCACACTGTAACAGAGTGCTGTACAGTAGCCAGAGGACCATACAGAGAGCGCACACACACAGACTGACTGTGTATATTTTATTCATGAGGCTTTTGTGGTTCTTTATCTTCTCGGGAGCAGATCTCTTATACAATGCCCTTCTATAAATAATGGAGCTGCTCTGGTGGGACCTGTCTGTCCCAGATCAAGCAGTTTTATCACGTCCCACCTATTCCACTACTATCACTCTGTTCAATGATTCATCCTCTGGTGCTGAGCATCCCACAACAGCAAAGCCCTTTTAAGCTATATTTGCTACTTGCGTGAACTGTGTTCAAATGAGGCACTCTGACATTATTTCTGCCGCTGCTTTTCATCCCTATTGTTTTATTTCCCAGTCTGTAATGTACTACAGTATCTGCCTGTCCGATCACTAATGAAAAAGAAGGGCTTGCAGTGCTTCCTTTCGTTCTGCAGTCTGCAAGGTGAGCTGCAAAGTTATTGCTCTAAAGGCAGGCAGTTGCTCTGAAACAAGGAGGGGAGTTCCCTGACTACTGACACTTCCTGGGGTGATGTTACAGCCAATCACACGTCATCCTGCAGGCCTCCGAGCCACTGTCAGTGCTGACATGTACTCGACTAAGAATAATATATAAAATCAGGCTGATGGATTGATGTGGGACCTCAATATGTGCATTGGGCAAGATTTATGCTACGTTCATATAATTTATAGCCTGTGTAATACTCATATATACACATACTACACTTTACTTCAGGGTATCGGTATATGAGCTGATTAACTCAGCCAGATGGCCAGTTACCTGCTCAGGTGAGCTGAAGGAGATGGCACTAGGCACTTCATAGGCTATCTGGAGTGAGGCTCCACCCATGTCGATGATGCCAACAGTGCGCCGCCGGCTGATTGGCTCCTGGTTTTGCCCACCTGTAGTAACTTCGACCACCGCCTCTTCCCCTGTAGAACAAAACCACTTTGTCTCTCAACATTTCATCCGTTATCACTTTCTGTGCATCTCAAGTATGAGTTGGCTTTTAATGTAGTTTGGCTGGCTTTGCAAGTACGAGCATGCAAAGGTCTGCAGAACAATAATCTCAATGTAAAAAGAAGAATGTTCAGCTGAGTCATGAACCTGCAAGTGCCTATTCATTTTATCATGTTTCCAAAGTCAGCCTCGCTATCATCATCATGTCAAAGAAAACATGACATGGACATGGTGCCATGGCAGGAGACATTATTTCATTATTATTATTTAATTAATAACGACCTTGCAATTATTACATTATGACATGACAATATTTAATGGGCTTGGCTAAGGTGGACCTCAGCTGAACATCAATGTACTCAACTGACACAAGTCGTTGTCTTGCAATTACAGAGAGGGCTTTATACACAACACACAAGAACTACGATGGGCACAGACAGCGAACGCTTAATTGGTCAATGTTAGCGGCTGACTGATTCAGAACAATCAAAGTGTTTCACAGCATCACACCAGGTAGGCAGGAACCGGTTTGTTGAGGTAAGGGCAAACTGGTCCTTCATTAAAGCACCTTTACTCCAAACATATCTAGAGGTTTCTGAGGCCCTGTGGCGGCTGATTACTGTTAGCGCGCACTCACCCTCTTCGGCGTGGTCAAAGCGGCCGAGCACAAAGTTAATTCCGATCCATGCGTACACCCCTAAGGAGGAAAGCAAAACCAATACTTAACGGGGCAACGCAAACACACACACAAAGAGATGCATCAATGCCACAGTCCAGGGATGGGGAGAGTGCTGCTCTGTTGTGCTTGGCTATGCCATTCTTGTACCTTCCTGCTTCCCAGAGATCACTTCCGCGTGCGAGCTGGAGAACAGGAAGTCAAACTCCGCCGGCACATCTGTGACCAGGTCCTCCAGGATTGCAGCTTGCTGACTGGAATACAGAGACCAGCAGTTAGGCCAAAGAAGAGCCACTTCTGCATTTTATACATGCATGCATGTTTGAACCGCTTATCACCCTCTGAGCCACAGGGATTCAAATCAACATGTAAGAACAGCATAATTTCAGAACTATTCTTGAACAATTGACCGTTACTAGAACCAACCTCTGAGCAAAATGTTTTTAAACAAGAAGCCACAAAAAGAAAGGCTTTGTCTGTCCAGATTAAATATTATGTATGCATATGTTGTGAATGGTTATGCCTCATAATATATAGAGATGCATTAGATTCAAGGACTACTTTCATTTCTTCATAACTGATTAACACCTGGAATATGTCATGCTTTCAGTAAAGGACGGAAGGCTAAGCATGTGGACTCGAGTTGCCACCCTGATAAAGACTGAGGCAGCACTATAAACTCATGCAAAACAGCTACTGGTGCCTACACAGTGCCACTATAATATAATGTTTAGGGAACTTTTTTTTTTTTTTTTTTTTTTTACTGCTGATGCCCATTTTAGGTGAGGTATAGCCAATGTCCACTTTATTAAAATGCATCACTAGGTTTGCTTCACATCTTGCTTAGTGAATGGATAACATTCAGAAACATATGTTGTGCTAGCCGTTCTCGAAAAGGCCATCCGTCTGGTGAATAAATCATATAATAACAACCTTTCCTGGGGAAATGAAAAAGGCCAACCTCTCAGGCAGGAGTCTCATGCCAGCAGTGCATAGGATGTAGAGGGGCGTCTCCCTGTGCTTCTTTTTGGGAATGTGCGCCGCCGCGAAACTCAGCAGGGGCTGCAGGTAGTCACTGGCTTTGTCAGGGGTGAGGGCCAAAGTGGATATACCTGAGAACAGAGCAGAAATGCTCAGAGTACCGCACACACAGACACACACATACACTCCACCCAATCCCTCCCACAGAGACCTGGCTCATGTGTTCACGGATACACATCTACTGCAATTACGGACATAATTTGGCTTGCTTGGCTTGTTAAAGGGCCTCGGAGAATTGGAGGCTTAATTTGTCACGAGCCGGCGAGTGACGCCATGTCTCGTCTATTTGGGGAAGCGCTGTTCAGATAAACAACTACGTGGTCATTTTAACATGGCTTGTTCAGTAGTTATTCAGGCTTGCGTTTAAAGAGAATACTGCAGGTGCTAAAACATGCTACATTTATACATCAAAGAGCCCATCTGTTCCAATTATAAGAGAATGAAAATAATACAGAAGACCTTTGATCAGTTCATGACTCTTGCTGGCACCTGGCTGGAGAGACCACTACAGATGTTGGGATGGGACGGAGGATTTTAACTTGCTTAACCCCTATTCTTCCCTAATGAAACGGAAGCATTTGCTGCCTTAAAATTGGCCACAGCCAGAACTTGGTGGCCTGGGGCTTGAACATCCAGCAACACTACGAACAACAGCTCTTACAAGAGCCGCCCGGATGCGTGATTTCCACCGTTATTCTGCCCATCTGTTACATGTGTAGGTTTGTAGCACGTGCTATGCTATCATGGAAACCCCTTAGGATAACAGCTTTGCCAGAAGTCCAAAGTACCTATCCCAAGACGGCCCTTATCTGCCCCTGTGATAACAGCTTGGTATTCAGTACCCAGACTGGCTTTATAAGCAGAGAATTGGTGCAAAGTGTGCCCACGTTTCCAACGTTCCCCACCCTTCTGCCTCTGCCCCAGTCCTGCTGGGCAGACTGAGTTGAGGCGTTTCCTCACCTGGCTTGATTTTCTTGACCACCGGGGTGCGGTCCTGAGCCCTCATCTGCCGGATGTCCAGGAGGGTGTGGGGGTTGCCGTTGTGGGGGCCAGTAGTACACGAAGACCCGCGAGCCGCTGCTCCCACAGTCCACCACGACTCCGTAATTCAGCGCGGAGTTCTGCACGTCGGTGGCCTCCATGTTCTCAACGATGGACAGGTACCTTCAGCAGGAACAGACAAAGCGCTTGACACTGGGCCTCCATGTTAACACCCACACAAACCACATCGGTGGCTGGCAGCTAATTGATATTCAGGCATTAAATAACAAAAGTCCATTGAAGCAATGCATTATTCAGATATGTTTTCCAAGATTCTATGAAGCAATCTGTAAAGACAGATGTAACATTTGAACAACAGTGGAAGTGAGGGTAAATGAAACAGTGAGATGTGAGGAGACAAGAAAAAGGGGAAGAAAACTGTTTTGGCCAAAACACCACACATATGGTTTTGTTCATAAAAGCCAAAATTGAAAAATTACAATAACATGGCCAAAACACTCCGGTACTCAAACCGAACACAGTCATGGTTTGGGAAAAGTTTTTTCGTTTTAAAACATATCCACATTGAGGATATACCGTTTTTGATTTGGAATGCCTGTTTATTTATTTATTAATATGCACATTTTTATGTTTCAAGGAGGGGAGGAAAGGAGAGACAGTATTGACAACAGAAACGGCGGGAGGCTAAAATATATCTTCACTGTTAAGAATTGTCGGCAAAAATTTTCTGAGAGCTAGTCCAAAGCAATATAACAGGTACATACCTGCCTGTTTATGAAAACACTGAAAAACGTTTCATAATCCATAACAGTACATACTTCTGAAAAACAAAAGGATCTCCACCCATTGCAAAAAATGAACAGCAATTAAGAAACAATCTTTGGAGTTTATTGCAAGAAACCAGAAGCACTCATCTTAAGTGCTACACTCTTGCGCAGTTTAACAAATAAGCGAAATATGATAACTCTAGTCTAGCCCATAGACTAAAATATACATTTCATGTACAATTTAGAGTTAGAGTGAAACCACAGTCCAAAACAAATAAGTAAACAAAGATGGGTTCCACAGACATAAGTAAATTAGTTAACAGTCACTATGATCTTCATCAATGCTTCTTGTTTTGCTTACGATGTGAAATATTACTCTGCCGTGATGGACCCCATGTCTTTTGGGGGGGAAACAGCAATGAAGTAGCCCTCTATAACCGATCTAGGGTTTCCCGACATCTGCCCACAGTGCTTCTACCAGGGCAAGCTGATACACATTAGGTCAAGGCGGAAAAGCAAGACATGCCCTTGTGGCCGCTTAGCTCTCTTTAAGGAGCTCGTCTGGCCAGAGGAAATCGATGGCATTAACCAGCTCGAACCCCTTAGACTCGATCGGGACCAGAGAATTCTGTTCACGCAAGCAGAAATTAACACTTGGTTCCCCTTCGTCGGCAGAAACCCGACCCCGCTCTGCTGGAGGACGCTTGCTGCCCGTAGAGATGCAAATGAGATTAACTGACTGCGGATGAGGCCGGGGAATGAGATTACCTCAATTTTAGGCCAAATTATTTAGTTTTTTCCCAACTGGAGTGAAAGGGGGAGGGGGGAGGTGCAGACAGGGGACTGCCTTAGCTAAGGAAAAAGTGGAGTTTAAGCTACAATCCTTCCTCATAATGTCAATTTGGCCCTGAATGAAATAGCTGTGGGGCAGGAGAGCGACCTTCCACATGGGGGCGCCGTAAGTTCACTCATACACAAACATCGCATACGCTTACTGCTTGAATTTCTTTCCCAGCTATGTGAGAGGTTTTTCTTTCACTCTAAAAGGAGAAAACAGAATGACTGAAAATGGCACAAACAGACATAGGTAGATCTTCTTTGCCTGAAAAAAGCTGTTTTAACATTGTTGATCCAGCTCATTTGGTAAGATAATTTAACACTAAAGCGTGGGAATCTGCATGTCAAATATTTTACGTTAGGATTACAGAACAATGTTTGGTTAAATTTACCCCTTAAACCCCTAGTGAACACATATATAAGTAATAGGGGAGGATCAGAGGGTTCATTAAGTATGGCCAAGATGTGCATCAATTTGTCATATAACTGCATTGTCATACAATATTGGTCAGAGCATGTTATTACAGACACAACTGCCCAAGAAAATGGCAGTCAAGATAATGAGTAAAAGCCGTCCATAAAAACAAATGATGAGACTAAGACAGCATGCTTCCTGAGCCTCCAAATGACAGTGAACCACCCCTGACACAGCTGTGTACATCGGCCCATTCCCCAATATCACGCTCCCACACCAACATCAAATCAAGGCTGAAACGTCACAACAGTGATAACGTGGTCATGCGTTTCCACAACTGCCTTCTACACATTCTGTTCAGTAACAGACTGACTGGGCAAGGTCATGTGTATCCCAGCATGCATCTGATCAAACAGAAGGCAGGCTCTCTTTGTGTACAAGCAGTGGATGGAGAGGAATAGACCTGACTACAGACATGGTTTAGCCCACAGAAGCAACACGCTCCCACAGAGAGACAGAACTGGAATAGCATCAGGTACACAACCTCTAAATGAGCCCCCCTTTCTGCCTTTGGCTTACCTCTGCAGTACTACAGCAACAGAGCCAACGTGAACGATGCTTACACAGACTCTCCTCCTTTTCGGTGGATACATGCTTAACCTTTATTTGATTCATTTTTCATCTTCCTCTTTATTATGACCCTGGGAAAATTCTTGCACAGAAGTAGGCTAAATTTGATGTGATTTGTCCTCTTTAAGTACTCTCCAGGCCTCTTTGCTCATAACTGTAATTTGAAGAGCGTCCACTACCTTTTTATGTATGTATATTTTGTTATTCTCTACATTATGTTTTAAAATAAAACCAAGTAACATTTTACTTTTAGCCTAAGGCTTTAATCAATTGGCCCTTCAATTTATGCACCATCGGTATTAATCTTATCTGCAATTACTCACCTTGATAACAGCTTCTCCTAAAGCTCTCTAAAGCACCTCTGGGGGTTCTTACACTCCTAGTTAATAAGTTTTATTTAAATAAGGTAGCAGTGAAGAATAAAAGGGAACTCAGCTACAGGTATACCTTCAGCCTATCATAGAATCAGTCCACACAAGACTGTGGACAGACTGCACTACAATGATTATTTCATTATCATATTACCATATCCAAGGCAAGGTGCAATTTAAAATACTACATATTAATGTAATATTAATTAATAGTAGCAGATGAATACATATGGGTTTACATTTATTTTTTAAATTGTATGGTTGAATTGTGTTGTATTGGGAGCTCCTTTTACAAGTGTACAATGGAACAGGACCCACCCAGGAATGTACCTCACAAACCTCGGGTCCAGAGTCCAGCCCCTTCATTGATTACATAAGAAGTTACCCTTATGAGGAAAACCAAATGATAGATATGACCAATCATCAATAAAACAATATCCCTTCAAATGAATTCTTTCCGAGAACCAGTTCTCTTACAATCATTCAAAAACTCTAACCATGTGGAATCTGATCTTGGATCAGTTTGTAGAGTGTAATTTACACAAAACACGGATGCGGAAGTTCTATTAAGACTATGTCCAAAATGTTTTAAAAAGGGACTCAATTACTTTGAAAAAGGCACTATCAAAATGAAAAATGATGTTATTTTCAAAAACCTTTTCCAGGGACTTTCCTCGTTGATTTTCAAAGAGGGTGGGAACCCTAACACCATAACATGACTTACTCAGTTATCATGATCAATAAAAAATTCAACAGAAGTAAGGCACACTGTTAGGTATCTAAGCCCTAGAGCAAGGCAGAAAGCACCTAACCATTCAAACCAGTGCTGCTTGCTTGCTTCCAGTTTCATATCAATGTCTATATAGGTAACAGTCATGCCAAATTCTGTTACCATCCTATTTGAGCGCACTAGGTAAACCCTGCTCCAGAGCTGGACTCACTTGTTGACGCGGCTGCCCCTCTGGGCCGGACTCCAGTGGTCAGTCTCGTACAGGGCCAGGAGGAGCAGGAACAGGCAGGTGAAGAAGACCAGGCAGAAGACCTTCTGTCGAGGCACACATCCCAGGGTCAGCAGAGACACGCTGAAGTGCCAGGAGGCCGGCAGCAGGCAGGAGAAACTGATCCTACAGTAGCAGAAGGGGAAACCAATGTATTTTACTTTGCATGGTGACTATGTTTTTCAAATCTTAAATAGTTACTCATGCAGATGTATTATAATCTTAAACTGTTCTTCCTATGAAGTCAAATCTGGTACAACCAACGAGTTGGGCATGGTCCTTGTTAAATATAAATAACTTCCCTTCTGTTTTTTTTTTTCTGCAACCCATCTGAGCCCTTAAAACACTCCTGAGGTACTGTGTTTCTTTCCTACTCTTTAACACTCAGAGATAGCATGGCATGTATGCTAACTCTGAGTGTCATGCCAAAAGGTATATGTCCGTGTTGTGGTCCATTTGACCATTTAAATGTATGTCCATTTAAATACAACACTTACATTATTATATTTTATATATGAAATACTATAGTTTAGATATAATTACAATAATCAAAGCAAGGCATCACCATCTACGTTCCTCCTGGCGAGGAGTTGTACTGTATGTCTACATGTCTGCTAGTTTAGCAATGACATTCAAGCTAATGTAATGTACTTAACATAATCAATTTCTGTCTACATATAAACGTGAGGCGATTGTAAAAGGCTAAATACCTTCAGTTATTGAGCATTACCTTGCCATATGTTTCAGCTGAGTAGGCCAGCAGAACTTCACTTCCTGTCACCTCCTCATGATCGTGTATTTTCTACGTGGATCCAGCTGTTCTTTTCCCGCGACGACAGCGTTTAAGGAAAATTCAGAGGGAGGGGACAGGTAAGCCTGTGTGCTATACACGTGTAAGTACCCATTCCCCCTGTCAAACAGCATGCGATTATAAATCTCCGGATTTATGCAGGCTAATTTACCGAGGAGTGATTAATCGAATCAAAGTTACGAAACACACAAATGCTCTTTCTTCAACAAAGAACCGTTATGTAACGTAAAGATCCATCTATCCAGTTTAGTACTACGCTAGCTTGATACATCTATCATATATATACAACATATACAGTGATACAATTTTCCAGTTATAAGTATTTTAATCACGTTCGGTGCTAGTTATCGTGGTCGCCAGAAAAAAATACATTTTTTGGTTTACATTTTCAACCATTTAGATGACATTAATGCCTCAATCCTATAAAGCCTGGGAACACATTTAGCTCCCTACAGTTTAACATCATGTGGACTACATGGCAGCTATACTTCGACTAGCCAATATAGAAGCATACGGTTACGAGACAAACACCAAGATACATGATTTATAGCAGTGAGCTCCTTAGCCTGCTACCTAGCTAGTCGACTAAGGATGTATGTGGTTACTTAGAGTAGTGGCTACCAGCAGGTAGTTAACCAACTCCTTTACCATTACCTAAAAGACATACCTGGGAATCGACACTTTGCTACTCAACAACATCAACAAACAAAGCATTTGTCCTGTTATTATTACCTCCATGAAGTCAATAAAATCTATCCATTTATATCTCAACTCGGATTTGCCAGCCTGGTACTTCCACAGGAGGAAAATAAAACACGCTTAATTCCACCGCATGACGTCTCTTCCGGAATACGGCGCCACGACACCAGGGAGACGAGGAAACTGTCGCAAAGAACTTCCTGGTGATTTATTATTTTGAATTTACCTTCGGGTACGGCGGGGGGCAGCAACGGGCTGAAAAGCAGCTTTTATTGAAGCTACGCGCTTCAGGTTAACCGAAAATAATTGAACCTAATCCACTTGACTGTCACCATTCTTAAAGTTAGGTTGTCTTGGAATTACATTTTTCATTCCTCCCCAAAGTACCAGGATGCTTCACCCCAAACGAATCTTGAATCTGTCTGCTACCCTCAGGACAGTCCCAACAGCTAGATGTCCTGACTTTAGTCTTTGTATTACCACCAAATACCCTCAGTTATTGAGTTGCCTACTTTTCTCTGCTGTGCCCTCTGAATATTCAGGAAATTGTAACTTATGTACGTGATTTTTTTCCCCAAATCAAAACTTTTACATTTATAAATAAAGTCTACACAGTATGTTCTATACAGTAAACATACTGACATATTTGAGGTAGCAGCCTTGTATTTTGAAGGTATGTTATGGATGGTTGTTCTTTCATTCCACAGTTTCTTTCTCTGGAAAGAAAAACACTTAGAATCATACACATGACACCACATTTTACATATAGCTTACATCTATATGTATAACACCAGATTTGCAAACTGTATGCTCTTTGCTTTGTAAGTCACGCTGGATAAGAGTGTCTAACAAATGTCCTTTAATAATAATGTAATGTAACAAACTCAGGGGTACACTGAAGTGGTCAAGGATTAATTAGAGTAGTGCTTTAACTTGGGTCTACCTTTGGTAATAACATGAAAAGAAAGTCAAATTTCTTTACTAGTATGATCATTAAAGGGCCTGTGAGCCACAGTGTGACATTTCACATACTTGAGGCATTCTGAAGTCAAAATAAACAAACTTTCATTTACAACCCGAAGTGTATGAGACTAAATAAAATGATATCCTCAATATTAAAAAGAAAATATTATGTCAGCTTTCAAGCTAGCTTTGAAGGCCTGTCCATCATTGGGGAATCAATGAACGATAGAGGCACTCCATCTTAAAAAAATCTATTCACAGCAATTGTTAAAGACCACAATACTCTTTCACTTTCCTCTCCATTTATTTTCCCCTCAATTTCAGATTGTGTCTGGAGTTACCATCCTGCCACCAGGACCTTTTTGAAGACCACAATGGAAGTAAGCCTTATAGGCTTCCTTGTGTTTAAATCCTTGATGATTTTAAATGTAGGTGATGGCTGCTCTAGTGCCGGATTATATGTATTTTGAAAATGAAATAAATCATCATCATTACCTGCACCTGCAGACCAGGGACACTACAGCTGATCTGGGGGCATTTCTCTGATCTACCTGCCAGGCAGCCAGTAGCTACACTCTACAGCCCACATAGTATAGCAGGAACAAGCTAACATTAGCTATGGCACCTTGGTTGCACTCACTGTGCAAACTGAACCAACTGGGAGCCACATACACTTTTACCATAACCATTACCAATCACACAGGAAGTGGGCATAGCTTACACAGAATTACATTGCAACAGCAAAAAAAATTTTCATCTTTAAAAAGAGGAAACAAGTATGTTACAAACAAGAGCCACAAAAATTGTCTGCAAATGCTACTGGTTAATGACAGCTGATAGTGCAATACAGGGGTGGTTGGAGTGGTTATGACAGAGATGAGGTGAGGGACAGTGGTCACTGTGTGGACAGCTTTGTTGGGAACTCAAAATGCACTTACATACAAGTCACGCAAGCATTCTCTAGGCATACATGCATCCCAGGATTCCATAAGCTCTCAGTAATAAGGAATGATTCACCTGAATGACTGCCAACAAAAATGTTTCTTCCACAGTTCATAATGTTTTTTTTTTTTTTTTTTTTAAAAATACCTCAAAGAGATGGAGCTGATCTGTGGCCCTTTTCCCCTTTATATCTCCTCACATGGATGGAACGCTTTACTGCAGCTATCTATCATGACAACAAGCTCGTCTAACCGCAGTTAAAAAGTACTTCAGAAACTTGAGTGCTGCATGTATTCCATGCAGGCCATTCAAGTGCCGTAAAGATGGTCTCACAGCGATCTAAACCAAAGATAACAGAGAGAAATATGATGCAGGCATATTTTTAACTCTGCCACAAGACTTCATGGGCTGCAACACAAATGCTAAACGTATGCACCTGAATTAACTTCAGTTGAGCATATTCATGAGAAAGGACTTGTTAAAAAACAACATATTAACATGAAAGGATATCAACAAGTCCCCATTTCATAGACATGAATATTATAAATATTTCATTGACATGAGCTCCCAAAACCAGATTGATATCTACAATTACAAAAATACAGTACACACATACAGAGAATGGAGTCAAGCCTAAAAAAATACAGTATACACATACAGAGAATGGAGTCAAGCCAAAAAAAAAACAGTATACACATACAGAGAATGGAGTCAAGCCTAAAAAAATACAGTATACACATACAGAGAATGGAGTCAAGCCAAAAAAAAATACAGTATACACATTCAGAGAATGGAGTCAAGCCTACAAAAATACAGTATACACATTCAGAGAATGGAGTCAAGCCTACAAAAATACAGTATACACATACAGAGAATGGAGTCAAGCCTAAAAAAATACAGTGTACACATACAGAGAATGGAGTCAAGCCTAAAAAAATACAGTATACACATACAGAGAATGGAGTCAAGCCTAAAAAAATACAGTGTACACATACAGAGAATGGAGTCAAGCCTACAAAAATACAGTGTACACATACAGAGAATGGAGTACATAGAAAGTCAGCCTCTTCTTAAAAGTCAACAATGTGTGACCTTGATACTGTGCTGTGATCTGGAAATGGCCAGAAGTCCAATAAGGCAACATATGAGTGGATATAGGCCCATAGCATCACCCAGGGAAGAGAGGTAGAATAGTCACCTTCTAAATAAGTAACAGAAACTTCTGTAGCTGATCGGGTGACTGAAGAAATTCGGTCCTCGAGTGCGCCGGCTGCGCAGTTCAGGTACCACAGGTGCAATGGTAGGCTGTGCTGTTTGGAAAAGTGACAGAGGAATTTGCAATAATAGAACAGACCAACTAAAATAACCAAGAATTTGAACCAAAAAAAGAAAAACATTCTAAAAATGGGCTGTGATGAATCTGTTTTTTTTTTTTTAATTCTGATACTCTAAATGTTGAGACTGAATTGTACATATGCACTCTGTTTTATGTTTTTTGTTTGAGCTTCAGCCCCTCAGAGAAACATTGTTAAATTGCCATGCCATTGAATGTGGTATCAGTGTGATCACTGAGTAGAATTTCACGTCATCATAAGACATAAAAATCTAACAAGAACCTGATCGTTTACAAGAATAAACAAAAATGGGTCCAAATATCTAAATACATTTTTAAACATATTTGATATCTAAGTCTTTAAAGCATTCAATGTTTAATGGACATGAATAGTTATGTTAGTTACATTAGTTAGTAAATATGTATACCACCTGTTGCTACTGAAATTTGGCCTGTTCAGCAAATGTGATTCAAATGTCCTCTCAAAGGTCAAAGATACATTCCCTACTTCTTTCTTAACAGGGCACATTGAATGTGAATCTTAATTCTTTCTGAATATGTCTAAGAGATATGTACATAAAATGCCCAGTGTTCTGAAGTAATATTTCTAGAACATGATGTTTGGATCGATGACATGATACATAGACATATGTAGGAAAAACAAGCATTCATTACTGCAGTCTCTTCGTTTTCATGAAACGACCTTCATGGTTGTCCTTGTTTGAGGACTCGGACTTGCTGTCGCAAACCACGTGAAAGTCTACATTACGAAAACCTTCAAAGGGCGCTTATAAAATTGTCAAGGACCAATGACCTCACTACCTTGACGCTATATTTCCGTCTATACTGTAAATTTTTGATAAGGCGGGAGGCGTTATCAAACGTATACCCCATACAAAATATACTTATTGATAAAGTTATTACAAGAGCAAGAAAACCCCGTGCGAAAGCAGCACACACGATTAAGTGTGTCAGCATGTGCGCAGCCAATGAGTTTGAAGTGTATCAAGTTTATACAACCCTTCTAATGAATATCCATGAGGGTTACACTTTCTCTGACTGATAGGCGAAACGTAGAATTGTAGCGAATGTTTTCATTGATACTTTCTGCCGTCATTACCCTAATCGTCCAATAGAGAGAGTAGAAGCGTTCTATGTGGGCGGAACCCTTTCCAGCTTAGTCCCGCTTTTCTCGTAATGCGGAGCCTGACGGTAATCGTCTCCCTTGACCTGCTGGATCTCCTGAGGCGGGAGACAGAAACTGAGGCTGGGGGAAACGTCCGGGCGGGTAATGAAACGAAACTGAAAAGGCAGCAACACGAAATTGTTTTTAAAATAACAACTGAGAATAGCGAAGGCATCCCAATCTAATTTCTGAATGGAAGCGGATGGTTTCATGAGCAGACGGCTGATGTCAGCGGAGACTCCCGGCGGGAACGGCGGAGTCGCGGGAGCCTCTGCAGGGGCAGAGATCCGATGGCTTGGCGGGAGGATTTGGGGCGTTTCGGAAGGGATTGTTGGAAGTTTTTCTCCGAGGATTGGGGTAGAATCCGAACTTCAGACTGTTCAAGTACTTGGCCCCACAGAGCCATCAGAAACTCCCGAACCAGACTATGAGTGCCTCCCACAAGGAGCCTCCACTAGCACCCACATGTTGGCTGGAGCAGTTGCTGGGGTCATGGAGCACTGCTTGATGTATCCAGTCGATTGCGTAAAGGTAAAATTCACTTCTCTGTCATTCAAGTTAGGCTAATATTGGATTGTTAATGTACTTGAAATAATCGAAATGGCTTACACAATCACTTCGCAACAGACTGTCATATTCTGATTTAGTGTAGTTCAGATGTCAGACAAAACTGAAGCTAGCGATAGTCAATCTACCAGTACTACAGTGTAAAGCAACTATTGGAAAGTTCACTTCATTGTTATTTATTACGAGCAACATGTTTATTATTCTCAAATAGCCACCTTAGTAAGCTTGCACTACACTTCTAAGAAGAGTCATGTTTTTTTATTTTTAGTAGGAAAGAGTTTGTGGACATTCGGCAAGTTTAGCTACTTGGGTTGGCAATGTCACCTGTGTTAAAGGATATACGTGTGTCCTCCAGGTTGGCAAGCCATGATCAACAAGTGGGATGCTGCTACGTATGAAGAATGTGGGAAGCTAATTGTAATTACCCAGCCGGACGGTTGGCTAATTAGTCGGTCTCATGGTGTTGATGTTAGTGTTATTCAGAATATCTGCTGTTTGTAATGAAGCAAATCATGTTAGTTAGGAAGTAAAACTAAGACATTCTGTTCAGCTTGAGTTACCAGCCACTCATTTAGTATTTAATAGCTTATGTCACGAAACGTTACCCAACAGCAGTATCGGTAATGTACAACTGCGTAACATAGAATAGCTAGAAGGCTAGCCTACAAGGTGGGTTGCGATGCCAGAAAAAAATTGTTCGCTTGTTAAATGGAATTCTTTGAAACATTATAATGATAATACTGTTAAAATTGCCTGTCATTTCGTCTTTAACTGGGAAAACTGACATTTTTTTCACCTAACTAGCTAAATGTCGCAGTCCAGTCCAGTTAGCTAACGTTCACCTATCATAGACTTGTGGCCTAGCACGAGTCAGAGCCTACGCTCGATTTTGGTCGGTCCAAACGGTAACATGCAGTGTTGGATCAGTGGACGAGTGGTTTTCTTCTGCTATACCAGTCATTTTATTTAAGGTATGTAGTCGTTCAGTCCATATTAAACTTTATGGCTCTAAACAACGTTGGTAAAACCCTGAACACGTTTTGCCGTGGAGAATACCGGCACGTGCGTGTGTTTTTAGTAGCGTCAGCGCAGAATACTCACGTGACTGCATTAGCGCTTGGTTGACAGTCCAGCTAGTACTATGCTACGCTATGCAGGCATGTGTGACTTTCTGCCTGCGTACACGCTCTGCATAGATGCACATTAGTATGCAAAGAGAAGAGTATCAGTTTTCCATTGACTTGTCCCGACATTTATCTGTTCAATTCAGTGACATAAATGCGTGGGATTAACCATGCAAGAAGGTAAAAATGAAGTTACATTATAGTGTTCGCTTTCTCGAGCACCACGAGCCATTTTATGAGCAAGCCTTATTAATCTTTTAGGATTGTGAAAACGTAGGCTTTGTGCAGAGTATATGTCGGGAGACGAGTTTGTGACAGTATAGCATTATATGTGAAGAGACCATCAGGACATAGATATTCTCTAGAAAGCTGAATTCTGACACTGAAACATGTAAGACTGTTTACACATACAGGCACTGTTTTTGTGTGGTAGTTTGACAAAGAATATGTCTGAAGTGCAAACATTGTTTTGAGATATTTTCTCTGAGTTAAAGCTGCCTTATGTGGCTCTTCCATTAACTTGGGCTGCATGAATCTGTCAGCCTGAGACTACAGACTGCGATGGCATGTGAAATTATTCAACGCGGTGTTTCGTGCAGCGAATTAATGGGGATCTGTCCTCAGATGGACAGTGACTAGGGATTCTGACTGTGGTAAAGACAGGACGGTCAGCTGCTGCTGTCAGAACGAGGCTCTTGTAAAACAATGCAAGCATTCATTCATGTCCTCTGCAGCTGTAGGCCTTGTAGCAGAGCATGAGCTGTGCCGCTTGTGTAACTCTTCGTCTTCAGTGGCTTTGGTCAGGTGTAGATGGACCGTACTGCAGGCTCTTAAAATGGTGGCTTGAGAATTTTGGTCACATTTCTGCAGGTGTGCCTGACCCCCAAGCCAAACCACATTCCACAACAGGATCACAAACTCCCTGTATTACACCCCCCCTCTGCTTCTGATGTTGATGCCATTATACTTGACCTGTGTTCTGTTCTATTCTGTATTCTGTTTGCCTGTTAATCATTCACAAACTTTCAAAGCTTGTCACCTATGGAATAAGTGAATGCATTTACCCTGACAAACCCCCCACTAAAACATTGCCAAACAAACTTTCCAGAATTTATTAAACTGTTTGAACATGTATAAAATCATGACATATGCACATGTTAGCCTTACAATACCAGTGTATTGTGTATAACAATGAAAAGTGTAGTAATTTTTTTCATGTGTAGATCATGTTTGATTAAAAGTTGATATGAAACACTAGCTTTAAATGTAGTTGAGAATGTAGGCCTAATTAATTTTAAGTACTGGTTTGCCCCAGCTCAATTGACTGACCATGGTAGAAATGATTGTAGTGTTCTGTAACACTTTTTCTCTTTCTCTCTGTGATAGGGGTGTGGGGGGCGGGGGGGGGGGGGTAGTAAGTTGAAATATTGAGGCTTTCAGAAATAAAGAGAAGTTAAGGTTAAGTCAGGAAATGACCATTTGTTCAAACTGTTTATTTCACTGCAGGAAATCCGTTTGCCTTTGTTTTGCTTCCTTCTTCAATCAAGGTTAGGCCGAATACATGATTTTTGAAACGCTGAATTTTTCATGCAAATGTCTGGATTGGCAAGCATCCTCATTGGTTAATGTGTGAATTTTCCCCTGTGAGTTTTGTAAGTCACACTTCCTCCACAGTGAAGCCTCATAAACCGCTCCTGTTAGACTGATCGTGTTGACAAATGAATCCCGAAAAGGAAAGGCTTGTGTATATCAAAATAAATACACTCAGAGACCTCTTAAAATGCCAGAACATTGGCCTGCTCCGCTACTGTATGATTCAAGTGTCACTCAGTGCCGCATCACTGAAAGTCTTTGAATGTCAATGCAACACAACCTGTAAGTGACTGAGTGATATTTAAAAGAAGTTGTTTTAGGTATGTGTGCAGAGTCCCACACTACTGCTACGTAAACTGTGTGAGCAGCGAATAGGTGATAAATTGGTCTTTGCTTAGTTTCCATCGTAATTGAATTGCTCTCTCAGGAAGATAATGAATTAATTTATTCTTTATACTATCTTTTGTTTGCCAAAAATCTGAATTAGTACACTTAACTCCGCTTTCTCAAATCTGTATTGGTCATCTTTCAATTTAAAATGTGGACGATCTCCTCCCCATGTAGGTAACCTTTTTCGGCACAGTGACATCACTGGTGTTTAAGACTTTGCAAATACACCACCTGGGGGTGACATTTGCCAAGTTGCATGGCAAGCTAGCTGTGACACATAAACCGCTAGCTCAGACTTAGCAGGCTGGTAGTTATATAAAAGCGGAGTTCATGTTAAAATTGCTTGTATTATCCACAGCATAACATGTTAGCTATTGCTTATCCTGAGGCCACAGATGTGTCTTTGAATATTATTTTTAATTGTTTTATTTTTAAGTTTTTCTAGAATTAATAGCTAATAGGTAAGTGGCCCACACTTCAACAGATACAATCTCTGAAAAGAAAATGCAAATATAAAACTGTCTGAAGGTTTTAATGTAAAAACATAACCTGCTACTCCAAGTACAGAGCCGGTACTATGTCAGCATGTTTGAGCTGGATGTTGGTTCCAGGAGCCCATGAGCAACTTCTGTCTCCCAATTTTAAACAGCTGAATTGATGGAGAAAAATATTGCCTTACAAAATAATGTTGGATCATCACTTAATACTTTTACATTGTGTTAAGTGTTGCATAAAAAGAATGTGTCATTTTTAAATGGCTCTTAACCATATGCTGTGTAAAAAGATACATCAGCTATGCTTAAAAAGGGGAATGTTTTTGACTTGATGACTCATCTGCTCATTCTGTTGTTGTAATTAGCATAATTGATTAAAATGCAGTAGTTGTGTAACCATTTTTTTTAAAAATCACTGTGCTTCCACACTGTTCAAGGTTCAAATCAAAATTTTTCTCAAGTCATATGTGGCTGACTACCGCAGGTCATAAGAGTTGCACGTTTTCACTCCTTTTCTACGCATCCCGTGTGCTGAGACTCTTGGGTAATTGTCTGTGTGAGACCCTTGTGTGTTTAAAACAAAGCCAGTAGATCTTGGGCTGTGACTGAGACTAAAGAGACCCCATGACCACAAGGCAAGTTTCGATGTGGAGACAGAAACCCCATTATGTCTGATTCGAGTGACTAATGTGAGCCGAAGCCGGTCACATTTAATTCATGACTTGGTGCAGCGAGCAAGGCCGCAAATGAAATTTCTGGAACTTCCGTTGCAGTTTCACCTAATGCTGGGGGGTGCCGTTGGTGGGGCTGCCAGTGAAATTGAGAGAGTTTTGGGCCTCTCAGAGAAACTTGATTTTGGTGTGTGGAATGTTGACGCAGGAAGTAGAGGCTGGTAGATTGACCTTTTCATTTGTGGTATTGTTTAGGGTTATTTTCATTAACATTGAACCCAACTTTAAGCAAGACGGCACTATCAGAAAACTTTACCCCATCATGTAAGGGCCACACTCCACCCTGTAGGCACTGATTATAGCCCAGACTTCCTGAGTCACTGGGACCGCCCTGTGAGACATACCCGTGACACGTATAGGAATGTCAGGAGGAAGCTACACGTTATGCTACACATAAGGAAGCCGTTTGGTGTAGGCCGGATCGCCTGTGAACCTTTCAGCAAATAGTAGATTTAGTTTCTTCTCCCCACCTGAGTGCAGGACGAAGGTTAACGATGTACAGCGGCATGTGTGTGTGTTTTGGCATCTGCTCGTGAAATGAGTCACTCGGCACGGGGTAAACGGTTCACACGGGCTTGTCCATAGGGCCGATGGAAGCTTCTGGCAGGGGGCTCTGGCTCATTCCAGCAGTCGTCAGTGATTTCCCAGATAGGGCGTGGACTTTTGCACATGCCAGCGCCTGCGTCAGTCTATGTGTGTGTGTCTGTGTCTGTGTATGAGTTCCTGTGTGCACATATGCTACGGTCAGGGCTCCTGCGGCTACTTCCCTGAACTGTGGGGGTTGCAACATTTCCTCACAGGCAGTCTCTTCTATGTGTCATGTCTTTTCTTGAAGGAATGTGCCTACATTACTCTATTACCTAATATTGGGATTTCCAGTAAAGGGTCGTTCAGTCTGCCAATGGAACAATGAAGTTTAGGACTTTACTGAAACTTAGTACTAAGATCTGTCCTCTGGAGGAAGGATTTTGACATAGATTTGACTTTTAAATGGAAAAGGATTATTTTCAAGAAAAGAAATTAGATTTGGCATTGTTATGAATTTTTAGTCTTACCTAGGAGCATTGCAATAGATTGTAACTTTATCTATACACACTACAAAAACGATCTCAGTGTCATTTGGAACATAATTTTGTGTTCTGTGAAATGTGAAACAATGTAGTTTTTCTAGTTGCAGGCCTAATTATATGTTTATCATATGTTTATGTAAAATATAACAGCATCCTATGTCATACTCGGGCTTTCCCTGATGTGTCAGCTTTTGTATGTGGATTATTGTGCAATGCCAAACAGCCATGTATGAGGGACATGAAGAGACAGTTACTTTTACAAGAAAGTTTTAACACTGTGGTTGAGACTGTGACCCAACTCTTCTGCGGCCTGTAAGTGTGTGAACCCTGGCCATACATTCTTCACCTGTTGCCAGTTTTACCTGCTGGCATGGTGTGCATTACAGTGAGCTTAGGAGAAGCAGATTTGGAGACCACTCATCGATGAGCTCGCGCTCACTGTGGGCGGCCTCCCCTTAGGCCCTGTCACATGTATTTGCTGTCTGAGAGGTGATGCGGTTTCCCGATTTAAACTCGTTACCCAGCATGCAACACACTTCCCAGAATTGCTCGCCTTTAGTTCCTAACCTTCATTGCCTCACTGAATGTGCGAAAGCTATTTTGCTAATGAGCACACAAAAACCTCATACAGCTATGAGATCACAGTCGTAGTCTAGGTTTTGCTTGGTTTGGTATGTATCTGGGCCTGAATACAGTGTTACAGTGTCTGATTGCAAATGTTCTTGAATGTTTTTAATAGGGCAGTAATTGGTTTGTGTAAAACGTCAGTAGTCAGGGTGTAATGACCTCCTCTTTTCCTGCCCCCCTTTCCTCCCCACCCCCCTCCAGACCCGCATGCAGAGCCTGCGGCCGGAGCCCGCCGCCCGCTATCGCAACGTCATGGACGCGCTGCGGCGCATTGTGAGGACTGAGGGCATCTGGAGGCCCATGCGGGGGCTGAACGTCATGGCGACGGGGGCAGGGCCCGCCCACGCGCTCTACTTCGCCTGCTACGAGAAGCTGAAAAAGACACTGGGCGACGCCATCCACCCAGGAGCGAACAGCCATTTGGCGAACGGTACCATAACCCACCAAAACCCTCACATCCCTGTCCATACACGTCTCTCTGTCACCCTCACTCATACATACACTTGCATCGGACACTCTCATTTTCTGCAGGTAAAACTATAACATGTAGATGTTTCACACTGCCCCGGTATTTTTTAAAATTTTTATCTGCCCCTTTACTTTATTCCACTATTTCAGTCTACCTACAGTTATATATCTATCTAAGAAACAACATTATAAACATTCTTTAAAACCTGAAGACATTCAAGGACACGTTTACTGATAGGTGGTGACATGAATGGGGGGACAAGGAAGTGAATGAACAGGTTGTGGAAAGGGAAAGCTTTTGAAAGTGTCAACATACAGCCCTAGGGTGCTCTCCTTTATAAGAGCTATTCCTGGTCTGTCTGTTTAAGGTTGAATATGTTTCATCAGACCACTCCGTCAGACATTCAGGCTGACCTTCTTTTCCTGGTGGATACTTCCTGTTCATACCACCAGTCCCAGACCTAAGGAAACGTTCCACTACTGTGTACATTGGAACCTTGTTGATAAGTCACCATTGTGCACAGAGTAGATGAGAAGAGTAGATTCTGAAATGTTCAAAGTTTTCTCTCCTCCTGACATCTGCACTAAAGTTTGACAGCGCATCCCTTTGACCCTAAAAAGGGATTAATACATTATTTGTCTGTGCACCATATTGCATTTCAGCTGACTGACCCGACCTACTTATTTATGTTAATTATTTATTTGTGGCAGCTGTTTACTACTATGAGCGCTGTGTAGGGAATCTCTTGGGCTACGATAAGGAATCACTCGCTGTTCAAACACTGCCAAGAGAGACAGCCTTTGCTGGTGGACTTTTCTCTCGCCGTATCGATTGACTCGTCCCTCCACGGGTAGAGAATCAGTCCAGGGAAGCTGGACCCCTTGGCTAATGTTCGACTGGGTTTCTGGGAGCCGAGCCAACTTGGCACGAAGATGGGAAAATGCCGAAAAGAGAAGCGTGCTGTCGGGACGGAAGCATGCAGGGAATTCTTATGCGGGGTTGCGCAGTGTTATTTCTGCGATGTCACTGGGGTGCAGAGGTGCAGCTAGGCCTGAAAAGCAGCCTGACGGGCACGTCCCCGATGTGGCAATAACAGAGAGCTGAAGCAACACGCCAGAGAATGCGCAACCAGTCAGTGAAGAAAGTGCGGAGTTTTGGAGGTGACATCAGTCTGGCACAAAAGCGGCACGTCACAGACCAGCACACTTGCTGAATGGTGCTCTAAGTCTCTGAAGTTGTTTACCAGGAAAAAAGCAGCATAGAACCTGGTGTCAATTAGCTAGCTATGATGCTTTGGAAAGTTATGAACAAACCACTGCAACAGGTTTTGGAGGTTTGTGGGCCTAACAAAACAAAATGGCTGGTATGTGTGTGTGAGGAGGGACATGTTTGCACATCCCTCTCTATAATAGTAATATTATAATATTAACCGCAAAAACAAAATTGTTCCATTTCTCTGAAGCAAGGTTCTGGTCATTGGCCATTGTTTTCTAGTTTAATGTTTTAATTATTCAGTAATAGTTAACAAAAAGAACAAAAACACTACTCTGTCACTTGTGTATAGTAAAAACAAAATTGTCCCATGTCCCAAGAAAGTAGAGTTTTCTAAACCAGGTCAGGACCCAAAAATGGTTAGGGACATGGTGATGGTGGATCAATTCAGAATGAAATTGTAAGTAATTGTAGAGTGCTATCAATTGTAGTTTTTAAACTTGGGTCATAGGGTCCCATTTGGGTCCCGTGTTGAAAAGGTTCACAAACCACCACCCTAAAGCAAGTTTCCTCTCAGTCATTGGCAAAGAATTTGCTGATGTCATTTAAAGTTCATGAGGAAGCATAAACTGTATAAAAGAGAATAAAACTTGCCTTGGGCAAACATATGCTGGAACATCTACCTTTTGCCATTGTGTCTGCAATACTAATTACAGGCAGTTTTCTATAAGGAAACTTCCTGCAGGAAAGGTTGAGGACACGTGTCTTTCTGGTTAATCAGCTTCTGTTTCCTGTTGCCTGTCCTGTTCTACTAGGGAGATGGGCCCCTGAGCCAGTACCATCAATGATGCAAATACAATGACTGCTCCTCTTTTTCACATTCTTGTTTGTTTTTCTGTGTTTGTCCCATTCCCCCTCCCCCCCCCAAAAAGAAAAACAGTTGATATATGACTGGGTTAGCACAATAGCTGTTGTATGATAACAGATTAGCAGAAAGTTATCAAGCAGTGGAACTCTAGAGAGAGCTCCCTACACGGTAGAATCGACCGTAAATTTTACACCCACTGCAAATACAAATGTTGCCTCCTTATGTTTTTCCTTCCTTCCTTTTGTCATCCTGTCTTAAGCAAATATCTGGGATGTGGCAGATGGTACATTAGCATAGTGCCAATAGCAGGTCACAGGCTGACCTTACTTTCTGTATTTATAACTCAAGTTATTTATATTAGCTTTATTCCTTTATTTCTGTTAAAGTAGCATTCCATCTGTTTTTATTTTCAGAGCTGTTATTGGTTATTTTGTTCCTTGTGAAGGGCTTTGCACACAAGATTTTAAAATAGCTATGCAAATTCATGTTGTTCTTATTGCTGTTGTTATTACCTTTGGTGTCAGCATCATCCTGACTCAGAAGGGTCTATAAAAGCCTTGTAGTGTGACAGTGAGACATTTAAAAGCTCCCCCGCACCTCTCGGCCATCTCTTCTTATCTTTGAGGGTTTATCTTTCAGGAGCCGCGGGCTGCGTGGCCACTCTCCTCCATGACGCCGCCATGAACCCAGCAGAAGGTAAAGCTTCATCCCCTTTCCCCTGCCTGTCTCTTTACTGCCCTTTGAGTGAAATGGGGGGGTTGGATATTATTCACACACTGGCTGTTCATCTGCACCTGGTAATCTGGCCTCGGAATACAAGGCTCCAGAGACCCTTAAAGCAAATCCCAGGTCATGTGGCATGTGAGTGCACAGTACGTTCTAACTCCAGGGGGAGCTCTGACACAACAGTGCAAGTTAATAATTAAGAGAATGTGATCACCGTTAAAAATTCTCATTAGTTGCAAGCTTCAGTTTCAGAAGACACTGTTTGGTGAACTCAAATGTTATATTTTGAAATGTAATGATTATAAAACTATAGGCTTAAAAAGCCTATAAAAGTATAGTGACCACTCACAGCAATGAACCCCCATGGCCCATGGCCCAATAATAGTACTTAAACTCAATCCCTTTCAAATAGAGCTGCAATGATTAGTCAATTAATCGCTTAGTCAATTGAAAGAAAATTAATCGCTAACTATTTGGATAATCGATTTCGTTTAAGACTTTAATGATTTTTAACTTTCCTCTGTAACTACCATGTACCCCTGTGCAGGTGTGTGAGCTCGGTGCAGTGTGCGTCTAATTCCCCAGCTTGTTCTCTGAGTGACTGATGGGTCCTCTGGGTTCAGCTCGGCCTGGGGCTGTGTCCGGCCACCTAATTAGCCCTGTTCCTGTGGAGACCCAGCTGGGTTTAGGACCACAAGCACCGTCTGCATACCCAGCTGTGTGTCTCAGGGACAGAAGGGGACCCAGCTTTGAACCTGGGCCAGCAGGGGCGAGCGTCCCAAGCCCATCCGCTCTGCATCAAGCAGATTTGATCTTGATCTGTCTCAAAACCAAAATCCCAGATCCTCCCCTCCCACTCCCCCATCCCCAGAGCCCTAAACTGAGTCCTGGGAATGGTGACTCTGCCCGCTGCCTCCCTTTCAAGTGCCTCATGTACACCATCATGGCCTAGCTGTGCCCCTCCCCCTAGTTTTTAAAGTTTGTTTTGACTACAGTTGAAGTTCAGTCTTTCTTTCTTTCTTTCCTTTGTTCTGTCTGTCTTTTCTCTTATTCCTCTCTTTCTTTTTCTCTGTCGCTCTTTCTCCACTTCTTTCTTAGTATGTTAATGATTTGTCTCCTTGTCTTTCTGCTCCTGTTTTCGGATGTTTTGGATGGTCTTCCTCTGGGTGCTCAAACCTGGCTGCCCCAGTGGTGAAGCAGAGGATGCAGATGTACAACTCCCCGTACCGCAGCGTGTTGGACTGTATGGCGGCAGTGTGGCGCCAGGAGGGCGCAGGGGCATTCTACCGCAGCTACACCACCCAGCTCACCATGAACGTCCCCTTCCAGGCCCTGCACTTCATGACCTACGAGTACCTGCAGGAGGTGCTCAACCCCCAAAGACAGTACAACCCCGCCTCCCACATGGTGTCAGGTGCCCTGGCGGGGGCGTTGGCCGCAGCTGCTACCACCCCACTGGACGTATGCAAGACCCTCCTCAACACGCAGGAGTCGGTGGCACTGAACGCCCACAGTCAGGGGGGACATATCTCGGGCCTGGCACACGCCTTCCGGACCGTGTACAGGCTGGGCGGGGTGCCCGCCTACTTCAAGGGCGTCCAGGCCCGGGTCATCTTCCAGATGCCCTCTACGGCCATCAGCTGGTCAGTCTACGAGTTCTTCAAGTATGTCATCACCAAGCACCACCACGAGAAGCGGAAGAGGGAGCGGGACTCCGAGCTGTAGACCCGTCCCTATCGCCACCCCATCATCCTATCCGCTGTGATGTAGCAAGGAGAAGATGGCATGGGTGGGGTGTCTATTTGTCTGTCAGAAACCCCTTCACAGGACCAGATAGGACATTTACCAAGCGCACAGTAGTAAATGGAAATCTCCTTTTGCCTCTCTACCAGTCAGTTAATCAAGAGTGAAGATGTTCCACAGAAAGGCTAAGCAAATGAAAGCATGATATGACATTGAAAGGACATTTTGGTTCAGGGCATTGTTAAAAAAAAAAAAAAAAAAAAAAAACAACAACAAAAAAAGCACTTAATTGTTTTTTGTTCAGATGGCAATTTCACAGCATGCATTTCCTCTTCACACCACCAGGGGGCACTGTGGATTTCTCTGGAGAAATTGAGAGTGACACTACAGTCGGATGTAAAGCAATAAGTTGACTGAAGTCAGTTACGCACAAAAATGTTATCCCAAATTACTACTTGTACACTTATTGCTAGTTAATAGGCTTGGAAAGTGTGTGTGTGTGTGTGTGTGTGTGTGTGTGTGTGTGTGTGTGTGTGTGTGTGTGTGTGTGTGTGTGTGTGTGTGTGTGTGTGTGTGTGTGTGTGTCAGCGTCATCATTCCATCTGTCTGTGTCCACTCTCCATCAGGAATTACAATGAACTGTTTGCTTCAGAGGTGCTGAAGTGATGGCTATTTATAAAAAAAAATATTAGCATTATATGAGCAAATATGGCCTCCTTAATTTATTATTTTATTTGCATTGAAACTGAATTGCCACACACCCCACAGAACATCAAGTCAGGGGCTACAGGCAGGCTGTTCAGAGCTTTGGGATGAAAACATAAAATTTACAAAGTAAAAATGAAACTATTTCTGTATATGTCTCTAAACACTTCTGATGCAATTTCATGCTTTTAGCTGGAGAACCAAAAAATGTGAGGTAGAGCTGTGCGTGCAAAGTATCGTTATGTTTAATTATGCCGGTGTGGATGAGAAGAGTACGTCAGTGGACATGGCCAGCCCCAATACCTGTGTACCTTTATTCATAAATTGGTTGCTAATCCTACAATAGACAGTGTCAGGATAATAGACTTTTGTGGCAGACAACATTAGCACACTAACACATTGTAACACCCATTTAGCCTGGAGAGTAGAAGGGGTTTTAAAGGGGATGGCATTTTGAATATTCCTGGGACCTGAATGCGCCATCCAGGTGTTTCTCTGCTGGAAGGTCAGGCTTTCCTCAGAAGGTTGCAGTTGTGGTCAGGGCTGTGGTAACTTTTAAATGGACTGTTCTCTAGTGGGGTAATCAGTTGGCAAACTAAATGGATGTGTTTTATTGTTGATCATCGTGGTGTTGATGGAAGTGTCAAAGCATAACAAAACTCTTGTTTGGTTGAATTCCATCAAGTTGTGTTTTTCCTAGTCTTTTTTTCATTGGAAGATGGTACCCTGTGCCTAACCTGATATTTGAAGCCATGAGATAACAACATGTGTATTGCCATTGCTTAATTAGATCTATTCTTGACTTCCTGAACCCACATGGTTTACCAGAAATTTACCCTCAGTTTACTTCAATTTGAGGTCTGGTCCACATATGCACATCCCTGAAAATAATGTTTCCAGATTCATAAAGTTAATTTTTTGGAACAAACGAGCTGTGTGGTGTTGGAGAAACATAGAATATGAAATGGCCTCTTCGAGTTTGTTCCTGTGGTATTTGGTTACTGTTGTGCAACCATCAGTTTTCACCCTCACAGTTAAGATGGTCATAAGAGTTGGTGTGGAACCACAATAGCCATGGAAATCATAGCTGTTCATGAAACCTTGAATCGATTGAACACTACTGAACAAACGTTTTGTTTTGTTGCTGGCTGTATGTGTAATGAATCATATTTTTTTCCATTTAATTTAATTTTCTTCATCTGATTGAACAGGATTGATCAACATCAGTATTGCTGGCTGCCCTGTAACATTTGTCTGCTGTGAATAAATTGTTGGGAGTGGTAGTTTTCTGAAAGCTGCTTGCCCAAGCTGGAACAAGAACTGATGTGTTGCCTCCTTAATTTCTTCATAACAACATTCAGTCAAAATGAATTTACTAACTTGACTATTCTTGTGCATATGTGAATTCATATTAAGATGCATGTAGTTATATATCCAAAGTAATCCATGCAAGGATACTGTTCGAACATACTTGGATGTACCCTTGAATTCATGGATACCAACGAAAGTGCATTCTACCAACTGTGTACTCCGATAGGGGCAACTTTCTGACTTGAGTTTTGTAAGGTATGCATTGGTGCCATCAGTTCCATTCAAAGCAGAAGTATACAGGAAAAATGACTTCTGACAGAGAGGCCATGACCTCTGTGGTGATGGAAGGTGATGGCTGACCATGCACTTATCAAACTATTGTGTCGATTTTCTGGTCTGGTTCATAAAAATAATTTACTGCAAGTGTGTGACCAAGGGCGTGAGGGTTCAGTATACAGCTGTGAGATCAGCCAATGACAGCTTTACCCAAACCACGGTTTGAATGTTGTGATGGTTGGATTGTTCTGCAAGGTGGTCGATTTCGAAAGCATCAAGTGTGACTGATGAGCAGGTCATTCAGGGGCATTTTAGAAAACCAAATATTGCTAATGCTGAATTCCTCATATCAAGGGAGGCAGCGGTGGGGATGATTTCACAATTGTTTGGGGAAAGCATTGGAGCATATCTGAGCATGAGAAATATTACCAGAAGTGGTGGAACGATGAGAAGAGAGCAGCATATTACTCTCTTCCTCCACTGCTACGGTAATGCCTGCAGAATGTGCCTTGAACAGACGAGAGAAGCGATGAGGATGTGAGTGGCTTTGAAAGCAGCACATTTTCATCATTGGTCACTTAGGGGAATGTGCTCAGCCCAGGAGTGAGTTTTCACATTGCGTAGTTTGAGGGGCTGGTATTAAATATATTTTACCACGTTGTGAAGACAAGTACCAGCTTCATCACTTCAGAAAAAATCACCTTTCAAAAAAGGAGTTTAAATGAATCTTCTCGGACAAACACGCAGCAATACATCACCTGTCCTGGCATCCGGTGCTACTGTAATCTTTGCAGAGAGGTGAATGAATAACCCTCTGTTTGTATAACCCTCTATATGTCTGTAGGTCAACATCAAAGGTATTACCACAGTCCCAACCACTTGCGCGCAGAATGCTTTGAAGTAAATTGTGTGCTCAGCCATGACTCGTCTCTCAACTAAAGAACTTATAACGGAGGAAACACATGAGAGACTCTCCCCTCCTGCCCAGCCCCACAGTGTGTGAGTTGCAATTCCCTGTAAGAGTTTTGTCTACATAGATATATATAAAAGATATATATATAAGCTGTGAGGAAACAAGCTCTAGAAGAGTTATTGGGTTAATGGGTGTGTTGCGTTCTGTAACGCAATGCTTATAGTCATCGTTTTAATGCAGAGCATGGACATGGGGGTGGCACCCTTGACCCTGGAGAGACACGGGAGCTGCGGCCTGTTCCGGTCACCATAAAATCAGCAACCATTTCAGGTCCAAGAAACCAGGTGAGGTAGCTTAACTATCCAAACAACTGGTTTATTTCATCAGCTAAGTACAGGTTTGTTTTATGCCTGTACAGCAAAAACAACGTAACAGCACTCTCCAGTACTGCACCTCTCCAAGACTAGGGCTGGCCACGCCCAGGCCCTGAACAACCAATACTCACTCTGCCTGTATTTTCATTATGTGTCACTGATGTGATAGGAGGGGCACTCGACTCCTAATAGCATTTGGCAATGCAATGCCTTTTGAGTAAGCACTGCCTTTGAAGCCAGGCCTTTAATTACATCATTATTGATGGAGCATCAAAGGTCTGGACTGCCATTCCCACTCACTCAAATTAGCTTACTCAGTTTTGGGACGACTGTTTTAAATTCAAGTTAGGGTAGTTATTGTATCTTCTTCCACTACCAGCTCCTCTTCTCTCTCCCCCTAATAAAGGACGTTTTTTAGTGTAAGGACACACCCGTCATGCATAGGCAGAGCGGTTAGGAGGTAAAATGGGACCTGGCCATGGTCATGGAATTTGGAGAGGACAGGATGTTATCTGGGTGTCATCTTGAGGTTTGTGTTGGCACTGCACTAAACAGTAGATCCTTACCCATCTGTCCTCCCTCCCGGCAATGCCAATGCCCAACCCCATGCCCAAATGACCGTTCTGCGTTCTTACTGCAGATCCTTCCAGAAAACATCATGATTATCAGTTCTGAACAGAAAAATGATGTGGTGAAACCGATAACCATCACAATAATGTCACGGGAACAGGATCTGTCTACTCATCAGAAAAAGATGGAATGATGCGATCATAAACAAGCAAATATAGGCATATGTAACAAAAAGATAGACAAAGTGTAAAGTGGTATGTGTGCCAGGGATAAGTTTGGCTTTTTCTGCTTGGCTTACATGTTGTCCAGGCTTGAGCAGGTGCCGTCTCTGTTATCTGATTGCAGTAAATTCAGCCGAACTGGAGTAATTTTATGAGAATAGATATCACTTAACTATATTCATTTTCATCGATCAGTTTCACCACCACTTGAATAATGTACCTGCCCAACTTCTGTGGAATTAAAGGGAAGTGTGTCTTAAAGGGATGCACATTCCACACTCTATTGCCAAAGATATGAAGGATCCGCTGCACCAGGTTTTTTTTTTTTTTTTTGCAGAGGGTGTAATGATTTTCCTCTCTCTCCCATGCTAGAGAATTGTAGACACCTGTAAAATGAAGTGTTATAAATGACCTGTTTTTGGGGGTAAGTATATTGGAGAGGAGTGGGACTGACAGTGAGATATGTGGCATTCCACAGGCCCCACCCTCTCAAACATACAAACAAACCCATTTTCTCCTTTTTATCCTCTTACCATTTTAATCCTCCATTTTTTATTTGCGTTTTTTTCTCTTTCCTTTTCCCATCTTTACCCTCCAAATTCAGCTTTTCTTCTGTGAATGTTTTCTGATACCTCCCGGGGTATGTATACAATTTATATGCTATACATCTATACAAATTTTTTAGTTTCCAGGCAAATAACAATGTTGTAAAATCAATGTTGAAAAAAACTACCTCACTAATTGTAAACATTCACAATTTTAGTCAAATTAAAAAGTAAAAAATAAATACAAAATTTACATAAATCACTTGGGAGCATGATAGGATTCAGCTAGTGGTACTTTCAGATTTTTTGTTTCTCTTGTATAAATGCATTTTGAAAAGATGAATGTGAATCAATTTAGTTTTCTTTTATCTTCAAATCCCAATCTGCCCCAGTCATCCAGAGTAAAATTCTCCAGAGTCTACTGGGTGCCCCCACATTCCACATACCCGGGGTACCCTCTGCCTGGGATCTCGTGCCATCTGCCCACTAAAGCGAATCCAACAGGGATGGGTGTGGAAACAGCCCTTTTTTTCGCTCAGGGCCATGCCTGTCATGAGTTGTCTTTTGAGCTGCTACACATTTGAAGGCATTTTTGTGGCCGCTTTTTGCCGTGGACGGCTTGACGTTGTGAAAAATGAGCTCCTCTCACTGTGATTGTGTAAAACTATACAGGGTGAAGTATGGTTAATCACAGTGGAATCATTCATGATTAAGCATGTTTACCTTACAGTAATAAATGTACTTTTAATGTGCTTTACAAGCTAATACTGAGCACTTATGGGGATATGGAGTCCTATCGCTGTCAGAGAGTGAGTGTGTATGGACATGCATGTGTGTGCGTGTCTGCGCGTGTGCGTGTTTACCCAAACCGAGTACAGGCTTAAACTTCATTTACTGAGATGTTCTCTCGTAACACTATAAACCAATGAAGGGGTTGTAATTCTTAAACCCCTATATAGGATCCTCAGGTTCTGACATCCACCCATGCCTGGCAGAATAATATAGAAGGGGTAGTTGGGAGTTAACTGCTAGCTGTTGTCACAGGCAGAACAGGAACAATGCAATATTGTTTCTCTAACCTTTTAAATGGGTCATCTTAAAGTGACGATTTTGTGAACTTGAAGTAGGAAGGGACAAATTTAAACCAACAAGCCTTGGAATTTCCTCCATGATGCAACCTTTTGTTGATTGGCTGCATAGCCCCACAGCCCCCCCACCCCCCACCCATGCAGCGTTTTCTATCAATCAGAGGAGCTGTCAGGCTGGTTTGTAAAGGAGCAGTGGGCGGGGGCTGCGGGTGGGGCAGGACCTGACACATTTATCCTGAACTGCAAGGCAGATCGCCTTTCACCACGGGGTGTCTATTTCTGTACCCAAGGCTGACATGTTGTGCTTTCTCTTATCTCCCCTCTCTCACTCTACACCACTCCTCTCCCTTCCTCTTTTTTTCTGTCTGACCTCCACCTTCTTCAGCCACCCCCTCACCATCAAAACCGGCAGGAACTGCAGGCATTAGCGAAACACGTACTTCATCCACACGGCCAACACACGTATCCCGCCCCCCCACACCCCCAAACCCCCACCCGTGCCACAACACGCACTGCCCTCCAGCCACACAAAAGCCAGGCTGCAGGGTGGTGATGTGTACAGGGCAGGGAAGGTCATGGCCTTTGTGTTTGTTTGTTGACTTTTCCTCGTGTTAATTATGTCTGGATTTCCTTTTACTCATCAGGGGAACTATAACCCATGCCTCCCCTCGCCCCTGTGTGTTATGTTCAAAGCTCTGGATAAAGCCAGGTAGATTGACAAAGGTTGACCTTGGGTGATAGCACACACAGACGAGGGGGTATGTGCATAACGCAAAGAGAGTTTCAGGTTCAGAACGTCAATGACCAGCCCGCTCCTAAGAGATGGATCATCTGCAGGTTGCACTCTTGCAGTAAATCTCAGGCTAAGCTGTGCAACAGCCAATGTTTCATCACAGTTCACTGCACCTCGGCTCCGATGCGGGCCCACGGCGGAGCGAGAGGTTGTGAGGGGGTAAACATGCGACTGGGACAAAGACCTCCCACTGGCTTCCCCCAAGATAGCACCCAGCCTAAAGCCTGCAAGAGTCACACAGGGAAACAGGGTATTGTATATCCTGCATGCAAAAACAAGACAACCCTACGGGGCTACCTGGGTAAGGCAATTGTATCTCCACTCCAATTAAGCTTGTTGCTTACAGTTATTTTTTTCTTTTCTGGCACTGTTTACAGTCTTGGCAGATGTTTATGCAGTGACTTGTCCTTCTCTGTGGAAACTGATACACAAACACCATATGGAGTTTTGGAACCGCCTGGGTAAAGTTAAATTATATTTTTTTCCCCCACATTTAAAAAATGGAGTTTGTTTTTGTTTAGTCTTGCTTTAACACTACACCTGATACATCTACTCAAGTAGCCTAGCAAACCCTTCAGAGGAAAGCCAACAGGTGAGCTGCACACATGGACTTGCTACTTGTGGTGTCTCTGCAACACAAGTCTTTTTTGGATACTTAAGATGGACACTGGAGAGTCAGAGGAAAAAATCTGCTGAATGTCTCATGGTAACCCCCCATTCAAACATGAGGAATTCTGTATAAACAGAACAAGGTCACAGGAGCACTTGTCGCACCCCTTTGCAAAATGAGCACCACTGCTTCCTCTCCTCATGGTCAGCCAATGATATTCATGACAAATGAAGAGGGCGGGGCCTTGGCCTATCAGCCCTTGAGTTTGTATGGGCTCAGCAAGAGAGGCTAAAATGGAACAGAACAGTGTGCTTTCATTTGGACTTCAGCCTCAGATGTCACCTGTCAGTTGTGCTACATTAAAATACAAAATACCCTCTTGCACCAGTTAACTTGATTTGTGAAGAGTTGCTGGCCTACAGGAGGGGGCACAGGGCTGTAGGGAAATTTCACAATTTGAACATAATTTGAATGTAAAAAAATGTTTTATTTGAATGGGAAAATGCTTATGACACATTATAATATTTTACATTTCTATCCTGATATGCATTTGCATACTGTGTAAGATTATAGGTATTTAAATAGTCCTTGAATTTGCCATTCATTCACTTAAATGGGAAAGTGGTCTCAGACTTTTGGACCCTACTGTATATGCAAATGTAATATTGTATTTTCGTATATATTTTAATGGTTGAGATTTTAAGGAAAAAATATTTGAAGGGCATTTTTGAGGACGATTGGCAGAGCTGGAAGGCAGAATATAAAGGAAATATCCAAAAGAATGCACTGGCTAGTCAGGCTGTCTTAAAACTTCTGTATGGTCAGACACAATAGAAAGACGATATGGTAAAAAAGTTATGTGCTATAAAATATGTAATGACAAGTGATTGACAATGTCTTTTGAGTCGTGTTAACAGCAGTCTCCAAAGTCATTTTAGAATGTCCTTCATCTTTCAGCACTGGCATAAACATGATCTCTGTGTCTTTTCCAAAGCACTCAGTGTGACCCAAGCCCACTTCAGCCCACACCTGTAAAATAAAGCGTGGTTCGAACGAAGCAAATATATATGAAGACAGGTCCTTACAGTAAACTGATGGATTAGTGAAAAGACCACTAGACAAGGGCGAACTCATTCTCCCTCCCAGTTCCCCTGACAACCCATTCCTCACTCTTGCTGCAAATAAAGAGTCTGGTTTCAAAAATACATACATAGAACATTCACAAACACTACCAAATATGTTAACAAAAACTGATAACAAGTTAAGTAGCCTCATTTTGAGGATTAATGGACAACAATGAAGCATCTCCTGCCAAAACACAATCTAAACCATGGCAAGCAATGACATACTTTTGGCCTGACAAATTTGCAGTGCTCCTCTCCTTATATTTGTAAAATGACTTGATAACCATCGTTTTGTATACAGCCCAAACTCGAACTTGACTTCCACCATATTACCGAGGTAAGAAACTTGTTTAATCTTTTAGCGGTTAGAAGAACGAATCTAAAGAATTTGGATGCTATCGCTCATCAGTAGACCTACTACTGATGTACACGTGCTGTCTGTGCAACAGTGATCACGTGTATCTCGGTCATTCACAGTAAATGCTACCTTTAAATTACAAATGATTGGTTGATACCTGAGCTTCGTGCATTTGCGGTTTGACACAGCAATATGTTCCATACCTTTACATATTTCTGCAAGGTGATAAGGTATATAGACCACTGATGTCCAGAGGGTTGTATACACATTATATCGGTGAATAATACGTCGGTGGCGCCGCCCTGTGTTGAAACTCGGTCCCATGTTCATCGATTCATCCGGGGTTTATCAAGAGTGTATCTGTACTTCAACAGAATTTAAGTATCGATTGCGCTTTTATTAGCAGTTTCATGCGTCGATATTTTAAATATTAATGTGTAAAAAATGAAGAATTGCCTCCTGTCATTTCAATCCTCTTAATATTATTCTTAGATACATTCTTAGCTCTTTTCAACCTTCTTCAATTATAGGTTAATTAACAGTATCGTTAGGCAATCCACAACATCACACCAGTGCAGTGGTACCCAAACTCGATCCACTGTCTATGCACAGTGGGTCGCCGGGAAAAAACTCGTGATTCGCTGCTTTATAGTGCTAGTATGACATAGTATGTCATGTACGTCCACGTTGCTATTCCTATTTGTACCGATAGATGGCAAGACATACGCAAATATCTGCCTTGTTCCCTGGCTATTACTGCAGGTAAGATGAGAGATTTATTGTAGCCTAAGCAGTAGAGTCAGAATGCCTATCTGTTGAATGACAGATAGAATTAGTGAAAATAACTTGAATACTGAATATATTCAGGTAACTGTCCAAGTCATACTTTCAAAATGTGTAGAATGGAGTTTGTGTATTTTTTGGAATTGGCATTGTCGCTCTAAAGCCTGTCACTTGACGTTTTATAACCAATGTATTTGATTTATAGGCCTTTTATACCTACAGTATCGCATACCTACAGTCCGTGATTCATGTTTAATTGTAAAAATAAATCACCAGTACTTGAAATTGTGAAAACTACCCAAATGTATTTAGGACAGAATCATATATTACCCAGTGAAGTTTAAGGTTGACCAGTTGTTTTTGGTTTTGTGAGTTTATTGGATCTGAACCACTAATTTTTTTCTCACAATAAATAAATATCAGCCCACGCAAATGTTAATATTGGTTTAACAGTCGCGTGTTTTCCCCCAGAAAGTTCGGGTTTGTTATAGTTTGTCTTGCTAATAGTTATGCTTTAAACCCGAGTAAGCGGTACTATAAATATTGAAATGATTCTGGTTGATACATGACTCAGCTGTTATTCTTGGGAGGTCCCGACGATTTGAGTTTCTCAAGAATACTTGGAACAACGCATATTTGTAAGCCCTGCTTTGCAATGAAGCTACGAGCTCGCTATTAATATTTTTTTCTTTGGCACGTAAAACTTGGAGCACAGAGAAAAGAAAGATCAGCTTGAGGGCAGCGGCTGTCATCCTACTAAACCTGCCTCATGTAACTGGTCTATCCATGGCCCAGTTTCCACGGCGAGTGTTTATCTTGTAAGTACATCATTTGGGGAAAATGTCAGGCCAGGGACCTCATTGGCCGACACGCGCCAAACATTTTCCCAGTCTTTCCCAAGGAAACTGAAGTCCGCAGGACGCATCGCCTTAAGCGGGAGATAGGCCTAACCTGTAAAACGCTGACTTGAGAACATAATTGATTTGAAACCCCCTAGTATGCCAGATCACCTGGTCTGAGCAATCCTTTATCTTTCGGATTTTCAAGCTCAACATATTAATCATTATTCTTCTGCAGGGCATTGTAGCAACTTTATTTTGATGCAAAACTCTATGGTTCACATATGCATACAGGTATCTGTCTCTATTTTCAACTTTGAATGGGCATATCAACACCTAAAGAAAACCTGAGGCGAGGATTCAGTTAACATTTGAATCCCAGTGTTCATTTTGTATCGTCACCGATACAGTTTGCCGAGCTCAGAAATTATAAAACTGGATTCTCCAAACTGTTCAATTATACATGCATTTATAGTTAAATTTTAATTGAACTCCCTTTAAGGACAGATGCAGGTCACCCAAATCAGACCTCACATTACATTGGGTATACGGTTTTTTGAGTAAATTTGTATTTATTTATTTTTGAGTCAAGCAAAGACAGACTACAGAATGTATTATTATTTTTTTTATCTCTTTAAAAATACCTGTATATGTATTTAATTACATATGCACTTAAAGAGAATAAATTTGATTTTTTCCTGGTAATAATCTGCTGCTGTCTAAAGTTTTATTAGCTTGTATTAGAAAGTGTCACTGTTGAGATTAAATATGTATTTTAAAAACTGTAGATTATCCAGTAGAGTTCTCTTAAAATGTAATAGGCTATATAAACAGTGTAAGTCTGCAACACATTCGAAGACCTTTTGTAACACAGAAATAGGAACAATTTTCTACATTTCAATGAATTTTATTTTTCAATTAATTTACTTTTTGTAGCATTATTGAACATGTCTGAATGGTTACTGGTACCTATAGATTTTCCTACTTAAATCATTACAGTTTACTAAAGATTTTACATGTTTTAAAGCAAAACGGAATATGTTTCGCCATAAACGATTTAAGAGTTTACATGTGTTATTAAGGCAGTGTCCTGCCAGTTACACGGTTATAAATAATGCGTTACAACCTCATAAAAATCATATATTACATTCTGGGACCTGGCAGTCGAATCACAATGCTGCTGCGTTTAACTGAAATTCTTTTCCATCTAAAAACGTCCTATTTTTCGGGTATCTTAAAACAGAATTACCATTGGTTGCTGGTATCGCTCCTTATGGATTATGAAACTGTCACTTTTGAGTATGTTCCTGAGCGTGTCCCTTGTTTTAGGAGAATTATTATAAGCCTACAATAGAATGTAAGGTTAGAAAATATGCATTTTTAGCATAACCAAGGGCATATCCGTATAGTTATCTATTAGGGTAAAATAAATCCACATAGGCCTACATATGCAGACCGAATGCCATGATCCTTATTTGAGAGCATATCTAAATATAGCCCTCTATTCCGTGGTGTTTAAACCACTGTCTTAAGAGCGGGCTCAACGTTCGCCCAACCTACGATCTCCCTCATCTTATTCTATTACTTTAATTTAAAATTGAGGGGCAAGTTAGAGAATAAGTTGTCTTGTTTCTTCTTATCCCTGTGTTTGCTGTGTTTGTCTTTGACTGCACTGGAATTTTTTCACACAAGAACGGTCTGTCTTGACATGTCTGTGTGAGACCCATTGTTTTATTTCTAGGGTGATGGGAGTGTTTGTGTTGATGAGGCGCTTAAGTGGTGACTCCATTGGAAGTGTCTTTAATGGATATAAAAACCACATTTAAGGCGGTGCTGTGACTTTGTTATTTTTTAATTCTACATTTGTGCTACTGGTTTTCTTATATTCATTTTCACAAAAGCTCTCTTGATGGATAAAGCAAAAAAAAAAACCTGACTTAGCACAGGGATCCAATACTGTTCAACCAGGCCAGAAGAAAGCATGTTTTACCCTCTCCAAGGATTTTACTCATTGGCCAGTGCTTGTAAACGTAGCCACGGGTGTAGCATTAGGACATTCTCATTGAATAAATGCTAGACGGCAATAACACTGTTAACTTTACGTTTGCGCTTATATATAGGCCTAAAGGACCTATATAACAACATAACATATGTCAGTAATCGATTCTGCTGTTATTGTCATGGCCCAACATATACCTTAAATTAAAATGATTAAAAATGTTTTCTTTTCTATCGTTCTTTCACTTTTTTGCCAATACACAAAATTGTGATGGTTTTTCCCTTGTTACTTAAATGTAGCGTTGAACAGGAGGCATGACAATAAAATAAATCATGTAAATTAAAGCGGGAAAATGGGGTTTCAAAACTGTGTGGTGTATTAACTGACCGACTTGACAACCTACCACAATTAGCAATGGTGTTTAAATCGTATTACTCTTCAATCGTTTAATTTTTGTTTTTAACTTATTTTGTATTAGATAATTCAGCTGACTTAATATACAATTTAATTTATGGAATTTCTGAACACCAGGATTTGCTTGGGGATTATTGTACAATTTATTAATCGTCCGCCGAATAGGAATATTCAATTTAATTATGAAGTGGCTGCTTTTGTGTGAAGAATATTACACCATACTTAACGTTAAATAAAAGTCTTAAAATCCCACACATTCGTTGCAGTATTATTAAGCTACTGTGTTAACAGCAGTGAATCGTAAACCCCTGTTTAAGGGGATATTTTCAGTCTCGCAGATACTCTCATTTTCCTTTTCATTCTTTATTTCCGTTGAATGGTCACCCAGGAGGCCTCTTGTTTACTGTAGTTTTTAAACTGCTCACTGAAAGAGCACCATGCGAGCTGCTGCCTCTGGGGTAGATAGGAATCTCAGCCCCAGCTCTTAGGAACATATCCGCAAGGCTACGTCCAGGGCCTCGCCGCCCTGTCGCCAACTTTATTTAGGCTACATGCATCAAGCTCTTGGTCCACTCTCTTTTGACATCAGGTAACCAGTGTCTTTGCCGGCAGTCCCGAGAAGAGTCCGCCGACACTATCAGTCCGGACCAGGCCTGGCCTCGTCTTTGTTTACATTCCAATTAATCTCCATTAATAGCGCTTTTACAATGGGGAACATTGATTGCCTGAAGTTTGTTTTACCCTAACAAGAGATTAGTTGTCAGGGCTGTAAGTAAAGCCCCTAAGGTGAATGCAGTAGCCTACTTGAATTGTTAAATGCAATTACAGTTTATCTGCTGATTGAACATTAGCAAATAATCCACGGGGTGCTTATGCTTATGATGGTTTTGACAAAAATAGCGTTTGGTTGTTTTGGGGTGAGACATGGACATTTTCCAAGACTAAAGCACCCCGTGAATTCAGTGGTGAGGTTAGCAGTGTGAAAACTGGCAAAGAAGATTGTTTCAGTTTACGCACTGAACCACACAAACAAGATATACTTAAAGAAGTGAAAACATTGGCATCGATTGAACGCTGAAAAGAAAAAAGAACCAGTTTTGGAAAATTGGTATGAAGAAATCGTTTTCATAGTGGCAAATATCCCAGTCAATATAGCAACATAATTCATGATGATGTTACTGAATATCCCAATGTTCTTTCTTGTCTTATTGTAATAATAATAATAATAATAATAATAATAATAATAATAATAATACTTATTATTATTTGGCCTGGAATTTTGTGTTGATATTTAACGTGTTTTAAGACCCTCTGAGCCTGTATTCTTAAGCTTTTCATGGTTTTCATTTGACACAATCAAAAACTGTAACTCCATTAATTCCAGTGGCCCTAATTTAGCTGGGCTAACAGATTTGAAGCAGACAAAAGCGAAAACCCGGACGGATGTGACTAAAATCAAATCTCTGTGTAGTTTTGTTGTATTTTCTCATCATTGTTCAGCGCTGGCATATCCCCCTCTGCTTGTTCCAACCATTTCTGTGACAGGAAAGGACTATCTGTTTAACGTCTCATCACTCCCCAACGCAACACACACACACACACACACACACACACACACACACACACACACACACACACACACACACACACACACACACACACACACACACACACACACACACACACACACCCGTCTCCCCTTCCCAGCACACATCAGTTCTCCACGCGGACTCTGACATTATTATTTGAACTGCGCGATTTCTGTTTCCCATCTCTCTCCCTGACTGGCCTAACATGCGGGTCCCTGCATTCCCACAGAGCAGTATCGTGCGTGTTCTGCAGTCAGTCTGTGGGTGGGTTGAGGGGAAGTTGATTTTGAAAAAACGCATAACAACAAATCCAAATAATATGCTTGAGAACATTATTTTCTTGCTGTTTGAAAGTAATTACCTGCTGTTCCACTAATTGATCCATTGTAATAGATATGTGTGACATAAGAAAAGACTATACTTTCCAATGAGCGGTTTTGTAAACCCTAGGAGATGAAAGTCACTAACCAAGTATAATCGGAAAATATGAAAGAAATAATTCACATTCGTTTTATTAAAGCCTTTTTGAGTTGTCTGTTTGAATGTGTTTGAAACAGTAAACACAGTTGAACTTTACCAGATACACAATTCTTGACTAATTTAGTTTAAAACTGACTTTGGTGGACAATTAAATATAACCAAGTAGGAAATGTTAGTGTTTTCATTAGGCCAATAAAATATGATATTAATCGTCTGGATTTGTTGACCGTTACATTGGATTCGCACCAGTCTGGTACCATGTTCCTATATTACCATCGCCCATTGTGCCATCTCTTGGTTCATTGTGTTGCTCCTGCCCCGCGGTTTCAGCTCTCGGTTTTCGGACGCCCATCTCTCCCCAATGGAGAAATGGTTAAACTTGTAGCAATAATGGCCATGCTTTCAGAACCCAGCCTCCCGCTGTAACCTCCAGCATGCCCGCCCCTTGAAGAGCTCGGCTGGAGAGCTGTCCCCCCTCCCTCAATCAGAACCCCTTTCTCTGCTAACAAAAAAGAAAGGAACAAAAGTGAACACATTTTTATCAATCCCCTGTACGGCCAGCCAGCTAAAATAACGCCCCGGCCTCTGCATCAATGTGGAATATTAGGACGTCAATCTTGCTGCTCCTAAGTCTTTTTGTCTTTGCTGAGTACCCCGGTCTGCCTACCACACACCTTTTGTCCGTGAATCCAATAAAGGCCATTATTCATACTCTCCAACCCAACCCGAACAGGTCCTTTCAGAGTATTTTAGAAGCCTAATCGCGTCCTTAAAGCTCCCAAATGTAGAATAACTTCCTCCTTTCACACAGCTTGGCACTTTGACAATTAATTCGAGTGTGCCTGGGTTGCCCTTTCTAACTGGTTCCAAAAGAACATTTTTGGTAAATGGCAATAGGCTAACAAAGCGAAAGTTCGCTGAAACCACGCCGGAATAAGCTTTTATAACACTCGTAATATATAAAAATGAATGTTTAACGGATAATGCATAACTTCTTATACGAACGCGCATTTAACATACAAATGGGTATTCTGCAAATTTGAGGCAAAATATTTTTTTCTGACCTAACGTCGCATCTTAATTGCAACTAATTTATAATTTGTATGTTTATTAATCAATGAAAAACAAGCACTTGGTTAGGCTTTTCTGTCGTTGAAAGTTTGGGGCAAAGCGTATGGCACATGGCAAGTAACAAAAATATTATGAGTCAAACGGTCCATAAAATACTAGATAGCCTATTCACACAAACCAGTGCAAGGCACAGGAACCACAATACATTTACTATAGTAAGTGCATGAACACAATGATGCAGTGAGAAGAAGAAAAATGGACTGTCAGAGAACATAGATTATTCTTGGCCGCTCCATAAATTGGCCTATAAATTGTACCAGAAAATATTAAATTTCACAGTAATTTTAAACAGCAAGAATTCAATACACGCTAATTTCCTTTCGCCAAAAGCGTTACATTCACTCACTCACTCACAGATTCAGCATGTCATTTTCGTCTGCAGGCTGCAGATATTGGACATGTTATATAAATAAATATAACCTGGAGATCAAGTTAAATTTAATTTGGCTTGTAAATTCAAAATTGTCTCTTTAACATTTGTTGAAAATATTATCCAAGTAACCGCTTATATGATACATTTACCTACTCAGGTATAATGCAAATGTGGTCCAGAAGGTAATCACAGGGTTTCACCTCGAGGATGGTTTGGAATCTAAACATTTACGCCGAATTATGACAGCCCAAGTAACTGGAGAGTGAAAAGAGAAATCCAGTCTGTTTTAATGAAAGACTACGAAGCAGGCCTTATAAATGTCAAATGTTCTATTGAGTGACGGAATAAAATGCATGTAAACTATGTCTGGTTCACATAAAAACGTAAACTGTATAAAATGATCTTCCAACGCCCATAAAAAAACCGGTGTGTGTCACACACTGATTTTCCTCGATACCCTGGAGGTGTTTGCATTCTGTTTGAAGTAATCCTGACATCATAACACGATATTTCGTATCTCAATGGCCTTTAATTCCACAGGTCACAAAACCCATGTTGAGTTTAAACTCCAAAATCCAATGAAGAACAAAGTAGGCTACTTCAACAGCGTTCCGTTTATATCATGGCTTCTTCATATACGTGATGCTTTGTTAAAAAATGCTTCAAATGTTGCTGACAGTCCAGTAAACAGACTTGCACCGTTGTTTATCAGTCTCAGATAACCCTCTAAAAAGATTCTATGTACAGAAATTTGCGACACGTGTTTCGGAAATACTGCTGACAATGTATGGGTCTATCTAACACTTTTAAATAATTTCCATTGTTTCTAAAATGCGATGACCGATATTGGCATGACGTGAAACAGCAAAACTTTCCCTGTTTGCTCCTGCTACCAAGCACGGATGCCGTGCAGGGTCCCTTGGCACGACGGAACCACCGTCCCTTGATGTGTTTGCTGCTGAGTAGAATTGCTAAGGTTAGCAATATTGCCGAGGTTCATGTTCATAAAGGCGTTAGCAGTTGTGGTAGAAGGGAGAGCAGGGACACTTGAATAGGTACAGCTGTAATTGGTATTGTAAGCAGGGTTGCTGTATGTATAAGCCGGGTAGCCGTTATAGGTATAAGGGTTTGAGCCACAGTAAGGCGTATTATAATTTTGAGATCCCCCTAAGCAAGGCTTGCCATCTCGGACTAAAACTGGCACTGCGACCCGCCTCGGGGGTGGCGGGTGGTGGTGTCCTGCCATTTCCAGGGACTTGTCCTGACGCTGCCGTTTGCATTTGTACCTTCGGTTCTGAAACCATATTTTGACTTGCGTGGACGTGAGTTTCAGAGTGCTGGCCAGGTGTTCTCTCTCCGGCGCTGACAAGTATCTCTGCTGTTTGAAGCGTCTCTCAAGTTCGAACACCTGGGCCTGGGAGAAGAGCACCCGCGGCTTCCTTCTGGTCCTCTGTTTGTGGGGCCTCTCCGAATCCGAGTGTCGGCCGTTCTCACATTCCTGCGGCTTGGTTACGACGCCACAACTCTCTGTGATATGAAATAAAATGGACAGAGAAATGTACACAATATACCCGCATTCCGAGTCGCAAAAACCTATATAAGTGTAGAAGTAATGGATGCTTCAACCAGCGTTAGCTCCATTCTAACAAATACTTTTATGCTATTTAGATTATATCTTACAATACTTAGCCGATTCGATTATTTAAGTGGTGTCTTGTGTCATTCTTTCAGTTTTGACAAGCTTGGTATACTGGAGATAAGGCAGATAATGTTTCTTTCTCTATATATGATCGACAGTACAGTTTCAATTGACTGCAGTTCAGGAGGACAAGGACAAAATATAAATATAGGTTTTAATCTTTACAGGTTATTTTGCATTGCTGGCATTTTGGAATGTAATGCCTTCAAAACAATTCGGTGGTTTAAAAAAATGATTCACTAAGACTAATTTTGTAATTTTGCTTCATTAGTACTGTTTAATGTCAACCAGTCTTTTTATTTATATTTGTCAGTTATAATTGTCATTTAAATTTGAGGATACCCAGCATCGATTTTTTAAAATCGATGGTAATCTTTTCATTCCTTTGTAAGAACTCCTTAAATCTCAGAAGGCCGCTTGAATCATTTCTTTGCTTACACTGTTTACCCAACGATCATTTATCTCAGTGATTTTAACACTCGGTTATGCATAAAGTTAACATAATGTATTTATGTTAATTTGGCAACTAATGGATACACAAATACACTTTCTTTATTCAATAAAAACATAGGCATTTATGGTAGGATGTTTTTACTTATTTCATTAAATCATTAAATTGCACTTTCATTTACATATTTTTGATTACTGTTAAAGTTACTTCATACCATTAACTAGATGGTGAAGACAGAAGCACATTGCATTTCCATTGCCAGTATATCCGTGATTGTGTTTACTTCAGAATATGTTTACGTGTTGATAGGGTTCATGTAGGCTAGGAAAATACAGCTAAAATGTTTTAGAAGAGAGGGAACAAAAAAGGCGTTTGAACTGAATGTTAATATACTCATCTGCTATTTTATTTCTCTGGATACTATCCCAACTGTAATTCGTTTTACAGATGCACTAAACACTGTAAAAGAAAAATGTAACGAAGCGTATCTTTTATACAGAGATGAAGTCTTGACTCACCAGTGTCTTGGTCGTCCAGATCAGGCTCTAACTTGGGGTCGGTCAGTTGCTCTAGAGCCGACTGGACAAATATCCCCGTGGAGAGGCTAGCCTCACAGTGGTTGTCCCGCACAGGAATAGAATGCAGGTAGGACATACTCTCCTCCCCGTCCGAGAAAGTAGGGCTCTCCCGTGCTTCTAGCATGCAAGAAGGAGGCGCCTGGTAATGTTTCTGCTGCTGCAACTCCCGTTGCAAGTGCGCGCGCGGGTGCTCGAGGTGAAGGTGCGGTTGAGATTGCTGCTGCTCCAGCTTCAGTATGTCTTTGACTGAGAACGGCGTAGAAGTGACCGGACTCGGAAGCATTATTCCGTCCTGCTCGGTTACATCAAGGAAATCTCCTCCACTTTAGTCTACCTGCGTGGCATACACTCAGTTGAAAGAATAATTGATTTAGGTGGTTGGTAATTTCATGCAATTCATCTCCCAGAATTTCGGAGTTCCATTAACCGTCTGTCCTCGTGTGCATCAGGAGATCCGCGTGCTTCCTTTGACAGCCAGTGCCGTTTTTGTTACTGGAAATTTTGAGAGGCAAACAGCTCCTCTCCTGGTTCGTGATGTCACTGTGATGGGGTGGGACACTTGGGTAGAGTGACAACGAAATTAACCAGTTCACCTACTGGACAAGGCGAGGGGAGGTACGAAATCCGCCAGCCCCCACTTTCTCCAGTAAATCAGTTCTATTGCCGAGTACTGAGCTGCGATATTACATTGCTAATGACGGGTCGGCTTTCCTGGGGTTACTAGGCCTCGCATTTTGAGCTATTCTAATTATGATTGTGAAAAGTTGTAAAATGCCAGAGAAGACTCTTCATAAGACAGTATGCGAACGTTTATTAAATAATTCACGATTACGTTACCCCGCTGGCTGGCTTATCTCAACCTCAAAACTTTTAAGATGTATATGAACGTTTTGGACGTCAGAAGATGCATTTAGTTCCTCAGGGTGAGCCTATATACCGAATGACCATATTATAGTATAGACTAGGATCACCATTAAACTAGCCTGCCTTTCTGTTAACATGGCCTATATTAGCCTTATGTATCTGTGCTTTTAACAGTCTACACTGGTCAATATCATGTTTTGCTCAAGGTAAAACTGTCTATATAGACGAGTATAACAACATCAAACTTGTTTTTTTCTGCAGTATTTATTTCAGATGTGTTGTTTTGAAATTTCTGAAGCCATTAACCTACATTAAGGTGTTTTTCTGTAATATCTCTATGTGCTTTTGTTAATAAGGGTGGACTCAACCCGTTTAGCAGTTTGTGAACTTGAAGTATGCTTAATTTCATTTTGACAATGCGCTGAGTGAACAATTGAAAAGAAACAAGGTATTTACGAAGGGACAAGAGTAGGCCGAAGCACATACCTTTGTCACGATTTCATATTACTAAAGGACAAATCACAAAATAAAATCAGAGTCACTGTTTGGGGGTGCTTGGGTTTGCTGTACCCTGTTAGCTAGTTCGATTTTCCGACTCACCTTATTTTTCTCACGAATGTTTTGTTATTCTTAATTCTTGTTAGATCTTCTGTATAAGAAGCTTTCACCTTCATTTGACCATATCTGTGGTCCACATGTGAATGTAAATTCTGGCGGACGAGCGGTTGTAACGTTTAATTAATTGTAAGATTAAGTGATTGTAAGATTTATGTTGCTGAGATTGATTGTGTACTGTGCAATCCAGACAGCATTTAAGAAAACCGATTAATCCCAGGGTTGCTGAGTGGTAAATCTTTTAAATATTATGATTTGTAAATATTTTTGGTTGTAAGTATTACATTGTACGTTTGTGTTTGCATAGGTCTAAATGAGATTATGTTGTTATGGATGATCATATCATCTGTTATTAAATTAATAAAAAAAAGTAATTGTACAAGAAGGGGAAGATGTAAGATAATACTGCACTACTATTAGTGATACTGCTGCTAGTGGTAGTACTAAAATAGTAGTAGTAATAATAATAATAATAATATACAATCGACTAAATTAATTTAGACTAAGAAATACTCCATCAGTCCAATAAGCCTATAATGATTATACAAGTAACTACCTATAATTATCAGTTTATGTAATTCTCATTGATGGTAATAGATGAAAGGGTACCGGAGAAAGTTCGAATTTAAGTACAGACTATGGAAACTTAAAGGGTATGGAGGTTGCTCGTAATTATGGTTTTCCCCTGTAGTTCATTCTGTCTTTATTTCATTGATCTAATTAAGCCAGTTTCCAGCTGAAGTTAGATGTTTTTTTTATCAAAATGGAAATAGTGAAGTGGTGCGTGATTGTTGAGCTCTGGTTATTTTACCATATTCAACTTCCGATGCCAGCAAACTTCTTTGTTCACTCAAGGGTGTGGGTGCATATTCATTTAAATGTAAAGGGAAGGTTTTTATCCCATGAAGTGTAGAAGTGCCTTGGGGAAGTGCCCTCTTATCACACAAGTACGGCTTTCCACATTGGCATACGAAAATTGTACAGAATATTCCTATTTCAAATGGATGGGAGTTCATCGAACGGTATGCGTAATTATCTTAAGACACTGTGCTGAACGATGCATTTAAATAACAATAACATCTATGTCCAGTTATTTGAAAACAGAAAATCTTTTAACATTTTTACTAAATGTTCAGCTACTTGCTGTCCTCGGAACACAGCATGCTGGAAAAAAGTCCGTACAGTAAGTTGCGCAGTTAGAAAGTCGCGGTCATCTCCAAACAGGAAATTGCTGTACTAATATAGTTTATATTGTTTATACTGTAGTAATGTAATCTTTTACCACTGCGCCTTAAGGTCAGTTTGAATCCTAATAGAATTGATTCGGGGTGCTTTACCAAAATATTTGCCGACAAAAAATGTTATGCATGTTTGTGCATTATAAACAGACGCACGGGGACAATTTATTGTAAGACAATACATTTTTATTCAGTTTCCGTTTAAAAAGTCACGTCTAGTGAAGGGTCAGTTAGATTCAGATGAAATCTCAGTTAGAGTTTATAAAAGTGCATCAGCATCCCTGCTGGTGATAGGCCCCTGGTCTGAATACATTTATTCGCACTTTGGTCCCTGTACTTCTGCGTATGTAATTTTTCAATCGCTATTTCATGATGCTAACCTGCAAACATAGCCTACTTAAAAACGCAAACTGCCTGCAGGCCCCTATTTGCGCTGCAGTGAGGCCGATGTCTTTTTCAGTGCCGCTATCGCGTGTGTATTAATAAACCTCTTCAGACGATAAGCAGGGCCCCAACAGCAATTAAAATTCCTCGAGGAAAAACTGATTGACGTTTTTAGCTAATACAATCTGTTGGTATCAGTTTCCGTTTCAGTGGAACATCTTTCTGTCTCCACCACTTTCTTGCCATCTCATCCTTCTCTTCCTCACACCCTGTTTGAGTTTCTGCGCCCAGTATTTTCTTTTCTGGACACAACGCACCTAAGTGACAGATAGCAGGGTGAGTTCTCTGACAAAAAGTCCTCGGCGTCTCCATGTAGGGGACTATATGGAATTGTGTCTGTAGATGTATCTTTGTATTCTTTATTTAATCAATGTATAACACCAACTGAGACTGAGAAGGACCCGAATAAGACCATAGGCATTTAATTTAAAATTCAGCCAAGTATGACGTATGGGTTTGAGTGTGATTTGTCCATCCAATATGTGTGATAAAATGACACTGTGTTTTGCCTCCACATACGCCTGCCGACGAAATGTGATGGGCTTCTTACTCAGGTACTTATGAGTCCATAGAAAGACCCAAACAGTGGTGTGTAAACGATCACTTCTCGTAAGAGGACTACAAATAAGTGCAAGAGAGACTCTGGCGGCGCATTGAAGTCATCGGTTTGATAGCACGCAGACCGCCTGTGACGCCAGGAGTTCACGATTGTTCACAAAGGGTTACTTATTGTTTGCAACGACTTTAACTTTGAAAGTTATGGTAAAGTGCTGTTAAATAATGCTACTGCTAAATATAATAATAAGCTTTTAAGTTAGTGACGCATTTATACTGGCGATGAATAACTACACAGGATTACGTGCTCGTTAAAACACAACATTTACGTATATTACTTTATATGGGTAGAGCTGGAAGCTTAGCAAACATATGACGTAAATTGGAATTGTACTGGGGTGATTTATGTAATGGGATTCAATAAAGCTGTACGGTGTCAAACAGGGATAGTAAACGTAACAGCGGGCCGGCATCTTGGTTCATATGACACTAGTTTTAAAATTACTGGAACAGTTTATCTGCAGAACATATTTTGTAGTAGGCCCAAATTTATGATGAGGTTAATCCCAATACTCAAACGTATCTATCAACAGTAACTGTAAAATAATATAATGACATTCTTTGAATATGTATTGTCCTAAGTATTTTCCTACCGGGCAATAATCATAATCATAATTCAGCCAGTAAGACATACACAGTGCATTACAGCTTCATTCAACGAGACCAGTTACCAAAAAAAAAAGCAACTGCCCAAATAGACCATAACCTGGTATTGACTTAAAACTTGCATTCTTTTTTAAATCATTGCTTGATTTTAGTCTAAGAAATTGAATATTGAGGAAATTGGAAATGTTAATATGGAAAAGTGCTATATACTGTCTGACTGACATTTGGTGATGCTGTGAAAACGTTGTTCTCAGCAGTGGTCAGTTAAAGTAATGATAACGATACAATAGTTGTTAAAAATAAGCCATACATACATATATACATACATACATACATACATACATACATACATACATTAGAAATCTTTAAGCAAATATGTTACTTCATAATATTTAGAGGCAAAGCAGTATGGTATAAAGTCACTGTAGTTGCTAATTAAATAACTACTCCAGTCCTCAAAATCCATCGAACTTTAATTTAAATTTTCACATTTTAACTTTTAAGTGGCACAATCGAATGTTAGAACTGAAGAGTCATGAGGATCAATGAATTGCATTGATTTATGACAAATTACTCATCTGTCCATATGTTTTACGCACGAGAGCAATCGCTGCCTTGTGTTCAGAGCAATAACTACCTTTGCATATTATTATTATACTATAAGAAGTATTGTATTATGTATTTTTGGATTGAGTAGCCACCTACTTCAGCAGACAGTGTCCTTGACAAAGCTCTTGAGTCTCCTTTAAAACGATTTACTGCACCTTGTGTTTTGAGAAACATTCGGTGAAGTTCCGCCTGTTAGCAACTATGTATCATAAGAACCGTCTCAAAGGCTGTTCGTTATCTGGAAACTTACTGTTAGTTATCTGGAAATAAGGCGTCAGTTAATAGTCTTATTGCAATTATGTGGCTCTTCCCTATGCCTGGACAGTGACAGAAAGCTTAAGGAATCATTATCGTTACGCTTTCTAAAACTTTCCAACCATAGGGAAGAGCCACATAATTACAATAAGGCTACTAAGAGTTGTTGCATTTAAAGTTATTACATTTAAATTCAGGGTTCTCGTGGTAATGTAACATTTTCATGTGTGAAGTTTCGTGGCATTTACACAATTTATTTTGGGGATAACTATAATATAAATTAATAGTTTTGGAGGTAGCATGTGACTATTACGTGTCATTAATGAGTATTTTTAAAACATCATATCTCGGTATCTGGGAGCGTGTTTTCTTTGGACCCCCTGTCCTTTCTCGCCGGTATTGTTTTTAGTACAGTAGGAATCATAATCACTTTATCATGACTTTTATTATGGTCTACAACCTGGCTCCAAAACAAAGAAGAGGGGAAAAGCGTTGAGAGCAAAATGCCCCTGGATGAAATCCAGGCGTCCGTTTTTCTCACCTTATTATCCAACTTCTTTTTACAGCTTTTAGTTGTGAGGAATGATTGAAACCAGAGCAGAGATATGCGAGATCTCAGCGGTTCTTAGGCGGGCTTACAAAGAAGCTAAACGCACTATCTGGCCGTGAAGACACTCGATGCGGAGTGTCCTTCCTGCGCAGTTGGGTGGAGAGCGCCCAGACCTTGTCAACTTTGTCTTCCAGCATCTCTCTCATTCCAGCACAAGGACATATGTAGGCCTATCCAACGCACCGCTTGAATAGTATCCTTAGATATCCCTGATATTCCTTTGTAGCTATGAATGACTTCACCATTGTCAACTATGTGATCAACACCAATAGAAATACAGAACAAATGGAAGAAGAGTTGAGATGGCACCAGCTTTGGTTCCTCAAGTGACTATACACATATATATCACGCGATGATATATCTTTGCTGCATTGAGCCTATACATGTTTTTTGTTTCCAGAGGCTGACATCTCAAGGCGCGGTTCTTACCTGGGTCTCACAGGAAAACAAAAGGAAACGTTACACCTCTTGTCTCCTGTCAATTGTGGCCAAGTATATAGGCGCCAGTGCCAAATGCTTGGGTGCTGCTAAAACCAGGAGAAAGAAAGGGAAGAGAGCGAGACGAGATAATCTCATCCGCTCGCCATCAACAGAGTGCTGTTTAGATTAGGCCAGCGTCTTCCTCCTCGGTCTCGAGATATATGTCTTCAAATGGACAATTTTAGAGTGTGTGTGTGTTTGGGGGCAACGGTTTTCTCGTAGCGTAAACATTCTTGTTGCACTTATTTCTTAAAGAATGTGTATTATGACTCTTTTGTTTGCATGCATGTGTGAAAGGATGATGTATTTTTCATCAAGGTAAGATCTTGATATGATATGAAAATAATGTAATGGCTTCGTTTCCTTGATTAATTCAATAATTAACCTTGTTTCTTTGTGGAAAAAGGTTGAATATGGAGCCTATACCCGAGATGAATTATTGCGCGTTCAATAGTGCGAATCGAGCACAGATGTTGCTGCTGAGCGCTGTCAAGTCTACAAATACATCATAACGCACCTTCCCCCGCTGACACTACAATAAGAAGGCAATGACTCCACCAGTATGATGGATTTCTTATTGTGTATTTTAGACATCCAAACCGTCTTGCTCTAATCCAATGAGTGAGTCGATTTGGATTTCCAACGCAAAACGGAAGCCATTACATTCAAGTTATAAATATATAGATTAATATAATGACGTGACTGGCTAAAAATGTTATTTTTACGCCCCTTTCCCCAGTGGCCTGGAAGTAGGTGTTCTCAATCTAGTCGTTTCATGCGCCCACGTTTCGGGATCGGTATATCTTCATTGTTTTAAGATCAGTATTGATCTTTCTTTTATCAGGCTTTTTACAATCTCTGGAGTAATTTTGAACATACAGGCGAAAATTCTTTCTCTTAGTGTATGTAATGTTTAATTAGATTGGACATTCGGCTTTATTGTGTAAGAAAATTAAACAAAATTTATTTTGCATCAAACGTTGAACAAATCAATGCCTAAAGAAGGAACAGGTTATAGTGCTGGCGAGACTCCCCCGTCATCTTTCAATAATCAGTTTTCAATAACGGTCTCTATCACAACTTGGGAAAAAAGTTTGTTCCGGGTCCCTTTCAAATTATAAGGGGAAATGTAATTCAGTTAAAACGGTCTGAAGCATTTTTGAGCGCGTGTGCTGTTCTGTTTTAGAATGGGAAGAGCACAGCCCAAAAGACATGTTTTCTTGTCACCAATAAAAGAGAAAATTCTCGAATTTAATGTAATGTCTGTTTTGGTTGAACTGTATTATGCCCTTGTAGAGATTAAGTGCGTTCAATGGGGTCCCAGTTCTTGTTTCTGTATAGCTCGAAGGCTACTTATTGCTCATAGGCTACCAGTCTACGACGAATACGTACAGCAGGATTTGTTTTCTTTGTGCAACAGCAATAACATAACTATGTCTCAATTGTTTAATATTAAATCGGGTTTTTTTAAAACAGCGATGTAAAGTCCTGATATGAATAATGTTTTGAACATAGCCTACCTGGCCGAGTATGCTCAAAATCTTTATTTTTAAAAAATACATTACAATTTTTGTTTAATAGTTTACCTCTTGTTGCTTCATATGGAAAGTGGTCATTGTAATTGTTTTGAAATACACACAATCACACAATAATATCACACAATAATGACTTTGTCTCCTAACAACTCATACTGTACACTCAAGGAAAAACTGGATGCACATAAAAAAACAAAACAAATTATGGGCTGTTTTTTTAAAATATATATTTATAAAGGAACATACAGTTTCACTGAAATCAAGAAATACCGCCAGCTCTATTAAGCGGTTAACAGAGTGGTCGTCAAATTAATTATGGAAATATTACGTTTTTGCGAATTCTAAGAATTACGTGGCAACCAATTTTACTGTGCCACATTCACCTGAAACATGGAGCTATTATTATTATTGTTATGATTATTATTATTATTAGTGTTATTAGAATTATTATTAGTAGTAGTAGCAGTAGCAGTTAGCATTATTTATCCTGTAAATGCAATGTAAGTAGATGGTATTGTTATTACTGATCATGCTATGCAAAACTCTTCTTTCCCTCTACACCAGCAATTTAGGGCAATTAAAAAAGAAATGAATATAAAATGTATCTGCAAATTTTCAGTTTCTTATAGCTATCTTAATTCACTTTTGTTTTACATTTTGTCAACAACCATGTGACATTCCACCTGGTTAGCCTGAAGTTGTTCTCAAATCATAACAGTATTCTTTAGTAAGGTATCCTTAAGTCAAATTTTGCGTTTATTATCGCTTTAAAGTATGATGGCTTTTCGAGTTAATGCTAGCCCTTTTGCATCAGCGTTTATAATTAATCAGGTATAATTAATTAAGGTGTATTAAAGAATGGTTTATATCCCGTTCGGATTACCGGTGTTTCCGAAGTACTGAGGTTCAAGTATATATAGATTTCCCTGTAGTTTATGCAATGGTTTCAAATCGTGTTCTGTTGCTTTACTTTTTTCTGTAACTACCTGACCAGGCAAGGATGTCTATATTTCGTCTTTCACTGGGGAGCTACTGTTCTCGTGGAGATGAAGCGTGGACATCTCGTTCATGAAGTGTGAGCGGCGCTCTGGGGTTTGTTTGGATAGCAGGGCAGTCGCCAGGCCGCTAATAGCTCCATTAAAGTGAGTGAGGTAGTCAATGCCCAGTGATCCGTGAAGTCTCTTTGACCAACACAAGCAGAAACGAAGACGTTTTGTAAACGGTCCCGAATCGACAACCGAAAGCAACTTATTATTACGCAATATACAATTACACAAGAGATAACATCAAAGATGGGCACTACACAATAGACCTAGGGTTACCGAAGAATGCATTAGTTGTATGACATTTAAGAAATGTGTTTTACTTTTTACGTTCTATTAAATGGTTACCCTGTAACTATTTATAAATCTATAATCTATAAACGATCATAGATTTATGTCTTATTGAATTTTAAAATTCATTATGTTTATGGTTACCATTTATGGTATCCCGCACCATGTCGTTCACATATTCACAGTAACTTCAACAGTAGTTTAGTCAGGAAGGTATTGTGCATTAAGCATAGAAAAATAATTCGTTCTTTCATTCCTACAGAAAATTCGTTATTGATTTTGAACTTACTAATCCTCTCGGCATTTGCTGCATTAAATCAAACTTCTTCTGAGACGTTTAAAGCGACCCTCTCTGGAAGTGTTATGTTTGTAGTTTAATTTAAACAACATTTTAAACACGGCCATTTGCAATAATGAGACATTTCTGGCCGTCTCATTACAATGAGCAAAATTATCAGCTATGCAAGAGTAAGCCTTATAGCCTATATAAAAATCTTACCGTTTTGATTGATTAAATAATCATTTTTAGTTTCATTTTTTTCCTGTTTCACAAAAGTAGTTTATATGATTAATATCTTTGTTTTAAGTTAAAAATAGTTAAAAGCAGGCTGATTTAACTCACAATACAACTTCTTTTACTGCAACTAGTACTGCTGCATTCATCACCATCAATACTTTCTAAGTGCTTTAAATTCACCTCGGGTTTGTTAAAGTAAACTTGTGATTCATACTTTTATAAATTTACCACTCAGGGCGTACGTATTATACAAAAAGTATATATTGCTTTCTTTTGTATAAATCGTAGCGTTGAATAGTTTATCTGAGCAGGCTTCTGCTTCTCGTTCTCTGTCAGAATGCACGCCTAGCTGCGGTGAAAAATTGTCGTTTTTACAGGCTAGAGGAATTCTTGATTTATGTGAGAATCTAAAAAAGAATTAAAGCAACAGCTTACCCAAAGAACGCATTGCAATTTCTTTTATCAAGACGAACGCGTAGTCCATATCTTGAGGTCTTTGCGGTCTTGTGTGTTTATTCTCATAAGAAAGCAATCAGATTTTATTTTAGTTTGTTTAAATGTTTCGACATCCCTGGGACTTGAGATGTATAGCAATTGCGAACAGAAAATCATTCCTGTCGCAAACCTTTGAGTTTCTGCTTTTGGATGCCAAAACTCAGATTAAATCGAGCCATTTATTCACAGTGTCCATGTCATATATGTTTTGCTCAGAAAAAAACAATAACTTGATATAAAAGATGGCGCTGAAAAAAAAAAATTTTTGTAACGTTCCATTGACATCAGTTCTGTATTATCATGAAAGATTAAAAGATTGTGGTAATGGGAGTTTGAAGTACAGTATAAGATGTATCATAATCCATAATCTCAAGAGATATAATAACACCATGTTTGATTTATTATTCCATATATATTTATAGAGACTGTGTGCGTGTGTGAGAGAGAGATAGATAGACAGAGAGAGAGAGAGAGAGAGAGAGAGGAGAGAGAGAGAGAGAGAGAGAGAGAGAGAGAGAGAGAGAGAGAGATATTTTTGGTATGTTTTATTTACTTTTTAAGTAACAGGGATTTTACATTATATATTGGTCATTTGTGCTTTAAGGTCACTCAACCAAAACAGAGACAACCGGATTCCCCCCGCTTCCCATTAGCGCCTATGTTTTTGAGAAACGTGAGTTTATCAGCTTTCTATCTCATAAACAGCTCCTCCGCCTCCCCGCTTAGCCATGGCCTGGTTGTCTGTTTTACAACCTACAGCGGGCTTTGCTATTAATTATGTTGACTGGAGTCAGGGTTCCTCTCTGGATCTCCTCACCATCTGTTCACTGTAGATGCGCAGAGTTGCTGCTGGCGGCCCTTCGGCTGAATGTAGATATCCAAAAAGCCTCCAAGAAACACCCATGCGGGCTGAAATATGACAATTTAATTGCAGACTGCCTTCCCTCTCCCACCGAAAACAGCCCATTAAGTCAGAGAGGTCCACGTGAACGATTCGTCTTCCTCAAGTATTCTAATACGTGGACTTTCACTCTCCTTGACGTCCTGATTAAAGCAAACGGGGTGCGTAAAACTGCTCCTGGGACTGTTTGATTGCATTTGTGAAGCTGTCGGTAAAGGTCAACACACGACCTCTGTCATCAGTTTCAGGATTAATAGTCTTGTTTTATTTCGTCCACAATTTCCTTAGATTGTGAGTACGGATATAATGATCCGTGCAAGTTTTCATTGTTCCATTTAACTAAGACTGTTAGTTTATTTAGCGATAAGGTCAGAACAGTTAAATCTAACAGTAGCTATCTTTATGTTGTAGACTAAATATAAATTAAGGTACACATACACACACGCACACATACACACACAGCTTGACCTCTCAGTTAATTGTTCATTCTTGAAACGAGGTCAAATTGTACAGCAGTGGAACAGTATTGGATTTTAACTGTTATCACCTGTTTCTTGCTGGAAGAAACTTTGCAACAAGTTTATGGTTGGAGAACTTTTTTTTAGGTGAACAGTACATTATAGATTCTTATGGTAGACCTAGTCTTTGAATTAGGTCTACTATATCAGGCTTAATTTTAGCTCAATTTGCACTGAAATTGTTTACTACTTAATGCACTAATGCTAATATCATTTCGTGACTAGTCTTATAGTCATGCATTCCATAATATCTTTGTGACAATCAAGATATGATGTGCTGTTAATTTATCCAAAACATGGCCCACAGGCTTGTCACGACATTTCACTTCTGACAATTACTACATGTATTATGAATCTGATATCACTTTGAATAATGTTCCCGTTCTTGCAGAGAGTCATCCTTCACTGTCATTCCGTTCGTCCGCAGTTTAGTTGCCGCGTTCGCCATCACTCATAAGTCTCCCCTGACCCCCATTTTACCTCGAGATCGAAAAACCGTCTCACAGTGACCATAGCGTGCCAGTGCCAGGCCCGAGGCCGCCTGACCAAGCTCAGTGTTTACAGGGAGGAAGAGCCTGTTTCCTGGAGCGAACAAAACCCAGGCTCATACCGCAGCGTTGGCGCGAGGTGGCCGAAGCAGGAGGGACAATCAAATACATCATCCTCGCCGTGACCTTGCGAGGGACAAGGGCTCAGCCCACAAGAACAGGACCCGGTTGCCGGGTCAAAGACCTCGACACAAATGTGAAAGTGTTTCGTACCATCGAGCTGTGACCGACTGTATGCACTGGCTGGAAGCGAGGATGCCTTTTCGCGGTATTACTTTAACTCGACCTTGCTATCACGCTGAAGGTAGTTTTCCATTGAGGCTCCAGCTGTCCTTGTGTTCTGGTAATGCGAACAAAGCCACACCCAAATGTGTTCATTTTAAAGGCAAAAGGTGTATTGCACCTTGGTTTATTCGGACTGCGTGGAACGGTCCGATTCCTCAAGTTTCTCCCAAAACATAAACAGGAACTGGTTCACTTTTAGATTGACACAACATACACAGGGATTCTCAGGATAATGTCACTGCGGAATCTTACATTTGAAAGAGGATTGACGAAATATTCACGTTGGTTCTCAAAAACTTAATTTGTATTTTTTATTTGCCATCATCCTTCTTAGATCTTTGACACTCTGAAAGTTGGCTGGGCTTGGTTTAGCCCAAGATTCCATTTTCACACAGCTGGCTTGAGAACCTTAAGTGTACTGTGGGTGGCATTCTAATTCCCTTTCAAAAAGGGATTCAAACCTGAGGCTCTTGTCGATCTGATCATCTGGAAGCTCTGTAATGTCTTGGTAATCACCATCCCCCCACTCCAATCCCCTTTCCCTGCCTCTTGAAGCATAATGCCACTGGCTGGTGGCCATCCACCACAGAACAACACTTATGACAGGTGAGTGGATACTTTGAGGTGGGTTGCTGGCATTGGACCTGACATTGGGTGGTGAATGCTGTTTGTGGTTTGATTTAAGCTGGAGGGGGTGTGGGGGGATATATTTAGAAAAAAATGCCTTTTGGTGATGTAACTAACTGGGGAGGAGAGTAACTAGTGGGTAGGGAAGTGATAACTGATGGGTTTTGTGGAGTGCTGTCAGGGGTGGGGCAGGGATTGTTGTAAAGCTGTTTTGGGTGCGCCCCAATAAGCAGTTGGTGCACAGGGGGAAAGGGTGGAGGGTGGGCCCGCTCTCTTATGGTATTTAGGGAGCGTTTCTTTACTGTGGGGTGGGGCAGTGGGTAGTATTTATGGTGGAAAGTTCTGTGTATATGAAGCTGAAAGATGGAAGTTCCGCTTACCATTGTAATCTGGTCCAAAGGTACCACATCCTGGCCATAGTTTGAATATCAGGGAATTGGGAGGGAGGAAATTCTGGGGACACTCGCAGGTGTTTTAACCATCATCTTCGAGAGAGGAGCAGCAACAGGGATGCAGTTCTGTCTGACTTCCTGAAAAAAAAAAAAAATGTTCTCTGCCATTTTTCAAACATGTGCTTTTTCCCCACTTCATTTCATAAATCAAAGTTTCTGGTCTAAGGTGTTTCAGTCCTGATTCTGTGACATTGAACTTGCAACATGCAGAGTGAGAAATCGCTCTTTCACTGTCTTTAAATTGCTCACTGCATGCATTTGTGGTGAACCTAGACTGGAAATCAATACATCACCAACTTAGTGTTACATTTTGGCACATTTTGTAAAGCGATATTATGCAAACGTTTCTCATGTTGTTGGCAGCTGTGAATAGCTCTCTCTTTCTCTCTCTCTTTCTCTCTCTCTGTCTCTCTCTCTCTCTCTCTCTGTGAGCCTGTACAGCAGAGGGCGGCATGCTTCGTCATTGAGGTAGACTACAAACTTGTCAACAAGGCAGTTCCCCAATGCCTGCATTAAGCTCTGCATGAAAAAAATCTGTATTCAACCCAGGGAGGTGGACAAAACCAAGAGATGATTGTACCAGTCAATTGCCAGTAAAAGGTGTACAAAAACATTTTTCTGCTGCATTTGGATGAGGTGAGTAAATACTCTCTGGTGGAAAAACTGGTACTTTTAAAAACAACATATTGTAGGGCGCTGAAGGCCATTTGTGATCCATTTTTTCTGCTTCCTTAAATGCCAGTTTATCTGTTAATCACAGTGGGAGTGGTGTCTGAGGGGTCCAAATGGAATGCACTCCAGTGTTTCTGACAGGACCTCAGACTTTGGCATGTGGCGAAGTCTAGACCTACCCCCGCCACAGATGGTTCCAGAAGGTTCTGTAACAATGTCCTGTCTGGAGACTCATTAGCGAAGTGCACCACCGCCCACGCCTTCCACGACCCGGGACTGGCTTTCATTGTGCTTCTGATCTGGCAGAATGACGGACAGAGATCCCGGTGCACCTTCTGAAATGTAAGGGGGTTTGTGGTGGTGGGGGGGGGGTTGGGGGCTAAAAAGAATTTATCTGGAATGAGACCCTTGGCAAGACCACCGGAACCAAGTAACAGGAGGACTGCAATCCGTTAGCCTGCTGGAGGAAGTACCCCCCGCCCCAGAAACTCATAAATTACACAGCTGTATTTCACCAAAGACTTTTTCTGTTCTGCAGGTGTGTATGAGGGTATGTGTGAGCGTGTGTGTGCTTTGTATATCCCCATGCATGAAATGTGTGGGATCTGTGTACAGTAGTGTGTCTGTGATGTATGTCTGAGAGAGAGAGGGGCTGCCTGCAATGGAGGAAACTGGTGTATGCTGATACACTGTGTGATACATTGTGCTGGTGTCTAATTGTGTGAGTCCTAATGGTGTCATGTCCACAATTCCATGAAATTTCAACAGAAAAGAAAGGGGGGTAAAATAAAAACAATACGTTGAGCAAGATTTTGTTGAGCAAGAAAGCCTTGGCCAATTGTCCAACATAATGTCTGTGGTCTTTTAACATCCCTTTAATTTTGTATATGATTCAGAAACAAAAACAAAAAACACTTGCCTATAAAAACAAGAGGGGTTGTATCAAGTTCATCTGGCCGGCAGCTTATAAGCAATCTGGGGGGAAAAAACTTTTCCTCGTTAATGTCATTATAAGTCACTTCTGACTAGTTGATAGTGCTGGATGTTAAGAAAAGAAAACAAATGGACAGGACTTGACCTCCTCTAGAGTAAACTTCGTGCTGAGAAGGACTAACGCTTTTCCACGGCCCGTGTGGCATCTCCATCAAAATGACAATTTGTTTTCGGGAAAAAGCTACGTCTGGTACATACCCCACTGCTTCTGTAAATAAGTGAATCATGCTCGGTTTTGCTCATTTCCTTACAGTAGGATCTCAGGAGATGCGACCCCTCTATTGGGGTCAGCAAAAACCACTGCCCAAGCAAGTTGCGGTATTGATCGTCTTGGGCCATGGGTACTCCACAGAGTCTTAGCAGTCAGCTAGTGTTCGCTCTCCTCGAGGGAAGACAAATGCGCTGTCCGTTTAGCATGTGCAGGAACATGGCTGGTCTGTTCTTAACTCTGTCACACTGCTGGAAATGGGGAAGGGGGTGGTGGTCATGGTGCAGAGGGGGGTGGGTACTGTGCTCCTGGGAACCAGTGCTCTCAATGTTAGCTTTAGTACTGCAGTAGTACAGAGGAATCACAGTGTCCCATCACTGCCACAGATGTATTTTAACACATACTGTAACTGTATCTGTTATTTACTGTTTTTACAACAGACTTAAATAATTTAATTCTTTTTAGAACCACATTATGAATTTATCCTTGTAGAGGCTATTTTACGTCTAAATTATGAAATTGGTCTGTAACTCATTCTGTCTGATAATATGGTTCTTAGCATCATTGGAACAACCTTTGTATTTGTAAATTGTCTTGAAGGTTCATTTTAACAACTGAAATGTAACAAAGCTAGGCATCTTATTATCTGTATGCTTTGAATTTTGTTCAATGAATTCAGACTTCAATTCCTGTAAAAATTATAATTCAGCTGGGCCCTGTACAGAAATAGGACTTTTAAGTAGCTAAATGTGGGCAACAGGGTGCCTCATCTAGTTAAGGCGCTGATGTAGTGATGATCAAAGGCCAACCAGGCCACTGCTGCTTAAGACCAGCATTTACCCAGGGAGGGAGGATTCAGTTGGTCTCAAGTCCAGTTGGTTACAAGTGTTATAGCAAAACAGTGACCCCCTCTGGTCATTTGGGCACCTGCAATCTGGCTGCACATGAATTATCCTCCTCCAGCCGAATGCCTCTGCAAGTTTTGGTGGTGGATTGTGTAGAAAAAAGAAGTAGTGGCTGACATCACTTTTGGAGGACAACACATGCCTTCTGTGCTCTAGCCCTCAGAGCAAGTGTGAACAAGCACATACTCTCCTCTGAAACAAGTGATGTCAACTGCCACTTCTCTTCATACCACAGTTCACAAGCTGAGCTTTTACAGTCAGACAAAAAAGCTTTCACATGCAAGCAGGCTGTGGGCATTGAGTTGCTGGTGAGCACTGAAACATGTGGCTCCCCATTTACCAATTCCCTCCCTCCTGGCTGATGCAGTGACCAGTTATGTGTTACCCTGTTGGGCTGCCAGCCAATCAGCACTGACTTAGCCCGGGTCTGATAACAAACCACAGGGCCAGTGGAAACTGAACTTACCCCAGATGGTGACCTCTGAAACCTGCTTCTAATATGCAATACCAATTACATATAATAATATATAGAATTTTTTTATTATTATTGTGAAAACAGTGAAATAACAGGCTGTTAATAACATCTAGGTTGGCCCATATGTTAATGCATATTTCCAATGAGAAACCAACATTTCACCCCAAAAATATGACTGGTTCTGCACAGGCATTCCTTATTGAAAATAGTGTTCAATTACATACAGCAAATGATCCAGTTATTTTCATGAAGCAATAGCATCTACTTTCAATAACTGATTTTGGATTAGAATGATGGGATTCTTACTCTTAATTTCATTAGGTACAATATTAATTTTTAGTCTCCATCGCTAAAATCAGTTTTCATGACCTGTGCAAATCTTTGAGTGCCTTTTGTATGGCCCTTATCCTAAGATGGTCTGAATAGTTGTGACACCCCAGATTCACCAGGTCCGCACAAGAGAAAAAGGCCAGTGTCTCTCACTATCGGTTCCAGCCCTACATTAGGAAATGTTTTTCTCCCCATTCCAAGTGTGTAGATAAGGCCAGTTCCTTGCACAGACCCGATGACACTGCCCACAGAAAACATACAACAGACATGGAGTTCAAAAGGCAATCCTTCAACACATTTCCTCGACCAGGGGGGAAGAGGAGGCTAATGTAACTGGCGAGACACCATGAAGGTCACCTGCTGGAATGTCGTGTTTGTGTGCGTCTGCACGGATCACTGGTTCTGCGGACTCTGGCTTCTGTTAAGGCTAGACTCAACACAGACTTGCCCAAATATATTGTGGCCTCATGTATGGTTATCCAAAGAAGATGTAATAAAAACTTTTGAAGTTTTGATGAATGATGAAAGTTGCAATCTTTTCTCCAGGTAAAAGTTTATCTAATGCAAGGTTTGGCCCAGCCTAAGCAGCTGCTGTATGAAAAAAATATTTTAAAAAAATACTGACATCAGTTTACATTGTTTTAGCTCATTGAATGAGAGGCCACATATTGCATCACTTCCTGTTTACCCATCCACCCACTCTTTGGAGCCTTGTCATCTCCAGGCTTTGTGATAATACATGATCACTCGAGGTGGGGCCTAGGGTTTGTGTGGAGGAGGGGGGCAAAACGTTTACACTGAGGAGCAGTCAGTCATGGACCTGGTCAGTGTCTTCTCCAGAGCCAGCCCTGTCATCCCCAAATACCCCCTACAACCCCCCGCACAAACATGGCCATCTTCACCCTTAGCCCACTCCTTCCCCACACCGCTCTCCAGGCCCTTGAGCCAGTTTTGTGAGCTCCACAAATCTCATAATTGCAAAGCTGACAGGTGAGATGCAAGTTACTCTCTGACCCTGTAGGCAGGAATGAAAACATGAATGACAGAAAGCATACAAGGGTTTGGGGGAGGAGGGGATGGGGTGAGTATTTTGGGGCGCTGTCTGTACAGGTGCAGGAACCCCCATTCTCTACTTTCGCTCCAGGGATTCTCCTCCAGGAGAGATGATGACTGAGGACTCACAGTTCATTGAGGGGCATGTGTACCGTCATTTTGTGCCATGCTGTCAGCCCATGCTTCCGGAAAACACTGTACACAAAAGTTTGTGTAATGTTTTATTGGCAATGGATAAAAAAATGAAGCAATTTTGAATTTTAAAGGGGATTGTACAAAGTTCTACAACACTGCTTTCTGATTCGTCAACCTATATGTCAATCTACTGATTGACATATAAACTCGGTCTCCGCCCAAGCACAATATCCATTTTTCTATTTGCGTCAAATAGTTGGCCCATATTCTATTTAAATGATCATCATCTTTTATTATCATAAAGGATTTTTTCCTCCTCATCCTCAGCTGAGGATGAAAATATGTCCTTCCCAGAACAAATCACAATTGAATGTGCGGGAACCTGTCTAAGAGAGCAGTTTGTTATCTGTTTTTTTTTTTTTTTTTTTTTTTTGGGGGAAGGGAATTGTGTAACACAAAGACCTCAAAGTGTGCATCCATTCCAACTGCCACTGCAAACAACACCTCACAATACACACCAGATGGAATGCTGTTCCTAAAATGCTTCTAACAAAAGAATGCTCTATCCAGAAATTCTATGACATCAAAAGATCAAAGGAGTCCAGAAACTAAGCATTTAGAGTGGCGGGCTTACTCCGCTGGCACTAAAAACAAGCTACAATACACTCCAGTGGTTTACGAGTGGGGATGCCAAGGCGAGTAGGCATCCATTTATCAACTACTTCTGAGGAAGGAGAAGGGAGGAGAGAGAAACAGTGAAAGGGGCCAAAACGCCAGCATGTTTACACAGAGTCTGAAGAGAAGAAAAATGGGGTTGGCTCAACAGGTAACTCCTCTCATGACTTGAGGTGATCTTCCTGCCAAAATACATCTCATGGTCTCTACTCAGCATTGTATAGTTTTCAAGAGACATACGATTTGATGGACCGTTTCAATGTTGCTTAATTAGGTAATGACAGCCATTTTGGCTGGGCACAAAACCATGCCAATACTCTGAGCTGTTGCTTGACATGTACAATACACTGATTTATCAAAGCATTTAGCATGTACAAAAAGACTAAGAGGGGGTGTGATTGGTTGAGGTTTACCTTGTTTGCTCCAATCACAAATCATGTCACTGAAATTACATTTATAAAAGTTTTATTGTGACAGGGCCTTGATAAATCTTGCCTAACAGTAAAATAACATTGGGTTGGAGCCCCTATGATTGTCTTCTGTTCTTTGTGGCCTAAACAAAGTGCATTTGTATGTTTGCATTTGTCTTTATGTATGTGTGGTGTGTGTGTGGGACATATGGAGAGAGAAAGACCTAAAATAAATTGCCATCTTAATTCTAAAATGAATGCTCTGACTGCCACCTTGTGGAGAAAAAGAGCACTGATAATAAAAACTTACGAGTTCATGCAAAGTACAAAAATTACATCTTACATCGATTTGAGATTAGGAACGTGTTAAGTAATCTTTGAAAATGAATATAACTTCTGATTGTAAGTTCTGCAACTCCAACCCATATGCATTCATTTCAAAATGGTTATTCTGAGCCAGAATTGTTTTAAGTGGAAACCTGCAGTCATGCATCTCGAAGTAATGCAAACACAAATGACATATAATACGGAAAAGTGCAAAGGTGTTTATTCGTTTAACTCTCCCAAGTTTTTATCCAGTTCAAACAATGAGATGTGAAACAAATGAAATTATAACATGTGACAACTATCAATATATTGAGAAGCAATACATTCAAATATTCAGTCAACATTAAAATCCCACCGCTTTATAGTCTGTAATAATGATACTTAGTTCTCTCTCTTCCAAACTGTCGATATCCAAAGTGCAGTGTAAGGTATATTCTGAGAGTAAATGCATCTACTTGTTTTAATAATTTTGGCCTGTCATTCTGTCAGATGACCCCTCATCAATTTTAATCCACAATGTCCACTACATATTTAATCAGGCCATGCAAAATGTAACGATCTGAGCATAAACATGTTTGCATATTTGTGTCTCTGAACCCATGGAGGGGAAAATCTGATTTTGCTGCTTTTTTTAGCTGCCAGAATTGGATTCAGACATACATTTACAAACCCCGACTTCTCATTTTGTGATCGAAATTAAGCCATGAATTGTGTTGCATCAAAACGATGGTATTGGAAAGTAAATTTAATATCATGTGTCAAAAAACACAAGGGCGTACAATCGCACTGTCGGCCCTCCCATTTTGTCGAATGTAACTTGCAAATCACCGCCATTTTTTGGAAGGATGTAGTGCTATACTTTGCCCAAATTTTACTTGTTTGACTAGTAAATGATTATTAGAATAACAAAATTACTTCTGCGGTTTGTATCAGCGCTATTTTAATTCTTGCATAACACTTAGGAAAAGTTAAATTCAATCAAGGTCAAGGATCTTATCCATTTATAATGCATCCGCATCTTAGTACAGAGCGCCAGATAATGTGCAGACTCGCTTGTCAGTCACTCGCAGAGCTTTTTATTGGTCGCAGGATTAGAGTTCTATGGGAGCGGCCCACAGTTCCCAAATATGCAGCTTCACTTACCCCTCGACCTTTTCAAAGTCGGAACAAGATTGGCCCGCACTGAAGGCAGTGCTAGTTCGTGAGCGCTCATTGGCTGACGTGTGTGCGTTCATTCTCCACAGCCCAAAACCTAGGTGAAGGTGAAAGTCGTCCACCCCTTGCCAGTCCTCTATCGTGCTCTTCTGTTTAGGAGGAGGTGGTCATGTCAGTGTTCAGCGAGGTTCCGCAAGCCGCCCCGGTGGCCGTCTTCAAACTGACTGCAGATTTCCGAGAAGACAAGGATCCGAAAAAGTTGAATCTCGGAGTAGGAGGTAAAGAAATGCCAAATTTTTATAACTTACTGGCTTCCTGTTAATGCACTGATAAGTTAGCCGGGTACCAACCAAGTGCCTTCTACCAGATGAGTTCATCAAGTAGACCGTTCCAAAGTAATGTTAGTCGTAATTGCCTTATTTTGTCACCTTTTCTAGCTTGCTAAAGTTAGTTACATTAGGCATCAGCTCCCAGAACGTGATTTCTCCTTTAAACCATGCCAGTCAAACTTTATCCAGCGAATTGGCTGTTTCGTTCAACTTGGTTTTATAGACTTGGTGATTTCATTATACATAAGTAGGTCTGGACCATGTCTTAAAGCGGCTATAAATATGTATAAATGTATAAATATATATATATATATATATATATATATATATATATATATATATATATATATATATATATTACACAGAGTTCGTGTTTAATTATACAACTAGGGTAATTAGATTGCCCCGAATAAACTTCTCATGGACGTGTTTTCTTGACACCAAATGTCAGTGCTATTCTTCACCACTGTCTCTTCTTGCTACTGTAATTTTCCTTGCGTTTTTCATATTTTGCTCCTCTTGGTCTCTCTGCAATTGTTTTGACTAGTTGCAATGACATTATGAAAATTAAAAGAGCAGGTATATATCGTTAAAGTAGTATGCCCTGGCTGGCATGCAGTTGAGAATAAATTATGTTGTACCTTGCAAGTGGCTGCAAAACCTTAAATGAACCAGGGACATATGTCATTTGAAATGAAGACTTGGGGGCAGAAAAGGTGCGGAAGGGAAATGGTGGGTGGGTGAATGCAGACTCTAGTGTATTTTCACTGCATTACATTGTACTCATTTACTTACTTAATTGTATCATTCCAAAAGCTAAAAGTTGCCATTGTGCTTTATTTTCTGTGGATATGGCTTCAGACTGCCCCCTAGGTACGGGGTAGTGAATCCTACAGCTGTACAGTCAGCCTTGTGTCTGTGAGTGCAGACACTTGCCAAGTAAGGACAGGGAGAAATGAGAGAAGGGCACTCGGGTGTCCTTGGCATGTTTGAAGGTTTTCTCCTCTGGGCAGAGCACTGCTGCAGGCAAACGTCAGCACCGGGGCGGAAGTTAAGAAAAAAAGGAAAACCCATGCCATTACCACAAACCTTCTTGTTGTTTGTCAGGAGCCTTTGCCAAACAAAACACTGCCTTTTAAATAAACAGACTAGTGGGCAGTGTGGTGTTGGGGGCATGGCCTTTCAAACTTCACACATGTTGATCTAGTAGTTTGTGTGATGAGTAACAGCATCACATTTATGGAAAATAAAAACCGAAAAACCCTGGTGAGATCAAGCAACGTGGTTGTCATAGTAATGTTTATGAACTGAATCTGAAACCACAGTCAGCATTTCCTTTAATCTGCTGATTATAAGTTGGCTAGCTGCTAAGGCGGAGGAGAGGTTGCTTATTGCCACCATTCAGTAGCGTTGCCATATTGGCAGAACAGTTTCTGGAACAGCTGTATCTACCTGGGGTCATGTTTCAGCTCCTGGCCATTTCTGTTGGCTCAAAACAAGCAGTTGGCTGTAATGGTGTTGACATAACCCCTCCCTGTCACTGCATGTCTCCAGCCTACAGGACCGATGACTGCCAGCCATGGGTGCTGCCGGTGGTGAAGAAGGTGGAGCGGATGATTGTGGAGGACCAGAGCCTCAACCATGAGTACCTGCCCATTCTGGGGCTCCCCGAGTTCCGCTCCAGCGCCTCCAAGATTGCCTTGGGCGAGGACAGCCCTGCTATCCGAGAAAACAGGGTATGGTTTGCGGCTTTGCTGCTGGCAGGCCTGCATGGTGCTAATCAACATCATCAAGAGCAGCTGTGACAGAGATGGCCATTATAAGTTATCAGGACTTTGTGTTCCCAACAAAACCTTTTCCCTTGGTTTCGTTTTTTCATCAAGCAGCCATATGCGCTTGTGTAGTAAATCTTTCCTGTAGCCAGATTGTAAATCATCGCTCAGCTGGTCATCCTTCTGAAAATCAAACTCCATCCGGTGTTGAAAATTCAGAGGAAACAATGATGCCAGACATTCCACATGTGTTAAAGGGTGTTGCGTCTTTCAGCCTCCCTCTTACTGTCATTCAATTCTATTCAGCTCAGTGCAGTTCAACTTGTTTTGTGGCATGACCGATATAGATTATGCAATTAAGATCATTGGATAATTTCAAATAAGACTATTAAAGTCAATCTATTTGTTACAACCCCTAAAATCCTACAACAAGGTTGTCAGTGTAGCATGTCACTTATCTGACTCACGTTCGAGGATGGTTCTCGTTTCTTCTGTCCTGAGCTGCTTCTTTCTTATTTCCCCCATAAATCCTCTCTCTGCAGGTTGGTGGAGTGCAGGGCCTTGGAGGGACAGGAGCACTGAAAATCGGTGCTGAGTTTCTGCGCCGCTGGTACAATGGGCAGAACAACACGGCGACACCGGTCTACGTTTCTGCGCCAACATGGGGTGAGCTTTGTTTAGGGGGTCATAGTCACAAGGCACGTGTTTAGGGGCACAATCTACGATTCTAGAAATCCCAGCTCTGAAAAGTCAGGCTCGCATCCATGCTACGTTGTGTCCTTCCAATATATTAGCAGGTTTTGGATAGTAATCATATTCATTAGCATCAACCAAGAGACTATCTTCATACTAACTTAATCCATCATGAAAACCGATGAACCTCATCTTTAAGCCAAGGCTACAATATCAGCTGATAAGGGGAATCCACATTAAATGGTCATGCTTGTTAAATCTCTGAGATGACTTCAGAACATCCATAAATGTACCTTTTAAATAAAGTTTTGAACAGGCTTGCTTATTGATCTGGAATGGCAATGAGACACTGTAAGGAAATACTTAAAGGCCATGCATTATCCTTGTGCAGATTGTACAAAAATAACCAGCATCCCCTCATCTAAGTAGATAGCATTTATTCAAGCTGTGATATATTGGAATGTATGTTGGCTTATGATACAGTTATACATTTTCATTATATGTGAACACAATGTTTTGTAGTTCAGTAGTTGAGACAGTGGGAGCATTCTTTTTAATATCTATCTGTTGTACTTCCAGAGAATCACAATGGTGTCTTTGCTGATGCTGGCTTCAAGGATATTCGGCCATACAAATACTGGGATCCTGAGAAGCGTGGGCTGGCATTGTCTGCCTTCCTGGATGACCTGGAGGTGAGTGAGTGAGGAAATGAATGAGTAAATGAATGAATGAATTAATGGGGAACCAAGTGAAATGAATGAATGAGTGGGAAAGTAAGTGAATGGGGAGGTGGATGAATAAATGAGTCAGTTGGGGAGAGATGTAGGAGGAGCATACTTACAACTCATAAAATACTGCTTGCAGTAAGGTTAAATCAGAGTCAATCAGACATATGGAAAAATGTGCTGTTTTGCCTTCAAAATGAAGCGATGTTATTAATCAGTGCTGTAATAAACTACTACCGCTTCAGATACCGTTATGTTCCCAAGATACTGTGACCATGTTTTTGATTGGACAACAAAAGGGCTCTCTCTCTCTGTCACCACACTGAAAGACCGAAACCAGATACTGTCACATGCCAACCTATTAAAAGAACGTAACTGCACAATCAAAGTAATTTAACCTGAATTGTTCATATTATTCAAGAACCATTACATGGGCAGCCTATAGTCTAGTGGCTAAGGTACATGACTGAGACCCCTGAGGTTTGCGGATGGCCCCAGACCAGCCACAGCAAGGACACCATCAGTGTGTCACAACTGTGGTGAAATATTTCTGGCAGTGTTTTGAGAAGGTGTCTAAGGTTTCTGTCTTCTGGTGCAATGTTTTATGGTTCTCCTTTTTATAAGCCATTTTTCTGACCACTTGCTCTTGTGTTCTTCCTCTTCATTTAGAAAGCTCCAGAACGGTCCATCTTTGTGCTGCATGCTTGTGCCCACAACCCCACAGGCACTGACCCCACCCCTGATGAATGGAAGAAGATTGCAGAGGTCATGAAGGTGAGAGGGGGTCAGAGGTCAACCAATAGTGGCCGACACTGTGGCAACCTTGTACATTCACATGAAGAGACGATTTCCAGATGCCCTCGTGTCAGTTTAGAACTGAACCTGTACAAGTTTCCTCATTCCCCAAACATTTTGTGGTAAAGCAGATGTCATTAATTTTACACCTTGTGTTTCTTCTTAAGTATGAAGTTACATAATCATTTCCGCATTCCCATGCAAGGCCTTCCAAATAGTTGTGATATAATGCTGTCATCATTCACTGTCCCAGTTTTTTCTTTTAATCTCTTTACGCAGCTGGATCTGCCTTTTTAAAGTTAGTGATGCCTTTTGGCCATGTAACTCTCTCCCTCTCAACCTGTTCTACCTTCCCCTCTGTCCCTCTCCATCTCTCCAGCGCAGGAACCTTTTTGTCTTCTTTGACTCAGCATACCAGGGCTTTGCCTCTGGGAGCCTAGATAAGGACGCCTGGGCCATTCGCTACTTCGTATCTGAGGGATTCGAGCTCCTCTGCGCCCAGTCCTTCTCCAAAAACTTTGGCCTGTACAGTGAGTCACTCCATGCTTCTATAGGTTCTGGCCCCAGCTGGCCAGGCCAGGGCTCTAGAGCAGCACTCAGAGTATTTCCCCACTCAGTGGCCATAGGACTACAAGCCCAGCATTGGCTGAGTTGGGCAGGGCTAAAAAACATCATACACTAGTTCTGCAGAGAGGACCTCAAGGGTACAGGTTCTGCACCATCTGTTCAAGGCAAGGGTTTAGGATGTTGCAGTGGAATTCCGGTAAATTACAATAAAATGGAGATAATTGTGATTTTACCTTACTGATAGAAGGCCATGAGGAGTACCAATATAACATAGCTAACAGGCAACATAATGGGTAATAATCATTAGATGGTAGATACTTTGTGACTATACTTCTACCTTCTGGTTATATCCTCTGTACCTGTGGACTCCCACTGGGTATTCAGGGGGAAGTACCCACCCATCATAGTTATTTGCTGTTACCAACATGCTCTGTGATTGGTGAAGCCCCTCTGCTTACTGGCAGGAAGGTGACTGCGTCCTCTGTTTTATTGTCCCTGCAAAAGTAAAGGCTTGGTGGGAGCTGTTCTGAGCTAGATCTGGAATACTGCATGACGAAATGTTCTTTTCATAAGATATCGTCATGACATTTATTTGCTTTGCATACTGCCTTCTAAAACAGCCTAAATTTGACATTCTTACACACCCTCACAATTTTTGTTATGCTGATTACCTCAGTCAAAGCTACTTGTACAACAAGCCATTCCACTTTGGATTAAGTGTCATGCTTGAGGACAATTATAGTAAGGCCAAGCCCAGAATTTGAACCCACAAACTGGTCTCTTTACGAATGCCTACGCCACACTATTTTGCACACTGATGTAGACATTGTGTCCAAATTGGTTTTAAATATGTGACCTATAATTTCGCCCCCGGGTGCCTCATTGTTGCCTAGGCTCTAAAGCAGGGCGTTCTCTTCACAGATGAGAGGGTGGGGAACCTCACAGTCGTTGCAAAGGACAGTGAAAACCTGACCCGGGTCATGTCCCAGATGGAGAAGATAGTCAGAACCACCTGGTCCAACCCTCCCTCACAGGGTGCCCGCTTGGTGGCCATCACGCTGAACACCCCCGAGCTTTTCGCTGAATGGTATGAACAAACTCCTGGGCCACCCATGTGTGTGCTGGTATTTGCTCCAGCTGAAATGGTTGGGTTCCACTGCACTGCATGGCATTGTGGTTTAGCTGGGTCTGTGTGCTGACGTATATCCCTGCGCTCTGCAGGAAGGATAATGTGAAGACCATGGCAGACAGGGTGCTGCTGATGAGGGCGGAGCTGAAGGCCAAGCTGCAGGCACTGAAAACCCCAGGCACATGGGATCACATCACCCAGCAGATTGGGATGTTCAGCTTCACCGGCCTGAACCGTATGTCCTCCCCCATCCGTGGCACTAAAGCCCAGCAACACTACCTAACCACCATATCACTTTCACCTGCCTGTGCAGACAGGGAGCTAATCTGAGAGTGAACATGAAGGCTGTTTTCCTGGAGAAAAGTATATGATTGCTGATAAACCAAAGCATCCATTGTCTTTTGAAGCATCTCTATTTTCCATAATTGTAAAATATTTTCTTTAATGTGCGTGTAGTAGTATGAAAACTCATTCAAGTCCTATATACACATCAAAGGACTTGTGATCCGTTATTGCTTTCATTTTATGTAACGTGCTACAAGGAAAATAGTTGGCTTTATGTTTTAATTCATTTATAGACTAACAGTTGAAATTTCTCATAATTGCCAAGTGTGGTCACTCTGAAAACCGTTGAAGATTTTTTTCTAAAGGAATGTTTCACAACTGCTGTCTACTGACTGCATGCCCTCTCTCTGTCCTCTTACAGCCAAGCAGGTTGAGTACATGATCAAAGAGAAGCATATCTACCTGATGGCCAGCGGACGCATCAACATGTGTGGCCTGACCACAAAGAACATAGATTATGTGGCCCAGTCTATCCATGAGGCCGTCACCAAGGTCCAGTAAAGCCCTTGCCCACAGCTGTCCATCCCACAGTCCTCTCTTGCCCATGTGGTAGCTGTGGAAATGTGTCGCTTCATGAGAACACCACGAAACACCCTGCAGCTGTCGCCCCTTTGCCTTTCCAATTTATTTCTTGGGTGTTCCGATCCGGTAAATGGCATTTTGAATGGTTAGTAATAGTGACATGCAGCTTGCTGTAGCCTCACCTTATGGGGTTCATGAAGCCTCACTCTTACCTCAGTATGTCCCGGACTCTGAGGAAGGTGGAGGGTGACGATGCTGGATATATACTGCACCTGTCACATGAGTTTTGTGTATATTGAAGTGTCTCTTTTTAGATGCCATGTAGTTTTTAGCCAGGAAATAAGTACTTAGATCATGGGGTTTCAGTGGCCATAAGACCATTTTCACTTGAGTATGTTATGGTTTGTATTTAGACTAATTAACTACTTTAGACTAATATTGCCTGTCTGCCTTCTCAAAAAGGTTGAAGGCAAACCCAGCACTTAATTTTTAACAGTTTCACTTCAGTATGTAACAGCTGGAGTGGTGGTGTCAAACTCAGTCCCATGGAGAGCCTTTTGTGTCCAGAATTTCATTCCAGTCCGTTACCTCTGATTTAATAGGTCCAGGTAGTTATTCAGCCAGTTATTCAGCATATAACTCCGTGTTAATGCAGTGAATGCAACCAAATGCTATTGTACAGAACAACCCATTTCACAATATGCATATTAGAGTCAAACTGGACCTAATTACCCGATCAGGAAAAGAGGCTGCTGTGAATACCAGCATACACACAGCTCTTGATGGCACTGAATTTGAGACCTTTAGCTTAGAACAAAATGTTACATAAAAAAAACAAGTACTGCAGTGCCTTACTACAAGAATGCCAACAGTGGAAAACAATCTTGAAGCAGTACAAGATTGCCTTTTTAAAATGGGGGAAGCCATCTATGTTGCACAGAGGTTCTGATGAAACTTGTAAAATTGGACATTTCAATAATAAATGACTGAAAATAAAATTCTTTTTCACATCAGCTTCTCTTGAACCTCAAATGAAGCTCACATCACCATGACGTCACAATATTGAGAAATTTTGTGATGAACTGTTTACACCTCTAATAGACTCTTTTGTATTGTTGTAAAAAAAAAAAAAAAAAAAAGCATAACATACCAGAGCATACCAAAAGCACACTGCAATTCCCATCATGCACTTGCCTGCAAGCCACTCAGGAGCCCTGTTTTTATGATTTATTTTTAGAATTCCAGCAGCAAATCCTCACTCCCTCCTGTCTCTTTTAAAGTCTTCACATCCAATAATAAGGTAAATATCATGTCACTAATTGTACATGTTACTAAAAACATTATTATAAATGCATTTGATAGCTAAATGCTTTCGTACAATATATACATGATGGTTTTAAAACATGCACACATTATTAACGCATTCACAACATTAAAACTTCATGTTCTTAAAATGCGCACAAAGTAACATCGGGAAAAGTGAAGTGAATCAGGAGTAAATGCACTTACCATTGAAGTGTATTTTATTAAAACAACTGCAAAAGAAATGGGTAAAACCGGGAAAAAGAACGAGTTGCGTTTTACCGCGAAATTAAAAACGCTGTGGAAAACGTGTGAGAATATTGCAAAATATGATTTGCGGCGGTGCTTTAAGTTATGAACACGTCTTGTGTTCGGCTATAAAAATGGAGGAAAGTGATTTGCATAAGGTTAATCGATATTCAACTGTGTTTCATTTAAAACAATACAGGTAAAGAAACGCCATTCTTACTTTCAGACGGTTTGCAGGTAGCCTTTTAAGGAAGCGCGGGCCGAACCATAGGGTTTTTATGGGGGGTGTTTGGGAGACCATGTGTGCGAATAAAAAAGGGGGAGCATAAATGCTATTTCTACCATTTTCCGTATCAGGCAATACATTTGCTTTATTTGTGTGTAGATATTGCTTATTTACTTTCTGGGAACTAGACTGTGCCCTGAGGAACTGGTTTATGACTTAAGGCCCTGATTGCCAGAGGTCTTTCAAGCACATTCTTTGTACAGCTTTACTTGAGCAGCTTAGTGGAAAAATCGGTTATTCAGATTAGCATTAGGAAGCTGTAAACTGTATTTTAAGTTAAAGGTACCTCTAATAAAATATAAAACGAAATGACAACATTGGAATTAGGGCATTAACTAAAGAAGTGAGCCACACTTAATCAAGGAAAGTCATGAAACATTGTCATGAAAACTCAGCTAGGCTCCAGTGATACCTAATCTATGGGCTAACGTTACGGGAGTGAGTTCTGGCTATATTATAGGTAGCTACCTTGCTAATGTTAGTCAAAATTGGCAATAGCCAGAAACGCTCACAGGTTTTTTAACATTACTTATCCACACAATTTTTTTTTCTGTTGAGATTCTACTATAGGTAGCTAGCAAGCCTCTAACTTCACCGGCTCCCTGTCTGCCTCCATCCTCTCCTTCTCCCTCTCCCATAGCTCTCTCTATAAAGCAGTCTCCTCCTCCAGCCTCTCTCTCACTTCATAAGTTTTCTTTTAATTTTCGCTCTGTCCAGCTCCATCATCTCTCTTACCCTTGATTAAGCATTCTCAACCACTTACCTCTTTCACTCCCCCATCTTCTCTTTGTCTCCACCCTGTTATTCTCTGCTTTGGTCCTTTTTTTCTAACTAACTAACTAACTAACTAACTAACTAACTAACTAACTATAGTTAGCTATAAAACATTAATTACACACCACTTCACTTTTAAACTTACGTTGCCGGTCGGTTTTGGCGCGAAATCCATTACAGTGACGTATGAAAACTAGCGCAACTTAATAGAAATCGCACCATGTAGCAAGCAACCAAGTTAAAACAAGATGACAGAGGCAACAAGCTAATCGTTACCTGCAGTATTACCTTGTAGCGACGGATACCAGGCCCAGAAAATGTGAAAATGGTGCAGTATTTGCATGGGAAAACCTATGAGTGTCGAATGGCTTCAAAACTTATCTTTTCTAGGCGTTGTTTCTACTCGACTGAACAGGTAACCAGAAAACATATTGTGAAATAATCTTTGCGCTTGCTAGCGTTGTGATGATTTTTATTTCCTTTTGTTTTCATAGAGCTAATCGCAATTTGCTAATAGCTATCTTGGCTTCCACATTTTTTAGATAGCTCTTTCTACTTATTGTTTGTTAGTGAACCTGAAATTAAATTACTTTCCCTTGTACCTAGACAGCTCATGTTAGCTACTATCACCCTTAACCTCAGTAGAAGTTGGGAGAAACTAGGTGACTAGTATAGTGACTATTAGTTAACAAGGTAGCTAATCATGTAAACACTTATATGATTTAAAGATTAAACAGTCACTGTACCTATTCAGTAAACATCTTTGTTTAATCAACCTCTTGCGGCAACTGAGTCAGGAAAAAGACGAACTTAGCAGTAAAAGCACGGGAAGAAAGTGGGAAACGAGGGATATTGCCAGTTGGGGTCACCAAAGTGAAATTACCCCTATTCCCTTCAGTTTTTTAAAAATGTTGCACTAGATTAGCATTTTTAGCTGACTAGCCAGATAGGATAAAAGGCTCATTCGCTGTACCTTAATCTGTGCTCCAAACATTAAAAACATGACAAACAGATCAATTAATATTTTTGCTTTCTCATAAACAGTAATATAAAGTAGTGAATTAACACACAGCATTAGCATCAGTATAATTCCATTATGGTTTCCATTTTTTAAAACTGGGGTTTTATTTTGGTCGGTAGCCTGCTTTTCAGGCACAGCTACAGTGATTGTCATGGATGCAAACAGCTTGTATATATAGACATGATATATAACACAATCAATATACCCTACCAATTTGCCATCCAAATAAGAAAAATGCTAATCACAGTTTACTGGAGCATAGGCTTTTTTGACATGTGATGTGTGGTGAAAATGTAATTTGAAGAGCAACAGAATGGACCATGTCCCAGTGTTTAAGATCAACTTCCTAAAAATATCACCTGACAAAACAAAACAATCCTTGTTTCCTACTGTGAAGTGTCAAGATGTGTACAGGAATGAGCTGTAATTCTCATGATACATGAGTGCTGGAAATAGTGTAAAACATAAGTTTTCTTGTTGCTGTTAACTGTGGGCATGCCAATAAACAAAATAATGTTGTAAAAAACCAATAACAATATGAAATATAAACACAGATCCTTTTTGAAATGTTATTTTTACTGAGGAAGTTCATAATACATATTGTAAAATTGTTAAAGTTTGTTCAACTTCTTATTAAATATCCCAAAAAAATTAATTTCATAAAATCATAAACTCTTATGCCTCTAAATCACGTATCTTTCTCTCTCTCATAAAAAAATTATATATTTGGGTATTCTTTAAAACCTTTATGGGTATAAAATCTATTCCTCTAGTTTTGCCAAACCTCTGCACTGACTGGCTGTAGTGGTGAGCGTTTCATAATTAGGCTACACACACACACACATACACACAGAAACCTGCTTTGATGCACTTATCCTTTATCCCTCATGCATGAACTCTCAAAAATGTGTTCCCTACAAAACCATCTCTTGAGCTTTCATTTTAGAAATGCTCACCATGCCCTTCTGCAGTGTTTTGGGACTGGTACATTTCTGTACACATGTAACCAATCAGAACCTTTTCCCCTCCGGAAGGGTGGTGCATATGTTTGGCTTATGAAGGGATATGGTGGGCTTATTTTTATTTATTAATTTGTTTTTGGATCAGTGCTGCAGACACAAAAGTGCAGATGCACTGGACTCTGTATAATGTATCGTTTTTGGTGGCTCATCCAATTCTTCATGTGAAGTTGTGTCAATTGAATACATATGCTTCAATGTTTTAGGAATCTGTTCTTTGCTAATCAGTTAAATTGTAAACCTGTGCTGTTGTGAGGTGTGTGTATATGTGAGTGGGAGATGTCAGATCACATTAGCCGTGTACCACCACCCACACAGCAGTAGCACAGTTGGACGCAGGAAGGCCTGCTGGCTGCTCAGGACAACGTGCTTTCAGTGAAGAGGTTCGGCAGTTAGTATTGCACAATACAAAATTGCTTCATGTGTCCTGTGTACCGCAGCTGACCAGACAGATCCCTCACTGCAGAGACAGAGTGTACAAGACGAAAAAGACAATCCCACCACACTCCGTAATGCTCTCATCCATGCTTTAGCACGGGGTATGGACAGACAGTTAGCATGGGTTGTGTTCATATTTAAAGTATGTTATGCCAGAGGAATAACTGTAATGATGCGCTGCCTTTGTCGTTCTCTGTCCTGGCTGTGTTGTAAATAACACTGTTGGCTGATTGGCTGCTTAGTCCGATGCCCCTCCCCTGACCCCTCAAGGCTGTTCATGCATTTTAAAGAAGCACCACTGAACCCCAGTAGATATTCTAAACTGTGCTAAATGTCTTATCAGTTACTTACTTTTTTCCTTAAATAAAATATATGTGTCGATGTTTTTGTAAAGAACCCTGGAGAATGAACATTTTCTTTCTGTATTTCAGAAGGGGAATTCTGTTAGGTCAGCATTGGAACTCAGGTCACATCTTTGCATGCTAATGGCTAGGAGCTTCTTTTAACCCCTTCCTTTCCTGCCTGTGCACCCGCACAGTGCTCACTACTCCCCCCCCACCCACTTCCCACCCCTCCCCTTTTTTTTTCCTAAGGCCAAGTGGCCTGCTTTACCCTAGTCACAAAGAGTTCCTACATCATGCTCATCTGTACCCCAAGCATGCAGAAACAAGAGGCCCAGTTCAATTGCCTTGGCATTCCTGTAACTCTACAGCAAACAGCACCCCCCCTTGTTCACCATGATCTCTTAATGCCTTAAGGGAGGGAGTAAGAGACACTGCGCTGCCCCCCCTCCCCACAAAAAAAATAATTTGCACAGTTTTGGAATTTGGAAGTGAAAACAGGAAAAATTTGGAGTGCTGGTATAAACAAGAAAGACAAGCAAAATTTTGCAGAGCATGGGTTTGTTGGTTGGTGAGCAAAATTATAGTTCTTCAGATCTTTGGTTCCAGTTGCAGTGGTGGCTTCCAGTTACAATTGGATAAGGTGCAGCTTATGGCTTAAGGACCTTTTGTGAACAAGGGTGGGCATATTCAGAGGAAAATATAAAACCACAACCCCATCCCCATTCCCCATCCCTCCAACCCACATTACCCAAACTCACAAACCCCAGCCCTGACATTCTCCCCCTCCCTGATGGCTTCATGGCAGAGGTCAGCTGATTTGTTTGTGTCTCGTGGTGATGATATCATCATGCTAAACACTGCCTCCTTTTTCTCTGAGACTTCCATTTTCAAGAGCCACAACACCTCCCACCATTTGCCCATCACCCACTGCCTCTCAGCTTGAAAAAGAAGTCAGAGCTTACCCTTGTTAGGGAGTGGCAGGTGGGGGCAGACCAGGAAGGCAAAGTGGGGTGAAAGTGGAGCTACAATGTGCTGCTGAGGTGTGAAGGTGAAAATGGGGGGTGTGAGTGTAGCCAGTTGTTATTCTATGAGAGCAAAGTTGATGTGGTCACTCGTAATGAATCAGAAGTCAGCTCCTGCCTGTCTTATTCAGTCCATCACAGTTTCTATGCATGCCAAAGCTCATGAGATGTTTCTACATATAGTGGTATGACATTTTGGCACAGTCATTTTCATGTGTACCACTTCTCATTTTGACTGTCTCTGTAAAAGTTGAATACAGAGCTGTCATATGAACTTTGGATTAAATTCAAGCTTATGGCTTTTATGTTCACATAAAGGCTTTGATACACCTTGTGTTAATATCAAGGAAAAATATAACTCTGTTGTTATATTTCTGTGTTATAACTTCTTCCTTGCCGTAAGTGATGGATGTCAGAGGGATTTGAAAGAAAGACCGGTTTGGAACAAAGTCCTTTTGCATCATGTGGCTCAAAGTACTGATACATAGTTCTGCGATCCAGGTGGTCCCATATCCTCTCATCTGGTCCACCCCTCAGTGGTGAAAGACATCATTTTACATCGAGGACCTGATCCTAAGCATATGTCTCTCACCATCTGGCCACACTTAATCTCTGGGAAGATATCTTTCACCTGTGGAAACAGTCTGCTGGAATATTGAGCACTCAGTGTTGAAGTGGCTGTATAATTAAACAGAGCCTGGTCAGGTGTCAGCATTAGTGACCATAACCAGGGAGTGTACTGCACAGCTTGGGAAGGTCTCCATTTGTTCACTAGAGGGCAGCAGCGTGACACGTTCCCCAAGAGTCCTAAATCTGGCGTAGGGTTGTCCTGCCTGCTGAAGTTGAATCCTTGTTCACATGACTGCTGTAACAAGAGTCCAAGAGCTGTGTAATGTAGAGACTGAGATTACTCAACCATACCAGTCTAGTTCAGCTGCTAATTAACTACCCTTGTTCACAGTACTGCACCCTAGAACTATCCAGTGTTCACCTGTGCTCCACATTGCAGTTGCAGAGATCTATAATTTATCTATCTTTACCCAAGCAATACTATCTGAAACCCAATCCAACATTCACAGCTTATGATGTTCCCAGTATTTTCTGGGCACTATGTTTTCAAGATTCCTCCCACAATCAGTTATGTCCCATCCAACCCTACACTTTCTCAAAATAATTATATCTTGATTCATTATCATTAATACTTCCCAACTAACTAAAAACATCTACTTGATAAATGCAGTCAATGGAAACATACAAAATAGACCATAACTTCTGTCTGATACAGTTGTGCCAAAGAGACAAATCCAGAAACACTGGGATTTACCATTCTTCATCTCACATAAACCTCATCAGAGAGTCATGTGATCCCATACACAGAGGAAACACAATTCAAGGATTTACCTTTTTACCTGTATATATTGTTTTGCATCCTCATACTTTTTCTGCCAGCAGTCAACCAGCAACAACTGGAGCCTCTAAGAAAGTTCTGCTGATATAATTCTATGAAAAAAATATTCCCCAGTCCAACCCTCCTGAGACCCCCACATCATTCCAACTCCAAAACATCCTGCTAGGTCTTCACCAATGGCTGTTCTGAGCTGTCATCTGGAGTCCTCTCCCCATCACGTGACTTTTTCCTCTTCTTATGACCTGTTAAAGCAGGATGTTTGGATTAACCGCTTAATACATGTGAAAGAACAGTCGTTATGTTTTCCAATTATGCTTCCCCCCCAAAAAACATAGTCTTTTATGTATTGTTTTCACCTTTTTTCCAGTTTGAAAAGGCCAGTTATATTTATAAGTCATGTTTATTGCAGCAACCTCTGCTACCAGTTTGGGAGAGCACCAATAAGATTCCCTGTCTTAACCGCAGGAGTTTAACTTGTATAGAAATTGGTTGGAGGATGACACTTTATTTGTAACAGGCCGACTGTGAGCATATGTCTGACCAGCAGGAGTCGCTGGTGAGCAGTGAAGTATGGGTATCCCTGCAAGATTAATGCCCCTCCCTGGGTGAGACTTTGGCCCCATTATGTATTACCCAGCAGGGCTGCCTGCCACACACTGGAAGATTGCCTTAACAGGATTAGCGGGTTCTTTTTAAACATCTTGTTTTGATGGTGTAAAATATATACTTGCATCCCCTGAATCTGTGACCGTGTTCTATGTAGAGCTCTCTCATGAACTTACATGAAGCATTTGGCTCATTTATCAGAAAAACTGAAAGAAGAAACATTATGAATAATATGTCCATCTTGGTAGCATCAATGCCTACCTATACCCAGAGAGCAATCTCAGAGAATTAAACCTTTGTTCGATATCCCAATGCCTTCGGCAAAGCTCTCTCTGCTGGCTAGTGCATATTTGCCTGTTTTGTCACTTTTGGAAAGCCATCACAAGTCTAAGATCCTGCTTGCTGCATGGAAAACACTCAATAAAGAAAGAAATAGTTTTTTGCAATGAATGGAAGAAGAAAGGAAGTCTCCCACATCACATACAGAGATGAATAATTGTGCCAGATAGAGGAGGAATTTGGAGAGAGGATGAAGGACATCCTGTTAGGATATGTTTTTTCAGTGGGCTGTAATGGGACACAGTGAACAGAGTAGGTGCACGCTTGGGTGAGAAGGAACGGGGCGGGTGGTGGAGACTCACTCAGTTTGAGCAGGAGCTTTTTTCCCAGTGTCTCTTCTGAGCCACTCAAGGACAGAGTGCTGATGAAGGGAGAAGTGGGGCTTCTGTCTCCATGGGAACAGCAAGGGTGTCTAAAAGGGAGAGAGAGAGTGGCCTTTTAAAGTTGTGCCAAATCATTCACTGTCATGGTGTATACTGTAGCAGAACCAGACTGAATGAAGAAGTGCATTTTTGTGCCCGGTCCAGTCACTGTTTGAACGGTGCTTGTTTCAAACAAGTCTCTATTCACACTGGAAACCTGAAGACTAACTTTCCTCCCCCTTTTGAGAAATATGTACTCCCCATTAGGTTAACAACACAGACCAAAAGAGCTGTGTCACTGTGTATGCATTTTAAGTTTGTATTTAATTTCAAGTTTATATTACCTTTTGTCACTCCTTCCTGGGTGTCCAATCAAATTGTTAGTCACTGCATTAAGGCTGGTGTTATACTTTGTATGAGTACGTGAGGGTCTGTGTGACGTAAATTTCTTTATCGGGGGTGTACGCGAGGCTCTGTGTGGAAGTTTGTATACCCTCCAACTTTTTGTGACAAGTCCATGTGGCCACTACGCTACACTATGCTTCAAGGCCACCAACTGCGCATGCACTGGAAAACCAAGAATGGGAACCAATGGAATGCATCCTCAAAGCGGATTAGAAAGTAGTGTAATAAGAACAATTACACATCTGTGTTGTCCGCAGCTGTCCATGCACACGTCCGCAGGGGAGTATAACCAAACCCTAAACCAGTCCCCATGCAGACTTTGCATTTGTGTTGTTTACGCTCGCAAATGCATTCTTTGCTGCTATGCAACCTGCATGAGGCCAGAGCTAAACTTGTAGTCTCGGGATGGTAACTGCTCCTGAAAACTGGACCATGTATTGTGTTCCGCCTGTCCACTGAGGTGCTCACCAATACCTCTGACACCTTCAGACCGATCCTCTCGGATATACGGGATCTCATCCATCCGCAGAAATACAGAGTCACTGGGGCTCTTCTGGCCATCTGATTTGCTGCCTGCAGAGGGACACACAGAGGCAGCATAGCCACACAAATTCAGGGAGGGAAGCTGTCAATGACAGTGCTGAAAAAAAGCACTGCAGACCAGGTAATGGGACCCAGAGGCCCGAGCAAGTGTTCTTAAGAAAGCAAAACATTTTAGCCTGAGTAGCTTGAGCAAGCCTGAGTTGTCTCTTGCAGAGCAAAACTACTTGGACATAAAATAACAGGAAACCCAACTGTTCATACATAGAGCAGTGCTTGAAGTGGCCTGGAATTGCACAGCTACACCTCAGTTTGGGTTTAGAATTGTACAACATTGCCTAATGTGGTGTCTGGGATCATAAACATATGCTGTAGATTGATTTACACAGCTGTCAAAAGTGGAACCTCTTGTCTCTTGGGGACTGTACAGTGTCTTAGTTAGGTTGTGGGCATGCTCAGTTTGCTCTCTGAGCTCTCATTCATCCGCAGCCTACGGTTTATCTCAATGAATGAGTGGATTCCTCACGATTCATAACCCTCAGAGATAAATGAGGTGGGAGATTGGGGGGTTGCAGGAGTCAGGCAATCCCATAATGCCTATTGCAGAGTGTTTTCACACGCAGACCCCCCATATGAGCTTGCTGGACCAGATCTGATGATTTTTTTTCCACGACTAAGAGGATTTCAGCAGGGCCATCTGTGACACACCATCAGCCCCTCCTCCTCCATTGTATACGCTGAGCCCATGTGCTGTTTCCCCTGTAGTCTATGTGAAGCATACATTTCCTGCCGCTTCGCACAATGTAGGCCACAGACTACACGTGCTTTTGTTGACTTTCTAGTTGAGCACTATGGTGGGAGGTGGGGAGAGACGCCTTCGACTAATTCCCCAGTTTAGCCCCACAACTGTCCATCCCACAAGCCCCCTCCCCCCTGCTATAGCATCCTAACCAGCTGTGTGAATGAAGCAGTCGATCACATGAGAGTGTAAGCTGTCCACATTATGACAAACACAGATATGTTATACAAGGGATGGGACTGCCTGGCTGGCTCTGTAACAATCCATTTGCATCACATGCAGTGAGTGATGCAGGATATGATTTGGGACATTGAAATGGGGGTGAAAGTCGGATGGATGGAAGGGGACTCACGGACGATGCGGTTCTTCTCATTGAGGACAGTGGTGCTGTGTGGCACACTGGACTGCTGTGGGCGGGAGCGGGCAGAGCTGGGGCGGGGCTCCCTCGGTGGGAGGGGGGCATGGCTTTCCGGCGGGGGGGCCTCCGGGTCGGGCGTGCTGTCCTCGTTCATTTGGGCATCGGTGTCCGGGGTCTGTGGGGAGCTGTCCATCCGTGTGGCCGTCAGGGCGTTCTGGTAGTGGCTCCGAGTGATCTGGTCCAGGGTGGAGGACGGATATGTTTCCAGCAGTGCTCAGTGTTTTAATCTCTTTCATAACCCTGATTGTTTTTATATGTCTCCTAACTTTGAGTGTACCTTTAAGCCATATTGCTGCAACCCCCTTTATCATGTTAGGACACCCCTACATCTTCTTTAGCTCAAATACTCAACCACGCCACTGAAATCTAACGTTGACACTTGAAAGAGTGTGAACATTATTTGTTACTATGTTTTTGAATTTTTTAGCTCTTGTCTATAACCCTGACCTTGACATTTTTATAATCTTACAAAAACTGTTACAGTCAAGCTCTTAGACTACATAATTTGATTAATAATCAATTACAACCTTAATAATCAATAACAATCTTACCATGATCAGTTATAATGATATATAATTCTGTCAAATTTTAGGTTATAGAATAAGAGTAATGATTAATGTGTTACTTCATACTGTGAACAAGTCCTTGTATGTCACTGCTCTTTGTGTCTTGTGTTGTAGGGATTCAGACTAAGAGTGTAACAATGTGAATATATATTTTCCCCGCGGATGAACTGAAAATGGTAATCCAGCTGCTCCATTTCCTTTGCCCTCTCTCTTTTCTGCTTTTATTCGTCATGACTGTTTCCCAGTCCACAGCTAGCCCTGTTTAAATGATTTTGTCTACTGTGCACTACTGTCAGTTGTTTGTGTTTTTATTGTCATGTAATGCACTTGCTTGATGCTGTATGAGCTGTTTTGATTTCTGTTATTTTGTAGGACTGCTCTCTGAATTCCGTTTTAACTGTCTGTGTATATCCACATCTGTATGTCCTCTGTTCTTCAATCTCCTGCTTTCCTGCTATCTGGATTAGATGCATACTATTTAGCTGTTGCTTAGTGTAATATTTGATATATACTGATATGTCAAATAATGAATAAGTGATTGGTTGACTGAATTATTGGTTGACTAATTGATTGGTTATTGATTTGTTGGCTGATTGGTTAGGTGATTGACTAACGCCCACTACTAGCTGAAGTGAAACTCCCCTGCCTACAGTTTGCCTGTGGTTTCTGCGTTAGCAATGTTGTTGATGGGTGTTATAGTTAGAGAGGCTCTGGTCTGTGGTTTGCAGAGTGGAAATAAAGCAGTCTGACAGGCTGCACATGCTTAAGAAGACGTTTACAGCCCTTCTCAGTTAAAAGACTCTTTTGCTGCATAATGAAGTTCGAATTGAGGCTTCTAATCAGTTTCTGCTGATTTTCACTTATTTGCATTTAATTGCAGTATGCAGAATCAGTTTTTCTGGGCCAGAAAGTGACTCCGTAAGGGTTAACAGATTGTTTTTATTCTGGCTAAATGGTAAATACTTTGTAAAAGAAATTATAAAAACCACACTCTAATTTTTTGTTTTTTAATATTAAATGTTGCAAGATTTTTTACTTAAGTGTAGAAAAGAGTAACTTTAAGTTTAACATCAACTGCAGAAGCAAGGTCCTCGTTTACAGAGACTCTGAGGTCCACAGGACTGAGTTGGTTATTTGAGCGGTGTGGTACCTTGATGATCTGCACATCAGTGAGCAGGCGGACGGAGTAATCGGGCAGGTAGGCGCTGTTGCTGGTGTTCAGCTGGCTCATGCTCCCCCCATAGATCATGGAGTCAGAGCGGTTGAGTCCACTGCTTCGGGAGGGGGATCTGTGGACTGAGCCAAACAGGGTCATTGTAAATGACAAATCCTGCCATTGTTTAAGATCAGTTTGTGTTCCAGTTATTTTCCCTCACTCACATTTAGACAACTTTACGATTAAAGAAAATGGGAAAAATGTTTGTAGGGCTTCACGATCGTACATTACGATCGTTAAAAGGTTTACCGCCAATAAAAATTTGAAATGCATTATAGGAGTGTCCAGTGCACATCCAAATGTCAATTTAAATGACAAAATTCACAATAGACTGTGACAACACAGCATGTGTGTAGTGTGGGGGGATGGCTTTGCATTCCACTGTTTGTTTTTGTGTAGGTGTGTATGAATCTTAAGGGTGAGTTCATTTGTAGGCATGCAAATCTTCCTTGTCAAAGCCTCGCTCTCTCTGCAGCTAAATTTGTCTCTCCATTACAGCCTTGTATTTGTTGTAAGTGCCGGATAACTGCTGCAGAATCTAATCAGAGAGGTTACGGGTGGAGGGAGCTGGCACAGTAGCCGCTCCCCTTGGGAAGATTGGGGGGTGGGGGGGTTACTGCAGCGCTGCTACTGTCAGCAGACACAAGCATTGCTATTCCGTCTGCGTCTCAGACTGCAGGGCAACCAGGCCCCTGATTGGCTCTCACCCAAAAGGCTACGGTTGATGGCCAATCGGTTTGGCAGAGAAGCAATATATGTACTAGGGGGGGAAAATGACTTGAGTCAGCAGATTGAGAGTGGGGTGGGAGGGAGGAGAGAGAGAGAGAAAGAGTGAGAGATGTGCCAGGGCTCAGAATTTCCTGGCTTTACACCAGCTTCATTTGTTTTATTCCTGAAGATCAAAAAATGTTCCATGTTCTTGGTGAATATGTGATTTTTTTGTTGTGGTTTTACTCACTCATACTCACACATGTTCTAATTATATGTAATTGTGTGTTTACTTTGCCACCAGGTTGCCTCCAGAGCAGCTTTAATTTAATTAGATCATCTAATCTCCTAATTAGCACAGCTGCTGCATCAGCTGTGGTCTATGAAATGGTTTAAAACACTTTCCCTCTGTCCAGCGTGCAGCTGCGGACCCTGGCTAAACCAGACTCAAAATCCAGGGTTTGCAGCATGCCAAGATTGTGATAGGTTTGTGATCATGTGTATTTCATGACAGCAAGTTACCTGAGGAGAGAGAGGGCATGATGGCGGGGACGCCGTAGTATGCAAACGCCCCATTCTCAAACCGTAAGGCCTCCTTCCCGAACTCCACCTCCACACGGCCCTGCAAACACAAGATACAGTCAGAACTGTGTCACATTGCTTCTCCAGCAACCACTTCTTTTGTGTCCTCTCTCTGGTCTGAAGAGCAGTTTTTGCAGTAACTGACTACAGATTTGTTTGATAAAAAAAAATTGAGAGAAAAGAGGAAAATTGTGGAGTTTATGACACCATCAGATGTCATTCATGGGTCAGGTACTGGCTCTTCACAGCTTTTGGGGTCCCTTTGAGAGAGTAGAATGAAAATGAGTGTCTTAGACCACTGTCATGAGTGACAGCTGTGATAAATCAATGAGCAGGTGGCAGAGGAGTCCGTCTCATCAGAGCCACCCCACCAGCCTTACCTGCAGCACCAGGACGAAATAATCCACAGGCTTGTTGCGCTGGAAAAGGAAGTGCTGCGGCGCCCGCTTGTTTTTCTCATCAAACTTAAGCTCCTGCACCACGCTGGGGTGCTTCAGGAGGCGCAGCAGAATCTTCTCTGACAGGTGGGCGGGCTTGAAGGGCTCCACCTCTGCAGGGAGACCAATCAAAACCCCAGGAAGAGAGAGGGCGATGTCATCAAAGAAAACCCATTCTAGGCTGAAAGCCTTTAATAATCCATTCTTTTCAGACAGCTTTTCCTAAAGCTTCAGAGGAACATGCTTTGCATCAGACTTGCATCATTTTTTAGGTCTCAGCCATACTATACATTTCTCCCTCAAACTACTCAATTCCTCTGTAGGAGGCCGAGGTGATCAACCTCAAAGGGAGGCTGGAAACACAGAGCATTGTGGTTTCACAAAATGTACAAACACACACTTCTACTGTTAAAGCTCTCCTTAGAAAGAACAAGTAATTTATATAAAAGTCAGCTAGTCATTTCTAATTGTAGTGACAAACCAGGGAAGGTAATTTAAAGTATAATGTAGCCAATCAAATGGAGATGGGGGTGGAGTGTGCGAGTAGATGTCTGGCATTGTAATTTGCCCAGGATGTTTAAAAGTAAGGAGCTTGGTCTCCAGGATTAGCCAAAAGATGGTCCATTGTCCCTGTCTCAGCTTTGGGGTATTGGCCTTCCTGTTGGGTCCTAAGGGAACACTGCTGTTGTTGGTCATCCATCAGCCCTCCATACCACAGGGTAGATTTTCCAGGAGGTCCCCAATCAAAGCTCTAGCATAAGAACTTCAGATGTATGGCCAGAGAAAGTCACTGTGTGGTATTGCTGCAGGTAATTTTCCATGTGACTTAATTCCACTAGATGTCAAGACCAAATAACCTGGAAGCCTGCCTGAGACAGAGAAACTCTACAAAAGGAACAGGTTGGATTACAACCTGATCTCATCCAAGCAAACCTAAAAAGACCTCTCTGTCTGGAAACTAAGACTGGTTTACCAGATCTCACTCTACATCTCACTTCTCAGTTTTTGGATCTTGCAGATGAAGCCAAATGGGACGCCGCTATACTCATTCCTGTTATGGACCCCATAGTTGTGAGGAGAGTGTGTTGGAGGCATGGTCCTTACCCGTGGACAGGAAACGGTGAGTGGCGAGAAGCAGCTGTGGCGAGATCTTCACCTTCATCTCGTTCTCTGACAGCTTGAAAATGGAAAAGTCTTGCTGTTTCCGCTCGTGGTGGGACACCCTTCTCTTGGTGCGGTTATCCGCTGTAGAGTCAGGGAAGAACAAGAGATTCAGTGAGCGGCAGGTTTTCTGGCACCTTCCTGTAAGCCTATCAGCCTGCTTCCTTCAATGCTATTCACTTTCACATAACGATAATGGGGTTCCCTATTTTTACTTTAACAACCTCCAAGTGCTTTCACAGTGAAGCGGGAAGCTCACCTCAACCACCACTGAATGATACCAATCAGCCATTTTCCACCTGAATGCCAGTGAAGGTGAAGAGGGATGCAGTGTGACTAGTAGTGGTATAATGGAGACCTCCTCCTCCACTCCCTACATTGGAATTTTGCTCTGACAAATTTCATAATAGCAGTGAAATTAGCTGATTATGCCCCTTTTTGTAAGTTACATAATTCATTTATAATCATTGGATTGTTCTGTGATGTTTTGATAATTACCGAATGTCTAAGGTTCTGTTGGATCAACCCCAAACAAATGAGATGGAGCATCCCTGGAGTGGCCATTTAAGCATGCATTTACATATTTCCCCTTTTAATAACTGCACACATAATTAAACATTTAAGACATATGAATATGGAATCATATAAAATGGCATGAATATATGCATAAGGGTAAAAACTGGTTCACTACTAACCAGAGGGCTTTATTTTTGCTTGTTGGGAAAAGGTAGGGAATAAGTACATTGCATGTGTACGGTATATTTATATTATTAAATGCAGTAAAAATGCAATGGTTTACATATATTATTGGACCAGCTTCAATATAGAAGTTATGTTTGTGATATAATAACTTCTATAATATTTAATTTATAGTGTTAATGAGAGAATAACAGATTTTTTTGTTAGTTTTCTTTTTTGGCTCAAAAAAGGCACTTAATATCAGTGCCCAGAAAGATGACCCCTTATCAAGTATTCAGTTGTTTTCTAGGTTTTTCAATGTTAATTGTTAGCTCAGAGTGCATCCTCTGTTTTTGTCTCCTGTTTAATCTGGCACGCAGTGACTCTTTCACACTTCCAACTTGCGCGGCGTGATTCCATGTGGAGAACACAGTCGTAATATCCAGGTGTTAAGACGACACGCTGCTGTGGGCATTCACACCCAGCAATTCAGGTGCTAATTATTTTTCCTGATTAGCGCATCGTTTTGTCTAATTACCCATGGATATCAGTTTATTGGCACTTCAAGGCTTAGGAAACGGGCAGTCCAATCAATGTCAAGCTTGAGGGTAGAATAAATCTTCTGGCTGTCATTTTATACAGTACTGGACTGATTCTTATGCATTCACTCATCTTTTTGGGTGTGATTTTTGTGTGTGATCATGATGATGGGTAGATTATGAATATTTGGAGTCCTCAGCTGAAAAAATAAAAATCATGGTCATCATCCTGAGGGACAGACTAAGCAGAATTTGTTGTGCTGCACGGGCTGAACATTCATCTTTTGTTTTTTTAACCTTAACAACAAACCACTTGAGGTAAGATAACAGTGCAAGCAACTGCTTTAACTAACCAAACGAGTGCTCAAAAACTAGGATAGCCTAAGGCTGTAAGATATGAGTCCTCACTAGTGGGCCCAACCCACAGCATAGGGACCACAGCTGTAGGACCTCCTTCATGATGGGGAGTATGGAAGATGTGAAAATGTTGGTTTGGCAGGGGTACATACTGTACAGGTCGGTCTCATCCAGGATCTCAGACTTGATGATCTCCTCGATGACGTCTTCCAGGGTGACAATTCCCATGACCTCATAGAAGGGGTCGCCCTCGCCCTCATTGTTCACCCTCTGGACGATGGCCAGATGTGATTTACCTGCACGAGAGTTGAGACCAGGCTATCATCTGTTACCGAGGCAAGCTACGGTGGTGCTCATTAGCAGATGTGTATAAAAATGTTTAATCTCCCATCACATCATGAGATGATTTGGGAGCAGATACCCATCCCCCAGCTCAGTTACACATCTCTGATGTATGACAGAGAGAGAAGAAGGGAAACATCGTAAGGTTCAGTACATGCCCACAAAGTTACCAACTGGTAACATACATAAAAACCAAAACTGATCAAGTGACCTCATAACTGTTTGAAAAAAAATGTACAAACCTCAAAACCAATTGAAACATTTTTCACAAACTCTGTAAGATGGATTCAGCATCAACACCACAACTCGGCATTGATTTGCAATGATTCTTGGTCAATCATTGCTATATTTTTATGGTAAGAAAAAAACATGGAAATTTAATGTACGAAAGACATATGAACTATGTTATAAACTATGTAACAGGTCTAAATAAAAGAGCTTGTAGGAACACATGGAGCATAAATAAAGATTGAAACCTATATATAGCCTCCCATTCACACACACACACATTTGCACAGCTATGCCATCTAGCCACAGAATTAAAAATGCATGTAAAGTCTTTTTCTCCATGTGGTCAGGAGGAGGGCATTGTACGGCCAGCTGGTGGTGGGTGTGAGGAGGCAGCTGGAGGAAGCTTGCGTGTTTGGGCACTTAATGCCACCTCCTCCCTGGGGGTTGAGCAAGGGGCGTGCCTCGTGGGCAGCGGCCAGGCTGGGGGCATACTCATATGGACAGCTTTGCCGAGTGGCGGTTGAGCAGTCAATAATCACAGTGGTGACACACGGGCCTCACCCGCTGCTCACCACCATCACTCACGCAGAGAGCCAAAGAGGAAGAGACTGAAATAAAATCCCCCTCCACCCAAAAAAATCTACCAGGAACTGAATGAGTCACCAGGACAGTAATTGAAGCCTTTCCAAGCCAGGCTTAAGGAAGGATATTTTTGGAGACAATCACTTTTTTTGTTTCTCTCTTTTTTTGGGATTCTGATTTAGATATTTGCTAGCATGCCACATATACATCTTTTCCATAGGATGACATGAGAGGTTTCCTTCGAAGTGTCTAGGAGCCAGGGCTTATGTCAGCATTACATACACAATGGACAGGGAGGACTGTGAGAGGACTGTGATCATTTGCCTGTCCCTGCCCTCCCCTTTTCCCCAAAAGTCTGACCACTGCCCAGTGGAGGGACAGCCAGAGTCAAACCTATTCATATGGGCCACCAGCAACAATTGATTATTCCAGATCGTGTGGTTCTTCCAAGACCATCTTGTTGTAAGGGTGGCTGTAATGGCATGGAGATCTTGTTGTAAGGGTGGCTGTAATGGCATGGAGATCTTGTTGTAAGGGTGGCTGTAATGGCGTGGGGACCTTGTTGTAAGGGTGGCTGTAATGGCGTGGGGACCTTGTTGTAAGGGTGGCTGTAATGGCCGTGGGGACCTTGTTGTAAGGGTGGCTGTAATGCCATGGGGATCTTGTTGTAAGGGTGGCTATCAGCAGTGATCTTCCTCAACTGTCCAGTGATGTCTGATCACTCAATGGGTTAGGTTAGGTGTGAGGGGGTGGATTACTCAAAGCTTAGCACAGCCCAGTACAGCAAGATATCTCCATGCAGTCCCATGCTATGGTCCTCTAGGATCTTCCTAACCCTCATAACAAACCTTACAGAAATGTTTCACGGAGACTCTTATTAACTGACCACTGAAAAATTGCATAGACATGCTATAGTCAATTTGGCTTACCTCTGGGAATGGGAATAACATTATAAATAATTCATAATGTTTTTTAATTAATATAATAATTATCATAATGTTGACATCGTTTTTTTAGGTCTTAGAGTCTTATAGGACTGTTACTGAAAGGGGACGGGCTGTGTCCCCTGCCTGACCCTGTTTAATTATTGGAAGCGTGTCCCAAAAGATTCATTTTCTGCCTGGGGAGCAGTGACCAAGGCAATTGTGTGTGTGTGCGTGTGTGCGCGTGCATGTGCATGTGATTGTGTGTATGCAAGTGCGTGTGTGGAACACAATTTCCATCGCGTGCAGACAGAGAGCACTTCTCCACGGGGGAGGAGGTGCGGTCCTGGAGACTGCAGACGACAGCTGCTGATGCGCTGGGTACAGCATTACATCACCCAGCCATTACATAACCCCCCTCCGCCCCAAACCCCTCCCCCTCCCTTACCCTGGCCCTGCTCGCCTCCTTACTCCAAGCAAAGGTGCCCACGCATATACTGTATTCCCTGTGAGCTTCACAATGCACGTTCATTCAACTGACACCCCCTTCCCCCCCCCTAAGCTGGCACACTGGCATCGCCCCCACACAACAGGGACGCTTGAGCATGTTTACTTGCTGTTATGTGGGTCAAACATCGCAAATGCTAAATGCGTAGTGCAAGTGTACAACCCCAGAGGTAGGGGTTGCCTATTTAAAATATACAGCAAGCGATTTGCATACACAGTTTTACCAAACCACGCTAACACTCTCTCTCTGGTGCTCTGAATCACATTAGAATTATCACAGCACTGGGTGTTCTCTTAAGTGTGGCTTAAGAACAATAACGCTAACAGGGGAAACTTAACAATATTGAACGGACCCAGAGACTGCAGCGAGAATGACAAACAAAATACCCCAAACCTGTGAAAAGCGTTTGACTCGACAAAGTAATTTTTCAGTCAGTCCTTCTAATACATATTTTGGTTTTGCTTGTTTGACAACCAATTTTGGAGAAAAAATCTGAGCCCTCCATTAGACTAAAAGTGATGCATGATTATAGTAAGAGAGTTACAGATCATCAATAACAGGACAAATGTAATGGCCCCTGATCCTGCCAGCGATTTGCTCGTCACAAAGGAAATATCCCCTAGATATATCCTGTGTCTCCAGACCGCTGTGTTCCCAGCCACTGTACCCTCTACTATAAATCCTAAGAAATGCTGATACGCACGGTACAGTGTGTACCACCTGCAAAGTGTTGTGTAGCCTACAGCTGCAATGCACCTATTCATTTTACACAAGCTTTGTTCAAACATGTTCTGTGCTAGACAGATAACTAAATATGTTTCCACAAGATATTTAATGTGATCATAAACTACCCTACTGTTTCAGACTCTAGCCTCATTGAGAGGTAGTACAAGTAAAAGCTTCTCATAAGGCGGTAGCTTAGCAACTGATTAACTCTTTAAATTCGGCAAATCTGATGTTTATAATGCACTTGTAACACCATAGTTAAAATAACCTAAAGCCAAGTATGAATTTGTATGTGAACACAATGTCACACACTTATACTGCATGCTTGTATTTCAGACACACACACACACACACACACACACACACACACACACACACACACACACACACACACACACACACACACACACACACACACACACACATACTTTCAGCTGTATGTTTTGTAAATACTGTACCTCATGTGATTCTTATATGATTTTTACTGACCTTTTTTATATGGGTAACAACAGCCCTATTCAGTCTTTGTATTCTGTATGGTGAACTGACCATTTTCTAGTTCTTGTATTTAATATCATGTCATTAAAATAAAGGCTAGTACATGTTGTCAAGAAGTAAAATTTTCAGGAAACACTTTACATGTCAGTATATGGAAGGGTATGAAACCCAGTCTATGATATATGTTTCTCAATATGTGCTAACCTACACAGCGTGGAAAGTGAGTCTGGGAACTTCTAAAAGTAAATGCAATTTATTTATGTACAGCTGAATAATGTATTTCACAAGAAATGCAATCTTTGGTCTATAATCTGAATAAATGCAATAACTGGCAATAACTGATACAATATGTTATAAAATAAGAAATGATACAAATATATTCTTTGGAATGTATTTTGGATTTTACATTATGATATTAAAATATGACTTGTACCTCTACCTCCACTAAAAATAATTATATTTTGAAAGCATATTGCATTCTTAAATCTTAAGGATTTTAATGTACTGTATAGAAGATGCATGACGACTCATCTTAAGCCATTTTGAGAGCTGATTCTGGCAGATGGAGAAGCCAAATGTCCCAAACTGAGCATTTCCTTTCAGCCATTTTGTACAATAATGATCACCACATCACATCATCTAATGTGATGGGGAGGTGAGGACTTAATTAAATGGCTGGACTGACAGCCATATTAGGAATTTAGGCAAAGCATTGTGGGAACTTGTTACTATTTACAATACCTACCAAGGGATGTTTAATACCCTCCTACTCCACAGTGTTCACCCTTACTGAATTGGCAGATTAATTTACAACCTACAACCCTGTCTGGAGGGAAGACTGGTCCATACTGATTCTGACACATCATTTTCAGTGGCAGGCAACCTGGTTTTTCCCTGAAGATTTCCTATCAAATTACTAACCAGGTCTGCTTAAGCTTCAGCTATGTGCTGGGAGATTTGACAAGGTTGTAGTGTATGGCTACTGGCAGTGTATCACGGTTGTTACAGTGACTTCCTGCTCATTCGTTTTGATGGTGATCTTGAATTCATACTCTGCGTCATAGTGACTGCAGTTCATTTTATGCATGGCACAGCCAGCATTAGAGGACCTGACATTTAACACAGGAACCCCCTCCAGCCCCCCCCAGCCCCTGCGCCCGCAGTACACTCACCTGATGCAGTGTACTGTTAGAGATGAGTGGGTAGGGCAGAGGAAGCGGGAAAGTCAGTTAAATATTTTATGGCTTCTCTCTCAGGCTCTCTAGGAGCAGAAGGGACCCAACAGAGAGGTGTTGGAGGGGTGGGGGCTGTGGGGCTTATCTCTCTGTTTTACTCACATGCACACCCCGAACTGTGATTTTCTTCTGTTCTCCGAGGCTTGAGAAGACAGTTTCAGGAAACTCTTAAAGATACTGACCACACCACCTGCCCCAGTGCTGTCCTGGGCTCAGACTAATCCACCACCCTTATACCTAATGCACTAAAGTGCACCACAAAGTAAAACCTACAAAAAAGCACCCATCACATGCTCTGCTGACTGCTATCCTTTCTAAAGAAATAACAGGGGGTCTTTAACCAGATAGAACTACATAGTGCCAGACCTCCTAGGCCTATAAACTTTGAAAGAGGCCTGAATGAAAAACATACGGTTTAAATTACCAATTGTATCAGTTTTTTTAATGTGCGAGCCCAGGCATACCCATGTCAGCAGTCTATGGTAGAGGTCTGTAGCAACAGAATACAAGCATCTTCTTCCTTAAAAGGGCAGAGGGCTAAGTCAACCTGGGTTGCTTAGGTTACTGTTGCATTAGCTCCTCCACACAATGTGCCGGGCACCAAATGACTACAAGCTGTCACCAGTAGCCGTGTATCCGAGGCCAGTTCATGTTAAGGCTAGGCTATGCCCAGCTGGTGTATTTAGCCCCATGCCCGAAGCCACGTGCGCAAAGCCTGTTTGTCTGATTTCACAATAAATATAGAACACAACACTCTATCTCAAACCACTGTACCTTGCTGTTTGCTGTCGTGCTATTTATTCATAGGGATAGAAGTGTAGTATTACAAGAAGGGAGCTGGCCTCATAACCCCAAGTTTGCAGGTTCAGGAAGGGCATTGCTGCTATGACCTTGAGCAAGGTACCTAACCTGAAACAATTCAGTAAATATCAAACAGTATACATGAATATTGTGTAGATATATAAACTGTGTAATATGCTGTGGATGAGAGTATCTGCAAAATACAGAAGAGTGGGTTATTTAACACAACTTTTCTTAATAACTATAATACTGATTTTGAATTCAAAATATTTAGTATCAGAAAACTAGAATTAACGTAAAAACACGACTAAAAATGGAATTTGAATGATATCAAATTGCAGTATTTTTGTACCTCTAGGTTTTAACAGCTTTTTGCAACCACACTGTAAAAAGTTCATTTTTGAAGTAACTGATAAACTACATGTTGTCTTTTGTGGACTTATAAACTCTGTGAGTGAACATTTTTAACATATTACTGTACACGTAAGAAGAGATTGAGAAGAAATCTGCTGCTAACTGGTCAGTTGGAAACGTTGCATTTTACATTGCTGCAGAGCATGCAGTTACCTAGCCGGTCACGCTGCCATCTCCAGCAATCTCTGCAGCGGTCAAAGCATGGGCCATCACTCTCAATTACCCACAGTTACATAATGTCTCTGTCTGTGTGGATTATGGGCTTTTATAGATTCTCAAGCTCTCTATGTGAAATGATGCTCAAAGACAAAAGGGATCAAACTCGAATGTTTCCAAGTACCGCTACAGATCAAGACAGGGAAACCTCTAACGTTGCATTAGAAAATGTACATGCCGTACATAGCCCCCAGGTCCTGTTTGTTTCATTTTTAGGATGTAATCGTGATATGTCAATGATACAGAGATGTCATAGCGTATCTTTTTTCCTTTGCAAAGCACCCAGCTTCAGTCTTTCAAAAGCACAGCTGAATGGAACTAGTCAGCCTGCTGTTGTCATGGTAATTAAAGCCAGTTATTCATACTTCCTGAGTCGTCTGCATTTATCATTTCCCACATTTTTCCCACGTTCCCCCAAATGTCTTTAGAAATGAACCTGGAGTATCTGTAAGTTCACATTCACCCAATGAATCACCACATTTGCACCATGCAATAAATGTGCTCCTCATTAGCTAATAGAAAAACAAAGATTACCAAGCCCTAATGATACTATTACCAAGAACATAATTTTTTTATGCAACATTATGTTTAAAATTGAGAAAGGTGATTCAAAGCTACAAGACACATATATACACATGCATTCATGTAGACACAAACAACTCACATGTGCAGATACACAAAGATTCATGGGTACCTGTAAACCCACTCACGCTTGTGTACCTGTACACATACACACACACACACACACACACACACACACACACACACACACACACACACACACACACACAGAAACACACATTGATGCACACACTCTGGTATTTGCAAGCTTGTATAGAACAAAGCTTACAGCACAGACAGTGACCATCCCATAGCAAGAACAAATTTAAAACAGTAAAAAGCGCATGAAGTCTCTGCACTTCCAGTAGGGTTCTGTAAAGCAGGGTATCCCAGTCATACATCTCCTGTATTATTATGGGACTCCTGGGGTTTTTAATCTAAAATCCCAGTGAGATCCCAGACAGAACCATTGATCACTGTGTTGAACACATTCTTCCTGATGAATGTCAGTCTCCAAATAAAACCCTGTCTCAGTCAGACTGTCCTCTAATAAGGCCCTTCACAGGGATTAATGATAGTGAAAACCAAGAGATAAATAAAACAACACTGGTGGTAATACATCACCTTATCAACCATCAATATACTAATATGCAAAGTTACATGGACAACGGTTGTTATATGTGAAAAGATCTGAGTATTGTACGATTGCTGAGACTTGTTTTATCAGGGGATGAATATTCCTGTATCAAAATGCTGAGGCATCTGACATGTTCTCATTTGTGAGCCAGCACATCAGAAATGTACTACTGTAGTTTCACTTCATCATCTCACTCTCACGTCATTCATTCCAGACACCACTCCAGTGAAATAAGCCTTTATCTTTGTGCCTGTGAGCCAACCCTGTCCAGCGCATGAACCCTGCAGGATAAGCTGCTTAATTCATCTACCAGAAAGCAATTATTATTATGCATTAAATTGTTGATTAGTAAAACTTAAACCCACTTAACGTAGGGTCACTGTGCTGCATGTAGTTAGCACGAAAGAGAAAGGGTCAAACGTCCCTATGCATTAATTAATAGAGCACTAGACCAATTACTCTCAGCAACCAGGCTTAGGAATGTGATAAGGTAAACTAATTAATGGAATGTCTTTATTTAATCAGACTCACTGTATCTCTACCTTAATGGACCGAAGACCCACTCTCAGATCTGCTTACGGCACTGACACTAATTTGACGTAAGCACATCTTCTACCAGACTTTTCCCTTATTTGACCAAAAGCTATTATACTGAGTCCAAACATTTGATCAAATTATTATTATTTATAAAAGTACTGCCGTATGTTATGTGTGTAGCTCAAAGAAAGTATAAACAAAATCGTTGCCAATGTACACTAAACACAAGCAGAATCGGCTAGCTTCAGCCCACGCGGTAAATTTTAACAGAGCTATCTCGAGGGCATGGTGCTGAAACAACGCTTCCGAATGATAACGTGTAACTTACTTTGGGATATTTTAAATAATTGTAAACACATAATTTGCGACTGACTAGATGTTCCTTGCCAATATTCAGAATGTCAGTTTACCTTTTTTGAATTCTTCAAGCATCGCATCCAGTTTAGTGTCGTTGAAAACGCAGTGCATGGGGTGTTTGTAGAACTGTGTGATGGTTTTTAAAGGTGTACAGTCATCAGGGTCGACGAAGGCCAGGTCTTTGACGAACAGGATATCCACTATGTTGGACCTCTCGTTTTCGAAGACAGGGATTCGGGTATACCCACTTTGCATGATTTCCGACATAGTGTTAAAATCAAGCACGGCGTCAGAAACCAGCATGAAGCAGTCGTTGAGTGGGGTCAACACGTCTTCCACCGTCTTGGTCCTGAGCTCTAAGGCTCCTTGAATGATGTTGAGCTCCTCTTTCACCAGATCGTGGTAAGGGTCAGTCACTCGCAGCATCTCCAGTAACTTCTCTCGGGTGTAGAAGTTACTGATTTCTTGGTGAAGAATTGTGTCTAGTAGCTTACTGATTGGGTACGAGATGGGGAACGACATGACCATCAACAGCCTGGTCACCCAGATGGTTTTGGAGGCAATAGCCAGCCCGTGTCTGGATGCCACGGAGTGCGGAAGGATCTCCCCGATAAAGAATATGCCGAAGGTGCAGATAGCCGTGGACAGCCAAGTCATGCCCAGAATTTGACACATCCAGACCGCTAAGGAGGCGTTGATAAGCGCGTTGCCAAGCAGCAAGGTGCAAAGTACATAATTCCCATGTTTACGGACCGACTCGATTCTCCGTGCGTACTTCTGCTCCTTGTCAGTGCCGCTGTTTTGAAGCACTTGGAGCTCCACGGGATCCAGCGCGAGTAGACTCAGGTTAAGCCCACTGAACAGCGCCGAAAGCCCCAGCAACACCACTGAGACAAGCACCTGGAGCCAGAGGTCGGGTTCCGGGGACCGCTCGACCACAGCGAGCCAGAAATCTCTAGTCCTAAAGTGCTCCCACTTTGAGCCATCAAATGCACACATAGAATAATATTTGATTTTCTCACCTCTGCGTAGGTCCTTGGCGAGAAGTTCCACCAGGACTGAGTTTTGGCTAGAGGCAGATTTGAAGGAGCCCAGTAGTTCTATGTCGGACGTCCTGGCATTCTTGTCCATACACAGGTTCCGTTTTGGGTGAACTTGTCCCTCCCTACCCGGGCTAGGCTCCTCGATGAAAGCGATCCACGGTGCTGTGGCTGCGCTGGCTCTGCCGCTGAGAGTTCTGTTGAGCCGGGGCTGAGAAGCTGCATAGTACACTCGCAGCATAAACCGCGTCCCCTCGGTGGCCTTCAGCACCCCGTCCTCCACGGACAGCTCTCCTCCTGTGTCCTCTGGTCGAACTCCGAGCAACCCGAGGGCTGTGGCAGGAAAATAAATCACGAGAATCAGCAGAAGGGACAAGGAACCGGGTGGCGGGATGCGGACCGGAGAGCAAGTAGCCGCAGCATCCGCAGCCATGATGCTCCGTATACCGCACTAGCACATTTGCGACGCGAATCACGTGGCAATCTCACGCTTTCATCCGCTGAAATCAGGGTAATAGCTGGAGTCCCCCTGTAAATACAGCAGAGCAAACTGACCTGGCTCTGTACGCTGCCTTTGGATGGATTTTTAGAAATTTCACCCTGCAGTGACGTAATGCTGTTCTGCAAGAAGATAGGCAAGCCATTTGTACGCTGTCGCAGAAACCGAACAGAGGAGGTATCCAATCGGCGAATGGCTCCGCTCCCAGCTGAATTGGCGAGGGTGAAAGATAATTTAATCAGACACTGACGAAATGTATTTAACCAAAATCGGCACATTGTTACACTACAAGCAATGTTCCCGTAGCCTAAATTTAAACAAAAAATCACGACACTGGTTTAGAGTCACCTTGACAAACGTGTAGCCGTCATGTACATCATGCAGGACAGGTCCACTCGGGTTTGTATGTAATCAAAACATTTTTATAAGACATGATAAGAGAATAAAAATCATAACCCTCTGCAGCAAAAAAACCTGTACTGCACTGAGCTAAAATAGGAGTAGCTGTAGTCTCTCCAGAATCATTAGCATCCTTAGTAAAGATGAGCTACAGAGTGGTGTAAGAATAAAAAATCGATTAAAAAGTAATGTGTTATATTCCATGCTCTACATTTTTGAAAATCATATTTTCGCATTTATTTCAAAAGTTGATTTTTAACAAGCAGGCTATTTTTATTTTTCAAAGACGGGTGTCACAATTATTGTCACACCTTTTATTTTGCAAACGAATATAATACTTAGTAAATCAGTTTTTGGTCAAATTCCACTTGTGTCTGTGTGGAGTCACATTCACCCATCTAGATCATGACAGTTATGATGCGTATATTGGACAGGCTTTTCAAACCTTAAATAAAAGCTCTCTAAATATCAGTCTCATTCACTGCCAAGACTGGCTCAGAGATTAAGTCAAATTCAAGTAGGTGCATTTGAGGCTTGAAAAGTCTCTCTGTTGGAAGCACCGTACCTCTAATGGTCTAGCAGGGTGAGTCTTACAGTAGCTTCATTGAACAAAAGCTATTTTATTGCCTTTGCAAAAGGTCTCAAAAATTTCCTTGCTCATTTTTTATGTTAAAATTCGTCAACATGAAACCTTTTTTCTAAACAAATTATAAAAATGCTAAGCTTATGTAAAGCCATTTATAAAAGTTAACAGCAAACTAAATCGTGGCTAGAATGAATTATGGTAAAGAATTTTTATCTCAGTTTTTGTGAAAAGATGACACCTATATCTTTATTACAAAGTAGCGACTGTAGTCATGAAAATATGAACCTAATACATCTATGTGGAGAGTTAATTTGAATCGTGAGCTACACAGACTGTCAATATACATCTGTTATTTCTTTGAATAATATGATTACGTTATTTTGAGAGGCACAGTTCATTGCTGTGGCACGAATTACATGGCGTAACATTATGATGCAGAAACATTCAGTGGCTGTTGGCAATTTTTATTTCACAACATTCCACAAGGCGGCAGCATTTTTACAAATCTGAAGATTTATTTAATTTTTAAGCGGTCAGGATTTTTAAGTTCCAAATCATTTGGTTGTTTTATAATGCCTCCACCAAAACATGATTTTCAGCATTGTGTTCAGCATTTTATAGTGTGCTGTTCATTATTTATGAACTGTTTAAATGTGTTCAACACAGTTCCCTGCAATACTCCCTAAATTTAACCATAACCGTATAGTGAGCCCTGTAAAACAACTAGAACCATCTGCCACAATTACATTTGGACTCAAAGTTAATATGTATCAGTAAATACTGTTACATGCTGGTGGTATCAGGTGAACAGCAGCAGGTCAGGGTATTGATCTCAACATCTCCAGGGGAAGAGAGAGAGGGAGAGAAGCGAAGGGAGCCTCACTGGATAATTAGATGGTGTCAGAAAACGGCACAACTGCATACAAGTAACAAGACATGAGAATATGTATCATTCATGATAGTAATTTGTATTTAGAAGTGGAATCAAAATGTGATACTTGAATTGTTATCAATTCATTATGTAATTTAAAGATATTTTTCACTTTGTACATTGCAGCAGATAACATTTGGATAATCTCTGGCTGTTTAAATATACTATGATTTTTTTTTTACATTGGCCCAGATCCTCTGTACTGTACGGGAGTATCAGAACCCTACAAGGTCTGGAGAGCCTTTTGACATTCAATGGTCTGTTGAAATGGGACGCCTTTTTCAGTGAGTCTCTGCAGAGGGCGAACTATCACTGCAAAACCCTGGAACAAAGTCACAGTCATATGATACAAGTCCAATGAAACTCCATTACTCTTTGACATTGACTGCCAGACTTGCTAAGTTTAATTTTTACTTATTAAAGTTTAATAAGTGTCAACTGCAACACCCTCATGCAACATGATATGGGCAACTTATTAAGCTTCTGTTGCGAACAAGTGACACTTGGAAGACCTAATCCTCATATTTGCCTACCCCATCTTGTACAGGTCCTCATGCGTGGTAGAGGTGTACATTTAATATCCTTATAAAGGCAGTTATGTAATCAAGGTATACTAGGCAAGCTACCCATGGCCAGTCAGCTCCATGGCTTGCTGGAAAGTCCTTTCAGCTTGCAAAGTCCAAATGGAAGAATGGTAAACTCCAAAAACCCTGATGTGCAACAAAAGCTGTCTTTTGTTGCATATATAGGGTTAATTTGTGCTTGCCAGCATCCATTGGCAAGGCCCAGTGTTGAAGACTGCTTTGGTGCAACCAGCAAATCTAGTGTGTCATTTATTTTGGGTTGAGGGTAAGAATCTTTAATGTTTACCTTGTTTGAGCAACTTTAGTCCTCACAAATCCTTTCACCACTGTGTTACTTTCTCCTCAACACAACAGGTGAAGTCCATGGGCTATGGAAATTACTTATGATTCCATTTCTTTCCTTGTCTTCTATGTGATCTGAGACGTCACCGTAAACATGCACAGGGAGTAGTTTTAGGACACATTTTAATAGCAGAGCAGTTTTATCACTCTTTCCAAGTATAATCCTAATCATTGCCATTCTATACTTAACTGTGTGTTGTGTCTTTCAGCTAAATGGTTGGAAGGGGTAATTGACCTTCATTGGTTGCCCACTCTGGTTTCCTGGCAGGTAAAGGCAGTTAAGGTATAAATGGTGATTACACCCACATTCCCAGCATGCATGGAGCACTTGACCATCACAGCTATTGACACCCCCTTGTGTTAAGCCCACAGCATAACAGGAATCTGTCAGAGCTAGTTGCAGCTGTTAACGGCTGTATTTTCTTGTCTCAAAGACTGATTTAATCATTGCTTGGCTGTGAAAAAATTGTATTTAAAACTATCAAAACTAAAGTAAACCCTTTTCTGATTCAGTAGGTTGCTTCATCTTAGAGTATCTAATGAACTCTAATGATCAGCAGCTGATTTAATTGCTTGTTCCAAATTAGAGGGTATAACACTGTGTAACTGAAGATTAAGATTGCCATCCCCAACATGCAGAATAAAATGTTACTGATACTAAAATGAATGTTTGCATCAACACAAATCATTGGTAAAATCATGCGCTGAACCATTGTTTTGTCTATCATTAAAATCAATACAGTGACATTTAGCACCAGTAGAATTAGTCAAATATCTGCTTAATATATCTTTGAGATACTTGCAATTAGTCCATGCAGCTGGCAGGTGACCATGATAAGTTTTGCATGGTCTACATGATAACAACACTGTCATGAATTTCAGCTTGTTGGAATCATTCCAATTATTCACTTCTGCAGCTGTTTCAAATTGATAAGCCCACTTGCAGCCTCCACCTGTAAAAACATATATAGGTCTCTGTATGAGCATGTTTCAAGGCATCACATGTCCTGCAAATTGTACAGAAACACTTTTCTCCACTGACATCTTGCAACCCCCAGTTGCAGAATTTTGTGTTACTGGAAAATCCCACCCTGCTACAAGTGTAGTGAACCCAAGGTGAAATGTAATGGATGCAGCCACTGCCTTTAAGCTGCAGCAGTTCAAAGAGCAAGGAATCAAATCAGCCAGGAATTACACCATACAAGTGTCTGGTGCCATATTTGCGAAGGTATACCTGCTCAGGTGTCCTAATTAGGGCCACTCCCTACCTGATATAACAACAGTCGTTATGGCCTTGTTACCATTAATGCATGGAGACTTTATGTGCAGATCATTACACAGCGTACTCCCATCCTCTGTTACAACTACAACGCTGGCAATGGGAAGATTCTTATTTATAAAGGCTATTTCCAAATCTGACTTTGAACATGACCGAATAAAAAATATTCATTCAGCAATTTACTGAAAGAGAAATTAGAATTCATTAATGTTTTTAAAATGAGTATTTTGTAAAATGTTTTCAAATTAAATTATTATTTTATTATTCCTACTCCTCCTCTTATGTAGGCCCAAGTTAAATTTTGGACCTTTGTTATGTTTGTGGGTAAATGCAACGCAAAGATTCAGTACCCATTTTCAAAAGTTACGCTCTAAATACTACGCATCATATTTAGTGGGGTTCCAAATGACAATGAAAAGACCAGTTCTGTAAATCACCACAGGGTGGCAGCACTTTGATTAGAAAGAATAACCGCGCTGACAAAAAGGAATTTTGTTTTTTTCTGTGTGACACAATCCTTTCACTACAGCCTGTTCCCGACTTAGGACTTATGTGACTTACGACCATCCGTACATATGACCGAAAAAATAAAAATGATGAAATATGAACTACAGAATCTTAAGAAAAAGGTTAAAAAACTACAGAATCATACAAAATGTTAATTAATAAAGCTGGTTAATAAAGAAATGCGATAATCATGATATAAATTGAGTGGGATAAAAGAATGCTGTACAGGTACACGATTTCTACATGGCATGCTAACATACGTCTGACTTACGTCCATTTCAAGATACGACTGGTCAGTCAGAACGGAACTCGGACGTATGTCTGGGAATGGCTGTATACCATTAACAGTGTCTTCATGAGAATATCCAGTGTATCCACTCACATGCTCAGTCCTCACACCTCAATATGCTCAATAAACGAAGACATTTCTGACACCTGCTCATTAATTCTCCCTTGCAATCCCTTCCCTCCCAGGTTTCTCTTTCTGACCGTCCCCCTCTTAAAGGCTTGTCTCACTCAGACTCTCCTCCCCCCTTAGTTTGTCTCTCTGTTTGCTATCTCTCCCCTGAGAGCCACTGCCTTCCTCAAGAGTACAATGTTTTCCTTTTTACCTGAGACCAGGGATGTCGCTAGACTTTGAGCACTACTGGGGCGCAGGCCCCCAGTGCCCACATCCTCACACTTGCAATTTATGATACATTTTTAAAAACTAGTTTTTTTTCCACAATCATTTACTGGGGCACAATAAATTTTCGTACCTTTTCGTGGATCTTGAGTTTGTCCCAGCTATTTGGACTGCTTTTTCCCTTAATACCATAACAATCACTGCAACAAAATACAAACACAGACATTTTATGCAAAGTACATTCGATGGGGCAAAATAGTGACTAAACTGTTTACCTGTCTGACTGTACCTGATACGTATGAGAGTGAATGTGGCGCGTAACTGCAGGAATGCTAAACAAGCGCAAAATCAGCAGACACAAGTGCTAATGATTTCCCAGTTGTCTGAATGACACGTACAATTTATTTATGTATGCAGAGTTCACAATTTATTCATGTATGCTCAGTTATTACTAGGATAATGATTTATCATGACAGTGTAATAAATTATCCTGAGACTACCGATGACAGCAAGGCAGCTGGAAAGCATGTTTGTTTTCCTCTGCATATGCGTAAATACAGGCCAATCTCTAAGCTTTTGCCTATAAATGCAAACCCCTTTTAAATATTTTTCTTTTATTTAACCTGGGCTTTGCACCCCAAATACACAGGATATCCCACGTCCAGTTGGAGTTCAATGTCATTGTTCCCCTTCCCCCACTGAAAAGAATAATCCACATTTTACCCTCTCCATGTTCCCTAAGACTTTATCCCATCCGACAACAGTCAATAAATCAAACTTTATTTGACACGGTGTCATCCATAATTGAATTGCACTGGAGCTTTACACAAAAATGGAAAACAGGGTCCAGTTAGATCCACAAATATATTACAGAAAGGCTGATCTGATAATTAAATACAATCCAATCAGAGTATTGTTTTTTTAAGATTGACAGGGGTGGGGTTAGAGAAAAGAGTGCAACATATGACAGCAAATCCTGGTTGCTGGTTAGTGCAGAGGGCAATGTTTTAACTTGGATTGACTTCACATGAATGTCTCCTAATCTATGATAATCCCCCCTCCACTTCAGAGCTGAGGATTCATAGATTGATTTGATTACAGTGGAAATCAGGTGCTGTCTCAGAATTCGGTTTCATTTGTCTTTCGATTTAGGCTTGGGCAGTCACAGCTATGCTTGTGGGAGATTTGAACCAAAAATCTGTAGAACAGTTTGAGATGTAGGTGAAAATGATGCAGTATTTTGAGTGACCTATCATTGTCCTCAAGTTCATGTTGCTGGCATGAAAATGGGAATTCCCCTGTTGCTGGTGTTGTCCTCTTTTGAGTTAGAGGTTACCTATTCTTACATTTTATTTTATGATTTTGTTTATACCCAGAAGGTATCTCTTGTAGAAAATTTTATCCCATGATTTTTTTTTATCTGACCTCTCTTCTTATGAAAACAATTACTGTATTTCCTATTTTAGAGTGAAACCTCAACAAATCCACTGTCCGATACCAGATCAAACAATTAACAAAAACCATAAATAATGCAACTAATTACTGATGACATAATCTTTTTCAACAATCACATTTGATTAATAACCAGATTTAAAACTGCACAGTCAGGAGATGCTGAAGGTCGCTGAAGGACGTCTGCTCCACCAACAGGAAGCACTTAAGACATCTCCTCTGACACTGGCTTCGCCGCAAATTCCCAAAGATCAATTGTTTCCAGTTCAGGGGGGTTATTTTATTATCAGGATTAATTGCCCTTTATCCCGGATAAAGTATGTTGGGCCTTAATTGAATACTTACACAGCCTTGAATTCCTACCCCTGACTTCCTGTGCAGGAGCAGGCGGGGGGCTTCCAGGTTAATTAGGCAGCAGCCGGTGGCTTCTTGCGACTGCACTGCGTGTGCCTGAACCCCCGCCCTGCAGTTGGCTTCCTTCCCCCACTGCTTTATTTTCACACGCTGTTGCTCTGCAGATAGCATTCATATTACAGTCTCAGCGCTTGTCAGGTCTCACATAATGTGGGGTCAGGGTTATTTTTGAGCTCCATCTCCCCATCCGTCTATGTTTCCTCGCTGGATCTCGTCTCCAGTCCCAGGAGACAGAGACTAAGGGTCTGGATAAAGGTTGGGGTTGCTGTTCCTCTCTTCACTCTGCCCTGGAGTTCAGTCTTTGCCCTCTGAGACATTAAAAATGAAGGAAAGGGTGGTTCATTACATTCATTCATAAATCAGCTATTGTGGCTTAGCGTGTGTGTATTTTAGTAGCTCCCTTGAGTTCATTTCCAAGTGCCAAAATGTTATTTTTTTTTTTACCCTGTGGACCTTTTAAAGAGACTGTGTATGTGTGTCTCAGGTCAAGAAACAGAAACAAAGATTTCATGCACTGAACTATGAATATTGTCAAATCGTAAAAATCATATGATCTGTATCATTTCACATTTGTAGTACTTTCTGTTCAGTGAGCATTTAAATTATTAAACTGTACAGACCTTTGACCTGGTTTTCGTTAATTCTTCTTATGGTGGTCACGCCCCACAGAGAGCAGGGATTAATATATAAAGCTCTGTTTTCTGCCATTATAGCCAAATAAAATAGATCTCAGGATTAAGAGACCACAGAATCTAAGGCTTTAGTCCATACGAAAAAATTACTGACAACTACATGCAAATAATCTATATCAGTGTCTACAGCAATTGACCCCTATCTGTCACTGCTAAAACCTACAGCAGCTCCACTGCAAAACTTGAGACAGTAGAATTTCATCTCCACACAGTAGATTCCGGTGTTCCAATAATTATTGAAAAAATAAATTAGATACAGTGGGTTTTCTGGGTCAATAAGGAGTACAGCACCTGTAGCAAGTATATGCCCCACACATTTTAAAAGTTGACAGTACTGGCACAAATTAAGTGAGACTAGTTAATATTTAAATTTAAAAATGGTGCTTACCAAAATGCAGGATTTGTTCAAACATTATGTCACTGTATTTACTATTAATGGTGTTCATCCATTATTCATTGTATTTTTAACTTAATAAAGCTAGTTCCTCATGTTTCATTTATTAGTGACCAAAATTCTTCCAAACCCTGGAATCATTGACTTGTTCAGCAGACATCCTTATCATGGGTGACTAAGGTAGCATAGTCTGTTTTTAAAACAAACATTACCCATTTACAGAGCTGGATATTTACTGAAGCAAATGAGGTTAAGTGCATGACTCGTGGGTACAATAGCAGTGCCCAAATCCACCAGGGAATAGAGCCTGCAAGGGTTCTGTTACAAGCTGAGCTCCTTACAAACCACTGCTACACCACACTGACATTACCAAGGGCAAAGGAATCGCTAAGCGCCACTTGGAAAGACAGCACTGATATTGATCAGTTTAGGGTGGGAACTCATCCAAGGGAGCATGCAGGAAGTGAAGCTAAGGAGCTGTCCATCTTGCACAACAGAATTTAATGACAAGTCTCATGCTAATGCTAATGATAGCTCAATTTGGCAGAAGCACTGTTAGGGACTGTCTAAATCAATCTATACTTTTTGTCATTACAACTGTAGCAAATAACTACTTCTTACATGTGCTAAATGGTGCAAATTACAGGTCAATTTGGACACTTACATATGTTTCTATAGCAGTGTATTGAGTTAACATGTTATAAGCTTGTAAGTGCCGAATCTACAAGTGTCTTTAATTCTCCAGGAGGGATGAGGCAACATTCTTCCATGAGTAAATGAATCAACTCATGGCTTGTTAACAGAGATAGAAAATATTGTCTTCACATTCCAGAATCTTCCATGAATGCTTGACTGAGTTCAGCACGGGCGACTGAGAAAGCCATAGTGTATGGATAACAGTGTTGTCATGACCATCAAATCCACTGGATGACTGCACATCCTATGTGGCTGGAGTCATTGTTCTCCTGGAGGACAGCCCTCTTAGCAAGAAAGCCATGCTACGACAGTGTCTGAAGATGATCGCTCAGAACCATATAAGTAGTTATTAGCATTGATCTTGCCATCTCAGGGTGAGTGCACTTTCAGTATAGCAGCGAAATGCACCCCATACCATGATAGAACCACCTGAGTGCTCGGCTCCCTTTAGTGTTGGAGCCAAGCACTCAGGCCTGTAAGCTTCTTTAGCTGAGTGCTACATGTGCACTCATCGTTTTCCAGGAACACAATGACAGATGAATCATCTAACCATAGCATGTTTCCACTGCTTGGTATCCCATTTTCTTGCTCTTTTCCCCGCTGTGCTGCTAAACGTGCATTGCTGAGTGTGATGAGTGGTTTGTACACTGCAGTCCAACTAGGGTATCTTGTCCTGTAGCAGTACTGTTTATGAAGCTGCCTGTTTATAACCTGGATTACAATTTGCCCTAAATTAGATTAGAGCTGCTCAAAAGCTTATCATTGTACCTCAAATAAATGCATGATTATCATGGGCTGGGGGTATACAGTCCAGGTCACAGTTTGCCTTCATCGATGGTGTCTTTCCCTATGAATTCTACACTTACATCACTTTTGTTCTCAATGAGACAGCATGTTGACCAGATTTCTTGGTAAGGTTTCTGCCAAATGGTATCCCAACAACCACCCCTTTTTCAAACTCATTGAGGTCTCTTCTTTTCGTGATGGTACGCTAGCCCTGCTTATTGGAAAGAGCGGTAAAGCAGTATTTTAGCACACGGCCCCAGACATGCTGGGATGTTAATTGCTTAGTTAACTCAACTGATACGAACTAACAAAAATGACATTTGTTGCTCGTTTTTGTTCGTGTCAAATGAGATTTGCGTTTGGGATAGTACTTTTGAGATGATCCCTAAATATAGTACGACGATGCACGTAAGCGTATCAGATGGTGTGTGTAAGGCAAGCTTGCGCTTCTCTTCTCAATCTTCTCTGAACGTTCTGCGTTATTTTGCGCATGTAATGTGTCTACATTACACATTACGAAAGTTACTAGTCGCACTTAACTACTTTTAGTGTACTTAATATAACAGCTAAGCTTGTATTAGCGGTTAACACTGTAAAAGCTGTCATTAACAAAAGTTGATATATCAACAACACTGTACGTTGTATTGCTAGCTGTTAGTACCTGTTACTGTGTGACCTATGCTCAATGAATGTATATTTTTTTTTACATCTGTTCAATATCTATATCATGTAACCAAACTAGTTAACGTACTAGCTACCTAATTAAATCCACTTGCTAGCCTGTTCACGAGCAAGCGATATTAAGCTTACTTTAACGTTACGCCTGATACTTAGCCAGCTAACTAATCACATTACAAAATACGCCCAACGTTCAGTTTTCTGCATTTATTTCTAGCTCAAATTATCTGTCACCTGCTTTTCTCTTTGGAGCCAGTTTCCCCATCAGGTGGTCAGTCAATATTTAGATAACGGTGTTGTATATTAACTGGGAGACGTTTCACTGCATTACAACCAAAATTGTATTTTAGCAGGTTGCTGGTACATTAGCTCCTTCGGGCAAAAAAAAAAAAAAAAAGAATTGTCTTTGAAAATGCTCGCAGTCTTTCGAAGTTTCAGTTCGGCAACATGCAGAAGAAGCGTAGTTGCGCTAAAGAAGCGGACCATGGCCGGGACTGCTCAGAAAATGGACATTAGAGGAATCTACCCTCCAATAGCCACCCCGTTCACTGAGAAGGAAGAAGTGGATTACCAGAAACTGAATGACAATTTACAGAAATACGCCAAAATCCCTTTTAGAGGTAATACCCACTTAATGTTCTGATGCAAAGCCAGATGGCTGCAAGCCCAGATGGTCGAGGCTTTCTAAGTTTTTGTAGTGTACGAAAAAGAACGCCATGACTGCGTTCTTCTTTGATCTAACCAACAAATTAGTATGTACAGCCACGTCTGTATAAGAAGCCTCCAGTGCTTCAGCTGTAGTTACCATACAACTATGTTTTGAAGAAAACGAAAAATAACTTTTTAGTCTTATGTTTGCGGTAGTTTAGCATCTGTCTGAAAGAGATGAAGGTCGGGGTAAACGTCGTTAGCAGTGGCTCAGTTAAAATTCAACAGGTCGAGAAGAATTTCCACCTCTGCTCCCAATCGGAGAAGAAAACGCTGGGGGCCCCCTAAAGGGCTCATGTAAGCACTGCAGGCATACGTGCATAGAATACACGCAAGTCCTTACCCACGCACATACACACTATTCACAATGCAGTGAATAATTGCAGCAAGTATTTTTCGTTTATCCTTTTGTCTTTTTAACGTAATACAGTGTGTAAGGTTGTAAAATATAAAGTGTTTTTGTCAAAAATCAGTGCAATTGTGGATTTTATGCTTTGGGAAACAACCAGCTTTAAGACAAAAGTTTTTGGAGAGCTCAGTGCTGAAATGAATTCATTCGCACAGGAATTTGTGTTTTTGTCTATGTGTGGTTGGGAGTATGGGATATACTGACTGCATTTCGTCATGGTTTAATAGTTTTTTCGGTCTGGTTTTCCTTTATTGTTACGTTTCTGGATAGGAAAGCTTATAGTCTACACACAGACTCACGCAGTAGCATTGTATGAAAGTTGTATGTTAATTTCTGTCTCTCTGCTAATGTACGTGCCCTAGCCATTCTCCATTCCATGGTTTCACCTTTTTCTCAGCGAAAGAAATTTCCGGTAGCGACCTTTTTGCTGGCTGTGTTGGCTCCTGACAGTCCTTTCCCTTTTTCCCTGTGCTCCAGGCCTGGTGGTCCAGGGCTCCAATGGGGAGTACCCTTACCTGATGGCGGAGGAGCGGGTGGAGGTGGTCCGCAGGGTGAGGGAGGCCCTGCCCCAGAACATGCTGGTGATGGCAGGATCGGGCTGCGAGTGTAAGTGTGAGGGTCACAGGCAAGCAGGATTTCCCATGTTCCCTTTGTTGCAACATGTTCCTCTGTAACAGTGAGTGGTTGGTGTGAGGTAACAGTGGGGAGCTGGGTGGTGTGGGGAAACAGTGGAGTGCGGTCATTAGGGAGAAGTAGGATGGTGTCAGGTAACATTCGGCATGTTCCCCCACCCTTAGCCACCATGGCCACGATACAGATGAGTGAGCAGATGGCTGCAGCTGGGGCAGACGCCGTCCTGGTGGTCACCCCGTGTTTCTACCGTGGCAGAATGGACAGCAAGGCCCTCATCCACCACTACACGAAGGTAACCAGGAGACACAGGGGACATGGGACACAGTCCTGAAAGCCACTACTGTGCAGTGTGTGTGGGATTTGCAGCTGAAGTATCATATCGCTAATGTATAAATTATATCTTGTAGAAAGATGGTGCTTCTCGCACACTAGTTCTGAAATCTCAGGCCCAGTTTGTGGCATGAGGACTGTTGGGAGGTGGTCACTGACACACTGTTCTTATCCTGTCCTGTCCTAGGTCGCCGACTCCAGTCCGGTACCGGTGGTTCTGTACAGTGTGCCTGCCAACACAGGTTTGGACCTGCCTGTGGACGCAGTGGTCACCCTTGCCCAGCACCCCAACATCGTGGGACTCAAAGACAGCGGCGGAGATGTGAGCTACCCTTTTTAAACCAGAGAAAACAAGCGTTAACGTCCCTCTATACTTTACATATCATTTACAAGAGACAGTAATTTAATTAAGTACTTTTCCCCATGCTCTTTGCAGCTGTAGCTTTTTTCAATCCTTACTTCTTTTTTTGCGAGTTCAATTCCTCTGAGAGTTACTTGACAGACTGTTAGCAGCGGGCTGTGATTGTTTTTCTTCCTCTCCCTCCCCCCTTAACAGATCACAAGAATAGCTCTGATTATTCACAAAACGAGCTCTGAGGATTTTCAGGTTCTGGCTGGATCGGCAGGGTTTCTTCTGGCTGCCTATTCCGTGGGTAAGACTGGAGCCACTTCCTCCCTCTCCTTCACCAACAGGCATGAATCGACTCCTCTCCTGGAAGGAATCCGTTTATTTGCAAAACCCATGCGTGTCACTTTGTGCTAATGACAGTCATGTGTCTGCCTGCTTTTTACCCAGAATTCCACCTTCCTTGGCTGCATGTCTCACTGCTGAGAGGTTTTCTGTCTTGGGAATACATATGCGGTTATCTTGTCTTGTGTAAATTTTTGTGTGCAGGTTTAATTTATACGCTATGAACTAAAAGCTTTATGGCTCATCTCTTATATTGTTTAGATTCTTTGAACTCCTCATGTGCTTTATCTCAGTGACTGACTGGTTATTTGATGTCAGGTTTATGTTGTGGTAATGTTGCCAAAGGAAAAAAGGCATCATTCCCCCCCCCACCCAACGGCATCACTGATGTGTTTCTGAGAGGCGTAATGTGTTGCTGTAGAAAAATGATCTGCAGTGGGTGGAGCTGTGAACCTGCAGGAAGGTGGGATCATCCAATGAGCACCGTTCTTGCATTTACCCCGGCCCCCCCAATGGAACTCAGCTTGGCTTTGCAGGCAATCTGACAGAATGTGAAGATGGAGGGGAATACTTTTTGGTCAGAGCAGTCAGTGAAACAGTCGGCTGGTTACAGAAACTACAGATCCATACCTTCTTCTGGAACATGACTGGGGTAGTTTTTTGTGTACAGTGTAATATGTGCACGAGTGGCAACGATGAACTGCAAGGTCACAGTTGTATCTTGTAGCACAGTGATATCCCATATTTGATGTATTTGATGTTTCATGAAGTCATTTCACAGCATTTTGTCAGGGTCTCTAGATGTTGGTTTTGAGTACCCAATAGGTCAATGAGGCAGACGTAAATAGGACCCCTCAGTGTTGTCTCTGATTGGCTCCTCTGCCCTGCTTTGCCCTGTTTTAGGGGCGGTGGGTGGGGTGTGCGCCCTGGCGAACGTCCTGGGGAGGGAAGTGTGCCAGCTGGAGGAGCTGTGTCTGGCTGGCCAATGGGAGCAAGCGAAAGTGCTACAGTACCGCCTCATTGAACCCAACACTGCAGTAAGAGGGGACTTTGGTTTTGTGGTTAAGGTTGTGGCTTATGTGTATGATATGTATGTTATCCTTACCCTAACAATATCTCAGAATGTCGTGGTCTTCATGTCCCCCCTTAAGGTCACCAGGAAGTTTGGGGTTCCTGCGCTGAAGCAGGCCATGGAGTGGTTTGGTTACCATGGCGGTGTATGCCGTGCCCCCTTACGGCCACTCTCCGAGGCGGACGCCAGGCTGCTGCGGCAGGACTTTTCCTCCAATGGCTGGCTGTGAAGGCGCAGGCGTGTGCATGGGCGGGGCAGTGAAGTAAGCAGCTGTAGGCATCAGGGATAATCTTTTATTTTATAACAAATTGTTTTTTTCTGTTCATTACTGTAATTCTATCATTAAACTTTGAGTTTAATAAAATGTACTCTTGAAATAATTTTTGGATTTTAAGTAGTATGATGTGACATGGACAGAGCTGTGCGGGAAAATTCTAAAAGTAAATGTTGTAGAGGAATGAGAACAACACAGGATGAAAATGATTTGCCCCTAACCAAATGTGTTTTTAAATTTGTGCTCTTTAACAGTGAAGTGATGCTTGCATTGAAACACAAAAACCAAGTTCAAATAGAAGGTCTGTAGAAGGTCCATACAGATTATACACTACCCTTTGTTTCTTACTGAGTACCAGCCAATACATTAAAGTGTCCAAAACACCCTCTATATCGTATTTTTTTATTAAAACTAATAATTGTATTCTTATTCATATTTATTCTGAAATTAAATTAATATATACATGATTTCGGCAGTTATTTTATGATTATTGTCATTTAGTTATGCCATGGTAAGATAGTTGACCCCCTATTTGACAGAGCTGAGAAATAGGAAATTTATCAGAGCATCTATTTTTTTTTGCAGAACCCAGCCTTCCCGTTTGATGTGTACATGTAATGCAGCACTGTAACCACTTGGGGGCACTGTTGCTTATCTCAACATCATTGTAATCAGTTATACTGCCATTGAAGCATCTCTGGCATCTCAATTCAGGAGATTTAAAAAAACCATGCTATTTTTTGTCCCGCCCCCTAACATTCAGTATGGTGGAGTACATGCATGTGTGTATATGAGCCTGTGGGGAGGGAGGGGGTGGGGGTTATGGAAGGGGCATAAAGAGAGGTTCCAATTCCCAATCCACTGCTCCGCAAACCTGACCGGCCTGCCAGCCGCTGGGAGAGACGCTGTCACCGATATCCCCCACAGAGTACGGAGACCTGCAGGCAATTCAGGGCCCTGCCAGCACTGGGAAAACCACACGCTCAAAAGGATTCCCCCCTTCCCCCAACTACAAAGAAAAAAAATGCATGACTGAGCGTGTGCACTGGCTTTTGAGTGGCTCTCCGCTCGCCTCGTGCTGGAGTCAAACCTTGGGCAAAAACAGAATTGATGCGGGTTAACGAGGAGCTGGGTGGGGGTGGGGGTTTGAGGGTGGTTGCGGTGTAATGCAGAAGCTTTGCCGTTTTGACACAGGATTTTGACTTCAAAAACACCCATTGTCATTCAGGCCTTTTCGGCTTTCCCCCCTCCTTTCCTCTTCCACTTCAGAGTAGATCATATTTGGCCTAAATAATGCGTAGCAACGCTCTAAGCGCTGCGTATTCTTCTTTTCCTCACTGCAGAACCAATAGAGTGCCTTTTAGAAGTGGGGGCAGGGGGAGAAACATCGCAGAAGAATCAAGACAAAAAATAAATAATTAAAATAAAATCGTAACAAACCACTGCACTTAAATTGGCAATTAATAGATCAATATAATGAGGGTATTCGCTGCTTAGAATGGTTTTGGTGAATGCTTCACTTATTTTATTCATCAATTACACATTTTCCACACAATTGGCACTTTAATGTCAGTAATACTGACTTTAACAACATGGTTCTTGCTTCCTTTTGCAGCATATGAATACAACCAACAGCCTTTTGCAATTCTCACATCAGTGCAGCTTTTGGGAGACATAAAGCCCATTTAGCTGATAAGATAACCGACAACTTTCAGAGGAAGTGTGAAACATTAACAGTTCCATTAATGGCAGAGTTAAAATACATGTAAAAAAACACACACACATGAACACTCTTCACAATAGAACAAAAGCAGATTCTGCACAGTTCTTCTCACTCTCCTTTTCTGTCAGGTATAGGCGTACAATGGAGAATATTTTAATATTTTGCCATGGCAACCACTGATTAGGCAACTTGCTGCACTTGGAATTGAGATGATACAAATTAAGGGAACTCCAAATGGTCGTCATGGCAACACAATATGCAAACAGGTTAAAGTCCAGGCTAACACACCTTAAAGCTATTTTTGTGACCGAAATGGGGGAGGGGGAGGGGGAAGGAGGAGGGGCTGTCAGCAAATTCCACCCTGCTCTTATGGACTAACAAAATATGGCCATAGTCCAAAATCCTTCCATTGCTGGTGCATATTATTTTTACAGGATCTCCACTTGTGATCATTATCAAATGTACATAAATATCTGAGAACGAGGTCAATCATTGTTCAGATCCTGCGCCCGACCTTCCCTTTGTTGTATGGCTGTGTATTTATTTTCAGCCTTACAGGAGAAAACCAAAAAGAAAGACATGATTTCCCACAGCGGTCATGTAACTGAGACATAATGTCTGACAGAAAAATCTTCCAAGAGGACAAACATTACAACAGAGAGCTTTACATTCGATACACCGCAAATAATTGTCAAGTGCTTTAAAAACACATAACATATCTGTAATATCACTCATGAAAGGTAACATAGATTAACATACCTCTGGTGGTGAGTACTATCCATTTATAACTCTTGTGTAAGCTTGTCACATCTTGCACTGAATGTTTTTGTGTGTGTGGTTCAGCACTGGTAACTCATGAAATACAGATTCCAAGTGCTTCATAATGATGTTTCACTGTGTATGATAAATAGCATTCACCTTTGTGATGGAATAAAAGCAGCTTTACAAGGATTTAAATATAAACAATGGGGTGAGACACCTGCTGTGCCATAGCTAAATGCTGTGATATCGCAGTGCTGTAGCTTATTGAAATCACATAGATCAATCGCTTGTTTGTTTAATGGTGTGAAACCGAAATCAGGATCCCTCTCCTGGAGAGAAAGTCTGTGATATATTCTACTGGGATTTGTGAGCATTGTCATGAAGCAATGTGAAAAATAGCACACATAAAATTTCATCATACATTAAGGCATGGACTGAGAGGGAGTTCGGTTGTTAGGATCATCATGTTTAGCTACGTGAGAACTGAATCCTAACTTCAAAGCAATAGTTGCTGGTTGATTCTTATTCACATATGACATGGTTTGGGTGCTCGTGACCTCAGAGCACAAGGTTGTAAATGGGCACGGTATTATCAGCTTCCCCCTAATTTTACAGCATTTATTTCCTATTTTAGAATGGAGTGCCTTTAAAGATGACATTTCCCCAGTGCCCTATTGTCTGATACGTTAGAGTTTTCATTTGTGATGGGAGATCGATGCTTCGAACTCTAAACTGGAGGAACCTACCACACACTGTCCATCACACTCATCCTAGCCTCTAGTAATGCTTTCCTGGCCATGGCAAAACACTTCAGTCTTAACAAACAAATCATAATACACATAGCTCCACCCAGTATAGGGCTCTTGGGGCCCTGCTCACTCATCATTGGGTAAACAGCATGACCCCCCTGAGTGGCTGGAGGGATGACTGATACACCACCTTGAGGCCCTGCGCACCCACCTTATGACTGAGAACAAAAGAAAGTAGCCCTGGAAATATGAGAGACACTGACTGTCACACAGTCACTCTGATTTTTTAGTTGAAATGTATCCCACTCAGTTTTAGGACATAACAAATATTTTCGAACTAATCACAGCTACTTAGTGAAGGTGAGTTCAACACAAAGGCAGACTGAAAAGGGGTGTGCTGGAAGGGGTGTTTCACACTTGCATGAGCGACCCCCTGGGAACCGGAGATAGTGGCAGGTTGGTGGCATGGCGGTCGCTACGGCAATAAGCGCTGCTGCCAGATGGTAAGACCAGGGCGGCTTGAGATATCTCAACATCTGACTGCCTGGGTTCCCAGCACCATGGACCATGTAACACAGACTTTAATTCGTTTCCGTAGTGTTTTCCTTTTACGTTGGTATATCATGTTATATTTTTTTGCACAAAACGTGTCTTGCACAATTATTTATCTCTCCCGGACGAGCCTACCAACTTTTATGCTGGATTTGAAGCTCGCAACTTGGATCCAGTGACAGCAGCACAGCGCCCACCCGATGCAGTCAATCTACAGGCGACGGAGGCTGACGTGAGTAAAACTTTATAAGAGGTTAAGGCTCGTAAAGCTTCTGGCCCAGACAGCATCCCTTGCTGTGTCCTCAAGACATGCTGCGCTCAGCTATCTCAGGTCTATGCTGACATTTGTAACCTGTCCCTGTCATTGTCTGTGGTTCCACTGTGTTTTAAGGAGAGCACCATTGTACCTATACCTTAGAAAACACCTGCCTCTTGCTTTAATGATTACCGACCTATTCCTTTGACCTCTATTATTATCACATACCTGGAAAGGTTATATCATACATAAAATGTAACATTTCTGCAACCCTTGATCCATTACAGTTACTACTACTGTTCTAATAGATCTGAAGATGATGCTATCTCACTTGCTCTGCATACTGCTTTAGTACACCTTGAAAAGAAAAATACCTATGTCAGAATGTTGTTCATCGATTTTAGCTCTGCCTTTAATACAATTGTACCATCCAAGCTGGTGTTGAAACTCAGAGGTCTTGGTCTGGGCAACTCTATCTGTAATTGGCTATTTGATTTTCTGACAGGCAGGCCCCAGACTGTGAGAATAGGCAAAACAAACTCATTTACATTAGTTCTTAGGACTAGCATGCCTCAGGGCTTCTGTCTCAGTCCCCTGTTGTACAGTCTTTTTACACATGACTGTGTTGCCAAATATGACAACAACAGTATCATAAAATTCGAAGAGGACACCACAGTGATTAGACTAATGAGCGACAGTGATGGGAGGGCCTATAGGAGGGAAGTGGAAGAGCTAACCAAATGGTGCCATGATAACAACCTCTCTCTAAATGTCAATAAGACAGAATAAATCATTGTTCACTTCAAAAAGATCAGAGAAAATCACATTCCTATTTCCATCAATATTAGTTTTATATTTCTTGGCACACACATCTCAGACACTGTCACATGGTCTCTCAACACCAATTGCATGGTACCAAGGCTCTTGTGAACTTTTATTGCTGTGCCATAGAGAGTGTACTGACAGGCTGTATCGCAATGTGTTTTGGCAATCTAACTGCTCAGGACTGCAGACTGCTACAAAGGACTGCAAAGACAGCAGCAAAAAATCATTGGCACAGATCTACCACAACTTCATAACATCTACACCACTCGATGCAAAACATTGTTAAGGACACCAGCCACCCCGCTCATGTTCTGTTCTCGCTCCTTCCTTCTAAAAACGTTACAGGAGCATCAAACCACATGCCGCCTGTCTCAGTAACAGTGTCTTTCCACAGGCAGTCAGGTTTCTGAACAACTGATGTGATCACATGCACTTCACATTGTTGTTGTATAATATGTAACGTTATTGTGTACTGTATATTGTGTATATAATGCCTACATATGTGTACATGGTGTACATAGTCTGTGTAGGTCTGTATGTCCTTTTTTGTTGGTTTTGTAATGGTGTGCCCTTTACGTTAAAGCAGAGAGAGTCGGAGCACACATATTTCATTGAACTCATGACAATCCATTTGGCCCTGTCCGTTGTAATGCATTTAAAAAAAGAAACTTGTTTGCCTGTCTCAATAAAGGAGCACGACTTCAGTTGGGGTTAATTTCCTTGGTTTAAAAGACCAGATTCAGTAAGATTGATAAAGACTGGCCTTGCTGTTCATGGCCCTCTTGTCGTTGGTTACTGCCCTAGACCTCTGTTTTTAGAGATGACGGAGGGAAGCTTCAGGAAGTGTAAGAGTAGTTGGCGAGGAATGAGTGATTCATCACCAACATCATAATGTGCGGGGTCAGAATCATGCTTTTGTACATCTCTAACTGAAATAAACCAATCAGAGGACTAGGCTCTCCAACGTAAAATGCTAAAATGCTACGATTTATTTGATTTGTCGGTATGTTATATAGTCCCACCTATTACAGGCTTCAGAAATCTTCCATTGCTTTTATCAGCAGTCCATGTATTTTCAACAATAAATTTTTTTTTAGCTATGAGTAGATCACTGACTATTGACTGAGTCAAATAAATACGCAATGAAGAGTTTCAGGTATCTCCTCAGCTCACAAAGCCTCGCCGCACCATCACTAACAAAATGCCGCAAGCAAAATGCAAGGTTAAATAAATACTGTGATTCCCCCATACAGACAGATGGTGACCCCCAGAGCACTGATACTGGATCAGATTCAAGTTATTGGCTCTAATTAGTTGGAGTAAGGACTGAGTGTGTGTGAAATGTTGTAAAATATGTAAACATTTTCTCTGCTCTCTCCCCCCCCCCTTAACTGTGAAATCTCACTTTTGAGCAAACAGAACATGAGATTTCTTTGCATTTTGGAGTGAACTTTGTGAATTTTTCATGTTTTGTTTTGAAAGTGAATTATATTTCTTTATTATGGTCTCAGCACAGCTGAATAGACATGTTGGTCATCAAGGGAGTATGCGTTACCATAACCCTCTGTGCACCTGCCTTTGAGCTCCCCTCCAAATGCCATTCCACTTCCTGTGGCACTTCTTGAACCCTGGAACTTCCTGTCACAAACTGGCCTCTCTATCTGCATGAATGTCACTAAGTACAGGAAAAAAGCCCATGTTGAGAATAAGGTTTTAAGCATTTTAATATCTCATCATCAAACTTGTGTTCCCTATTGTTATACAAAAGAGGTATGACTGACTTTCAAAAAGACAGTAGTTTTATAATCCACTGTCTCTGGTCCCATTTTCTAAGCAAAAGAATAATTACTAGGTATTATCGTTTTCCATTTGCAGGTTCTTTCATACGACATGCAGAGTTCACACTACATTTCCACCTGGGAATATTTTTAAAAAGATTAAAAAAACAAACAGCCAAGAAATGTACTTCACAAACATACCTGCATTGCATTGTTTTCTCTTTTTAGCGAGCAGCTAAACACACAAGCACATTTCATGATCATACTCAATAACAGCACACTGTCTGTGTTATACTCCTACACAAATTGTTTTCATTTATCACATGCAGTTTCCTTACCCAACACCAAATAAATTAAAAGTTCTAATCACAGAGGTCAAATGTGTTAAACTTGAGATCGTAATGCCATGTAGAGATGATTGCACAGACAAAATTAATTACTAATTTGCTGAAAACTATTTGTGGGTGGCTGGTAGCTCTATTGTGGCAGTTCTAGATAAATGCCAAATTTAGTGCAGGTTGTAATGGCTGCTCCACAGGAAACAGCTACCGATCCTAAATCACTAGATATTTACAGAGAGCTTCCATTTTAGCTTAGCTCCTCCTTGCTCCCACTATCTGCCCATAATCTGAACCCTGGTAGTGTGGAGCAGTGGTCTGATTGCCTTACTCAAGAGCTTTACTCCAGATCGTAGTGGGTTCTTATTTACATTTGTATTATTATTTAATAAATTTGTTTTATTTTAAACAGACAGACATGGTACTTACACCCTATTTACTCTTCATTATCATGAGTTATCTGTAAATGCTTAACACGTTGTGTTTGTTGAAGCAATATCCACAAATTAAAAATTTTTAGTTTTAATTTCTCTGTCATTGACCTGGAGGTTGTCATGGTGTCTCTTAAAGAACCTCCGATTAGACAACGACAGCTGCCTAATACAGAATGAAAAAAATGTATTTAACCACAAAATATTAAACAAAAACAGCCAAAATTTAAGATAAATTAAAGAGTTTTGATGCTGCATGATCGTTTGTGAGCTTAATTGCTTTCTTTTTGTTGAGTGATTTTGAACTGGAATATCAAATGTTGTCAGCAATTAATATAAAATAGCCAAGATATTTGGTGCGCAAATTCTCCATAACAAATGGAGGGCTGTAGCAAGCTTTATATATTGTTCTGTTCCTGTTTTGAGCTGCAAAATACATGTCTACATGTATTCCTAACCATGCATTGCTATTCAGTATTATTGTTCAAACTTCTTTTCTCTCTGTGTTGTGTTGGGGTAAATTAAAACACACAACACATGCTGCCGCATGCTGTTAGCACAAAAGGCCATACACACAGCCCTCAGTGTGCTGGGATTTAGGGGGTTTTCTGCTGGCAGCTAATGGTTTGCTAAATTAGGCTTCCCATCTGTCGGTGCTTAGCATGTTACCCTTTCCTTAATCTGAAAGGTTCTGAGAGGAGATTTTGTTGAGTTTAAAAGAAGGAGCTGGTGTAAGGATTGTCCGGAATGTATGTTCCTGTTTTTTTAAGTGATCCATTACAGGGGCTTAGCTTGCTAGTACTCTCTCTCTCTCTCCCTCTCTCTCTCTGTTTCTCTCTCTGTTTCTCTCCATGAATACCACATTTTGAAAATGTAAAATGTGGCAGTCTAAAACAGTTGGGCAGGACTTCAAAGAAGATGTTCTACATGATGTATCCCACATGGCTATAAATAAGTATGAAAATACCCAACATTACGTCCAGACAATGATTTAGTTAATTACAATTCCTCCTACTACAAAGCAACTATAACATAGTGAGGGTGCGTTTTCATCTTTCTATAACTTTTAAAAAGATGTTTTCTTTCTTCGGCCACATTTCTTCGTCTGATAGCCGTAACCAAGTTTAAGCTGCGTAAAATGTCACTGAGTTGCAACAGACTTGTCTCGTGTTAGGCTGGGGTGGTGGTAGCCAGCTAATTGGGATTTAGCTAAATTTGTAGAGCTTTTATGTCAATCTATGGTCCCAAAGTATGCATTTTAAGCGCAGAAGTTGACACATGACCGACAAGCCTTATGGTAAACACCCCTCTCCTCACACGGAAATACACACATGCACACGCCCACACACACAGCAAAAACAATTTGGTCAAAGGAAAAAAAAACACCCTATATGTCAGTTTTGAAGCCTTTCGGAGCGCAACCTCTTTAAGCTGGTGTCACATAAACACTTGCATTTGATTGAAAAACCTACATGTGCTCAGATCACTAGAGATTTGTTCCCATGTAATAATACTATAAGATAGGCATAGACAAAGCTTATCCCACCCCCCAAACCCTTCCCCCATTCAATGCCTGTACAGTGCACCACAGATTAACTCTAAATACGAAGAGCAGTAACCCACAAACCAAACGAAGCCAAACGAAGAACGGACCAAAAAAGGACGGACCAAATCGGAATGTGAGCAAGGAATGAAACTTGACATTAAAGGCAAATACAGTCCAACATTTTTGAAAAGTGCAACAAACTGGTTTTACGGTAATTCTGAAAATAATGTGTTGAGATTGTTGGTAGAAGCTGGACAAAAATGCTCAGAGAATTGACAGTCCCCCACTTTTGTAAAATCAGTGGTAATTGAAGGTTGTGAAGAATAAATTGGTGTACTCATACATGAAAATGACATTTCAGCTGCTGTGAAATGAAATTTTTGCATATGTCACTTCCTCCCTACTGACCCAAGGTTTCCATTTTGAAAATTCACAACAACTTATGTCTGAAGAGTCTGAAAAGTGTCTGGTCATAAGTTTATCTGACGGCACTTCTTTCAGCAGTGTTTTCTGGGGGCAGTTTTATTTTTGCTTATCGAGTCAGCCATGTGGAAACTGATTTTGTTTTTTGTGAAAATGCATTTCATAACCGATTTTGTCCTAACCCTTTAGCCTGACAACATATTCTCCCAACAGGCCCACTTGGGGCAGTGGGCAGTTTAGAATGTTTCACCATAACAAAGAAAAAGCAGCTATGGTCAAAAGTGAGAGAGTCTTTGAGCTGAAGACAGGAAAGTCTGCAGACAAAAAAAAAGAATGGCTACTTGAATCAATTCGTTATTTTTGGCATGGTTTCAGGCCCTCTTCCACAGTATTTTCTAAGCCGCAGACAGCTGTTTGTTCCCACCTCTATACAAGGTGCAAGGTGTCGGCTTCCATGACTGTTTTGTCTGGAATTTACTGAAAGAGACAGTTCCCTGAATCATATATTATCATATTGGCACCTGGGTTAGCTACAGCCCCTTCACAGTTGAAAATAGTTTTACTTACTTTCAGAAACCCTTGATTAGAATACTGTCCAGCACTAATTGAAAGCAAAAATGATAGAGCAAAAAAAAAGAAAAAAACCTCATCAACAGATCAGATTCAGGGCACCTTGTGGTGTTATCCATTTAATACGGCAGGATATTTACCCAGAAACTATTCAGGTTACACATCTTTTTTTTATAGCGTAACATCTGTGCCCTGACCCGCGAATCCCGACCACAACATTCAGGTCACAAAACCTACACGGCCTGAATGCCTGTAACTGACCCAGTGAGCGTATGCAGGGGGTGGTGTGTAGGTGAGAGAGTACAGATGTATTAAATAGAGTGCATTACAGCCGCCTTGCCTTCCCCTCACCATGCACTTAACGCACCTCCAGACCTTCTGTTGTAAATGCCATTTTTTTCTCTCTCCAGCTCAGGGTGCTTGACTGTCCGCCCAGAGCTGAGACTACGGTCTGCGATGCGGGCATGGGGCTCACAGACTCAGAGGACTCTTAATGGATATTGAGCACAGGGTGAGAGAGAAGGAAAAAGAGAACAGATTATTTTGAATGCATGGCCTGAGCAGGGCAAATCAACATGCAGGGCTGTGTCACTCCAGAGCTGCCCACAGACACAAACACCTCGTACCAACACAAGCATCGAGTCTACAGACGGTAAGGCTGGTATCAGCCCCATGTCTTGTGAGTGTGGAACTGATTATGGATACCTTTCCCAAATCTGCAGACTCTTACTGTGTCTATCAAGACAGAAAACCATCAAAAATGTGGTTGATGAAATATGGAAATATAAAAAAAAATTAATAGGGTATTATCAAGAAACAGACACTCTTGGAGAGAGGGACAGCAAGAGAGAGAGAAAGTGGGCAAGACAGAGAAAGTGCACTGCAAAGTAAACCTCCGCTGAGATTAATTAATTGAACTTAATCACTCCTGATACGACTAAAGAATATATTCAATGTCCATATGTATGAAAATATCAGTGTAGCTGTATTGCTTTAATATTCCATCATGTATGCAATTACTAAAACTGACAAATACTGAAGTATAAATAACTGATTTGTTTTTTATGTTTGATTAATTTCTTACTTGGTATACATTCAATTTATATATCCTTCTCAAAGGCTTCATGAGAGGTCATTTATTTTATGTTTACATAAAATATGGTTAAATATATCGTGCTGATTTCATGTGTTCATTGCTTCTTTGTATAAATAATTACATGCATGTAACTTCTAATACCTCAGGAATTAGACAACAGCCGGCTTTTTCATAAACTACAATTGTCTAATACAAATGCAATATGACAAACCAATCTGGGAGAAGTATTGAGAATTAAATGAAAGCCATGGACCGTAAAGACACCCAGGCGAATGGAGCAGGAAGTAAACAGTCTGCGATAAGATATACATTTGGGATTACATTATGTTATACACTTTATGAGGGCAAAAAAGCAAACAAAGCAAAACTTGACAATGCACAGCTGTTGTTCTCTAGTTTTTCAACCCCCTAAGGACACAGCTGCTGGGACACTTCAGTCTGCTGCTGGCTGGAAGAAACAACAGACCATATTCAGTCTCACAGGTACTCAATTAATATTCACAAAAAACATTACACATTCAAAATTGTGTGGTCAAATGTGGTTGGGATTGCAGTAGCTTCCAGATTTAGCTGCACTCAACATCATCAATGCTTGTGTGTATGTGTGTGTGTGTGTGCGCGCACATGTGCATGTGAGTGTGCTTGTGCACGTGTACATGTGATGCATTCATTGAATACGTCTTCATAAAACATAATGCTTCAAAATTATTGTCTCTCCCGTTGTTGCCGGCACACCAACTGTCAACAATATTTAGCCACTTCAGCTGGTTGTGACATAGGATGACAAGCTTCATTAGCCGCTAGTCTTTGAGAATTACTGAACAAATGAATTTTGTTTTGAGCGTTTAAAGCCTCATAGGCATGCAGGTCTTCCCTTTTACATTTCAGGCAGTGTAAAGAAGAGAATCATGCCTACACACGATAACAAGCTTCCTACAACCCACAACTCCTCTTCCTTTGGCGGCAAGGTTTAGCTATCATTGTTAAGCCTTGCATGCTGTCTCATACATTAATTTCAGTTTTTAAAGAATGGCTGTGTCTTCCATGGCACCTTATGTACAGTAGATCTTTTTGTATGGTATGGGGTGATGTGGTCCCAAGTCAGAACTTGTGCTTCCTTTTTTAATTTTCCGGAGTGGTTTGTGTTAAACCGTCTGTCCTTATTTCCGTTTAGAGGAACGGGCTAGTAGTCTCTGTGGGGACATAAACTGTGAGCTTCATGTTTAATGGCATTATGTAACTTCATATATCAATTTGGTGATTATATTTAGCCCTTTCAATGAAAGTTGATTTATTTTGCCCCTGTGCAAAACAACTAAAGGGTTGGCAAGTCTTTATCACCTGTCTGGTGAGATCAGTTTTTACAAAGCCATCTGTAAAGAATGCAAATGAATATTGCTTTCTTATTGGGTGGTGGAATGGAGATTACAACTGAAGGACAAAATGACAAGCTTTGAGTCACCAGAATATGTATCGCCATGGGCACCTGCTTCCCTCCTTTAATTTATATGTACATGTCTTTTCTGAGGGAATCTCAGGTATTTATTTGACTGTTTCAAGAAAGTTTTATTGTTTCTATAGTTACCCAGCTCACATAATAAAGCACTCAGTGGTCCACAGTTGATTTTTTTAAACTGAAAATGCAAAAAAAGAAAACCCAAAAAAACATGAGCTTTGGTTTATTAGTTAATACATTTTTGATTAAAGTTTTCGATGGTGTCAGAATCTTGAATATTTGTGAACTCTAGACTGCTAAAGAAAAACTCTTACTTATTACACAAATTATACTTTATACTATAGCTTGTGAAACTAACATATGCAAGTAAACTTGATGGAATTACTGAGACTGTCAGACAAGCTAAATTACCAATAGCAATATTCTTCTTAATTAAGATTTCATTTTTTTCAGCACCCAAAAACCATAGAATAATAATATTTGACAAAGCTTATATGCACAATTAATGTCTTCTTATTGTGATAATTGGTTATAATAGCCTTCTTTTCATAAAAAAGGTTGAATAAAGATATCAGTGTAAGTCCACATCCAGAAATTAGACTCCTTTTGCAAACAGTTTCCAGTTTCTTTTAAATATTAATAGAGAACAAAAACCCAGATATTATGGCTGCATCACCTCCATCAGTAAAATTTTACTCATACTTTTATTCATTATGAGAAATCATATATCATCCTGTAACTCACTAACGAGGAAAATGCTGCATTCCTCTTTATTAGAAAGTAATAAATGAATGCAAATGAATGGGTCTTCATGACAAACGTTTGAGATAATTTGCTCTTATGTTTTAAACAATATTGGACTGTGATCTATTTTCAATAGCATTGCAACTTGATATAATGTTAAAAACTGTATAAAATTCTTATACTCTAAACATGGATCTGTATCATTGGACATTTATTAACCAGTGCTTTGCAGATATAATTTTAACCTGCGTAGTGGAGAGAGTGGAAACCTAATGCACTGTTGTAAAATGTAGTAAAGCAATAACTGATGTGTTTTGCCACTATAATGCTACTTTAAACAAATGTAATCACCAGTGTAATAACAACAGCAAAAAAAGAACAACAATTATTATTATTATTATTAATAATATTGTACCCACATGTGAGGCACAGCAGCTATTCTGTGCCAGAATGCTGTCTCCTCATCTCCACATCTCTGTTGCAACTTAACTTTACTTGCCCAGCTAATGCCCATGTCCACACCTGCCTAGTTTCTGCCATACTCTATTTTTTCTGCACTCATGGGAACATGATTTACTTATTTGGGGACCTGATAAAAATACATAATGGCTTTCATCAAGATGGGACCTTGATGAAAGCCATTATGTATTAGAGAAACACACAACAGGGTGTTATAAGCACATCGTATATAGTTAAATGAACATATATTTCATTCAATATATCAGCATGAACTATGGTGGATGGTTTTTATGAAAAGATAGCAAAAACCTTTAAATGAAGTGACTTTAAAATAAAAAAATAGACAACTTAAGAGTCTAGAAGGTGAAAGCTGGGTAATGGTTTTATAACCGTTGGGAGACATTTATACTTTCTTCACACTCACAAAAACAGAATGAACATATATAGACAAAATTGTTTTTCCCAACAAACCAGAATTTTGTGTATATTTTCTCCTTTTTATTTTTAGTGTGTGAAAGTTCCAATTTGCTGCATATGTCCTCAAATAAAAGTTATATCCTTTTTAGTTATTCATAATATGAACAAATATGCCTTTGAGCTATAACACTTGCGGGCATGAGAGATTTTGATACCGTTTTACACTGATGAATTTAAATCATGCCAGTCTTTTGTAGCATTTACTCTCATTTGGCTCCTGTGCTTTCATGTGCTTTAAACACAACGACTGCAAAGGGTTAAAGCTGATTGCGGATTATGTTCATGTTATATCCGTCTGCATTTTACATGCTGCAGCCCGGATTTTGGTTATAACTCACACATCAAAACATTGTGGAGTTGAACAGCTTTTCGTTTTAGAATGACTAAATTTGATGTCATATGATGATTACAATAAATATTGTCGATATAATATATAGAAAACCCGCAGAATGGATCAAATGTAGCCTTTCCTTCAGCGTCCGAAAAAATATAAGGGACTACATGGTGCCCCTTAAACTATCCTAAAATGATGCGCAACAGCAAGTGATCCGGTGGTATTTGTATATGTTAACTTTCTTGTATATCCATGTAGGCTATATTACCTCATATTATGGAAAATTAAACCTGTCTGTTGCTGTTAGCCCAAAAAAATATTATACCTCTATTTTGGTGGGCGGGTTAGTGGTTAAGATTCCGCAGCAGCGCCCCCTCCCCATACTCCACCCATACGTATACATTAAAAAAAAGTCTTCATGACGTATAAACTGGGAAGCACCCAGCAGAACGTGTGCGCCTGCGGGAGGGGCCGATAGAAAATGGCGAGTCTGTGCAAAAGGCAGCAATGCACGATCGAGAGGCGCGGCTTTCGGCAGGAACTTGACTCGTGGCGGCATAAACTCATTCACTGTGTAGGTAAGCTAATTTCCCATTGCACGAAGAACATGCTGCTGAACTTAAGTGTGTGTTTTTGTGAGAGTGTAGTTTGTTTTGTATTGGTTTCTCCACAAAAATCTGTCCAACCTTCATCAGCTGCACGGGGCGGCTATTTTTTGTCTCAATCGGCTGTTTCTTTCAGCGCTTTGCCTCCCTCTGGACCTACCCAAAAATGCAGTTAGAGTTTTATTGATCTGTTTTCACTCTGTCGTTATCAATTTCGATGTCAGTTGTTTTTTCCACTTGGTTTCAGTACAGATATATAAGAGTATTTATTAAAGATATGAAAATACAGATTTTGCATAATTTCCCATTACTGTTTATTTATTGTACGGAGGGTGTATCACGTGAACAGCGGGAATTGTGTTTCAGCCAATGAGGGCATGTTCTCTTTTGCCCGAGTGCGCGCTCCTCGTTTTTATTGTACTGTATTTTTGTTGGGGGAGGACAATGCGCGTTCCCTTTATAATGAAGCCGGGCTCAATGCAGCGCGTTACCCTCTTGCCCTCGAATCGGCACTTTGGGAACGCGCATTGCTGCAATCGGGAAATGTCACTGAAAACAATTAGGAATTTTTGGGAAGGTGGGGAATGACAGTGAAAATGACATTTTCGGTGATAGGCGAAGACATGTATTTCAAATGTTAAGGAAAGGGCAATTACTTTTAAATGACTTGTTATTTATTGAAAAGCTGATAAGTAGCTCCCTCTCTTAACTTATTTTGCTACCTAAAGCAAACGAAGCAAAATATTAGTGTTCTGTGATGATTTATCTCATATTAGATAGCAACCTTCCCATTTGTTATTGTAGGCTAGTTATCGATAGGGTGCAAACCTTTGTGGCTGAGGGAGATATGCTGTTTGCTTTTAATTTATTTCGGTGAAACCTCCAAACTGTTATTTAGTTTTGAAGGAAATTATATCTAACCTACTTGCCATCTTATTTGCGAACGAAATGACAAATCTAGCTGGCCACAGCATTTATCCTCTCAATGAAAACCGCAAGCTTGGCTATTTTGGGATGTTTTAAAGTCCGTTAGCTTGGTGGCTAGCTTGCACTATGTAAGCTATCTTAATTCCCCTCCCCCTTGCCAGAATGTTCATTAGCTATCTTTAATCCGTTTAAGTCTGTATCTAGGTAAATTCGATGTTATTGAGAGATTATGATTCGCTTCACGATGATCTATTCACCTAAACGTTTCGTATTTTTCAAAACTGAATTCATAATCTCCTTATATCGGTAGCAAAGATAAACAACAAGACTGGCTTTATTCATTTGTTTGTCAAAATGTTGTCCAACACTACAATTTGACCCGTGTCAACAGCCAGTTAACTGCATTTCAGCCCGAAAGACTGGCATATCATTCATAAATAACATCATATATATGTTCATTAGATAAGGAGAGCAAATAAAACATAATCGTAAGAGAACACAGCCTACGTGCAGCCAACGTTATCGAGCTAAAAATCCTTCCATTTGATAAGTGAAAATCATCTGACGCTCGACCCTGCCCCTCCCCCTCCTCTCCAAAAAAACAGAAAAATGATTTTCCTTCTGTCTTAAAATGCAGATATGCTGTAAAGTCAGGCTCGTGTGTGTGTGTGTGTGTGTGTGTGTGTGTGTATGCGCGCGCGCGCGTGTATGCGTGCGTTTGTGCGTGTTTCTCCCCAGGTTGTTGACTCTACAACCACTGGAGCTGAAGCGGCACCTCTGGTATTGATTTAGGTATTGCTGCATTGTTATGCGTAACCATAGGTGAGATGTCGCCACAGTGTCAGTCAACACCCAGTTTTTCGTATTTTCTTGCAGCGCATTTGGCTTCAGCTTCTTACAGTTAGAATTTCTTGGTCATACTGTTCGTGATACTCATTGGTCAAATTTAAGAAACTGAACTGAAATGAAATTGGTCCTTTGTAAGTAGTCCTGGATAAATACCAGTATTACAATAATAATGTAATAATAATGATAATATAATAATTTATATTTTGTTTAATAATGTTACTGGATTTGGTCAAGTAAAGGAAATACCAGACTTCATTTAGTCAACTGTAATTTGATCCAAATGTTGAAAGCACTCATAAATGGATAACCCAGTGTTGGGAAGAAAAAATTCACCTGAACATGAAGTGCGATATGGCTGATATTGGTAGTATGTACAAGTGTTTATGTTGTTGGAGGTGCTGTTTGTTATTGACATTTTGACCCATGTGGACTCTACTAATCTGCTTTTTTTCCCCCTGGAATCTGTTTCCATCCATCTGCTCTATTGCATTCTATGCAGTAGCTTAAAAGGCTTAGTAAAAAATGGTTATGGATTTAGGTAATGGTATTCAGGAAAGATTTTATTTCATTTTTGTTTAGACTCCTTTCAACTTAATGTTTGCACACCTTTTAAAAACACTGCATATCGTTACTGTATGGGAGTGATTCAAACTTTCAGTCGCCTCCTATTGGTTGACACGTGAAGATCCTAATCTGAGAGTTTCTCATTTTTGTTATAACGCACGAGTCCAACTTTTTTCTCTGCTCCACCATGTCCAATGGAAGGCAGTGTAACAGTAGTTGGATGGTGTGATTGTGCTTTTGAGTGGAGAGAGCAGCTCTCAAAAAGTGTTTTGTCACGGATTGCCTGAGACTCTCTTGTTTTGGTATGCTTTGAGAAATAACACAACGTAAACTCCAGATGACTGTTCAGAATTGCTTTCATACTAATGGCTGTTTTTGTATGTTATTCATTCCACAAACTGAGGATTATATGGTGCTGAGGTGTTCTCTTGAGTGATTCAGAATGTTCTCTTATTGGATTTGCCCCAGGCTCCTGTCTTACTCCATCCTTGACCTACAAATAGCCTTTGTTCTCTTATCATTCAGGCCTGTAAGCTTTGCAAGTGAATAGGACTTGTGAAAAGAAGAATTGTTAAAAAAAGGATACTTCTAGAGCATGCTATTATCTAAATTTTGGTGGAGTACAGTACAGAACCCCCTCCCAACCCTCTCTTCTCTCCTTCAAATGAAATATAACCTCTGTATTTTTATTTAGGCCATAGTTACATAGGTATAAAACCTGTTCAATAGAAGAGCGTGGTTGTGAAATTTGAACTTGTGAATCACAACACAGTTGGTTTCCTGTTTTCTGGTCTCGGTGGATGCACGGAATGTAGAAGTCCTTTGTGTGAGGACTGAAATGAAAGTATTTCTAGTTTTAATATTCTTTAAATTCATAAAGTGGCTGTAGGCATGTGCAATGGTTTTCTAAGCCTTTAAAGGGGCGGTGTGGGAATTTTGAGGAGGTGGGGTCGTACATATTTGCAGCGAAAATAATTTGAAAAGTTTAAGGTTTTTTGTGATAATGCCTAGTCCCACAGCTTCCCTTTGCCAGACCAGCGCATTTGGCCTGAAGGTCTGAATGATTGTGTTTGTGCTGGTCTCTGCTGTTTCTGGAGCCACAGCACAGATCTTGATATTCTTCAGTAACACAATAAGCAATAAGGGGGAGTCTAGTTAAAAATGACAATCTGTCTAACCGGTAGCATAGTGTTTATGTTTGTTTTTGAAGAGGGAAAAACTGGGCACCTGAGAGGTGTAGAAGGTAAAGGCGGTTGCCCTGACCACAAGTTGGGCCATACGCTTTTGAGCCATTTTCATATCTTACACTTGACTGTGGATGGGAGTCCTCTATGGCGGCACGCAATTGGTCGAGTCTAGCCAAAAGAAGACTGGGTTTAAATTTGCTGGTCTTCTTCTGCTCCCTGTGACATTCCATAGTGCAACTGTCATCAGTGAAGCATACATCTCCGCAGATTGGTGCTAGCTCACCTGTAGTACTTGGTGGCCTGTAGAGTGCAGAATGCATATATCTCTGCTGTTTTCCTGCTTGCAGGAGGTACATGCATGGGGAGGGATTATTCACCAGTGAACTCCCACTTCCCACCTCATGGGCATGTTATCAGGTCCTCGTTCTGCATCCACTGGCTGTGCACAGGGTGGGCCAAAGGTGAAGGTTTTTAAACAAAGGTTTTTATACAAATTAATGAGATAAATTGCAAATATTAAGTTTTTTTAATTAATGGAATTTGTTTTTAGATTAATAGTAAAAAATAATGTCAGACAAATGGCCCCTGTTAGCTTCTTCATGAAGTCTTGCTTTTCCTTTTAGGTTGAATTATAGATTTTACACTTGACTAGTAAAATTAAACAGTTTTCACACACTGGTCATTGGTAAATGTGTTAATAATTAATCTTCCTTATTGTATTTATCTGTAAAACGATTAAAAAAGTAACGAAAAAGGGAATCTTGAGCATCTATTGGTCAACTCTGTATGTCTGATTACACGTTTGTGAGGATGCATTTGCTGGTCTGACTGTGCTGCAGTGATGGGGTGGACCAGCATACTGTATTTACTGGGAATTGCAATATGGAAAGAAAAAAGAAATTGAGCGTGGAAAAGACATTTGTACATTCACTGTCACTCTTCTGTTTACTCACTTGTACAGGCTTAATTGGTTGTTATGTTCATTTCAGCAGTAATGAACTTGTATCATCTCTCAGTTTTTCATAATTTCTTTTTGTCCTTGCTGATCTTGAAACATAACAATAATGTCTCATTACTCTGTGCTGATTTCCTTTCCGTTAGAGTTCTAATGACAGTTGCTTCAATAGCAATTGATTATATATTTGTTTTGTTAAAAATAGTTGACAAAATGGTGGTCGTTGACATTTTAAAGGTGAATTAATTATACGATTTGATTCCTCTGTCTCTATTTTTCATATTTAGGCTACATGTAGATATGTTCAGGACATATTCAAAAACGTTCATTTGCATTTTTGTTGGGATTCCATGAACACAGTGAAAGGTTTAATACAACGTTGTTAGTCTAATTAAGCTGAAGCACCATGTCAAAAAATATGATTATTTTATTTTTGGTTGAACAAGAGTTTTGCATTTCCACTTGATACCTAAAAAAAAAAATCAACTTTCAGTTTTACACCCTTTCAGTTAGAGTTTGATGCCCATCTTCAACTTTATGTTCAAGCAATTTTTCATTCGCCAAGCAATCCCCAACAATAAGAATATAACGTCTTTAAAATGGCCATAACTTAGCATGTCCATAAGCGTAGTCTGTATACTTCAGATCAGTCAGAGATGTGAATCCTGATCACTGGAGCTGACTGTACTGTAGAAGTACATCCACTGCATGCCTGAGATGGTGTGCTCTTCAGTGGGCCTGTGTACAGTAAATACTGTGGTGTGTACAGTACCAGCTTCCGCCTGAGTTAATCTGCAGAGAATTGTACAGTGCTTGCCCCATCCCCAGAAGAACGCAGCTCAGGGCAACTGCGCCCCCCCAACCTTTTTTGGCACAGAGTAAATTTCCAGGCAACCGTCCACGTATCCTTCTTTTGTTGTAATACAGAGTACAGTTTTGTGCCTGTACAGAGTGCTGCCCAATAGATTCATCAGGATTTGTGCCAACTTTGAAAATGGGCGCAAATTGTATTAGAAATTGTACACACAAGGGGCCAAAGAGGCCCATTCACAGCGTTTTCAGGACGGACAAGTACACGCCCTCTTAGCACATGGCCTTTTTGTTTACTCACATTGCCCTGTTGTACAGTGACTGCCGGTCACTGCTTAAGCTTCATTCTGTCACTGATGAATGCAGAAAATCCGCTTTTTTTTTTTTTTTTTTTGGTCCGCTTGCTGTAGCATCAGGTGATGAGCTTATCAAAGACGGAGCCAGATGTAGGCCTAGTGATCTGTGGTAGTGTAAATCTGTGAAATGTAAACATAAATTAATAAAGTTTTCTGCCTTGTATATATAATATATAATCAATGGCATAATAATGACTGTTATTAAAAATATATTATAATGTAATATATATTTCATGATTTCGAGGAAAAAACAGAAAAACTGCAGGGGCCACTGTGAGTTTGTGCACACACACACACACACACACACACACACACACACACACACACACACACACACACACACACAATTTTTTTTTACCTCTTTAGATTTGCCTTGTACTTCATCCATGGTGTGTTAGGATGAAGTAGCTGGAGATGGTTCTGGAATTCCTCAAAGGAGCCACATGATTTGCAGTTGATGTGGCGTTCTGGACACACATATTTGCTGTTAAAACCCACCCAACGGCCCCTTCCCCCACCCCCAAAACAGCATGCACATAAGCAGACATGACAGACCTCGTGTAGAACTGTTTGGCATTGCCTGTTTCAGCATATTCATGTCACCATACATTAAGTGCCTAATACTTGAGGTAGGAGATTCAAGCAAATTCTGAAGGTCACGACTGTTACTATGTGGCAGGCACAACTAAAAGGCTTCATTTCCTCACAATCGCTTCTGTAATGTTCTCTCTTCTTCTCATTTGTCCTAATTGAATAAAAAAATTCCCCTTTTTCCCCTCACACCCTGTTTAATTATCACCCCCACCTACTAGAAACCTCCACCACGGACTTAGTGGGAAGCATCTGTGGCAGCTGCAGTGTACGTTTTAGCAACCCTTCGCTATTATTCACACTGCAGATTGGACCCCACTAACGCATGCTACCTATAACACAGAGTTAGCATATGTCTGATTCATACCTGCAGGCACTCATCCAGCCAGCAGAGGTCGATAGTGAGTAATGCGTTTATAACTAGCATACAGCCTGTTTTTTCTTGGCAAGGCTAAGCTATTTGTTGCCGTGTCAAATGTGGAGCTCAGGTAAAGCCGCTATTAGAACTCTTGCTCTATGAACATATGCCTTTACTCTATGAACCACCTGAAGGCACTTAACTGATTTTTATAGAGCTTTGGGACACAGTATAATACCATATATTTTCAAACACCAGAGGTTAGTGAAGTGAGACAGAGTTTCAAAGAACTGTCTTCTCTATTGTATAGATCTGTGGCCTTGTAATGTTTTTTTTTCATGGTTTTGTTCGTTGTGGTATTCAGGTTATTTGTAAAGGGTAGATTCTGGTGCACTTATTTAGCGTTTCTTTGCTGCAACTTTAAAAGGTTTCTTCCAGTATGTAGGCTACTTTTTAAGACTTTTTTTCACTTGGCATTTTGAAATATTTCTGTGTTCATCTGCAGGCTGTGAATAAAGGGCATCATAGTCACAGAGAGGATTGACTACCTGCTGGGACATTTGTGTGGGTGGGCCAGTTTCTGCTGCCGTGTTGTTAACTTTCTGTCTGCCATCGAATCGAATGAGGCTTTTTGAGATTGATTTTTTTTCCTGCTTCCTGGGCCATTTAAAGAGAATTAAATGGCATGCAGGTGGTTTTTTTTTTAAATACTGACTGGGTTTTTGTGTTCGTTCCCCACTGCAGCAATAGCTCGGTGTTTTGTGAGGCTCAGGAATTTAATGTGTGAGGGATCAATTTAAGCTGGCCATGAACAGCGTCTTAATTTTTTTTCTCCTGCTGCTTCTGCTGCTGCTCTTGCTTATTTGCAGAGAGTTCAAACGTATGTCAACAAGTGCCATTATCTTTTACTTTTCTGACTGATGTGTCTTCATAAAATGCTTGACGTTTGTTTAATGTAGGCTAAACCCTCTTGGGTGGGGTGGGCCAGGGGAGGTGGGGGTCTGTGTGAATTTTAAGACTTGAAAGTAGCTGTTACTGTTTTGAGGGTGGGGAGACATACCAAGCATATTTTGTACTAAAGCCTTTAAAAAGTATCTGTATCCATATTTGTTTTACCAGCTAATTTGTGGGCTGATCTCCAGTGCACCCAATTCTCTCTACCTAACTCCTTTTTATTAACCCTCGCACAAAGCTTGTCCAAACTATTTATACATTATATTCCAATAAGGATCTTTTTTTGGGCATAATATGAATTTTCCTAGGAATTCAATTAGATTTAATTTGCATGGGGGGGAAAAGTGTAATCTTTTTGCTCTGTGAACAGCTGTAGTCTCTTCACACGCCCGACAGCAGTGCATCTGCAACGGTGGAGATTTGCTCCATGTGAATGATCTCCTTTGTGCGAGAGAGAAATAATGAGCCACGACTTCACGTGAAGATCATATGATGAAACTGTCGCTGCTTTAAGACGCAGGCAAAAAGACATAAACGGTAGAAAATGGTAGCGGTAGCATCATGACATTTCAATCAATCACTTGTTAAACACATTTTATTTTTAAGGGTTGTTGTTGGAAGAGGCTATGAAGACATGTCACTTTTTGGTTTTAATTTGGTCTTAGTTTGTGTGTGAAGTAATACGGCGTGAGTGTTTTGCATTATGCAAGCCGCACGGACCAATCGGTGAAATTAGTTTAGACGGTAATGGACACGGAAGTAACCGCTGTTATTACATCATATTATTTGTTTGGTTATTTGTTTGCTTTGCAAACGCGCTCATTAGACATCAAAGAGAAGAAGCTACTTACTGCACTCATTAGACTAAACGACTCTTGGTTTGGTTGTGCAGATTCAGTACAAACAATGTTCCAGCTGGCACTCCCTAATGCTTTTTTGTGGTAATTGGAGACATTTTAACTCTGTGAATCGATTCTCTATTTATTTTCTTTATGAAAATCCATAAATTTAAAAAAAGTGTCATGTTAATACAGTTTTTTTTTTTTATCCTCTTTAACCAAATTCTCTTGATGGTCGATATGTTTATCCACATATAGCCCACAGTTCAATATTCACCAAAGCAATTCGGATTCAAAGGATGCCAGCGTCCTTGTAACCTGCATCAACCATACGATAATGATGCCTTGCCTGACATTCAAATCTGTATAGTTCCTGTGCACTGTGCCACACACACCACCATACTGTTTAATATGGAACATTGGGATGGTATATTCAGTCATGCTAAGAATGCCCCTTTGAAACTTACAGCCATGGAAGTGAGAACCAATCATAGCTCAGCTGATTTTGACATCATTCATTTTGATGATGAATTTTTAAATGTTACCGATTTCTCAGTTTGGGTTCAGTCGTCACCACCCAGTTGTCGCCACACACCCTATTGCCTGTCATTCATTCTGGGAAATTTCATTCCCTGTGTTCCTGATGTCTGACACACTGCATTTTAACTGTCAATCGCGCGTGTTGAAAGGATGAGCTGGTGTTACGCTGGTGGAGAGGCTTATTTGCATGTAGGGCCTACCACTTTAAAAATGCATTTTGATCCTACACCCACAGGCCTGAAGGCATCCACAGTGAGCGCTCAACGGAAAAAAGGCGATTTTATAATTGTGCTTAACATTTATTTTGGAGGTATCTGTTGTCATGGCTCCTTGACATAATTCTCTGTTGTCTGTAATTAATTGTGTGCTGGAGTCCTGGAAATGTAACGGCTTTGTGAGCGGTAAAAGAGCACCGTTACTGTGTATTATTTTGTTATTGAACTCATTTTTAAACCCTGATTCTTTTCCCCTCCCCCATTTTCTCCCAGTTGAGAATACCCTGTTTTATATGTTGGCCAATCTCATTGCTGTAACTTCCAGAGTGCATTCTGCCAGCTGCCACTTCATTTCACTCTGCAGGTCACCAGGGCAGTTATGAGGTCATTGCTTTTCAACGACCACAGACCAGACCGATGAAGCCAAATGGATGCGTTTCATTTAAAATGCACTCTGTACACACTCTTCATTTTTTTTTTGTTATTTTTAAATTTATTAACTTCACCGAGGCCGTCGTCCAGAGCGACTTACACGGCTTAATTTTTTTTCCATACTGTCCGTGGATTTCCACTGAAACAGCTTTCAGCACATGAAAGTTACTATGGCAGTTCTCCACATGAGATTTTATCTGAAATCTCAGAGTTACAAGCCCAATATTCAAAACCTCAAAATATTATTTGTCTGATTTGCTTTTTGGTCTTTCCCCTATATATGCAACAGTTAAAGGAGAATTTTACCCATATTCATTTTTATAGTAGGTTTTCCTTTGACCTATTGTTGTATGAATGCAGTTGTGGATGTACATTATGGATGGTGAAAGTTAGAATGATAATGTATATTTTTATAGTTAATGCTTGGAGCTACGATGACCAATTGGCATGTTTCTGTCCCCGTCACAATGGCAAAAATAAGCGCTTCAGTATGGGAAAATGAGGCAAATAAATCAATGGATCCCCCTATGTTGGATGAAATGTAACAGAATACTGATGTTGTCATTTGCAGTGTAAGGCGATTAATATGTGCGGAACAGCTGCACCCACATGCCATAAGTACCTGCATTGCAACTCGGTTCAAATTTATGAAATTGAATGCGTGTTCTGATATCCTGATATCTGTGCATTTTCAGAACAGCTACGTGATTCACTTTCCCAAAAGGCACAAATGCTTAATTCGCAGAACATGATCCAGGCTACCTCAAAACTATCCAGTTTATTTTTTTTGTCCAGTATAGTTTGTCTAAATGTAGACCAATCATAAAATTTAGATTTACGGTTAACCTCAGAGATAATTTGTACCTGAATCAAAGAATTATTGTAAAATTGGTTTAGATTTCTTTGATTTCTTTCATTTTATTGCATTAGATGGAAACTTTCTCTGTATTCTAGATGATATTGAGAAATTACTATAAATATAATGTAAGTCTACTAGCCAGCCCTTCAGCTTTATTTTAGAGGCTTTGTGACACAAGCTTAGCCTATATTCTTTTTATATTGGGCATATGAAAAATATTTAGTGTATGTGCAGAAATTGTATCAAATGGAAACATCTAGCTGTCAGTCCATTAGCAAATATTTTGATTTGCTCAATTATACCAACACTTTACTAGGTTGATTGCAATTAAGATAAACGTGCCCCCTCTCACTCTCTGTCTCTTTCTCTGTTTTTCTCTCTCTCTTTCTCCTTGTCTCTCTGCACTGACTGATTTAGTCTAATTTGTGAGCTCATGCAGCCTAAATTAAGTTCTTCCAGTAGAGGTGATGATGAACATGTTTTTTATTCTTTGGTCATGTACACAAAATTGGATTCTGCAGGATGTGAAGAGAAATCTGCCATAGTGTTCTGAATGCTCATGTTAATGTATGTGTGTATATTGCTTCAAATCAGAATTACATCTGGTAATTGTACTCAAGGTGGACTGTAGCTGAAGCCAGCTGCTAAATAATGAAGCCATTTCTGAAAATCTAAGTTCAAGTGCAAAAATGAAGAGTCGCGCAGTTATTAGAATGGCCTTTGTCCAAATAATTTCATAAATGTATAATTGCAACCTTTTTTTCATAAATTTAATTTAATACTTCTGTCTCTATAAGGTTCATTCATCAAGCAGTGAATTTTAAAGTCAGATTGACCATAAAGTTCAAGAGGGTTCAAAACCAACTCTGAAATCAAGTTGTAAAAAGGCACAGACCAGGGGGTGAAGTATGAAACAGCATCAGTCACTGAATCTCTCTGAGCACAGCCAATGGCAAAGAGGTGGGCCGGGGTACTGTGCCCCTAGATCATACCTCAAAACTGAGTTCCATCAAGGACGGTACCAGTCAGGAAAACCAGCATGAGCTGAGCTGTGGAGTGGAGTCAGCAGTGAGTCACTCTGGCAGTCTTTGTTGTGTAGTTGACTTTTCTGGCATTTTCTCCAAGCTTTGCAGCTCTGTGGAGAAAAACCCTCATTTGATGGTGTTTGTTCCACCCTTAATTGAAGTTTATGAAGTATAAAGACTTGTTTTGAATGAGACACTCCGTTTCCATTGAGGATGATTTTCCTGCTTTAAAACATTTTATCAGAAATAGATGTTCATGATGCTTGTATTATTACATGTTCAGTGAAGAACCTTCAGCTGGCAGTCAACTTGTGCTTTCCTTTTGGTAATATATCACGACAAATGTTTCTTTTTGAATTACTATTGTTTTGTATTGATTATTTGAAAGAGCTATGGCTGAAAGTCCTAAACTAAACATGTGAAAACAAAACCCTTTTTTGAAGTATGAGGGGTGCTCAGACAAAAAAAGGGGTAGTATCAAGCCACAACTGAATTATTAATCTCTGGAAGTTATACACATGTTTTAACAACCTTAATCAATTAAGAAATTGGTGAAAACATAAACCAGGTAACACAAATATATAACTAATGACTGCATGAGTAGATTACAGTCAGTTGTCAACAATATCTTGAGCTTGCTAGCTAGCTTGTTAGCTTCCCCTCTGAGTGTTGTTTCTAATTATGTTGCTAGCTTACTACTTACTAAATTTCCCTTTGATATTTAACTAAAGATGTGTAAAAGTGATTACACTGCTTACTTTGAAGCTGAAAAGGGATGAGAAGGCTTTTTAATGCATAATGTTTTTTAATCAGTATTTTATATATTAGTATATGCAGAACAAGCTAACTGTAGTTACTCTATTAATGCATATTGCATGTGCTCAGTGGCTGGGGGGGGTTTTTTGGTTCCTCTTTTTGGAACTGCATGGTTCAAATACCCAAACATTATTTTGCTTCTGGACCAACAAATGATGCTATCGAATGTTGCTGTGAGTCCTGCTTTTGCTGAAGAATGGGTTATTACTGTGTTAAATGCTGCCATTTTTGCTAACATTCAGCATCAAGGTCAAACAAAAGGGACTGACTCAGTATTTTCGGTTTGGGAGGGGTGGGGGTAGGTGGTCGTGCAGAACTGAGACGTAATGGTCTTGCCCTCTCACACTGTCTCACCCTGAAGCATCAATTCTGAGGGTATAAAAGAATGCCTGTACTTGTGTCATTTATTACTTTTTTTCATTACAGATAGTGTTGCTGTGGAGGGTGATTCTCAATGTGTGTATATATATGTATGTATATGTAAACATATATGTATGTATATATGGGGAATGATATGATGTAGCTTGAATCGCCTTTCATTATACATTGTATATGAGCAGTTTTCTGTATTGTTTGCTAAATTACTGATTTTCTTGAACGTCTTTGTAAAAGCTTCATGTAGAACAATTATGAAACAGCTTTATGTTGAAATATTTATTGTGGTCCCTGTGAACCTATGTCATTTTTATTTGATTTACCCTATTTACGTATCCATATTTTGAACGTAGAACATGTACTGAAAGGCCAGTCCCAAACAGTCCCAGCTGTCCGACAGCTGAGCTGTGCAGTGGTCGAGTCCTAAACTGCACTTGATGCGCAACTAGAGCAGGCAGGTTGCAGGTGCCTGACCTACCACTTGTGCATGAAGACTGGGGCAAAACCAGCAAACGGAATCCCTCCCCTGCGTGGTCAATATTGGAATGGTCAGGATTTGATATGGGACCTCTGGACTGGGGTGCATATTTGCAATGAGGGCTAGTGCAGAGGGATAGCCCAAATAATTCATTTTCTCTGTGGTGAAATGTGTCCAGAAAGCAGGACACTTTGGACTCAAACTGCAAGAGATGTTCTTTTTTAGTGGCACATGCTGAATTTGCTGTGGAAGATCCCAACACCGCCCCCAGATTTCGAGGGACTGTCACACACATTGAGCAAAACCTGGATAACTTCAACTCATGGATCTCGCAAAGTTGTTGGTTAGTAAGAAAGCAGTCCCCGTGAATTTGGGTTTCAGTGTTGTGACACTTTCTGTCAAGTGTGCAATATTCCAGGTCTATCAATTTCGGAAACCATGAGAAGCGCTTGCTGTAGAATTTCAGACCGTCCCAGACACCAATGGCATGAAATGAACGAAAAACAGACCAAGACACATGGACCGTTTTAGTGCTCAGTCTGTTCTACTTCAGGTGCATGCAAATGTCTCAACATATATCTGGCCATCCCTCATGTGTGCGCATATATGCGTATGATGACGTCATATAGCTGTGTTAGGTCAGTCGTGACGCTAAAGGCGCCCCATACACACGCATATGTGCACAGGCATTTGAGTGCGTGCATGACAGCTAAAAAACTGCAAATTTTACACTGATATTAACACAAACACAGGTTTTTGAGAGAGTGCATGCTCAGAGCGCGCGTTTTAAGGTTAATGGAACCGCCATGCCTTTGGGATAGTGCTGCTCTCTCAGCTGAGTAGATGCACACAGATGTAATCAGCATGGAGCTACAGAGAATGCAATTGCCGTAAAATATGTGCTGCCACGGTGCTTGTGGGCAGATTGGGGCCCCATTTATTTATTTTGCATTAGAAATATGTGCAATCTCAAATCTCCTAATTTTACTTGACTTTGTGGATTAGGGCCGAGGGCGAAATGGAGCTAAGCCAGCTTAATTTTTTTTTTTTTGCTTTCCATAAAATTTTGATGTCATAATTCTTCGTCAGCTGGGCTGCAGATTTTTTGGAGAGCAGTCTTCACAGCTGCCTGTGTTGCATAACCACTAATGTAAGCAGTTGTGGAAAAAATCATCTGGTTACAGTAAGCGCTCTGTAAAAATGTCATTAATGAACAGTCTCTAACTCTTAAGTTAATGTAAGACAGATGTTGCTGTCAAAAATTTTACCAGAATATTTTTCAGACTGAATTTTTAATGATCAATTTCTGACATCAATTTAAGAATACAAATATTGTAAGATGAACAATAAATATAACCACCATGATTATAGCAATTAAAAACACTTGCACTACCGTGTTCATGAGGGCACGCTTTCACACGACAGATTTATGTATGCGTCACTTGCAGATGGCCGTCTTGGAGTTGCACGGCTTTTGGGATTAGTTTTGCCATTATGTTTTGGTTTTTAATGTTTCTCCATATGTTCAGTGGTTCTGCAGTTATTTCATGTTGAAGACGGGCACAGTTTTTGAATGCTGTAATGCACTTTGCAAGCAGCAATTTCCCTTTTTGTTTGCTTTGATAAAATAAGGCACTTCCTCACATTAACATATAAATTGCCAAAAGAGCAGTACCTCTGGACGATTTTGCCCTAATATTTTCTGAATACAAAGAAACACTGGTAGTAGGAAATAGTTCTTGAGGGGGGACAGTTAGCACTATAAATAACCTGCTCTTGCCATTATGTCTTTCTAAAATCCTGCATTGGGCATTACAGTAAAGCCACACATTTTGTGCTTAACATTCAAACCAAACCTTGTCTTGGGCCCTAATCATGCATGTTAAAAGCTTTTAAAATCCCTGCATTTTCTAACAGTTGTTAATGATGGCAAATATCTCCTGTATTTGGAGCCATAAGCTTGAGCCCCGTGTTTACCACAGTAAAGTTCGGCACACTTAATTTGGATTTCAAGCACAGCTGGGGTCTAGGGAGTGGTTTCACTTAAATTTTTTTTTTTTTTTTTCCTTTCCTCCTCAATCCAGCTTTAATTCATGGGAGATCTAGGTCAGGGGAAGGCTAAATGAGATTGTTTAACCTCATCTCAGTATAATTCTACCACACTCATAGTATGCTGGTTTAAAAAACTGTCGAGTGTGGGTGGGGGTGGGGGGGCATAGCGTGCGTGGGCCTTGATGTTTGCGGATGCTGGGATTGAAGTGGACTTTTAAAATCCAATCTGTTGCACGGACCTGGATAGAGGTCTGGCGCAGACACACACACACACACACACGCGCACCATAACTGCTCTGCACTTCACAGGCATTACAGTGGGTCGCGGTGCCTAGATAGCCACAGAGCTGCTCCCGTAGCACGTCTGTGTTTGTTTTTAATTGAGATCCAGGGATCCATAATTGATGTGGATGAAGGTGCTTTAGCTCGGCTCCTGCGTTGCGCGTAACATTTCCTGACCTACATGAGCTCATGATCGGGCAGGAGCATTGTTCTGCTGAATGCCGTCGGGCAGACAGCGCCGCATCTGTCTCAGAGCACCTGTCCACGGCGGCACTTAGCGAGGCTTATTTTCACCCGTGCGTTAGACAGGGTAACGTGTTAAGCGCCGTGCTGGAGGTTGATCGTTTTAGCCACACGGGTGTCTGACACTTAATGTTGACATGGTGATGTGGATTACCAGGTCTGCCCTGTCTGCTCTCGCTAATCAGCAGCTTGTGTTGTGGTGTTGCTTCGTCTGTTCTTTCTTTTCTTTCAGGATCAACTGCAATTTAAACCACTTTAATGATCACACGTTAACAGTACCTTAATAAGAGTAAGAGATTAACTAATTTGTAATGCAAGCATTGATATTGCTTGTTGACAGCTTGAGTTCAGGATAGCCATATTGGCTGCTTTTCAGTGTAGTGTGTCAGTTATAATACAACACGAATAAAACTGGTTTTGTAAATTTCATTAAAAATAAATGATTGATTTTAGTCTCATCCATTCAGTAGAAACAATCACAGTCCGTGCTTTGATAGGTGAACACTATAATTGAAAACAAAGTAATTTAGAAGAAAGTGCACATTGAGATGAGGTTTTGAAATAAATCTTAAACTTTAAAATGACATTTTACAGCAAATTAATAAAGCATTTGAATAAATGGATTGATCAGGCAAAATGTAGCCAATGAACATATTGGAATGGAAATGGAATTGAAAATGTTCAACTTAACATTGCTTCTCATAAATTCTAAGATGTAGCATCTTTATATTTAGTGAAAATCAAATTCCATATAAGATTTTTTTATTCATATTCTATAGGGAAACGCCTTCTATCAAAAGCACATATGACAGGACGATTCCTGCCTCATGTGAAGATAGGACAGGAGAGATCTAGGCCACTTTGACACTTTGACGGGCAGCTCTGGGTGATATCGTATAGAAAAATCTCTCCTGGAGTCAGAGTCCTGGTCTTAAGATAAGTAATCACGTCAGGGCTCTGGGTAACTGGCTTAGCCTTTTGCCAATATTTGCATATGTAATAATAATTTATGGGAGATCTAGCTATGGCATTGCCTTTGTCTATTGCATTACAGATATGTGCAGTGTTTTTCCTTTTATGATCTCACACTATCTTGTGTGGAATTATACCCCCTGTGAGCATGATACCACAACCTGTAACCCCCTGCAGCAGTCCCGGATTTTACAAGACGGAGGTGACAACCCCAGCAGTGCCCGAAAGACGGGTTAACTGAACCCTGATCCTTCTCCCGTTTCCCCGTCAATTAGCCTTGTGATATCACTAACGTTCTACAAATAACCCTTAATTCAGATTTGCACATTTATTATTTCTTTCTGACACGTCAGCTTGGTGGAACAGTCACTTTGGTTCGCCAGTATGCCAATCTGGGTGACAAGCATTTTGAATTAGTAACGTTATCTGAAAACACTCACCTCAGAATATTTGTGTCTAAAAACCGTCTTTAATTGAATATTTCCAAATGAAACAGGCCTGGTAACTGATACTAAATGTGGACTGGTCGTCTCTCACACCCCTCAGAATGGCCTTCCTTCTATCTAATGAGCAGCACTGCAGGATATAGATGTGACGCTTCATGTGGCTAGCTTTATGTATCAATGTATTAATTATGGATTATAAACACACATTTTTAAAAACCATGTATGCTTATAAACATACATATGTTTTTGTGTTAATAGAGTCTTTATGTATCTTATTCATATATATATGCACATAATTTCAATGTACTTAAAAAACCTTTATCCTTTTATTAATATTTATTCCATAATTTGTAGTAGCTGTTCACAATTGTAAGGATTTAGACCAAGTTATGTATTAGATAGCAAACAGTCATGGCGAATACTGACACAAATCTACATGCAAAGCTTGGTCGCCTTTGTACAGTGTTGTAATACTGCAAATGATTCTTCAAGCCTATTAATTGCCAGATTACTCTTAGCATGCTGTATGCTAACATCAGTTGTCCTAACCTTACAAATATGCATAGTGAGAAGGCCAGTTCCAAAGTACAGGCTGTCACTTTTGTTAGGCTTTTAAATTGTAAAACGAATTACACCACAAAAGAATTCAGCATATTGACTAGCTACAGAGAGGACGGCGGGCATAAAAAGAAGCATTAGAAGACTTCCTTTGTTCACATCTGTCAGGGCTGCGTCTTTGCACCTTGATGTTTTGTCAGCTTTAAATTTCAGTCATAATGATTGTTATATTTAATAATAAGTGTTCATTTTTAAATGAACCTCAAATGGTCATATTTCTGACTGCCAGTCTGCTTGTTTTCTGGCTATTATGCTTGAATAACAAGATGATTTCTAAATAGTGAGAAAGTCTTAATTAGGAGAGTGTCACATAGCGTTGCATCTTTCATTTTTCAAATGGTTGGCTGTACAAAAGGTTTGAGCCGTTCCCTATAATTTCAGTTCAAGAGCAGGCAAAACACCACAGTTATAAATAGGATACAGAATGACTGATGTATGAAAAATAGAAAAAATGTTTAATTAGCAGACATCTTGCAATTTAGTCCAGTGTCACTAAGCAACATTATACAAACACTTCAGAAGTCCTTAGGTTAAGAATCTTCATCCACTCTGCTTTAGCTGATACACCCAACTTTCTTTCTTATTCTCAGGGCTTTTTATAGCGACTGGAGGAAATACAAGCAAGTGTTGAACTAATCAAATCAATCTGATGTAGAACAGAATGAGTTCATTATTGCGAGAATGTGGGTTGAAAAACTGAGTTAATGGTTGTAATAGAACTGGTTAATTTCTTTTAAATTTCAAGTTTGCTGTTAGTTGTATTCTGAATGACTATCAAATATTTCTCCTTGATCAAGTAGGAATAAAAAAAATATACTGTATCTGAGATCATTTCTGTATAGTTTCATATGTGCTGTTCAGGATTTGGTTTGAGAAAATTGGCTTCAGATTGAATGTATAAGATGCACAATTATAGTATTAGAATCGTAAAATGGCTCCAAAGAAAAACATATTTTTAAAATAAAGTGATAAATGTAAGTTGGAAAATAGGTTCCCCCCTCCCCCTCAATTTTCCCCTTCTCACTGAAAAGACTTGTCTGATAGCCTTGTTCTTCCCAGACTTTAGAAACTGCTTTTACTGAGGAGCTGTGCATGTACTGTGTGTAAATTGTATTCAGTCCGCTGCGACCCTGACAGCCTACTCGTCTTTGCTCTTTGAATATGAATCTCTGCAGTAGGCGGTATTGCCATTGCAGCTTGAAGCATGTGGACAAAAAAAAAATCTCTGAGATGTGCAGCAAAGAAAAGGCATTTTGGAAGTGGTATAATGATTTATTGAAATTGCAGGGATTTCTTTGGGATTCAGTGGGAAACAAACAATGGCCTCACAGGGCTGAGGCTCCACGCATTGATGGCTGATGGGACCTGCATTTTTTTTTTTCTTTCCATCGCAGTTGTGGACAGTAAACGCACTTGGAAAAGAGTGGTTTCTTTCTGAGATTGTTAGGAATTTTGGTATGACTTAGCCCACAGAGCTATTGTCAGCAGTACATTGAAAACATTAAAATATGGAGATCAGAATTGATGTACATACCCAGTGTTTCTTTCACAACAAACTGCTGATGCCAGTTTAGCAAATTTGTGAATGCTGCAGTTTTATCCTAGAGATTTCATTATGTTTTATCAGTTTTACAGCAGAGCTCTGAACAGAAAATAGTAGAGATCAAAATCAAGTCTTTTATCATGACAAGGAAAAAATGTTGTTACCATTTGTCTAACATACTTGTTGAGTCTTCAGCTGCCTTTTTAATGAAAGGTATGGCATATATTTGTCTTTGGAGTAATGCAATGGTTGTAAATGTACTTTGTTTATTGGGTGGAGATAGTAGCTGAAATTAATTTGGCATTCCATTCTATTGGACTAAACATGGTAAAGGAAGATCTGAATTCATGATAAATATAGGACCGTTCTTTTGACGTTATGGTTCAGCCTCTCCCTGTGTGTCTTTAGATCACAGGGGACTGACGTTCCAGCACATTCTATTTTTGACATGAATGACATGACGCACCGAACTAGCCTGTTTCCACACCTCAACAGTGCAGCCCATCTTTAACCTTGTTGACTGCATATGCTGCTTTCTTTCTTTCTCCCTCTACTCTCTTACATTAATCGCACAGTGCGCAGAGAACAAAAAAGCCCTCCCTATGAATGTCCAATAGATTAATCGTGCAAGTGCTAAATCCATCTATGATATGTATGACAATAAACGAGAAAAATAACAATAAAAAATACCCAAAATCAAATCAACGGTAGAATGGATTTTGTTGTTTTGAA